>UELW01000556.1:9514440-10114440 GCA_900490495.1 Danionella dracula
CACCACACACACACACACACACACACACACACACACACACACACACACACACATTTCATACATCTTGTTACTCGTGTGTAAACACATGTAGTTAATTGAACTCTGAATGCATGTCCTGTAATCAGACATGGGAACAGAGATTTGTTGCACTGCTGTGTTTGGAAAAAGAGGTAAGTGCCATTCAAGCCAATCCAATTCTTCACATTAAAACATAGTCTGCATCAGGTTGGTTGTGTACTGAATATTTGTCACTTTGTAAAAGCTGTCGATTGTTTTAAAAGGTCATGAACCCAAAACACTCCTCTTGAAATGTGCACAACTTTTTACTCTCAAAAAATGGCTGGCAAAGAAAACGTAACTCTTTCAAACACAAGCAAATGGAAGTGTTTTATGAGGCAAACTGCTGAAGCAAAATTAAACTTGATTGAAATAGAGCAATACAATGTCATAAGCGGCTAGATTAGCTAGTCTTCCAATGAGATTGGCTCAATCGTTCCAGTCAAGTTAGGGTTACATTTTAAAATGGAACTAAGTAAAATCTAACAAATTAAAAGCATTCCAGCATAAGATAAAATCGAATCATCTTTGTAAGCTTTTTAATGATCAATTTCATATTATAAGTTGCTGTTTAGAATCCTCTGCAAAGCAACAGTTTTTACCAGTACCAACACTTTTCCCCAGTGAAGGTGGTAAGTTTATATATAAAATTACATATTTAATCATACAAAGCACGGAATCGGCTAATGAGTTGGTATTTAGCTAAATTTGCAAGGTTGCGATTAACAAAAGCAAGCTCACAGAAGCTATTTTATCTAATTGGTTAATTAAAACAAAACAACTGACTAAATCTTCATTCCTTTCAAGTCCTTTAGAGAAAAGCATCATGTTATCCGTTGAATGTGTGAATCTCTAGCAGTCCTTGAGAGGTGTTTTAAAACGTCAGTTAACAGACTGTTTCAGACATGATAAAAAATAATAATAAAATCACCCGCCTTGAACACAGATAAACGCTACAAACAAACAAAAATTGCCTTAACACAATTCGTTACAGCAGACTGTGGAACAGCTAACATTAACGTAACAGAGAACCATTGTTAGCGGACATTGTGTGCTTATAAAAGTTTATTTAAAAAAATTAATGTATATAAATGTGTTATTTTTGACATACCTGCAATGCAGTATACTTTTATATAGAGCGATCGCAGAGTGAGGAGTTTAGCCACATTCATACCAACAAAACAAGGCTCTGTCAGAGATAAAAGCGGAGTGGCTTTTGGTGATTAAAGTTAAAAATGTTTAAGTGATTTTATGAGCGACTTCAATAAGGGAGAAGCCCGTTTTACATCACTGCCCAGCGTGACAGCCTTAATCAGCAAACGTCATCAAGAAGCATTTCAATAACTTTGGAGTGCACACAACGAGAGTGAACAAGGAGCCAAGTATGAGCAGGAAGAGAAGAAATGGGAGACCAAGAGAAGAGCTGGAGTGGAGTGAGAATGTAATGGTTGGAGCACGTATTAATTAGAAAGGTTCCTTCTCCACTCAGTATTGTAGTAAAAGCCCATATCACTCAAGCAAAGTCAATGGAAATGTGATGTAAAAACTGTTTTCAACACAGTAAGTAAAATGTGTTTTTTTTCATGACCCTTTAAGTTCAGTACAAAAAGATCCAAAAATAAATAACAGTTTTCTGCCATTTAACATGGACCACATCTAATAAGGTTGCACACAAATCTATGCGTGGATAGACCGGACGGATGGTTCATGCTGAACACACACACATCAGGAGATTGTCAGTACATGATTTGTTCCTCCTGGACGATCCGTTCCATGTATGTGCATGCTTTCAGCTTTATTCTCCAAATAAGAACAGGGTTTGAGGTTTTAAGTAGATTGAAATGTATTTTTCATTTCTAACCCAAATGTTGTAACTCAAACAAACACTTGACTGAAAAGCAAAAACGAGACTAAAACTGAAAGAATTGTTGAAACGGATCAAGCAGGAGGAATGAATCGTGTAGTAACAGACACAACGCGAGGCATGAGAATGAAACAGATGCAGAGACAACAGCTAGGTTTCACCACAGATACCTGAGCGTCTCTTATGCTGTTTTGGACTAACACTAGAGGATTTATACAACCCTTAGAGAGAATAGAGGATAAAAGAGATTTAGCAACACTGCAATTACTTCATTTTGTGTAGTTAACGTTTTTCTAAGGGACAAAATTCCACACTTACTCTTTGAGTAGAACGTGACAGACGTTTTTTACAAAAGCATTTTATTTGATGTAAAGGGAATGTGGTTTTGTTCTCAGTTTTTATAATGCTATTTATAGTTGTATTTTGGACTTCGGTTTGCAAATTAGAGCATTCTTTTTTGTATTATTTTTTGTAGTCTTTGGGTGTTTCTGGTATTGTCTTGCAGGCAATTTAGCCCTCAACCTTTGTACAGGTAGCTAACTATGCCAATTACCATCCTTATTTATGCAATACATTATTCATTTACAAAATTCATATCACCAATACTTAAACAAAACAGAGAGAGTTAGGAGAGAGAATCATTTCAAATCGAAGGCTAAATGTTCTTGCACTAAGAACAAAAGATGTTTCGGATACCTTACTTTATTGTTACTTTTAATACACAAAGCATGACATCAAAGGGGTCATGAACTGAGAAACCAAACAGCTTAGTGGCACGTGCAGCCTTCAAAATTGTAGATATAAAAATGTTTATCATGTGGAAAACTCCTCCTTTCCTTCGAGTAATAGGAAATGATAGAAACAGCAATTCGCTGGCTTTTATTTAGACAATAAAAGTAGACAATGATGTGCGAAGCTTCCCTTTGACACCCATGTTAAAAACGACCAACTTATCAGCCAATAAAAACACATTTAAAGTCTTGTGCCAAAAGGAGATTTTAAATTAAATTTCCAATTTTTATTGGTCACAGTCAGAGGGTACATTTTATTTTGTTACCGATTTGTTTTAAGTTCTATTGAGACTCAAATTGTGCATAATTATGGGGGGGGCTATTTCCACAGAGCAGAAAACTCACTTTTTAAAACTCTCTGGTAGTTGTGTATTATAATTAAGGATACAGCCAGACATTACAACTCAGAGCGCAAATGCTTAGCTAAATCTATAGGTGAAGTAATAGACACTGCATAGTTTATACAGGCAATATATATACATATATACATATATATATATATATATATATATATATATATATATATATATATATATATATATATATATATATATATATATACATATATATATATATATAATTTTTTTTCATGTATAAATGTGGCATGAAGAGGGGTTTTAGCCCCACCCCGTTATGAAGAAAAAGTCAACACTATATTATTTTCAATAATGCACAAATCATTAACTAAATCATAACTAACCAGGCACAATACAAGGCTGGATTTTATTAGAGTCTAAACTTAAAAACAGCACTCTATATGCAACGAACATGGAGGTAATAACAGTGGACTTATCACGTTTTTCTCTTTTTGACCACTTCTCTTATAAATATTTAATATTTCACAAACTGTCATTGTCTCATCTTGGAAGGTTAATTTACTGTCACTCTCATCAGACTGTTCAGTCACTGCTGTTGTAGATTCAAGCAGAGGCTTCAAGGAATATAAAAATGTATATGCTAAACAGAAAACAGTTCAAGATTCTTTCCAATGATCTGGTTTTAGGCTTCTCAAACGCAAGTATGATTAAAAACATTCATAGTTTAGTTTTAGAAGTCTCTAGAAACAGGTTAACTTGCATGCAAAAATCTAAAATACTTTACATTTGTTATAACAAAAGACTCAAAACAATTTCTGCAGTCAGTTTATGTAAAAAAATATTTTTACAATGCTACCAGTGAAGATTAGTAATTAGCTCAAAGTCTGTTATGATTGGTGACTTGCTTTATATGCTGTGTGCAAACGCAACAACATTTTTCTATTTTGTATAACAGCTTTTACTGTAATTTCCAGATAATGGCAAAAGATCCCCAGAGTGACTCAAAACTGACCACAGACAAGAAAGTCTGGCTCATTTGACAGCAGACATCTCTGAAAGGTTACCATTTATTGGATGACCACCAGTGGTAAGACTG
Organism: Danionella dracula; assembly: GCA_900490495.1. Taxonomy (NCBI): domain Eukaryota; kingdom Metazoa; phylum Chordata; class Actinopteri; order Cypriniformes; family Danionidae; genus Danionella; species Danionella dracula. The sequence continues at coordinate 9,518,566 of UELW01000556.1, forward strand.
TTGAGAGTTTGAGAGTACATTCACGCATCTCAACTTACTAAAAAGGCTGTTTCAAAGATAATTTATTTCAACAATTCACTCTTTTTATAAGCTATAACAAGACACAGTGAGCATTTCGACATTTAAAACTTAAACTAGATTCTTCTCATATTTAAAACCGTGTTTAATACCCCAAGAAAGAACATTCTTAAAAATACACTGCAGACGAAATTAAATAAATGTTTTCATTAAGTGAATATTGTGCAGGTCATAGAGCTAAATTCTCATGATTTTGGAGCGACTCTGAAGTGACATGCATGCGCAGAAGAGAAAAGATCACCCAGAATGCACTGTTATTGAATATAAACATCAACAACAAAACTCTGGTTTTATTGTCATAGATATCTGTTCAAAGCCAAATATATTAGTAAATAGTATTAAGAAAAATTTAAATTGTAATAAAAAAGAGCAGATATTAAGGAATATTGTCCATAGCAGAGTTAGAAGTGTTGTGACATCATTAAAACTTCAAACATGTCTCTGAGTGTCTTCTGTAACAATTTCTTAAAACGACTCCAGTTATCATCAGTGACTTGTCTTTGTGAGAAACCGTGTTTAAGTTGGGCTAGAAAAAAAAAACCCTAAAAATGTGAGTCACGTTGCATAACATCAGATTCAGGACCCCCTATGAAAACGACCTAGGAAATCCGATACACAAAACATATGGGCAAAATATATTTGTGTCACTTTGGGTTACAGTTAGCACTTAGTGGATACTACAATTACAAAAAAAATTCAGTTCATGACCCATTTTTATTTCTAAGTTTGTATTTATAAAAGCAGTCATAAAAGCAACCTTTCATTTTACCATATATGTTAACTTTAAAAACACTAGAGTGATGGTAGGATTTTGTTTTAATGATTGAATTAAGTGAAAAAAATACAATACTTCTCAAGTTGTTAGAGTGAGAGGGAAAAAGCCATCTTGTGCAGACTACTAAAGCAGATACTCACAGATGAATCAGAAACCTACAGATCACTGAACACTAAACAAAAGCCACAAGCTAGCGGCAAGGTTTGTCTACAGAAAAAAAACCTTCAACTGCTAGTTTAAACATGAGGATATAGAAAAAGGAGTACCTGCTTCCCCTCGTAGCGCCTTCTCCACAGCGACACCTCTCTCCTCTAGCTGCCTCTGTTTCTCTTCCACCTGCTCCAGCTGCCTCTGAATGATCTGAGGAATAAAACAGCAGCTTCCGCTTGACCTTACACTCGAATTCTGCTGAATGCTGATAGCTTCAACTCAACATTTCCGACAGCACCAAGCGAGCCGCTCACCTGGGCTCTATGCAGTCGCTTGAGCTCTTCCTGCTTGGCTTGCCTTCGTGCAGCTTTCTGGACTCTTCTTGTCAGCTTGGCGTTCAGCTCCTCCTCAGTGTAGGTTTTCTGCAATAAAAAATTATGAGTAAAATCCAGCACTCCTTAAACACTGATCGATTTCTTGTCTTCGTGTCTAAAGCAGGGGCCTGATTCATGAGACAATGATTTATCTAAAAAGACATGTAGACACGTTTAAGGGGATTTTTCTGTTGTGATTGAAATTTAGTAAAAATAACTTCATCATAAAAAAAATCCTACTTGAATTCAAATAAAAACAGTCCAGTAGCATATGCTTTACAGATAGTGAGTGTACATTCATTTGAAATAAAAGACATGTTTATTTTTGAAACAGTACAGGTGTCTTCATGGGATGACAACTTCTTTCCTTTAGTAAAGGAACACTCCACTTTTCTGGAAACTCCTGATTTAAAGTCACCTTTTGGAAGGTGTTTGGACATAAATCTGCTAATGAACAGTGTGAGTTTTCATAAAATTAGTTATATTTGTTTTTGCCAAATATTCATGTTTTTATGTTGCGGGAGGGGAAAAAATTTAAGCATTCAATCTTGTTTTAAATTTTGTGTTGTATTTCAGATTAAGCACCTTCAAAGTAATTAAAATTTATTGGCAATTATACTTTACAAAACTTTGGCCGCTTTATGATGTTACTGAATTTGCTTCAGTTGTTAGATTGCTAATATCAGGTTGACTTCAAATACTTTAAGTTTATATGTTTATTACATAATGTGATTAGTTTATATATATTACCTCACAAATTATGTTATTGTACACGGTTGGTTACTGTACGCTGTTTATATCATTTAATAATTTCTGTATTTGTTGCATCAGTTATTTCCAGTATACAGTACTCATTTGAAAACATACCTATTGTTTTATGTGCCAGAAACCAGGTAAGATCAATTTTTGCTTTCTGATCGGGTAAATGAATGAAAAGATTGTTGTCAGTGTGCAATGATTAACACATTAACAGAGCAGGAAAGTGCAGGCTTGCAAGAAGATCGGCTATTGGAGGAAGAGCAAACTTGAAACACTTGGGTCCAACACTTAAAAAAACAAAAACAAAAGAGGGTCCCTTAAAATAAAAAGTGGAGTGTTCCTTTAACCAAAAAGCAGCAAACTTTAATTGATAAAAAGACACCGCTAAACAGATTTAACTGTTGATTATTAAAAAGCTGTGAGAGAATAGATATTGACACAACATATCCCAAAAATATTGTTCTCATTGGAAACACAATCAATATTTTATGGAAAAAAGTAAGAGAGAGAAAAAAAGTATTTAAATCTGAAGCTGTTTGGAGAGAATTCTAGCAAAAGATTTGAAAAAGAAAGTTGCACTGAAACCAGCTAAACAGTGAAGAAAACTGTACGCTTGTAAACAGCCAGAAAGACACTTTAAAAAGTCTTGTGAGGCAGTGATATCCTGTGGAGATAGAGGGCGCTTCAGCCTTCACCATGCTGCAGATTAAGGTTAGTAGTTTAATAAAAGAAAAAACATCTGGACCAACAATACCAGACATGGGTTAGGCACGACGAAATGATAGAAACATGCGTAAACTGGTTAAGATCGATGGAAAAGAATAAACACACTACCTTTGTGGCATATGATCTCTTGAACGCCAATGCATGAGGTACGTAAACAGACTTAAAACAAAATGACAAAAAGAACACAAACACAATCAAAAATAATGTGATTAGATGGGTTAATGAACAATTATATCAGATAAGGTTCTACAACACAAACAATCAGGGACACTGTGATGAGTGTGCACATGAAAACTATGAAAACTCGACTATAAACTAGAAAAGAAAAAATGGAAACACAGACTCCAAAATGAACTCACTTCTCAAAACATTTATGCATAAACACAAGCAGCTGTAAAAAAAAAAATAATAGGAAAAACCATAAGCTGCTATTTTGTTAAGTAGTTCATTTTTTGACCTTTTAAAAGGGGTCATGAAACTAGAAAACAAACAAGCTTGTGATTCACATACAAAAAGCAGATGATTGAAAGTTTGATAAAAATAGAAATCTCGTTGTGTTCTAATTCTTTACTTTTACATGAATAATGTGCAAAAATGCACCAGTGACTTTTCAACACTTTTTGTTCATGCACACCATTAAATGTCAGAGAACCTGAGAGATACATTTTTTATTTTAGCCGTAGCATTCACCTTTTAAAGAGATGAAATGACTTAAGTAGAAGTAGACTTGAACAGGTTTATTTTTGATAAGCATAGACAAGAAAACAGCAGTAATGCAATGCTCGGCCCAATTCTGCACCGCTTTTAGTAATAAAAATATGTTGGTTTATCAACAGCTTTGCATCACTGTTAAACTACTATAGTATAATAATGTTCAAAGATACCTTTTCTATGTTTAGTTATATGTATATACCATTTCTCAAAAAAAAAAAAACCTGTTGGCCTGGTTTAGTTGATATAGTAGGAAACAAAAAACAGTTCATGACCCCTTTAAATAATACATTTGCACAAAAAGAAGGAGAGGGAAAAGATTTAAAAGATATTACGCTGTACTCTCCTACAGTGAATCTAAGAGAAAATTACTAAGAATAACTAAACTAATAAATCAATAAAAAAACACTAAAGACAGAACATTTAAAAATGACAAAAAGCACAAACTATAACATTACGACCTCCGTTTTCTTTAGGCCTCGATATACTCACAGAAAAATGTATTTTTGTTGTGGAATAGAAAAGGTTGAAATAACTCAACAGTAACATTGGCACAGCACAAATATCTTACGTACTTCAAAATGACCTCAAGAGGTTTGTACCCATAGTTGAAGTATATCAAAGCCTTAAAATGTATCTTAACACATAAATAGGTGAAAACATTGAGCCTCATTCTAGACTTCCACACAAACACACAACTAATGTAGAGACTGGGTCTCTGACAGATACAACACTTAAAACATAACTCTTAAAAGGGACCTCAGATGACTTTAGCACTTTTCGTTGTGTTTGAAAAGCAAACTGGCTTAAAAGGGTGAATACACAGCACTCCAATATTGATTTAATTCATCAGAAGTTTTTGATTAATCTCAAAGAACGCCCACATTACAAATCAGTATTCCTGGAGTTTTCATATGCAAGACTTTTTAGGACGGTAAAGATTCAAATGTAATACCTATATCATAAAAACAAAAATGCATACAAAACCTGTTGCATGATAAACAGTGTGCTTCAAATACATTGTTTGAAACCCTAACCATCACGTTTATGTTTTTGAGTAATTACGAGGATTTCTTAAACTCAGACAACCCTAACCATGTATTTTATTTTACAAAGTTGTACATGCATGAGAATTTTCTTAAACTCTGGCAACCCTAGCCACCGTTTTAACATTATAGAAGAATTCAGAGTATTTTATCAATCTTTGGTAACCTTTACAAAGACTTTTTTGCTTTTGAGCATTTATCCATGCTTTCTTAACCCCTGGCAATCCTTACAATTAAATAAACTCTTAAAATTTTGAGTCTTTTTTTTTTACTTTTTAAGATCTCGTGGAAACCGTAATTTAAAGTGCCAGACACCAAAATGGGTAATTTTGAACAGAGACAAAAAAGGCATTGTTTAACACAAAAAATTGGAAATTACAACTTAGAGACAGGTATCTGAGGTCCCCTTTAAATTTTACTGCATAGTGTTCTTCTGTCTGAAACTCAGTATCTCTAAACTGCTGCACCACTAAAATACCTCTTCCTCAATTCCTTTCGCTTGCTCCACATCTTTTACTGTCACACTCATTCCCTTGACTCTTCTTTCCTTCTCCCTATCTTTTGACCTTTCCTTGGCCTTTTCTGGAACTCTTCCTCTTTCCTTTGTCCTATCTTTAGATTTCTCCTCTTTCATCACCTCTTTATTTAGATCTGACACCAAGTCAAATAGATCCACATGGCGCTGAGAAGAGCAAAAGCTTTCATTAAAAGTTAAGTAGCTGCATGGAAAACATTTGCCTAAATGAGGGGGAAAACCAAGTCTTTAAAAAATAAAATCACTTACATCACCCTTGGACTTCTGTGAGGATCTTTCCAGAACATCATCACAAGAGAGATCCGAATCCTCAGAGAAGCTTAGATTTTTCCTCAGATGCAAATCTAAAGCACAAAAGTAAGGAGAAACGGTGTTCATGTGCAGGAATTCCTCCAAAATTATTTTTGCAAGTCCCATTCTCTAGAACCTTTCCCTGAGATTCAAAACTGATTTGTGAGGTTACCTTGTTGAGTTTTGTGATGGTTCAAATAATGCCAATTTTGCCAACCAAAGGTTTCTAATCAGATGCAAAAGCTAGAGCAACTACTATTTTTTTGTACTAATCTTTCAGGGACTAATCATGCTAAAAGCATGGGGGGTAGTGAAAGAACCAACTGCAGCCTTGCTTGTTGGTTCACACTATTTTACAAGACAGTAAAAATATCGTTATTTTGACTGGATCACATTTTGGGTCATGATCCATATAAACCTAGTGTAAATTACACCCCTGTAACGAACATAATGGTACTGTTAATCTTGTCCTCAAGCATCACAGCAAACATAATAATTAAAACTTTACTTTTTTTTTTTTTTTTTACTTTATACGTGTTATTTCACAGCCAGCCGAGAGTTCAACAGTACTTAAAACAAGCAACCATCTGCATATTAGGTGTTGTTTCAAGCTGAATCTAGATCAAACTTGAAGATTGTGTAGTTCTTTTTTTTAACACAAGTGGAGGTTTTATCCTTTTGAATCCTCTTCATATAGCCTGTGAAGTGATTCTTATGAATTCAGTTTACTGTGCAAGATGTTACAGATCACCACTATATTATTGTGAATGTCATAACTATGACAAACTCTGTTCTGAAACCCCACATTAAAAGAACAAGGCTATTTTGCATAAACAATATGCCTCTTTGTGAAAATTGGTGTAGCCTACATTGATTTCACTGCTTGTCATGTACGGAGCAAATAACTCAAATAGTTCTTTGAACAATGTCACACTGTAACGAGGATCAGGCGTTCATTTAACACCAATCAATAAAGGCTGAAATTTGTTGGGCGTAGTTTTGAGGGCAACGTAACACCCGTTGCTGTCAAAACAGTGAAGTCTATCCAATTGGCAAACCTAGATAACTCAAATAAAGATTTGCAGCTAACCTGAGGACTTGTCAAAAGATCCATCTTTCTTCTTCTTCCCTCCTGAATCTCCAGTTGTAGAGCTTGATGGTGTGCTCGGACATGACTTGTCATCTTTTTTCTTCTTGTCTTTTTTGTATCCCGAAAACACCGCCTTCCAAAGGGACTTGTGTTTGGGTGGTGTTTCCTCTGTACTGGAGAGTCTTTCATTTTTGGCTTTCTTTTCCTTTTTGTTTTTTGCGTGGAGAAAACAGTGAACTTCGTTTCTTGCTTTTACCTCCTGTGGAACTCTCAGAAGATGTGACAGAACTGTCCAAGTTTTTAGTAACTGGTGCAGTGAAGAAGCGCTCAGAAAGTTTGTCCGTCTGCTTTTTGGACTTCTTCCCCGAAGAATCTCTGGGGGTGTTTGAAATACTTTTGCTCTTCCCTATTGTTTCTGGAATATTCCAGGCTACCTTTGCAACAGCATCTTTGGTTGCCTCTGACTCTTTCATCTTGGAAAGCTGCTTTGCCATTGCATCTTTTAGAGCTTGGCTCTTCACAGACTTTTCTCGTGCTCTAATTCTCTCTTCAGCGATCTCCTTTGCTTCTGGAGAAAACTGCTGAGAACCTTTCGTTGTCTGGGATACTCCTTCGGGAATGTTGGGCCTGCCATTTTCCATTGCTAAAGCCAAGTGGAGAGGAGGCTTTTCCCGATGGACTTTGCTGGTTGGTGGAGTGTAAAACTTCTCCAGACCAGCTGTGTTTGGAGTTTGATCATCATACGTGTCCTCAACATCATCAGCAAATGGTATTTCATCTACACACTCCACAAAAGATTTCCTCACTTCTTCACGACGTGGTTTATTGGTCTCTTTTACCCTCATGACAACAGGAGGATTGGTTCTTGGGCTTGGTACAGGGGCACTCACTGCTTTTGGTTTAGATGGACTAACTGGAGTTTTATGTTTAGTGGAAGTTGATTCAGATTTGGGCTCTTCTTCGCATTCAAGGAGGTTTTCCCAGGAAACTTGAGGCCTTTTATTTTGGAGAGGCGCTGGTTCCTCATTAGGTGGAGGTGGTGGTGGACTGGATGGAGGGGTTAGCATTGTAGAGTCAGAGTTGTTATAGCTGTCGCTTGCAGCTGTTTGACTGATCGTCACACTTCCGTTAAGACCCAACCCTGAGCTGCTGCTCAAATCCTTCCTTTCTGAACCACTACTCTTGGGTTCTACTGAAGAAATAACCTGACCCTCCAAGGTAATGTTGATCCTCCGTATGATTGAGCGACCTGTAAGAGTAGGCTTTTGTTCTTCAGAGATTTCATCTGGGGTGTGAGACCGGGGCGATAATGATTCAGGAAAGGCACCCTCCACTCCGGTTCTGCCTCGATCCAAGGGAGTAAGTCCTAAACTCTTTCGAATCTCTGCACTCTTCAACCAGAACTCCTCAATGAGGTCTGTTTTCTTAACAGAGGATCCCTCAAAGTCTTTCAAGGATTCATTGGTGCTATTTTCTGAAGGATCTTTCACCAAAGGAGTGGACGTGATGGCAGGTACTGGTTGAGTCCTGACAGGGGAGCTTGTCACAAGGGGGGAAGGAGGCTCATTGAAGGGTTGTGATTGGGTACAAATAGGAGACAAAGGGTTCCCAGTTGGAGAACAGGCACAAGAATTGGAGGATACTTTCTCTGGTTGGGGAACTGGTTGAGAACTGATGATTGAAGCTGCAGGAGAATATGGGTTTTTAGCATCAGAGATGTGAGGTGGAGGAATGTTCTGTTTAATTTCAGGCAAATAGGGCTCAGAGAAGAACCGTGCACCAGGAGATTTCACCAGAACTACGGGAGAAACTTCTTTCACCTGTAGCAAGAGAAAGGACTATTTAATATAACGAACACTGGCACGTTAAAGCCAGAAGAAAAACTACGACATTTAGATCACAAAATTTATTTTACCTCTCCAAAAGGCGAACCAAGCTTTTGAATGGGAGACAGCACAACATCCACAATCAGTTCCCTAGGACTCTGAGGTGTTTTCCCTAGAAATAAACAATAAATAGTTGTCTCAAACACTGCTTTAAAAAGATGGGTCTTTATACCGGCTTTAAAACTAACAAGCATGTGATTAGCTTCAATACACTGAGACGCAGTTGGGGTCAAAGTATAAATATTAATTAAGTCCTTGATGTTCAAGGGAGCTTCAAAAGATTTTTAACGGAGCTTCACAGGTTCTTACAATCCTACATGACCTACAGAACCTTGCGTTCAGAGAAGAAGAAATGTCTTGTGGTTCCGGCAGAAAATCTGTCAAAAATCTACATATGGTCTCTCCCTCTATTATACGTCTGCTAAATGCATCAACAAGTGGACCTCTGTTTTCAATTAGGGCTTTCTTGGCATGTTCTGATCAAATTTTGAGCAAAAAAGGATAATCATCCTTTCGTATCTAATGTAAAGCGTCTCAAAAGTTGCAGGCTTACTGGTGACAGTCCAAATGGTCTTATTTTGCATTTTAGTGATTCCTAGACACAAAATCAAGCCACTGTTCTTTTCTGTTTAACACAGGATAGAATCAAATTGGTCTAATTCATTTTATCTGTTATTGCAAAATAAAGTAACTCCATAATTTAGAGCCAAAATGGTTGACTGCACTTGCATAGTGTGCGCAAATGCAGTTTTTTTCTGGAAACACGAAGAAATTATGCTCAAGCCTCTCAGAATATCTGCTATCAGTAAGTATTGATCGGGGCACCCTTTGTCAAACAACATTAAATATTCTTTATTTCAGGTTATGAATTACCCAATGAAACAAGGCCATGGCTCTGGGGTTTGCTATTATCCGCGGGAACGGTTCCAGCTTCATCAATGCACCGTGAACGAGCTTCAGCCTCTGCATCTGACGGAATTTCGTCTGCAATATTGCAAATTCAAACAGTCCACCATTAGTATTTGTTGACTGAATTCATAATTTCTATTTTACTTCAAGTTCTAATGGAAAAAGAAGGTTCAGGCAATGTTGTTTCAAGCTTTGCAGAGCAAAAAAAAATTACATTTATTATTCCAAAATTTTACTTTTTGCTCAACAATTGTACGTTGAGTCAACTAATTAGAGTGTAGAAATATGGCACTATACTCCCTAACACTTTTTCAGTCTTGGTGGCTTGCAACTCCATAATTTTATACCTATTTTCGAGTTTCAGAGATAACTCGAAAGATAATACAACTCTTACTTAACTCTTAAATAAAATGCACAAACATTTATTTATTAGAAATATATCTATAAACTTATTTGCATAAATTCATGGTTGATTAAAAAAAGAATAATTTTTATATAATGAATTCATGGTTGATTAAAAATATTTTATATAATAAGAAGAAAATAATAATTTAAAATTAAAATAATAAAAGGTTTTTTTTTTTTAAGTAAGTGTTTGACAAGTTTTGTGATTTTAGTTTAGGAATGCCATAAACCTTACAGATTATCAGAAAAAAGGGTTTATTGAAAAGGTTTAAATAAAAAAAACATGAATAATGAACCCTTTTCTAAATGCTATTTAGTACTTAAAGTTGGCTCTGATCAGACAATTACATCAACAAAGCAAATTACACCCAAAAAAATAAAACAAATTCACAAACACACACTCACACAAATAAAATCAGAATTTAGCATTCAGCAAGAATCTATGACAGCAACCTGAAGAAACACCGCTCGACAGTAAATTGACTAAAGATCTGATCTCTGTTTGGAGATTTTTCTCATAAACTCGAAAATAGAGAAAAGATGATGGAGAAGCAAGTTGATGACCCCCCTACATTTTCTTTATTTTAATTTTCTTTTCATGCAACAATGCAAAAGAATGTACTCAAACCTAAGATTTATTAAGACACCACCTCCAGACAAGGCCAGGCATTACCCAGAAAATGTGGATATCAACAATTTTACTGAAGCCATTTAACACAAACCACATAAAAATGTTATTTTCCCGACCTTGATCTACTTCAGTACCCGGTTCAAACTCAGGACTGCTGGTTTCTGCTTCAGGGTCATCATCTTCTTCGCAGGGCTCTGGGACCAAAGAGAAAGAGGACCAGAAATCACACAACAGCTATGTTCAAAGGCTGCTTAGCACACAGAGCTCATATTAGCTATTAAAAGTAGAACAAAAACAAGTACAATGGTAGTAAAAATATACAGTTAACGCATCATTAGTGCAAATTTAAAAAGCAGTTTAACACATGCAAATATCCATTTAAACAAATTCAAATGGATAGGACAACTGTGGTTAAAAAAGTTTAGGATGAGGTTGTGAATGAAAAGCAAATAAGTTCAAACTGAAAAATGTATAAAAGGGGATTCGAACACCCCTTCCACACACCACTACTGTTCAGCCTTTTTACTAATAAAAGGACTCAGATCTTTAAACAAATTCATTCATATCCTGCTTGGATGAATCAAGAACAAGCTATTTTAATGAATGGAGTTTGCGTGTCTACATTCGGAATCTCTAAAACTGTTCTGGCAATTCTTTTGGATTTTAACCTCTCTGTGACCCTAAGGTGTTGTTATAAAGTGTCTTGAAAATGTGTCAACTAAAATCTTCATCCGTAACATAAGCATCATTGCAACTTTTAGTGATATAACCTAAATAAAAAAAACATTGATAGAGCACAATTTGACGGACAAGAATAATACAAATCAGATGCATGCATTAGTCTGTGATTATTTAGTCTGTGAGTTATTCTAGTCATCACACCAGACTGACGCTGCATGCATTAGTATCAAAGTATTTGCATGTGACTACAGCATGCAATCGCTGATCAGCAGTAACCTCACTGGTGTTAAGCCTTCAACAGCCATGCATTGAGGTGTCCATGTGTTAGCGCTAATTTAGGAGTTTCCTCTCTACCTCTAGAGAACGAGTCCAACCAGGCTCTGACAGCCTCATGGCGCATGGAATTGTGGGAGGGGGCTACAATTAAACCAACGGAAAATGACACTAGTGAAAAAATGACACACATGAAAAGAGCACACACATATGCAAACATTCAATAACAAACAACAACTAAATGATAAACAAGCATCTCACTATTGCGGTATGTTTATAAAGAATAGTAGAGAAAAAAAGAAGGACATCACAATGAAGTGAAGTATAAATCCGTTAAAACAACACACACAAACAAAAACTACCAAAAACAAACAAAGAAAACAAGAATTGATTGGTTGTCTAAAAGTGCAGAAACCATTTGAATGAAGAGAGAAACTCACATTAAATAGGGCATGCGGATCAAAAATAGCAACCTTATTTACCCCCGCTAACATTCATCTCAATTCATTTCATCTTCAAAAAAATTGTGTGGTTTAAGAAAAAAGTGAAATCATTTAGAATACATTATTATCATGGATATATTCATAGTCAATGTCAGTGGAGAACACAGTTTTTAGGTGTTCCTTAGTGGAGCCTTTCAGTTTTGTGCAAACAAGGACAAATAAAAGACAAGATGTGACAGCTACTTACTTTAAATATAACAACTTTAGAATGGCTGCACAATGATTCTTTGAGTCAATATTCAAACACTTTGTTATTTTCTCTCATCTGCTCACAAGAGCCTTATTTCAAGAAGAATCCATTTCAACTCCTTAGCAATTCTCTTATGTTTTGCACATTTTCGCTAGAGGTATCCCATGTCTCTTCTTGCTCAACAGCTAAGGCATTAGCGAAAATATCCAAACACTTTGTAAAATTCACATGTTAAAACCTAAGACCCGAAGTGTCAAAAAAGCAGGAGCACTGCACGATTTGGTTCAATACTGCTTCAATGCACATACCACTACAGCTTTCAAAATACATTCATGACTTCAAGGTCTCCTGTTAAGGAATTTTAGCATTTTCTAATATCAATAAAATTGGTCTCCTGTACCTGCTAAGTTGAGATTCAGTTGAAATTACATGTGAACTTTTTACAATAATTATCTAAAAAGTAAAATTTTGGGGTCATGTCTGATTTGTGCCAATTCATCGAAGAGTGTTGATCACAAGAACAGCATCAGCTGCAGCAAATCACATCCTTTTGCTTCACAGCAAAATTTATATTTATTTTATTAAATATAAAACTTAAATCTATTGCTTACATCGTAGAGTAAAAAGAATCAGATAGTTAAAACATCTTACTGGAATCATCTAAGCAGTTTTTTCAAACTTATCAATAAAAATGCATCTGCATTAATACTGCAATAAAAAAATAAAACCTTTTTAAATAAAAAAATGTATGTTAAATTCTGGTTAATTATTTCAGTCTAAGTTAATTTATGTGTTACAGAATGTTTAGTAACGTTTTATAAAATGTACACTTTTCTCATAATTTGTAACTAGGTTTTATAACATGCAACTTTATTTTCTGCAACGTAAAAGCAGTTTGTAACTTGTAAATATGTTTTTATAAAATGTACAGTGTTTCATGTTATGTTAATGTGTATCAGATCTATCGGCCACCATATGAATATGTTGATTCATTGTCGTTATACAATATATATTTAACAAATCTTCTAGATTTCTCTTTGATGAGATTAAAACACTAGTTTTCCAGAACGAAGTCCATCAGCTAAGCTAATTAGTGCTTCTAAAATGTACTATTTTAATAAACCGATATCAGAGGGGGACTTTTTTAATCTTAACTGAATCCATTCTAGCAACGATACCCAGCCATGTAGAGGACTAAATTATTGAGATGCATGTTGTAGCAGTTGTAAATGTAACCATTCACCACAACCAGGCTCAAGTCTTCCTCCTCCACACAGTTTTACCTGTGGTGGAGGTGGGTTGTGTGAGCTGGGTGTTCAGAGACGGTTGAGACCCTGAGGGTGAAAACGAGGGGCCCTCCATCACCCCTCCAACCTGTTTGGATGTCCAGCGGTTGTCCATCTGGATGTCGAGAGGATCTACTGGTTGAATAGCTTGCTGAATATGCAGGTTTCTAGCTGCATGGCGCCAATATAGTGTCCATTAAGATGATGTGAAGATTGTGTAGATTTATTCAGCAAATTGAATTATGAATAGATAATCCAGCGTTTTTGAAAAATAGTCCACGTAGGAAGTAATGTGAGCAGCAGATGTTAGGAGAAGCCAGACAGACAATGGAAGAATTTGAAGACAAAAAAGAGAAAGAAGAGAGCATCATCATTGAGAACTGACCTTAAAATATATACTTTTTAAAAGAACCATGCAGAGCTTCAGCAAAAAAATGCAGTATTTTTAAACCTATCAACTGCATTGGTGGTTTCACACTTAGACTGGAGATTTCTTTAAAAAAAAAAAGAGAGAGAGAAGGGGGGGATGGTGTTGCAGGTACTCAGCACCTGTATAGCATTTGCTCAACTCAAAATGTAACTCTGAGTTTTAAAGAGAGAGCCCGAGGCTAACCAGAATCCATTCATGGGACCTTCGACTAGCAGGATGGTCCTGTGAAGAAATTGAGATATGGTGCTGGAGGAGGAAAAATGCCCTTTTTTTAAAGTCTGGCCTAGAAGAGGATAATATGAGAGATGGTTGCAGCTGGGAATTCTGTAAAATGTATTATTCATGAATGAATGAAGTAGGTACAGAATAATGTGATCGAAATCCCTTGTCCATAGTTTCTATTTTAAATTTGTATTTAAAACTCTACAGCGATGCGCCTTAAACTTGTGATTTTGTTACATGGTCTTTATGAATACTGTCAAGAACTACAAATATAGAAGGCAGTGTTAAAATAAACAAAACACACCCAGCAAACTTGGAATCATTACAACTTGACCACAGATTTTGTCATATAAAATAGGTGTTTAGAGTGAATGAGCCTCTAAACAAATCATTTGGGAGTTAAACCAGTAAATTCTGGTGTTAATAAATAAATAAATGTGTTTTTGGCCTTACGTTCATGTCAACCTGTTGTTGGGGGCGCCAAAATTCAAATGAAGAAAAGTTAAAAATCATGATAGAAGCACCAGAAGTCACCAATAAAGCTAAAAAGGAAATAAAAGCCAATTTATGGCATATAATGTTCTTGATTTAGTCATGGTGTTGGTGCCATCTTTTGATAGTGCTTTGTTTTTGGTACCACTTTCTCGGTTTGAGAGCGGTTTTTGGAAACTCATGGATAGCACCATTAAGTGTGAAAACACCCTAAGCAAAAATGCCTTACAAACACCACAGTGCATGCCAATTCAACTCTAACAACATTACTACAGAAAAAGGGAGGTATAATCAGCAGTTTGTCTCAGCCATTTAACCTCTTGGCAAATCCAAGCTTAAAAATGCAGCAGAACGCACCTCAGGTTAGTGGGAGACAGTTCTAGCAATGGAAGTCATTACAAAACAGGAGAGTGTGTAAAAGCCAAGCACACCCGCAAGCATTACTACCTTTAAAAATACCAGCATCCTCTTCATTTCTGAGACTTTCCAACCAAAGACCTGCCTGAAGCTCGTTCTCCCAGGGGAAATATTCTCCCGCTGGAATCCCATACAATTACCCCACCACAAACACAGTGATGGAAAGATGAAGAAGATCAAGAGACAGACGCGAGATGAGAAATAAAAGAATATTTCACAGAACAGGATGACACACATTTTCTCAAACAACATTTAGAAACAGAGGATGAGGCCTTGTATCTTGGTTTGAGGTAAAGTGCTCTTAATTTGGAGCATCAACAGAGCCATGGCTTAAAAAACATTGAAACAAATAAACAGATTTGCAAGCATTAAACTAAAGATAACCGTGTAAACAATGAAAAGTCTGAAAGGTCACTTCTCATGAGAACAAGCACTTTTCAAGAATTTCCTTTTTGAGCTTTTCTAGCAAGCTACAGGACAGTCACCACAGAACATCAAACCCCAAAAGATGGATCTTATATTTGCCAAACAAACTACGAAAAAATTAATAAATAAATGTTAATCTACGAAAAGCAATACATAAATAAATGTTATGTATAAATGTTACAAACTATGTTAAATTAAAGCTAATTAATGTCAGTAAATGTTAATTACAAAATTAAAAGTAATTATAGTAATACAGTAATTAAAACATAATAAATTATGAATTTAGACAAACCGCAAAAAACCGACAAACAAATACAATATAAATATATAAACGTATCAAAACAATAATAAACTATTTTTATATTAAACCAAAATTGTACACGCAATCAAAATAAGTAAAACAAATAAACCAAAATAAAGCAAAATTTTAATTAATTTAAATAAAATGTTAAGCAAATTAAAATTACGCAAAGAAAAACAAATTACTAAAATACAATGTGATTTATTTAAACAACATTAAAAAACACACAGAAAAAAGGAAGTAAGTGACTAATAATTATTAAATACATTAAATAAAGTAATACAAAATAAAAGAAACTTTTCTATTAATAGTTAATTACAAATACAAACATAAATAAAAACGTAAATCACAAAAGAACAGTTTAAAAATACAACAGAGCGCCATTAAATACATTTCAATAATTAAAATGTTAAATAAAAAATTTATTAAAATACAAAATAAAAATATTTTAAATAAAATATAGGAAAACAAAGAATACAGTCGTTTATTAA
This sequence comes from Danionella dracula, assembly GCA_900490495.1. Taxonomy (NCBI): domain Eukaryota; kingdom Metazoa; phylum Chordata; class Actinopteri; order Cypriniformes; family Danionidae; genus Danionella; species Danionella dracula. The sequence goes on from UELW01000556.1 coordinate 9,534,644, forward strand.
TAAAACAATTAACACATACATAAATAAATGATAAATAAATCATAATTAAATAAATAAATCATTTAAAAATATCAAGACAACCTTTCAGACTTCGACTGAAAGAGACAGATGAAATGAGAGTCGGTAGAGCGCGCATAACCCCGTCTTCTTGGCTCATTTTAAATTACGTTCAGAAAAAGTAGATAAAATAATTCTAATAATCAACCTTCAAATGGGACATGCTGTCTTGCACACCAATCAAAACACTTTGATTCCCTTCACAAGAACAATGAACCTTACCTTCGCTCGATTCACCTTCATCCTCATCCTCCTCCTCCTCCTCATCCTCATCCTCTTCCATCTCTCCATCGCCATCATTATCTTCTTCAGCACCAGGATCGCTTTCACCTTTTAGTTTAGCATGGAGCTCCACCGCCTCCTTCCAGGGCACACCACCTAGGTCAGACGGGCCCGCTGCTTCCTCTTCTACGTCCTCTTCCTCATCCTCTTCCTCCATATCAGACTCCGAGCTGCTGCAGGAACCCATAGATGTGTTCAAATCACATAAATTAACAAAAAAAATAAAATAAATAAAAAAAATCCAGTCCACCATTATTTTTTCTTTTAAAAATATGCATTTTCGCCTGTTGTCTGTTACCAATTGGTTGAACACTGGAATTAAAAAAAATATTAACTCTGATCAGGGTGGAAGTTTTATGATGGGTGATAGTAAATTCTATAGAGTAAAGACTCTATAGCTGTACTAATTTTCCTGTTTAGGTCGAATGAGGTCTCAGGAAATTGTCCCTATGTGGCTATAGATCTGCTCACTCACTATGGATGCTTCAGAGCATAGAAGTCATCTCAGGCTTCGCCGCTATGTTAACCTCTGTGATTCAAGACTCTTGGCATTTGGGTTGATCAACACTAAATTAAACATTTTAAGAGAGTGAATAAAAAGAAATAAAATGTTAATTCATGCAGACACACACACGCGAACACACACACAACGTTATGATTAAAGCTTCTCAAAGCTCTAAAAGAGGTGAACAGCTATTGGTTTTCAGTTTTAAAAATGTTCCTCACTGTCCTTGGCTGGTGGAACAAACCCACTGATCCTTTCAGGAAAGCAGCAAAACTAACATCTCTCAAAAAGCATCTAAAAAAATCTTCTCTTCAAGGAACACTTACAAACTTAATTTAAAAAATCCCTCTTTCTTTTCTTCGGTTTCATTTTCTTTCTCCTATGGTTAATTGATCAGCACAAACAACCCGAGGTACACTTCCGTTTTGTAATAAATTGTCTCTCCTTTATTGTGAGTTGCTTTGGATAACAGTGTATGCATAAATATAAATGTAATGAACAGACAATAAAGCAGAGAGAGACATCACCAAACATTGTGATGTATCTTTGGAAAAAAAACATTCTAAAATAAATGCGCCAACATAAACACATGTAAAAGTTAGTGGAAATTCTCTCAATAGCCATTTAAAAGAGTAGCTTTTGGTGTAAATCTGAAAAAAAAAAAAAACTATTCTTTTGTTATTTTTATTATTATCATTAAGTTATTTTGAGGGGAGGGGTATGACAAGTAGATTAGTTAAATTACTAGTTAGTAACTTAACTAATCGCTCTAGAAAAATAAACCAACCTAAACAGCTACTTGATTACTTTTAAAAAGAGAAACTTGTAATCAGTAATATAATTACATCAGTGTTTTTCAACCACTGTGCCGCGAGATATCGTCAGGTGTGCTGTGGGAAATTATTAATTTGGGTGTCTGTGCGGTCTCGTGCCGGCCAGAGTAATCATGTAGTAGCCTACTCTTTCATACCAGTAGGTGGCAGCAGTAGGTAGCTAATTGCCCTGTAATTGGAGACAAGCGAATTAGTGACGCATGGATGGAGAGGCAGGTGGCATTTACGGTGGCATTGTGGATAGCAGGACGGCGGTGAAAGTGATGGATATGTTTTTGAAGAGGAAAAATGCTGATTCTGAACTGGACCCAGATGAAGGCGCTAATATGAGTGAAGGTCAAAAGAAAGCGATGACTGACGTCCAGCAAAGTTTCTGGCGCGAGGCAATACAATGAAAGCTACCTTGCATTTGGATTTACTTTTACCGGAGATGCAATGGCACCGATTCCGTTGTGCTTGGTGCGTGGTGAAAAGCTCTGCCACAGTGCTATGGTGCCAAGTAAGCTTAAATGCCATCTCCAAACAAAACATCCTTCACTTAAAAACAATGTGAATTTGTGGCTAAATCAAAAGTCCCACACTGTGGCAGAGCAATTAATACTTCCTGCCTGCAAAGCCATTGGAAATGAGATCCTCGAAAAGATTATAATAAAAGATTATAAAATACTTGTTTCTTTGCGCTTACTGGATTCCTATTCAAGACGTTCTAATGTCGTTTTTCAATTAAAAAATCATAAAAATAACAGTAAAACACTGGCACTGTGCTGCGGGATCTTTTCAAATAGAGAAAAGTGCCTTGGCTCAAAAAAGGTTGAAAAACACTGAATTACATTACCAACTTGCCCACCACTGGCTATGACTAACATCCCCAAAGCTCATTGTTTAAAATCTTTGCTTTAAACATGAAGCTTGGGGACATAATGTTCTGTCCTCTCTCCACTGACTTCCTGTATAATATTGCATCGACTATAAGATACTGCTCCTTGCGTTTATAAGGCCCCGAATGGCTTGGCTCAGGCCTCCCGGAGCACACTCCTATCACAATATAGTCTTGCTCGCTTCAATCACAAGAAGCAGGACTACTGATCGTTCTGAAGATAAGAAGATTAGTAAATAGAGAAGAGCTTTCTCATATAGAGCTCCAAAGCTCTAGAACAAACTCTCGGATGGTAATCGAGCGCTCGAACAATTGGGTCTTGATATGTTCCAAAACAATATGGTGCTACAAGCACTATAAACATATTAACTGCTAAAACAACAATTAGTACAATGTGCTAATCGAACCTATCCCATTAGCTGATGCTTATCACCTGTTCTAACCACTCTTTGCAGTTTGTGTTCCACTGTTCTAACCACTGTCAAGTGCTGTCCGGCGATCTGTTCACTGATGGATCTTAACGTCAAATAAGCTTTATTCTGTGAGTTATTTTCTGTGCAGGTGTGTGTGTGTGCTTGTCCGCGTGTGCATGGATTTTTTTTTTTTACCCCCACATCATACAAATAAGTGAAAATTTGTCTAAACCAGGATTGAATAATCAGTTAAGGATTACTAATCAGTGTACATCAACACGTTCTACTATTAAACTTTGACTCGTTGACTGAACAAAGGTAATCATATTAAGTTAAGTAAACAGTATATGATACTTCTATTTCCACACCATTGAATTATCCAATAGGAATTCTTATTAAAAGTTAATCCAGATTAGGCCTTTATAAAGAAGTTGAAGAAACTGAACAATGCGCTATTTAAATACATTGTGATGGACTGATAGTGCAAAAAGACACCATCTTGATTTAAAGATGATACCTGGATCCCTCCACGACATCGATTGCTTTATCTAGCACACTGCTGAGGTTGTGTTCTGCCAGCGTCTCCTCTGGGACCTCCTCCAGCTCCTCCTCTCTCATCATCGAGAGCCGGTAGTTCTCCAGCTCAATCCTCTCTGGAGTTCCTTTCAAGCGCTTAGGCACACAGGGTTCCGAGACCCCATTCACATCAGCTTCTGTGAACCAAGAGGAGACATCTTTTAATGCAACAACAAAAGAGAGAGAGTGAGGAGTTTTGGAATAGACGTGAAATTTAATGGTCACTGTATTAATCTTTTACCCCCTTTGCTGGTAAATATACCTAGCAGAGCAATTCTCCATCCAAGCCACCCTTTGTTGTGTGTTTTTGTTCCATTAAACCAAAGATTAAGAAAAATATGGAATCACTTTGCAACAAAAAAAAAAAAAAATCGAACACACACAATAACTCTTGCATTTTTATTTAAACAAGCAGCTTGATCAGGTAACTAGACATTATCACTTAAGTACTCTATCTTAAATATTTTTAAAAGGTTTACATACAATTTATGAATACCTTACCTTTTTCCCTTCCCTTAAAGCAACTCAGAAAAGTCAATAACTGCCTTTTAATATATTTTTAGCGTGTCATTTTGACAGCTAACATATGGGTGTGGATGAAATCTGAATCGAATTCTAAACAAGCCAGTGAGAATATGCTCCGCATCTAATAAAATAATGACAGCGATCAAGATGAAGGATGAAATCAAGCAACAACCATCACTCAACCGCTAAATAAGTAATAATTTGTCTCTAAAAACAAAAAAACCAAGAGGCTACACTTGCACAATAAGTCATGTTTATAATAGGAATGGGATGAAAATGGTGTCATGCTCCGGTGATTTGTTTCTAAGATCCTAGACGTAGATTAATAAAATGTTTCCTCAATAAGGTTACACTTCATGCTAAAAGACGTCAATACTTCTGACTTCAGCTCCACAACCACATTAGTATCTTATATTAGGTCCTCAACCCTTGGAAATAAAATCTGTTGAATTACGTGTCGTTATCTGGCCCTACCAATAACATAAATCAAATGTACTCTACAACTTCAACTGTCCTCCATATCTACTGCATTTACTATATTAAAGGCCATAAATCATGCCCTTTAAATGCATTTAGAATAAAAGTTGGAAGCCTTAAGACTAGTGCTGCACTTTTTATAATTCTCTGAATGCAATATTTAGCATAAATAACAGCTTTAAATCAGCTCTTTTTTTACAGTATCTCCTTTTTTGTCTAGTCTCTTTTAAAGCTGTATTAACGCAATCAAGTGGATATTTTGTTTTAAATGATACATATATATTTTTCATTAGAACACTGCACATTTCTTGCAGTTAATCTGATTAGTTAGTGGGTGGGGGAGGAAATAAATGAAGCAAATAACTTCTTAGTTGTAATAATGAATAATTGCAATACATTAATTAGATGTAATAAATACAACTACAGGTATGTTTCTGAAGACAAAACATCTCTACGATATGGTAAAAAGCTCTAGATTTCACATGATATGGCACCTTCAAAACAACTATATACCTGCATAAGAATCGGGGCGCGTTTAGCTTTTCAGTTGTTACATTCAAGCATTTTCAGATCCATTTTAACAGCTCCATTGCTTTAGTATGTATTTATTTTTTTTTACTATTGAGTTTTGTATTAAAATATTAAATCGTTTTAAGACTTTGAGATACAAAAGCTATGAGAAAACAGACAGAAAGAAGTCTTCTGACCAAGTGTTAAGCAACTAAATGCTTTGAAACAGATTCGACGTACTTAACCTAAAGTAAAGAATAAATTGAACACCATAAAACAATGCAAATCCTGTCCAATTTTCCCTATACTCACTAAATTATAACAACTGACAAAATAGTTGTCAGCTTTCAGATAAAATTGAATGGTTTTGAGGGCATTTTACTACATTATATATATTTCCTATATCACAGTCATATCATCAGATGTATTTATTCTTGTTTAGTTTATTTTTGTATCTGACAACTGTGTTTTTCCAAATTTGTGAAGGTCGACAACCTGTGTTTATGTGTGTGTTTCTGCAGAGCTTCATGGTGCAGTCTCCTCAAAAGATTGTGGATCTCGTGGACTACAAATCCGTGAGGAAAACGTACTGTGATGGAGCTACTGACGGGGGTGCAGTTCAGACTCCCTGCTCGTCCCGTCGCCATGCAACGGTTGCTCCTCTTCTGTCCCAACATTGAGTCTGATCTTGTTGTGCTATTGAGGCATATTGCCTGTTGAACAGTTTAGTATTCAAGTTTTCTTTACATTCTTAACAGAATACTTTTTGTGTGTCTATGCTAGATTCTTCATTTTCTTTTCCCTTTGCTGTGTTTTCTCTTGGTTTTTGGTTAGTTAAGGAGTCAGATAAGACAATTGTATTTTATTTATGGGATTTTTAATTTTGGTAGAAAATTTAGATGCCTAAAATTTTTGGATTGTCTTGAAATTGTTTTGTCTGACCTGGACTGATTGAATGAAGAAAATCATGTAAATATTTTCAGCTGGGACAGAAGAGTGGCTCAACCATAAGTTATTTGTTAGTTGTTTTTCAATTGGATAAATTCTACCCCAAAAAAAGTTTTTTTTTATTTATCTCGACTTGTTAAACGGGAGAGTTTATATTAAAGGCTCTCAATCAAATGTACTCCTCTTTCTTAGGCCAACCATCTAAAGATGACTCATAACTCTTCTATTTCTTACTTTTATCATTTTAAGACATTTGTTTTGCAAAAATATGACGAGCATGCTTTTTTTAAGTATATCATTTTCAGATTCTACATTCAGGATCCTCATACAGAACCATGCCAGCAAAATCATTAAAATTTAAGCGTTTTAACACATTTCAAACATCTAAAGTAACCTTAAAGAACCCTGTTTTAACTATCTTATTTTCAATTTCCGAATAATGTAGGTCACTATAGGTATTGTAGGTTAAATGATGATATATGGACTACTATGAATATCAGCATTTATTACTTTCAATTGTGTTCTGCTGTTAATAAAGCTTATATCACTGGTTTGCGTACAAAAAAACATTACATTCTGCTATTAATAAAGCTTATATTACTGGTTTGCTTTCAAAAGCTAAGTAAGGTAGAGCCTATTTAGTTAGATCTTATGTCACTGGTTTGCTTACGAAAAAAATTAACATTCTGCTGTTAATAAAGCTTTTATCACTGGTTTGCTTACTAAAAAATTTACATTCTGCTGTTAACAAAGCTTACATCACTGGTTTGCTTACTAAAAAATTTACATTCTGCTGTTAATAAAGCTTATATCACTGGTTTGCTTACTAAAAAATTAACATCTGCTGTTAATAAAGCTTATATCACTGATTTGCTTACAAAAGCTAAGTAAGGTGGAGCCTATTTAGTTAATAGCTGGATGGAAGATTGCATGGGATACGGGGGGTAACGGGGGGAAATGGTGCTAGTGAGGCCCTGAGAGCAGTAATGTGTAGACTGCAAAAAACACCATCTGAGGATGAGACTCCTAACTCAGAAATTCACAAAAAACAATCATTATATCATAAAAATCCCAGGATTTTCTTTTAAAGGAGTAAAAAGGTGACCCCTACAACACAAAAAAAATTACAAAAATTCATCAATTTGATTTTCAATTTCAAAATTTAAAAGCAAGTGTGTTTTCAATTTTTTTTTATAAAAAAAAAAAAACGGAAACCGAAAATTTCAATATTTAATTGTGCTCGAAACAAAATAAAAAAAAACAATTCTGTGCATTTTTTCATTAAGAGCACACAATAAACTATTTAAAAGAGGAATCATTGTTCCTTTTTTTTTGGCATTTAAATTGAAAATCAAATGTACGAAGGATTTTGCACCAATTCCACAAGTCCAACATCCAAACCATCAATTGACCACATCTCTCCTATGCACCAGTGAGCCTGTATGTGATGGAAAATCTAGCAGAGAATAGAAGCAAACAGATCATCCAGATGGAAGTAGCAAACTAGTGGTGGTTCAAAACACCCCCCTCAAAAAGTCACTAGAACCTATGCCATGTGACTATTTTTAATAAATATCTACAAACTAAATAAAACGGTGCTTTGACATGAGAATCATTCTGAGAGAAATGATTTTTCCAGATGTAGAGACGTTAGTATGAGGAGAAAAAAAAGAGATGAATAAACATGTGACAGATGTAAGAATTGATGGGTGTTTAGGCAGAAAAACAGCGTCTAGCTTCACGTGAAACTTGCTCTGATAGGAGAGGGGAAAGGTAAAGCTTACAGTCACAAGGAAGGTTACAAAAAATACACACACTGGAAATATTGATCACAAACTGAAAGTCACTAATCACAGATCTACACAATGGAAGGACAGAAAGGAGAGCAACAGAAACAGGCAATGAGATAATATCATACTCATGCAGTTAAAAAGGTTGCTTAGAAGTTTAAGACATTCGGTGATCATACATTTTCAGAGCTTTCTACTTAATTAACAACCCAACAGAAATGCATGTAAAAGTACAGTACCAGAGTCATTTATGCAACCTGTTGAAGTTGGTTGGAACACTCTTTTAAGGGTCCCAAAATATGCATTTGTTAAGCATTAATTAATAGTTAATTTACTCCCAGATAAGAGGTAGTTAAGAACGAACACACTAAGGCTGGGTGATAATTGAAAAAAAAATCAGTTTGACAGATTCACAAATTCAATTAGCCTTTTTGCATGTGTGACAAGTCGCAACATCAAATACAACATCATGAAATTCTCTAATCGATGTCAAACACAGCACATTGATCAACAAGGTTTAAAAAAAAGTTTTAAAACTGCTGTTTGGCCTGCCATTTTTTAGCTGCGGAACATTAACAGGCTGTGTCAGTCACTTCAACCACTTCTGCATCCCTCCATGTCAATGATTTGGTTACTAGCAAACTGTACCACTGTAAACTATCTTGGATTACAAATAAACTTGCTCTCAGACTTCAAATCCAATAAAACACTGCACCAACATCAGCCCACCAAGAACTTAAACTATCTTGAGATTAAATTTAAATTAATTGAGGAAAAAACACCGATCACTAAAACACACTTTAATAATTAATTTATGCTTGGCAAAATTATTATTTGAAAGCTTGTTAATCCTTGATTAATAGTAATATTATCTTTCTCATAATCAGGCATCAGAGAAGCATTTACACACTCATCTAATTCTGTGTTACAAGATTAAACACGGTTTAAAATTGTATTCAAAACTTTAATCTGTCTTTATTGATTTTTTGCTAATTTAGAAGGTGTTCTCAAATGTACTGACAAGAACAAGAAAAGGGCATCAAATACACCCAATAAAAACAATGTGCCCAAAAAATGACATCTAGGATTAAAACAAAATCAACACATGAAAGATTTGTGTCCAGCTTGAATGTGTAGTGCGTTAGCGAGCAGGACCTAACCCTTGAGGTCGAATCTATAGCTCATAGGTTCAACCCTTTTTCTTTAGTCTTTCTTTAGTGATCCTCCTGTCTAGCTCTACTGCCCTTTACAGCAAAAATGCAGAAAAAAGCTTTGAGTATGTTTTTTTTTTGCAACTAATGCTGATCATCAGCTAAGTGCGTGTTCATGCTTGACAGATTCTTACTTTTGAGTTAAAAGGTAACATTAGACCCTTAAATGTAATTATAATTTAATATTAAACTATTTAATATTAGTGTGTTTGTACCTAACTATGAATTAATTCTTAACTAATTTCTTATAATGGAACTTGAATGTGAAGAGTAACCATTATCTTCAGTTTTCTAAATTATACTTGTATTTAGTTATTTTTACTTCCACTGGATGTTGTTGGCTTCAAGTATTCTGCAGTCTTGAAAACAACTTCAACTTGGAACAACTAGCAAATAGATCACTGGTGGTGAGTTTCATTTTTGGTTTAAAATTTGAAAACAATTTTTAAAACAATACAGACACAAAACATGCATAAAGATTATTTGTGACATTGTTGAGGATTCACAAATCAATTGGAGTCTCTGCAGAGCTGTGCTCAGAGGCTGGAAAGGAGACATGCTAGAGAATATCAAGTAGAAAGTGGAGAGTGATGCAGGACAGAAGGTAAACACAGTAGGTAAGGAAGAAAGGAAAATCAAAGGGATTCTGCGCCCCCTGGTGTTGAGTCCAAGACACAGCCCTTCTCAGCGATCGAAGGGAGCCGCCTACCCCACGAGACAGGCAGAGGACGGGGGCTAGAGAAGAAAGGCGGGTACCTGAGGGCCTTTGCTCTGCAGGGCTCTGAGAAGCTACAGCCTGGCCAGGGGCATCCACTGTGTTGGGGGTTGCGGCCAACACCTGGGGCTCCTAAAAAACACAAAAAAAAACACTTGAAAATGTTCTTCTTGCTAGTAGATAGCAGAGCCAAGAAACACATGATAGAAAAATTTATCTTTTCCTAACCCTGGAATAAAAGGAGTCAGTACCTTAGGGCTTGTGGGAGCAGCAACAGGCGCAGGCCGTTTTCTCTGAGCCTGACCAGAAAGTCGATAGCAGTAATGGGGCTTACAGTAGAACTTCCCTAGGACAGCAAAAACACATGCAACAAACTTACTCTCAACCTAAACATACTTTTTATCAGTTTACAAGGAATCTGGATTGTGAGCAAACGTTAATCATAGCAGCTTGGTGCTACACGGACTCGAACCTAAAAAGCCCTTCACTACACATATTGCTTGTTTTATATCAGGGGGCATGTATTGTAGCAAGCAGCCCTACATTCTTACCATCTTCAACATCGAATGCATATGAGGAGAGCCGAAGGGTGGTGCCACAATAGTCGCATTTGAAACAGCTCCGATGGAAGAACTTTCCCTCAGCACTCAGACGTTCCATCACATAGACACGCCTCCGGCAGAAGAAACACACATCACTACCACCGATGTTCTGAGGAAACTCCTTCCGCAAGGAACCCTGCGGAGAGAAAGACGAAATGAAGTTTGTTCAGGTGTCTTTTATTTGAATATAATAAAAAAATTGAACGGGACCAAACCAGACCTGAAGTCTTAAAAAAAAGCCAAGCAACAAATGTGACCTCATTTTAGTTGAAGAGACGCTGGATAATCTCAAAAGTAAAACTTGAACTTTAAAAGAATAAAAGCTTGATTAAAAAAGGTAATAACTTTATATATATTTTCCTCTATGTATGTGTTATAAATTCTACAATATCTCAAAATCTGAAAAAAAGGGTCTTAAATTAGATCCTAAAGACAAGGAATGGGATTATAAACCAGAGAAACGAGAACAAAGAGCTCTTTTCTGCCTAAAGAATATTGTGATCTATTGTGTCTAGAATAGAGAAACGTTCCAAGAAAAAAAAGGCTCCTAAAAATGTTTTTAAAACTATAATTGATGTTTCTCTGTATTGGAATTGTATACATTTTTAAGATTTTACTCAGCTATTCAAGGCAACATCTGACATTTTTTAGGACATTTCTAACCCAGGTCGCTTTTGTATGTGGTCCTGAATCCACAGTCTGTGGAAGGAAAGTAAAGTGAAAGAACTAATAAATATTTGTAAAAAATTAAGATTTAGTTTGAATGATTAAATCAGGATTAAACTTAAAGTCACACAATTGCCTCCGTTAATATTCTCGTCCAAGTTTATTTTTGTTTTGATAAAAGCCATTTCCTGTAAAACATGACCAAAGAACATAAAATTGCACCTGATTGAAGAAACGCCCATTAATGAATGAAAGAGCTACTGTATATCACAAAAAAATATGCTGCATGCTGATTCATTTGATAGAAATCACTGCTGCACACAAATCCTACGTAAACAACTTGATTATTGTCTGGTAGATTTTATTGTCCATATGTTACCAAAATCTGCAGCTTCTAAGTTTTAAAGAGCCTACAAGAAAGTTATGTGTCAAGACAACATGCGCTGTCTCGTAAATAAAACAGCATTGCCTCTCGTATAGTTCTTACCAAATCTTTTTTCTCAAGAAAGGGCTCTGTGTTATCCTTTGGCTGCAGCTGATTGGTAAGTTGCTCAGCCAATGAGCTCACACCCCCTGTGTACATCCTTACATAACGCTACATGTGGAAAAGGAGGTTTTGAAAGCTAAGAAAGACCAGTTATCATCAAGAAGTACAAACATTAAAATAATTGTGGAGTGAAAGAACGCTCTTTGGTGATTAATTACATGCATATCAGTCATTTGCAATAAAACAAAAACTGTGAGAAATTAATACTTTTAGAACTTCAGTAAAAAAAGATCATTCTGACCCTGTTCCCACCAAACGGAGAAAACAAAAACCGTTCAGAAGCTAAAGCACAGACGATTTCTCACACTATAAAACTGAAGTAAAGCTGGTTCAAACATTACCAATGCCAAACTTTAGGATGTAAAAACATTTTGAGACAATACAGGAAAATAGTCATGTTTGATCAGACACAACAGAAGACACACTTGAAGATGCACAATCAGTTTCTCTTACATTGCAAAACTGTTCATGTTAGCTGCTCATGAAAACAGTACCACATGCCGGTTTCAGACAAATAAAATAAATGGCATTTTCTGTTAATTAACAAACATCAAGATGTAAATTAACTTCACACACTTCCACATATCTGGTTAAATAGATGTGATCTCTGGATAGAGAAGCCTCACACAGCTGGAGTTTCCCACCATGACAGTGTTTTGCAAAAACACATCCATGCACAAACGTCCACTACAAAGCAGACAGACATAACGTGGCTACCTGCCGGAAAGAACCAGAGGAACGCCGAGGTCTATCAGAACTCACTTCAGGAGCTCCGTGCCATTCTTCAGTCAAGAACGGGGATGACTTTTTCTTAAACTTTGAAATGCAAGAGAAAGATGGTTTACAGTTCACACCGAGCAAGCGGACAGATCAAAAGGCAGAAAGAAAATGACCTAAAAGAGAAGAGGACCTAAAATATGTTGTATTAAATTTAATTTTGTGGAAACCGAATTGTTATGTACTAGGATAAAGGTCACCACACACCTATATTTATGTATGCGAACACCTCTGTTGACGTGTTTCAAGCGATAACCAGTGGCTCTTTTATGCCCCGAAAGTACGATGAACAGTGATCAAAAGAGCCAGCTTTTATTGGTCGACCACAGACTCGTGTGTCAAACCAAGACGACATTCCACCAATCCAGATGTGTGAGCTCCCATCCGTGGCCATTGTTTTGTGCTCGAGACACTTACACATGTGTGATTTCGCATTGAATATACACACAGGTGTGTGGAGACTTTAAGAGATTTGAAAAGTGTCTCAGAATAAACATTTGTCTTGAAACACAAACGCCCCTTTGTTCCCCCCAAGGATTTTTTACACACTTTTTGAAATTACACACAATACTCTGGTCATTACAGTTATGGCATGACTAAACATTTGTTTTTAGCAGATTTTTTTTGTTAAACTATGTCCACAAGTTATTCTAGCATGTTCTCATTGTTTACTAAATAGCCAAAACAAACCTGGTTCTGGGAGATTATTGGACCAAATCACTCACGATTTCAATCTCTAAACAGACTTTTACCCGAAATAAGGCTAAAGATATTGAAATGACCAACTTCAGCCACATTTTTTTTTATTAAAGCTCTTCTATTTATTTTCTGTTCATATATCTTGATAGAATCAACGTTTTCAGATATCAAATATTTTCTTCAATTTATTTACATTTTAAAAATTTTTCAAACATTGAAAACAAATCTAGAGGTAAACCGATTATATCATGTCATTACTTTGTTACAATCTTTATTGGCGGTCTGAAATTAAAGTATACCCGATAATTATTCCACATTAATAATTCTGTATAGCTGTCATTTTAATTAAGGTCCAGAAAAAAATGTACAGGTGAGATCTGGTTGGTGTGTCAATTTATTACGCTGAATATGCTGATTTATTATATGGATCTGTAGCAAAAAAAATGCATGTTAATGTGTTAGTATTAGTGTAGTGAAATGAAATTTTTTTTATTATTATGATTTAATTCACTTCTTGTGTCAATCTATTTGTTAAAAAAATGCTCATGGATTTGGTTTTATACTTTTACATTTTTATCAACATCAAAAATAGGCCATCAGAATAAGAAAATAAAATATTTATTTTAGGGCACATTTTTGGCACTCAAAGTTAGACGTTAAAGTCAGATACATGTGGTGTTAACACTGAGCGCTGAGAGGTCACCTTAGGCTTTGCTGGTTTGTCTTTAAACTGAGAGGCCAGTCTCTCGGCTCTCTCATGAATGCTGGGGACGTGTAAAGGCAACTGATCATCAGAGTAAAAAATGTCCTGCTGAGAGAGAGATGCAGTCTTGAGGCACGAAGCTAAAAGAATATCATCTGTTAAAGAGCTGGAGTTATACATAAAGCAGTGAAACTACCAGATGAACAGAGTTTAAAGCGTTTAAACAGGGGGGTCCATGCTCATGACTCCAAGCTCAGCCAGGGCTACCTGATGCTGGAGTTCTGAAGGGAAGTCTGGCTGATCAGGACTGAAGCCATGGGTCAAAAGCCACTGCTGAATGAAAAACTGTGAAGGTTTTTTCATGACCTTCACAAAGCAAAATGTGATGAAATATATCTTTCATTTTATAAGCATGGTGAAGTCAAAAACTTAAACTTTAAACGTCAATCAAAGAGGATTTAAACTAAATTTCCATTTAGTGTCAAGGTTGCAACCGCTTATGTATTCAACTGTAATGAACATACATCTGAATTGTAAAAAAAAAAAAAAACTAATATATATATATATATATATATATATATATATATATATATATATATATATATATATATATATATATATATATATATATATTTAGTTTTTTTTTTTTTTTTACAATTCAGATGTATGTTCATTATATAACATATATATATTTAAACAGCATGCTAAGATCTTTTCAATTGCTCTACCTGTGGCTTGCCCCTCTGGACAGGCTTGCCTTTAAACCTTGAGATTAGAGTGTCCGCTCGCTCTTGAATGCTTGGAATATGTATGGGCTCTGGTTTGTCAACATTATATTCTTCATGTTCCTATAAAAAGCAGAGTCTGTAAAGCTGGTGTGATATTTTCTGACTTTCTTGGTTAGTCACCAGTTTCAGAAGATCAGCAGCAGAGTGGAACGGACGAAGTCAAAGAGAAATGTCTCTTGCAGCGACTTGTGATTGTTTTTATCGGTTAATTACTGGCAAATATTTTGCCAACTCCAACTCAATTTTGAATTGCACTATAGTTTAATTGTTGCTTGGCTTCTTTAGCTTTTAGTCGCAGAAGTTATTGGTCTTGACTGAACTCAGGCCCTGTCCACACATACCAGGTTATTTTTTTTTATTTACTTTTTCTTATCCCATTTACAAAAAAAACTCTATCGAGTCAGTGTAGAAGAAAAACTCCATCCGTACTAAACTGGGTAAAATGATCTGAAACGCCGTAGAAAGTGAATCTACCCAGTAGATTGTAGCAGACTCCTCAAACCTGACCAATCGGAAAACTTCTTTCAACTTCCTGTCAATTCATCTATGCTTACTGTCCATGACTAGGAAATACTGTGCACACAAAGATAAGAATAACATATTTAATGAAAATGAAAATTCTTTCACCAGTCTTTACCAACAACTGCTTCAGTCTAAAAACTTAATTTATATGAGGCTTCTTTTTTAAAACTGGTGCTTTTTTGCATCTGTCAGGTGAGCTTGCCAGAAACATTGACAGCTTATTGATACGGTTTGTCACATCTGTTCTATGAATAAATGCATTATTAAATATGCTTTGTGCTTGGGTAGTCTCGTACATCTCAGAAGACATGCTTTAGAACAGAAAACCACAACACAACCCTTCGCTCTGTCCTCATTAACCATTTGGAGTTCTGTGAAGAAATGTTGCTGCATCAGTAAAAAAGCCACAATAATTCATCCAAACTCCACCTGAACCAGAATTAACACGGTTACGATGTCCACACGGAAATTAATCTGTAGCGTTTAAAAAAAAATCCCTTTGGCTGTTGTTTTCAAATGAACTCTGTTACAGTGAAAATTCTTACCCAGATACTTGTAAATGCACATTGTAAACACGTTATAAAAAGTGTGGTTACAAAATGTTCATGTTGACTTTAGTACCCATCCTGATTTAGTACCCATTTGTTTCACGCGACTCTGGAGCTAATATAAACGGATTGGGAAAACGATCCTGCGCACAAAACCCTGAAGTGTTATTAGTGTTTTAACAGGCTAGTCAGGCGGTTATTGAGCTATCTACTAACCTCTCTAGATCATCTTATTGCGAAAATGTAAATATATGATCATTATCAATATCAAATTATCGCCTAGCCCTATATGATATAATAGCGGAAACTTGTGATGAGTACTGCAAACTTCCTGGTATGATTTTGCTGAATCATACCAGGATTATTGGTGAACACATGACTGAACTAGTTGACTAATTGTTGTTTAAGTGATTATATCTAGAGTGGTAAAAAAGAAATTACTCCAGACAGACTCGGCACAAAAAAAAAAAAAAAAATTAGGACACAGCAACAGTAGGAGTTGTTAAAAACAAGCCTTTTGGGAAATGTTGACGTTAGCAGGGGAACACAGGAGACCATCACCTGCGCATCTGGAGGAAACGATGAACAGAATGAAGAAGATGAGGATGAAGAAGAAAGGAAAATGGTTTTCTTAGGGCAGCTCCTTAAGACCTCAGTGCCGCTGCAGGCCTTCAGGGACACAAGAGGAGAAACCCAATCACACTGAGGAATGGGACACAAATAAACATAACGCCACACCAAGCACACATTCTTCAGCTGAAGAATCTGATAATTCCATCCAATCAGCTAAAACACACAAACAATTCCTTAGTGGTTAGCGACTGATGTGCACAGTTGGAGAACAAAGAAAGGAACCATAACAGCTGAAATAAACCCCAACTATTTTAGTAACACATACAAACAGATCTAGTGAAGCCATCAAAGTCACATCTGAACCGTTGACCCGAACAAGCTCAGAATACAGATCATTCATCTCAAGGTAATTTGAACTGTAATCTAAACTAGCCTAAACACAGACATACTCTAGGCAGAACGCCAGGTAAAGGGGTCATGAACCGTTTTTTTTAAATGCAATTATATCAATGATGCAATTCCACAACCAAAATACTACATTTTCAAATGAAATCACATAACATAGTTGATGTTTCTGCGCAAGTGTGTGATATTCAGTTCAGGTTACTAAATAAGTGCTCTTTTAATGAGCCTTTAATGGTCAATGGATAGGGGCAAAGAGAGAAGGGGAGAAAGAGAGAGATGAGAAATACACAGCGAGGGATAGAAGGGGAGGGGGGTTTCAAAAAATAATAATGGTGAAGACCCTAAACTTGTCAGAACCATTAAAGTGAATAGATTGTATATGGTCAAAGAGGGATCTAACCTCACAGAGAAAAATAGATGTTATAGTTCATTTTGTTTCCATTGTCTCTTTTCCACCAACGTATTTTGTAAAGCTACCCCTTTTTTTGCTTGTTTTCTACTGTTTTCTGTGGCTGTAAAGGACGAAACGCATTAGGAAGATTTTCTGCGCGAGTCTTCGCCCCCCAGTGCGCTCTAAAAAGCAGAAAAAGGGTGAAGAATAAACAATATTTCTACATATGAAATCGAGTTGCACCACATAAGCATTAACAGTTTTGAAATACCAAGCAAAAATAGCTTACAGAAATTTTACCATAAAACTTCTTCATATAAAGTATGCCACGCTTAAAACCCTGAATGTTTGATTGCTGCTTGTAGATTACTTTAAAAACAAACTTTGTTTTGCTTTAATATGCAATGCAGCAAAAGCCAAGTTGTTTTTTTACAGACACCAAAATATTTTCTCTTTCAAGTTTTTTTTCTCTTTTTATCAATCTTTTTAACTACAAAATTTGCAGTGTTCCACCATGGAAGCAACAAGAAAAAAAAACACCCCCTTGTGTTCTTGAGATGCTGTGACGTATTAAAAGAGGCCACTTGCTCAAGAAGATTAGAATCTCTGCTCAACCAATAAATCTGAAATCTGAAGGCTCAATGTGGCCATACTTAATTATTAAATATTTGTGTAACCTTTTATGCAAGACTGACGGAGTGGAGTGGCGTATCTATAACAAGCCCACTCAGGACTGATACCTAAGGTTGGAGGAAAAATAAACTTGAACCATGGCGAGTCAACTGAAACCTTAAAAAAGCAACCTTGAAAACCTTGAAAGCAAACCTTGCCTTTTCTAAATGGAGATGGAAAAGTGACATGTGATCAGATGAATTGCCAGTTCCTCCACTCTATTAAATACAATTAAACAAATATCATTAAAAAACATATATGATTTGGCAAGTTAAAAAGCATTTAACAACAGACACAGCAATAGTAAATCAAAGTTACAAACAGGATCTATTTTGAATTCTCCATGTTCAGTATTTAGCCAGCACTTTAGATACAATAAAACACTAGTTTATTCAACATTTTACTTGGAAGGTTTCTTAAATGCAAGGTAAAGCCATAGTTAGAGTCACAATCTAACTTTTAGATTACGTCCCAAGCATCACCCTTCAAAGAGCACCCGTTTCTATTCCTCGTGGACGTTTTAAAAGCTGATTTCTCTTTGTGTAACTGCGTGAAGTTTATCTCCTTTGTTCTTCATAAATGGTCACCTCAGTACATACAACTCTCCTCAGTACGTATAAAAAAACAAAAAACAAGAGTGTGATTGGACAGCATGGACAAAAAGAATGAAGTGACATGCTTATAATTCAGTCGACTCGTAACGCTTCATCACTGACTAATAAAATCTTTTTTTAAAGAACAGAAACAGACAGGGTTCTGAAACGTTCAGTATTTAATGTTTTATCGCTTCTTCTATGTCACAAACATCAGACACTTTTCGATTTCTCAATTCATGACCCCTTTAAACAGGAAACTAAAAACAGACAAGCACGACTGGGAGAAAACCATCATCTCAAGAGACTATACTTTCTCTCAGGTTACTACGTTTATTGGATGAAGGTTTATGTTGAGACCACTAAAGAAGGGTGTCTACAGCTGATGTGTACCTGTTCCAGATCGATGGGGATAGTTTGATACTTTAGCTTTTCTTTATAGCGAAAACTCATCTGCTCCTGCAACTGGGTTCGCCTCTGGAAACACGTTCATTTAAAAACATCAATTACTCTTGACCACAAAAGTGATGTTACAACCAACCAACTAATGCCCATAAACATAAACCAGCTATGACTAAATGGCCTCAGCTCTGTTCATATCACATAAAAGAGATTTAAAAGCTTTGAAAAGGTAGTTTTTGTAGATCCTAGTAGTTTCTTTGTTTATGATAGTTGTGTGTTCAGTAGATTTCCTTTTTAGAAGCTTTATTAGGGCTCGAGCGCAAGCGGTGTGTACAACCCTATTGTAATTCTGTTTGTATTCGGCTGCTACGCTCACTCACATTATGACTCTGCTTCTGTGTTCATGCCCACACATTTTCTGCTGTCCAATAATACTTTAAAGTCAAACATTGTTCACATTATATGCATAATAAAATGTTATAAGACACTTCCAAGCTCAGTACAATGAATACTAGTCAATGAATCTATTAATATCAGCATTTCTCAAATTAATAATATCAAGTTACAGACCTTGAGAAACACCCTAAAGAACTATATTAACTTGTTAGAAATGGTCATCTGATGTCACCTTAAATGTGCATCCAGAGCAATCTACTCCCAGGAAGGAGTCATCAAAAAAGTAACAAAAGCTGAGTGAGGAACAAGCGGAGTGGAGCCAAGCCAGCTAAATCTTTGGCAAACTATGTTAAGCTTGAGTTTTTCTTTGAAATGATTACTCCCTGTAGAATCAAACAGGCCACCTACAGCTCAGAAAGAACACTACAACAGAGGATCTCTTGTTTCATGCATCCTTGAGTGAGACATGACTGAAGCTCATGACTAAAGCTCATCCACAAATTAACACTACAACCTACAGAAGAAAGTAAGAGGCTGCTGCTTGGTCATGCCTAGGTGCCATAAGAAACCAGCATTTTACATTTTTAGCTAATGTCAAGGTTTTATAGTAGAACCAAGAATGTTAAAGCTCATCAACAATTAGTTCTTCAAGTTTAAGCCTCTGAGCCACATTAGTATCTCCTATTAGGAATATTCATTCCTAGGCTCTACAATCTCTCGAGTTTTCTACAAATGCAGGTTCAGTCTGGACCTTGCCATGACATAGCAGTATATCAAAATGAGGCTGGGTAGGTAGAAGGGCTTAACATTTAATCCCAATTACAATGTCATGTGACTAAACATAGTCGAGAGAGAATTTAACAAGTTTTTGAAAGCTAAAGTCTCTCCGATGCCATTAATAGTCAGTAAACCTATGAATTGCACGTAATCTGAACTGACTATTAATGGCATCATTTAGTACGGAAACTTTACACTTTAGTTTTTTTTTATATTAACGTTTTATATACATGCACATTTAGTACGGAAACTTTAAATTACACTTTAGTTTTTTTAAATATTAATGTTTTATATACATGCAAGGCTGGAAGTTCGAGATGGAAGACTGAGATATTATTATAGGACTACAGGACTGTAAATGCTACTTTTATTTTAATTGATTGTTGAATTACAAGATTTCCTAGTATTTTTGTTTATTTAAATATTGTTTAATGAAGACTTCAATGAGTTATTACTCATCAATGTTGGTAAAAGCGACAGAAAATAATTTTAAAAATCACATTCTAAATTGCAATTTTGTTTATGAATTAATTGCAACTCAATTATTTTTCGAAGTTGTTAAGCTGTAATAGGTAGACTGAAAACATGTGTTTTTGTAGAGGTTGCATTTTGTTAATAAAAAAAAAACTTTAAAATATTTTACTCTAAAAAGAATAAATTAATACTATGCTAAAGCAATTAAAAAAAATAGTTCATCTCGAATTAACATACTTTTTTTTAATTTTGGAAATGCAGCTAGTAGTGGAAAAACTATATATACATATTTAATATAACAACATTTAATATAAACATATGCATTTAAATACAAGACAAGCAAACAATATACGGTATCAATCAGCCAACAAACATTTAAAACATACAGGGGGGAAAAAAAGACAAAGACAATAGTAGGGACGCCGGAGATTAGTTAAAGCTTTAATTGGATTCTAGGCACACTTAGGACAGTCCTGCTCTCTTTACCTTCCTCCATGCAGGAAGTGGAGCCAGCGGGGTCAGTGGAGTCAGCATCACTGACTCTTTCAAGCATGGAGCTACTGAAGAGGGGGTCAGAATGAGACCCAAATTGGGCATGGAGTTCCCCTTTGACCAGACGAATATTAACATATGAAAAAGGGAAGAAAACAAATGAGAAAAGAAATAAGAAATAACGATGTGCATGCAATGGAAAAGTGGCAAGAAAAGTGGAAAAAAGGAAAACACTCAAGGAAAAAGGAAAAGCAATAAATAACTTGACAAGTAAAGTTCATAAATTAAAATAAAAGCAATTTTTTCTTCCGTTTCCTTTTGTGTGGATTACAAATAGGTATAAAACACCTTGGACTTCTTGAAGAACTGTGACCTGTAATCTTGCATAGCTCCATCGCATAACACTCTCAAAGGCATCAAATCTGCACTGACCGCAAACAAAAGCTTCTTATAAACAGCTATCAAAACCCTCCTGGAGGGCCTCTTCACTGTTTTGCTCCAACCTTAACTGAACACACCTGATTCTACTAGTTAAGCTCCTCATTGCTTGTTTGGTGTGTCTCTTGAAACAGCGTTGGGTTCTTGGCCCTCCAGGAGAGGAGTTTGAGACTCCTCCTCTATTTAAAGGATTCCTGAACGGGTTTTTATTGTGCTTATCAGGTCACATCATGCTAAGAGTATGAACGCTTCTTAAGAAACCACTTCGGGTTTAACCTGCATACAAACATTTGTTTGTGTTTTAAACATTAACATATTCTCCAAAAACTCCGAAAATTATATTAGCCCAGAGTGTCAAGTTTAATGTCGAGTCTAGATTAGCAATGACAACGTCGTTGATAACATACAAGCACACATTTTTCAAATAAAATAAAAAAACATTGACAAAACATTCACCAAAATATGAACAAAAAAATCTTCAAAAAATACAAATCTGCAACCATGTTTACAAAGCAAATGTTTGGTATAAATTATTTCAGTAAAACATTGTAAAAAATGCGAATAATGTCAGGAGATTGCTTAAAAATGTGTCATCAAAAAAGTATTTTTTTTTAATCTTTGTTATTTAAAAACGCATATAAAAATTTTGTGTGTTTATCTTTGCCAAAACAAAGTTTTTCTAACAGCAGGATCATTGACAGTATATAACATGGATGAAGTGTCATGTTATTAATATCATGTTTTTAAATTAATTGAGAATTAAATGTCTCTCAACAATATTATTTCAGACATAATTTTTTTGGAAAATCAAAAAGCTAAAATGTGTACTCAATTAAAATGAATCAAATAGCTCTACAATAGAAAAAAAAAAGTAATAAGTTTGTGTGTGTGTGTGCGTGCATGTGCGCGCGTGTATATATTCAGTTTTTTCCTCCTTAGTAAAGCACTTTGAATTGCCAATGCGTAAGAAAAAGTGCTATATAAATAAAATTGCCTACATATAATTTATTTCGGAGATTAAAGGTAAAAATTGCTGCAAAGCAATTCAGAACAAATGTTTAAATAATTTAGCAGTAGGCAATTATTCTTGTTTAAAATATTTGACCAATTGGATACATGGATAAGGCGTAGAATTGCATGCATAAGGAATACAACTTATGGTGTTTTTATAGTTGAGAATGAATAAAATTCCATTGATAAGAATTGCTTCTTAATTGTTTAAAGTTCGAGGCGTCACGGTGGCGGAGTGGGTAGCACGGTCGTCTCACAGCAAGAAGGTCGCTGGTTCTAGCCTCGGCTGGGGCAGGGGGCATTTCTGTGTGGAGTTTGCATGTTCTCCCCGTGATCGCGTGGGTTTTCCCCGGGTGCTCCGGTTTCCCCACAAGTCCAAAGACATGCGGAATAAGTGAATTGAATAAGAACGATTGCCCATAGTGATAAAGAGTGAATCTGTGTGTGAATGTTTCCCAGTGATGGGTTGCGGCAGGGAAGGGCATCCGCTGCGTAAAACATATGCCAGTGAGTTGGCGGTTCATTCCGCTGTGGCGACCCCGAAAGGGAATAAAGCCGACATGAAGATGAATGAATGAATGAATGTTTAAAGTTCCTACTGAATCTGAGATGGACAGCCACTTTTCTGGCTGTTTGAACACCAACTTAACAACTGTTAATGATAGTAAATTATTAACTAATTTGCGCTTTAGTCATCTTAAGCTAGAAATGCTGAATCACAGTCTCCCTCACCTGTCGTTTGAGTCCGCTGGCTTGTGCGGGTGCGTTCTCCTCAAACTTGGCCAGCAGCTGAGTAGCCATCGACTTGACTTTGTTGTTATTTGCTGTTGAAGCGGAGTCCATTTTTCTCTCAGCCAGAGCTGAAGCAACAGCAGGCCTGTCGTCTTGATGAGCCCTCTGCAGCTCCTCCTGGGATGATGGAGATGAAACGATTTAGAACAATACAAACACCCATAAAAATAGAACAAGTTCAATACTAAAGTAAATAAAGCGCTTACGTCTTCTGATTGTCCGGCTTGACTGGTCTTCCGTCTTTTCCCTTGTCCATCTAGTTCCTTTTCTTTTTGTCCTACATGAGATTTACAGGAATTGTTGAATCTGAGAAGGTAAAATAGATGTTGAAAGATAAAGGATTAGCTACCTTGGGGTTTCTTTTGCGGGAGATGGCGATGCTTTGACCCAGCTTGCTAAGGAATGAAATCGGTGATTTTGTACTAGCAATCAGCGCAGCTTTCTCCTCGGGACTCAGGTTTTGATTTTCTGAAACAACACAATAAAAACTTACTTTATTGTGACACTTTATTATTAAGGTCTCTCTTGTTGTGATGAGTATTCATAGCTTTATTCTCAACATGTATGTCATGTGTTGGAGAATTATAATTTTTTCCATATACTATTTTTTTTTTTGCTTACAGAAAACTATCCTACAGAGTACATTAACAATTGACAAAATGTAAGAATAAAATCTACCCACAATGAATCATTTAACCTAAATAATCTAAAATATCTATTTAATTGAGATGGAGCATAATGATGGCTCAAAACCAGTTCAAATTGATTACACGGAATGGTTGCACTTCAAGAACTCACCACCAGGCGGCACAGTGTCCTTGAACATCTCGTAGAACTGGCTGAGGTACATCACCATGGAGAGCTTGTCAGGTTCCACCACGACAGACATCTCCTTTCCAGTCATTATAGGAGAAATCCCAAACTCTTTTTCAGCTACATCAAAAGCCAACTGATTGTTTTTCTCCGCATCTCTTTCTTCAAGCGACTCAAAGTCCCTGCATTCATTAAACGAAACAGAATGAAAATAATTACATATTGATGACCTATAAAGGCAAAAAAAAATGTAAACTATGAAAGCATATGTAAAACAAAAACAAAAAAACAACAGAAAAATAGGAAGAGTTTGACCTCAAAGCACAGATTCATCAGTTTATTAATCATTCCTCAGTTTACCTTACGCCCAAAAAGTGCTAAATCAATTAATGGTTGAAGTAATGGCAACTTATGCCTAAATCTATTTAAGTTTTTTTTTATATTTTATATATATTTTTTATATTTATACCTAATGTGTACAATTGCAGCATTTTCAAGAACTCGTGGAACCCTGTTAACATAAGCTAATAAAGAAGGAAGTATTCCGCAGCCTCTTTCTTTTAAGACACAAAGCAGAGCACAAGAAAAAGCTCTTGAAAACTGCTTGAACAGAGAGCTGCTATGGTTAATGCAAGCCTTGGACCAATGATTCCAGTGCCGGTGCATGAAGGCTACTGCACCGATTCCTGCCCTTCTGCACAAGAGCATCTGCTCCAGCTGCTCTTTTATTGGAGCATGAAACATTCACCCAAGTAAATAAATACATCACAGTAAACAAAGCTATAAATAGCTCTTCAAAAGTAATAAGGTGAAGACAATTTAATGGCTCCAGCTGAAGAAACATGAGTAATATGAAAGATAAGATGCATCACGAAGGCTCTTTGCAAGATGTAAGCATCTTTCTCAAATATGGTGATTCACCAATCTTGATTTTTCTTGACCGATTTCTGATTTCTTACCAACCAAATTGGTTTAGTGAAAAGTAGATTTCATTGTTTAAGCTAGAGAAAGAGATAAACAGAGAGAGAGAGAGAGAGAGAGAGAGAGAGAGAGAGACAGAGACAGACAAATATAGACACAGACAAAGATAGAGAGACGCAGATAGAGTGAGAAAGACAGAGACAGAGAAAAAGGGAGATATGGAAAGAGATAAAGAGAAGGAGAGACTGGTTTCAAGTGTGAAAGAAACTAATAAACATTTAGATTTTTGTGGATTTGTATTTTGTAAGTAATGCATTTTTTTGATGCACATGTGCTCGTGTTCCTAATCTTTCATTCCCACATAGTAGTCTATGCACACATGGTCTCGAAAAAATGTAAACCTGGACCATTCAGATTTTTTGGCTACCAAATCAGAATGGCCCCGTTCTTGGCTGGTCAACCGGTGCATCAGTATAAAAAAAAATGGAAATTTCATTTTGGAAAAAAAAAAGTCTTCAGCAGACCTACAATGTATACTTTTTAACATCTCAAAAATATGGTGCTTTAAGGGTTAATAAAAATCAGTTTTTATAAATCTTCTTGCATTGAGCGTAAAAGTAAAAAGGTATGTTTATAAATCTTCTATTTAAGGTACAAAAAAAATCTTACTTTCTCTAGAAAAACGCACATTTTCTAAAACATGTGCTATATCACAATAGGCTAATCTTTTTGAACACTAACTTTTCACTAATTTGGAAAAACAGCCTTTGATATCCTGATACTATTTAAAAAAATTTCTTAAATTGTGCCTTATACCCTAAGCTGTGGTTTGTGGGCCCCCTTATCTAAACCATGAAACAAAAAATGATTATTTCATGTTCTTAACTGAAACAGAAAGAAAAAGTTTGCTATTCCTTGCTGCAGTGTTCATCCCCACATCCAGCATTTCCACAAATAGTGCCAAAATAAACTCGGGGCTTTGTTGGGATCATCATGGGGCACTTACATGAGGTCTGGTCTGTATCTGTGGATGAGCGCGCACAAGGCCAGGCCGCTCTTCCAGGACGAGGTAAGATCAGACACACCGACCCCTCTGTATCCCTCCGTCTGCCTCTGACACCAGTTTAGCAGCTTACTGGAGCGCACGATGGACTCTAAAAGGGAAGGAAACTCAGTGTGTGTCTCGAGCAAAAGAATGCGTGCGAGAAAAGGAATGCGCAACATCCAATAGGAAAGCAGTAAGTCACATGACTAGAGCAGTCTGAAGAACTTTTGAAATGCTTTTCATTCTTTTAAATAAGTTAGGAAACATTCAGCAGTTCACAGTTTGGAAAAAGTCCACAATTTTTTTGTTAGTGCACAGATGCATTTTTATTTTAAAGCACTCTCCATTCCAAGTCCGAGTTATTCTTGTCAATCTGCAAAATGCTTTCCAAAAAGCCTGTACAACACCATGCATTTAGGGTCGTCCACTATATTACCTTGCAGCTGCTTGTCAAGGAGAGTTTCTAGGATGAGAATAAATTAGTTATGCACATTAACAAATGAGTCTTCCACATGTGTGGCTAGAACTGGCAAAAAAAAAATAAATGGCAATGCAAACATTTCACCAATAAAGATATGCGATGTTAACGCTACCAACCGTTTCTGGAGAGTTTAGTAGAGGAAGAGTTGACAACATTTTCCATGTCGATGCGCAGGTCCTTGGTTTCTCCAGTGTCTAACAGATGTCGTACCTGTAGAAAAGTATATAATTGGTGACAGAGCTCAGCTTTAGGAGGGGAGCTGCACTATGCCTACGTTCAGACTGTAACTTTTAATACTTAATTCTGATTTTTTTTAATTAAATCAGATTTTTGTGTGACCGTTCACGATACACGACATATGCGACTTGTATACGTCCTGTGTATGAACGCAATCCAGCTAGCTTATTGACAAAACAAGTGTATTTGCTCTTCTTGATGTCATAAGAGAACGTAACCCCTCGGAATGTCTCCGAGAGAATGAACCCAGAGACATGAATAACAATAACATGTATTTCCTCTCTCTTTAGTTTCAGTTTCAGGATTCAGCGATTAAACATGCTAACTGATTTTTTTTGTACTCATGTTTGCAGACATATCCTGGAAACTTTAAAAAGCATACATAAGCCAAGGATCTACTTCAGATCAAAAAAATAAACAGCCATTATTGGGGGCACATTTATCTTGCGAAAACAACATACACAATATTGCTTTAATATTTTCAAAGAGAATACAGTTGATTCAAAGGATTTTCACCTAAATAAAAGTCAAAAGGAGCATTTATAACATTGAAATTTTGTTTAGGAGAAACGGGTAGGAACAAATCTGTGTTTTTACTTGCTCCAGTAACATTTGAGGGAAATTTGTATCAATTAAAATAATGATAAAACTAATTTCAGTGTTTGTTGACGAATAAATAAAACAGGAAAAATCTCCTGTAACTTCATACAGCACACAGGACCCTCTGTACACACTGTAAAATCTGAAGTTGCAATTTTTTTTAAATTAATGTTTTTAACGGATTCTCTTTAACACAGATAATGAATTAAAAAGCTATCTGCTGTATTTTATAAAACTTTAAAGCGCCTTCTTTGGAATTAAACCATTTTTTTGTTTCTAGCTCAATAATTGTGGATGTAGTTCCAATTAAAGTAGGTCAGAATAAAAGTCATTATGTATCATACACATTTAATACTTAGAATACAGCATATTTAAGTGAGACAATACTAGAAAATCTTTATCTTCAAACTTTATTGATTGAGTCAACTTAACAATTTAGGAAGACATGAGAAGAAGCCCACCTGATTGGGTCTGACTTGATGAAGGCTGATGTTGGGGTAGCGTGTCGTCGGGTCCACACTGTACTGGCTAAAGTTCTTGCTAACATTCTCTGGAGTCGTCTGAGGGAGTAATCTATAAATAGTTTCCCTGAAATCAAGCAGACCAATGTCAATGTAAACCTCACCACATAAAATTCAGACTTCTTTGAAGAAACATGTGTCTTTCCCTTTAGACATTATCCATCAACTGTCTCATCAAATACGTTTGTTACCCCATAAACAAGCTGCTTTGCCACTGACGACACCTTGCAGTAAGCAACGCAACAACCAAGCAGGAAGAAAACATGTGCCACTGTAAATAATGCTCTGCAGGGATATGTGCTGTTTACTGTGGAGCGTGAAGCCTCATCTGTGTTGATTATCACTCAAAAGTAGAGTTGAGTGATACAGGCTTTTTTTTATCCAATTTTTAAGTTTAAGAGTAATAAAATCGACTGTATATTCTATTAAAATTCATAAATGAAAGTTGCCTTAAACAAATCTATACATATCTATCTATCTATCTATATATCTATCTATCTATCTATCTATCTATCTATCTATCTATCTATATCTATCTATCTATATCTATCTATCTATATCTATCTATCTATCTATATCTATCTATCTATATCTATCTATCTATCTCTATATCTATCTATCTATTTCTATATATATATTTCTATCTATCTATATCTATCTATATCTATCTATCTATATCTATCTATCTATCTATCTATATATCTATATCTATCTATCTATCTATATCTATATCTATTCTATATCTATATCTATTCTATCTATCTATCTATCTATCTATCTATCTATCTGTCTACTATCTTCTATATATCTATCTATCTATCTATCTATCTATCTATCTATCTATCTATCTATCTATCTATCTATCTATCTATCTATCTATCTATCTATCTATCTATCTACTATATCTATATATATATATATATATATATTATATATATATATATATATATATATATATATATATATATATATAAATGGTATCAATGTGGACTACTCTGTTTTAAAATTAAATTGTCCATTATATTATTTTAATTAACAAGCTCAGGCTTTCTCCTCTCCAAACACAGTATAGGCTTGTATAGACTATGCATGATTTTTTTTTTTTACTGTGAAAGGCACTACAAAAAAATACTAAACATTTCAAATGGGAGTGAAACTGAAGTATTGCGTTAATATTTTTTAAACAATTTAAGTACAATGTGGCACATGCACACCCAAAGCATCCAAAAAACATTCAATACTGAAGAGCATCCGGCTTACCTTTCAGCCAGAACCTCAAGCGGAGAGCTTCCATGTGCCCAACTGCGCACCATCCACGCTGCATCCATCGCTGCCAAGAAACCTCTTGCTATTCCAGTGCCCATCGGCCAGAATGGCTTTACATCAAAAGAAACCACAATTTCATCAGTTAAAGTGCTTCTCATATATAAGTATGTTACGTTCTTATAATAAAACAGTCATCTTCAGTTCACTTCAGGGTGAAAGAAAACCTCTCACGGTCACAGCCCAGATAGTTCTAACCGTGTGTGGTGCTCAACTTTCCACAACCTCTAAAGCGGTGGTGTCAGATTTATGTGTGAAAAACTTGCTTAGAAAATAAATCAAAGCTTGCTATTGAAGAAGACTAAAACTTTGTGGGAACGAAAGGAAAAACTCCATCTGGACTTATTTAAGTAGCTCAACTCCCGTTTAATAGAACAGTCAGGTGGTGCTTCGCTCACCTCGAGGAGGCTGTCTCCCACAAGGGCTACAAGCAGGTTGTGTCCATTGCGCTGCCGGACAAGCGCTGCGTTCTCTGAGGCGTACATACAGGTGAAATCAAACATGGCGACATCAGGCTGACCGTAGTGGTTGATGGCGAAGTCTAGTGTCGGAAGCTGATGATTAGTGGAGAAATCTGCTGCCTCTCTGGCGTAGGAGAGCAAAGCTTTCTGGTCCACGTTGGCTCTGGAGAGAAGGACTTCCGTGTCTGCATAGTCCTGTAACAGAATGAAATAAAGCAAATTCTGACCTCAAGCAGTAAGTACAGTTGTTTTCAGTGGGTATGCTTAAATTAACAATAAATGTAACAATTCATTCGATTTTTTTGTTATACTATAGTTTATAAGTTAAAATGGTATAAGTCTATAATTAGTATTTCTAAGCTATGCAATTCTAAAATAGTCTGAAGTCAAACGTTTTCCTCTTAAATTGGCACTTTACACAAGTACACCTTTCACTGTTTGTGGTTCATCGGGGACTCAAATTTCAGGTCAGATTTTGGGTGCATATATAAGGGACGACTACATCCCTCATAGCAATTTTCTATCGATTAAATAAAGTACTCTTCTCTAACGAGCAGTGGGCTTGAACCCGGGCCTCAGGGTTATAGAACACAGGAACCTAAAGGCTGGGTGGATCCAATAAAGGAGGCAAACAAAGGAGTACAAATAAAACTTTTCTCTTTAATAAAGGTAAAACCAAAAGTGGGAAAAGCAAGATCCCCAAAAAATCCAATACAAGCGAAGTAACACTTTACAAAAAGGCTTGAAATCAGCAAAAATATTAAAGCAAAGTTTCCAGAGGAGGCAAACTTACAACGTTTCAAATTAATAATTGTTATCGAAGAGTACTTAAATTCAAGTACTTGTATGCCAAAAAAATGGTATTGTTGCATCCCTAAAATGAACCTTAATGAGCAGAATGGCAAACTAAAAAAGAAAATGTCAGCGTCTAGACGGTAAACTAGGGAAGAACAGTCCAAAACCTGACACTCCTCATCAAGTTTTCAAAGCAAAGATCAACATTTATGTTTTTATCGAAGTCAGATTCAGACCACCACACACCTATGTGCATTATCAGTGCTAATATATGCATGCGTAATAAACCTGATTCAAACTAATATGATGGTCTCTGATGCAAGCTCACACATCTTACCTAACGGTAGGTGCAAATGGGAAAAAGTTTGGTTCTGCCATGTTGCCTTGCAAAATGCAAAATAAAGCAATCGACCAATAAAGGTTGGCTCGTTTGATGACATGTTTGAGTCTTCGAGCAGCTGGGTGGCACTCAACACAAACTCTCTGACCTCACAACAGCAAACCACAACATGAAGAATAAAGATAAATCACAGTAGAGTAAAATATGGACATTCAGAAGCTCATCTTGTCAAAGCCCACAAAGAGTATAACTGTTGTCCCCATGTCAGGTATAAAGGTGATCTGTTTTTTAAACTCTTGTTTGCTAAAAAGAATGAATCATTTGAAAAGTCATTTATATCCTTCATCTGGAGGAAATCGAAAACTACTTGTCAACTTGACAAAAATACAAGAATCTGAGTAAATGAACTTGCTTAACCGTGTCTTCTGACTATCAACAGTGCAATCAGCACTCACCAAAGAAAATGATTCACTGCCAAGAACAAGTTGTTTCTCTAGAGCCATTTGATTCATTAATTTCATGAACGACACATCGATAAACTCATCCATAAAAAAAAACCTGCAGAGAAGCCATCTGAAAGAATGTGCGATTATCAATTCATCTAGGAGTGTGGAGACCTTCAACGAAATGGTGTTTCTGGTGTCTTTTAAGTATATTAAAGAGAGTCACAATGAACTAGTTATTAGTAGTTCAAGTAGTACAAGTATTGCAAACAAAACAGGTTTTGATCTTTTAAAACCACGCTTGCTGTTGTCAGCAACTAGAAAGCACCGTAAGGCATATAATTCAGCCTGGAGTGCTTGTGGGAGAGCTAATGTGATATTTAAGAGCTTTTTTCCTCTCTGATTCATGTTGCTACGATGAGCTTGTTTGTTTCCACTGACAGTCTGGCTCTTTAAACCAGTCGAGTGCTCTCAGTTCAGACACTCATTTAAAATGCCTTTATTTTCAGCACAATTAAAGCTACATTATAATCTTTGAGCATTTTAAATTCCTTATAATTCATCTCCCCTGTTTTCCCCACATCAACTGGTCTCATCATTATGGAGTGTTTTAATGTTTGGTAGAATGTGAGAGAGAGGGGAAGAACAGTGTCTCCCTGTTAATGATTCAACAAATTTGGCAGTAACTTTAACAGAGCAGAAGAGATCATTGTGAATAAATGGGAACACACTGTCCTCTAAGAGTAATGATTAGTGAAACTCCCAAGACCAAAAACTGACATAGGTAAAAGAGAGATTAAAAAAACATTATACCCACTAGAAAAAATAAGAACTACTTATAAAAAAACTAATTAATGAAATGACATAAAATTAACTTTGCAACAAAAAATTATAAAAAATTTTTTAATTAAAATTATTAAAATAGATAGAGATATATAGATTGACAGAGAGACAGATCAACCATCTAGATAGCATGATAAAAAAAACCTATATAAATATATATCTTTGCCACATATCATACAGTAATTAAGACAAACTCTTTTTAGAGGAAAGGACTGTTTTAACTACTGCCATCGATTGATAAAAAAAGCTAATATATCATCTATTGTGATTAATCACGATCAATAACGATTTCTTTTTAATTTTGTACAAAGACTTGTGACATTCGATATTAAGACTATCAATGCAAAAGGATGGCTGAAAAGTAAAAAAAAAATCAAGGTTTATTAAAACGGAGGTACTTTGTCCTCACAGGATTAGTCTAAATTGAAAAAAACTGTTGTGAGGAAATCAGTTTTAGAATAAAAACATATAGAAAGTTATTCTGTGAGAATTGGCCCAGAACCTCAGAACACAGACAAGCTCATACTTTTAAAGTATCCTCAGAAGAGAAAATGGCCTAACGCTTCACCAGAAAGTGTGTGACTTTCTTCAGCAATCGGTTTTTCTTTCCTTCACCAATCCAAACCTTAAACACAAGTTACCTTTCTTATCAAGGGGGAAAATAAATAGGATAATGTTAAATATTAAATGCTAAATAAATAAAAAGGTCAAAGAAAAAGCTAAATTAAGTGAAAAAATGTCCATACAGGAAACGCACATGACGAGGGCTTTGTGTCTATATGATGTTTTAATTGTATTTTATCCATTCCTGTTGCTTTTGTGTGATGGGTAAATAACAGGGCACAAAGTAAGCCACGAGTATCACAAATCATTCACATTCTCCTGCAACCGGGGCAATTTCCGATATGAATATCCGTTGGGAATGTTCGTCAAAAGCAAAAAAAATTCCAACTTGGAATAAACCTCTGCCATTGCCGCATAGGTACCATATCGCGACTAGCTAATGAAATAACACAAGAATCACTCGCAATCCACACAACAACGCAAATTCTGTTCTCTGTGAATGTCCTTACTGTACTGTACATAAAATAAAAGGCGTTGAAAAAAAGTTTTCATTAGTTATGCTATTTGATCACTCACATGTAGAATGACGCCCTTCTCCAGTAAGCTTTGCTTTTTGGCAGTCATTACAAAGTAGTGGGTATCATCCTTATAGTAGACAATGTTTTCCAGGTCAATCCCTGTGGAGGCAAGCCAACAGAGACAAGATGAGAGAGAGAAAGAGAGAGAGAGCAATGTGATGGGCAGCACGTCGAAGAGGGAGAAGAAAAGAAAGATGGAGAAACAGGAAGTTGTTTGTGTTCATTCTAAGAATTAATTCAATTCAGTCTATGCAGTGGATTACGTGCCCACTCTCTCAATCAACAAGGGAAAGAGAGTCTGTGTGTGTGTGTGTGCGTGTGTGTGCGCGTGTGTGTGTGTGTGTGCGTGCGTGCGTGCGAGAGAGAGAGAGAAAGAAAACACTGATTATACAGCTCAGAAAACAGCATCAAAGAACGCCAGCATCAGCTTTTTTCACATTTTAGTACACAGATTACTTTACATCTACAGTGGGTAGAAGCTTCAACCTTCATGCAATGTGATTCTAGTCGTTAAGCTTGAGTGATTTGAACAACTCAAAATCTTTAAATATGTCTTAAATAAGAAGTTTCCTGTAACAAAGTAATAATGTTCACAAAAAAGCATGTGAGTAGGCTCATGCAAACTGAGGTCACATTGAGAACTATTGGATCAGGTTTAGGAACAAATATGAAAGTTTTCAAGGATATAGGTCAAATATAAACTAAACAAATATGTGAACTACACCTGTAGCCTCTCTGAGGTCCTGGAAGAACTTCTGGTTGAAGATAAAGGCCACTCCGCTGATCTCCTCCACCTTTGCTTCTGCAGTCGTGTTGCGATTAATGAAGTTTGCCGTGATGGCGATGGCAAGTTTACCCCTGAATTCCTTTCTCCTGAACCCTTTTGAGACCAAATAATCTATTACAATTTATTGGTCTCCAAAAGTCACATTTAAAAACAATTACCTGTTCTGTGCTAATGCACAAAATATATAATCCTAATGTAGCACCAGAGAAAACACACAGTTTAACAAACAATTTAACACAAAGAAATTAATGGTGCTGTACTGATTTTTCCCTTGGAAAGTTGTTTTAATAAACCCAGACTACATTTGAGGACTTTGATAAAGTAAAAAAAAAGTCTACAAAGACTCAAAGTGTATTTGCATGTAATATAGTTTTTCAACTCAGCTCTTTACACTAATAAACCAATAATAAATGTAAAAAAGTGTTGAACAAAATTACATGCATTTATTACTAACAGACTCTCTCTGCAGCTCAGCTTCCATATAAACCACCTCCAAAATTGGTTGAAACACTGTAAACCTCTAGTTTAGAAATGCAAAATAATGAGCAAAATATTTTTAATTCTTACCCGATAAAGTGTTCCTCCTCCCGTCAGCCCCAATGATGACATCAAACTCTAGCTCGTTGACTGGATGTGTCCGAGGGTGTACCTCAGCTCTCCACCCAATTCCTGGAAAAACCAACAGCATGCTCAGTGATGACAGACTAGTCTTTTCTCCACAAGTCTTGGTATCCGTTCAGGATATGACTAACCCTTGAAATGACAAGCATTTTGTGGAAATAAAAACAACTGAATGGAAAAGCGGAACTTTATAAAGGAAGGGAGTAATCTTACTCTCATTCTCTTGGTCTTCTGGTGGCTCGATGAGACCTTTGAACTCGACATTGACGTGAATCTCTATGCCAAGGAGAAGAGCTACTTTCAGGAGCATAAGTTGCAACTGACGAATACCTACAGCGTGAGAGAGAGAATCATTATTGATGTGGAAGTCCCTTTACACTCACAAAAAAAAATCAAAGGCCAATTTCAATAGTGAAATTGTTGCATCTTAGGAGTTAATAACTGCAGTCACAAGGGTCTCTGTACAACATGCTCATTTCAAGAAAAGTCATATGCAATAAAAAAAAACACAAAATAAAAAAAAAACCATGTAAACTTTGCAACAACATATTTCAAAGCAAACGATTTATCTCATGAATCACATGTTTGTGTTTCAAGTTTATGAACTGTATTACATTGTCAGTGCTTTGTTGGGCCTCCTTTCGCACCAATTACAGCATCGAGGTGTGGTTTGAAGGAAATCAGCCAAATTAGCTTTGATAATTGACTTCAGTTCATCTGAATTTTGGTTTTTTTTGAATTTTGAATTAAAAAAAATTATTTGCAAAATTGGAATTCACATTTGGAAAACAGGACTTGGTTGCACCAGGACTCTTTCTCCTTAGTTCAGAATATCAGATGCGTCTGATGTTGTTTAGGTTCATGGGTGGTTTGATGCATAGAACTTTACAGGCAAGTTTATTTTTTAAAGCAAATTTCATACACAGGGTAATTCAAAGTGTTTTTATTCCATGTTTCCAATGTAAAAGAAGGTACATTTAATAAAATCAAGCAAAAAAACAAGTCATATGAAAGCATAATGATTCAAAACGGAAAATTAAGACAGATTTTTTTACAGCATTCTTTTTCAGCCACATTTTCCCACATTGCAAATATGACTAATTGTTCAGCCCTACTACTAAGCCACGGCTGAGAAATATTTTGCAGGTGTTTTGTATTATTAGCTGACTAGATAGGAGCCTGAATGTTGAACTTTGTCATAATCTTATAATTTTGAGCAATACTGGACTTGTAATTTGTAACAATTAAAAACTTAAAATATTTCACTTTTTGTGTAGTTTAACAATTTTTTCTGAAATGAATAGACTACCATCGTTACTCAAAAAAGTGAATGTCAACACCAGCGAAGGAAGGAAAATTCAGGTGTCACTTAAAGGCTTTTATAAGAAAAACAACGTCAAACTCACTGATATGGTCGATGGCTCCAGCACAAAACTTTCCATAGAATTTCTTGGCTCCAAGACTTCTCAGATCATGAATGGTGAAAGGCCACAGATGGAGCACATTGTTTCGGGAAAATGCGTCCCTCTTCTCCAACAAAACCACCTTGGCTCCGAGCAAGGCAAGCTCTATGGCTGTCCGTAAACCACATGGTCCAGCCCCAATGATCAGACACTGAGAAACAAAGGGGAAAAACAACCAAATTAAAGTCTATAACAAATCTATTTCAGTCAAAAGAATCAAGTTTTTTGACCTTGTTTTTTTCTCCATACCTTGGTGCTGGCACAGGCCCTTCCTTTTTTGTATTCTTTGTGGCTGGCGCGCTTGTCTAACTTGGCCCAGAGAGCTTTGGCTTTCCAGTAGTTGAGCTTGGACTTGAGTTTGTGGTAGAACACACGGTACTCATTGGGCTTGAGTTCCAGGAAGTCGCAGAGCTCTTGAAAAGCTTTGAGAGTGCCTTTGCAGGTGCTGGCCTGGACAAAACAGTCGAACAGCACATGGGACTGATTGACCCCTTCTCCAACCGCACCGATGCCTCCATCTCCCATGATCTCCTGACCCCACGAATGGGGTTTAGGGGACAGACCCAGTCCAGCTCACTTAGAAGCTGTCTGCTTGAGACATCATTTCCATCCTGAAATTAGAAACAAAAATATTAGCGCTAAATCACTTTTTTTCTCTATATAAATGCTGAACATACGAAAAAAGCTCAAGACATTCAGTGACTAAACATTACCAAGCATGCAAAGTCACCGTATGTTACCTTGTGTGTGACTGAATATTTCTTTAATCAGTCAATATTGATAATTATCGCAAAAAAAATCAACATCTTAATTTCTGGTGCAAATAAAAGCAGATTTTTGCTTTGAAGTGAAAGTCGTGCAGACCAGATCAATACCTGTCATTTTGAAATACTATTTATTGTCAATACAAAGTAAAAACTAACCAAATGTGATGAAATACTGGTAATGCTATAGTAAAATCGACTATTAAAACTTTTTTGTAGTAAGGAAAATTCAATTTTTTCATGTGTGCAGTGGGATGTACCAATTACTGTTTAAACTAAACAATCTTCTCCTGCTATTTTGTTTTCAGTATCTTCATAGTGTGAAAGATCAGTGTATAAGCTCAATAAAATGTGCTGCTGTGGTAAACGAAAACAAAAACTATGTTTAGACTTAAAATAAATCTCTTATAGTTATATCTTAATTTAAATCATGGCGATCTAGTCTCGTTTCTCAGTTCAGTTTATCCATTGGTTAATAAAGACATCAATCAATAAGCTAAACCAATTAGGAGTAAAAGCTACAGGAAGATGACATCATGTAACTCCCTCAGGAAGTCTCCGCAGTGCGCAAGAAGACAGCAAACTTACAGAATATAGCTATGATTGACAAAAACATATTTGCAGCTAGCAATGGGCTGTTCACTTATTTTCCAGCTCTTAATCGACTTCGCAATATCATACAAGCTGCAAAGTTCCTACACCAGAAACAGTAGCGTCTTATAGTCCTGCAATTACAACACTCTTAAAAAACTCATTTATCCATTTAAATAGATTGAGTCACTTCTGCAGAAGAAAAAATATCTGATATTACTTAATTATGAGAATAAGTGTTACTTGGCATACTAAAAATAAATATTTTCTACAAAATGTGAGTTTATACTGCGTCCACACATGCACTCACACACACAAAAAACCCACAAACACAAGTATTAAACACCTTCTACATATAGTGAAAGAATCAGATCACTGTACATGTTACTATTCATCTGCAGGAGATTACGTCAGACGATAGAAATCCAAACCAATCATTTACCTAAAGCCTTCATGACAACACTCTTTCCAAGATTTCAGTAAGAGTACATACAAATCATTAAGATTCCACTATGTATCAAGTGCAAGACTAGCAAGTATAACAATTTACTGGATCATCACAATGTGTAAAACTGGTCTATAAAACAGGTTTTAAAATGACTTCACAGCACAAAGCAAGGCTTCATAATCGTCCGTGTAAAAATCACATAGCCTAAAGCGCCAGGAATATCAACTAAAGACTTGGCATCAGCAAAACAGACAGACTAGTTACAAAAAAAATTCAAAAGACCTCACAAACACTAAGAAGAAAGTTAGACAGCAGAGTCCTCATAATTCAATCTAGGGTAAAAGGAACACCAGACACAAAAAACGAAATTTTAGTCATTGTCTGATGTTATTATAATTGGCTATAATCAAAACTTTGATCTCAAAATTCTGCCAAAAAGTCACTAAAAAAAATAATAATATCTATATATATATATATATATATATATATATATATATATATATATATATATATATATATATATATATATATATATATATATATATATATATATATATAAAAAAATAATATTAACTAGTAACACACACAATTGCACACTCACACACTCTAGCATTATTTGAAATGAATCCAGACTGCGTGTGTAGGTGTGGTCCTTGTCCAAAGATGAACCCTCCAGCTCCCAGAAAGCTGATGAAATGAAAGGCAGGTGAAGGGTTAGTGAGCGGGTTTCCAGCTCCAGTCTGCTGTGAAAACAAGCTTCTGACCTCAGTATTCTGAAACTGCAGCACCAGCAACCGAATCACACAACAGCCTCCTCATCACAAACCCATTCCACAACTTATTGATCATAACTGCAACAATTCATAATGATAATAATTGCAGAATTTGCATAGAATTACTAAAACAAAACAGTACTTGAGTAAACGTAAACTACTTATTTTATCACACTATATTAATATATATTAAGGCTGCCATTAACAAGTTTAAAGTCTTCCATTAGTTCAGGATCACATGCTTTTATGTTTATGATTTGCTAAATCAAAGACTTGAATGAAGCATTGAATGCAATTATAAAGCTACGCATTCTGGGTCCTGTAGTACTTTTAACTTGATCACTTTAAGCAGTTAGGGAAAATAAACTAACAATATTTCTAATCACGCAGATGAAAAGTTATGTAACTTCCTCATGAAGACAATGATTTGATCATTGATTTGTTTAGTTAT
The DNA here is from genome assembly GCA_900490495.1 of Danionella dracula. NCBI lineage: Eukaryota > Metazoa > Chordata > Actinopteri > Cypriniformes > Danionidae > Danionella > Danionella dracula. The sequence continues at coordinate 9,573,494 of UELW01000556.1, forward strand.
GCTGTGCTTTGTGTGTTGTGCATTATGTGTTATGAAATACTGTGATATTAATTAAATTATTATTTAAGAGCCTTATCAAAACAGACGTATCTCCCTTTTTGTCCCAGATTAGAAACATAAAATTCCATTTCCCTTTAGGTGAGACAGATCACAGTAAGACTAATGTTTAAGTCACTCAAACCCTCTACAATGCTGAAGCACAGCTAGATGCTTAAAAGAAATTCGAGACACAATTTAAATACAAGTTAAAGAGTTTTTTTTAGGGAACAACACTAAATCATGCAAGAAATGTCAGAAAAGTAAAGTTTAGATAACATGGTATGGAAGAAATTTAGGGATCAAAAGGTTTGGAACTGAAAAATGTAAAAATAGATAAATGATAGATAAAAAGCACATTTACTATTTGCTAATTATTTTAGCACCTTTGATTTTGGTAAAACAAACATTTTCTTTACATCATATTTGTAACACACATTTTGATCTGCATTTCAGTCTTGTTTTTACATTTTGATTTTCATTTACATTTTTGTCTTTGGAAACTATTTGACCCTAAATTACTTCCATACTACGACACATTTAACAATATGTTTAAGAGCATTAATGGGATGTCATCAAGACCTCCCTTCTGCACAAAAACAGCAAAGATGTCGTAGATCAACGTACAAGAGGCAGCGGAAAAGATGCTCTCTTCACAAGCAAAGCTCCAGAGTCAAAAATAAAAGAAATGCTAGTGCAAACGCAAAGAGATGGAGAGTCTACAACCGGTGGTTTTTAAGGCCACGGAACGAATCTAAGGTTTTTCAATTCAAAGTTAAGACTTTTGAAGGACCCATGGCTACTGAGGACAACACATTAGTGCACATTTAAGTGGAAGGGCCACATTAAGTGGATGGGCCTATTGAAATCAGTATTTTAAAACCGTGAAGAAAATAAGTCGATTTGTTCAGATTAAACAAGTGATAAATGTAACGAGAACATTTTTTTTATTTAGCTCTCAGTAAAAAAGCCATCTTGCTGGCTCTGACTGATGAAAAGATATGTGAATGTGAACGTACTACAGAAGCAGAGAGATCAGGTTACCAGTTTCCTCTCTCCATTAATCTACGACACGACACGACGCTAATGCTTCAAACAGCCTGAACTCTTTCACAGAGCAGCGGTCAAGTAAACAATTCCCAACATGATGTTCAAAGTACAGCTGATTTAACAAAGACCATTCTGAAGTAAAGAAAAAAAAACAAGACACACAGAAACCGTCATATTGACCCTTACTGGACAAACAAACAGGTCTGTTCAGTTCGTCCTCATCTGACTTCAATATTGTCGTTGAAAGATGAGAAGCTTGACATGAATATGATATCAGGGGTGCTCAGTGCCAAGCTTGGATAACACTGGAGATCATGTGAACCCAGCTGTGTCACGTATCAAGTGTGGACTAACCTGTTAAAAACCCTCAATTTATTACAGCTGAGAAGACGGCCTGCACAAGAGCATGGGAAGGGTGGTGGTTTCACATGCGTACATAAATCTATACACACACCCGTGCAAGCCAGGCATGACCCGAACTTATTTCAATCCCCAAATAGAAAAGATAACCAACACAAATATGTAACTCAACTAAAAAAAGATTTTGTATTCTTAAATGATGGGAATGGGATGCACAACTGATATTAAACACACAGATCCGAGATTTAAAACAACGCATCAATCGATAGCCAATTATGAAGTTGACTAGAGTGCTTTTTGGTTCTTTTGAAAACAAAGGGCATCAAAATTACAATTCCGCAACAAAACTAAATTAGAAAATTGCTACAATGTCATCTTGAAAGGTAGATTAACAGTGAACTTTAAAGTAGAAATATTAGTGTTTCCCATAGGTTCACAGCTTGTTGGTCCGAAAATTGGCATGACAATGCAAAGCAGTGCAGCACCAAAGACTGATATTTGCTATTGAATCTGTTTTTTAATAGTTATTATTAAATCGTGAATAAAATAAAATTAATCTCTTTGTTGAAAAATCAATTTCAGAGTAACTTACTTTAAAGTTAAACACACTTAATTTTTTCCACACATCATTAAAAAAACATTTAAACTCTTCATAGAGTAGAACACAGTAGGTTTAAACAAAAGCAGCATTAGATCATTAAAAGGTAAGAAGAATGGAATCATTGAATCTCTCTTCTGACTTAGCGTTGCTGTTCAGTGGTGAAGGAGCTAGGAGCAGCTGTTGATTGGTTGCAGATCAGATACACACACAGTTAAGTATATCAAATATTAAATATAAAGATGTATATTCATTCATTCATCTTCATGTCGGCTTTCTTCCCTTTCGGGGTCGCCACAGTGGAATGAACCGCCAACTCTCTGGCATATGTTTTACGTGGTGGATACCCTTCAAGCAGCAACCCATCGCTGGGAAATAAAGATGTATATTGAAAATTAGTAAAGTTTCAATACAGGAAAAAATCTAATCTTTTATATTTACTTGTTAAAAGCGGACGTTTTGGAAACATGAATGAATGCTACACATTTTCATCTCTAGATGGGGATACAGCCAGGACTAGTGAATGACTGACGTAGTTCAACATGGCTAAACGTTTTTAAAAATTTTTACATTTAAATTTGTGACTTCCATATTCATGAAAGGGTTTAAAGATAGGAATTCTTACAAGAGATAACTATAGTCATAAAAGCAGTTGGTAAATTGTAGAGATGTCTATAATAACAATTGCTCTAGTAAGAAAGTGAATTCTAAAATTCTAAAAGTGAACTATAGTCATAAATATACTATAGCCATAAGGGCAGCTTGTAAATTGTAGAGATGTCTATAGTTACAACTGCTCTAGTAAGAAAGAGAATTCTAAAATTCTAAAATATAATTTGTATATTTTCTGAAAGAATATAAATGGCTTGCCACACTGCCAGTAATGTTATTCAACATCAAGACCAAGAGCAGTGATTATAGAGATATTGTTTTATTAACTGCAGATATTAACTGACACTAAAAGTAATAGAAATATCATAAACAAAACATTAGATTGTGGCTCTTTCAAAAAGCAGTCACCATCTTTGTTCAGCAACACCATCTTTGTTCAGGAACTTTGCCTTCAAAAACAAAAAGACTTTGACACAAACTACGTTGTCGACTAGTCGGCAAGCACAGTTTATATGGGTTAAATTTCTAAATTGTAAAAAAAAAAGACATTTCAGCATAACCTCCACTAACAGAGCTTCAGAGCCTCTATCTATCCCTGAAAAATTAACTTCTCTCTGCTCAGATCCAACACAGTTGGACAGCTGAAGTATAAACCTTGACAAACACGGTAACAAGCTCAGAGATGCCTTTTGTAAGCAAATGGTCTTGAAAAGACAGTTTATATTTCCTGGCTGGAATTGGCTTTGCTCAAAGCAAACCACTAATTTGTAGGCTAAAATGTAGGCTACTACTTTTTTAAAGAATGTCAAATACAATGAAGTCCGAAACAGTGAAACAGAATACATATAAACATATTATTAATAAAGCATAATAAGATACACTCTTTAATTTTCAATGGTGAAAATATGAATATATATATATATATATATATATATATATATATATATATATATATATATATATATTATAGACTATTAGACACCAGGGATTCCCTACTCTCATGCCCACTCTGAAAAGTATTGTTTTGGGAAATGCATTCTGAAACAGAGCAGCAGTGATTTTTCATTGGAGGGAATGCTTCTGCCCGCAACAGTCATTACGCAAATTGTCCAACAGGTCTGGTGAAAAGGGGCTGCGATTAAATGTGAATATCAATCACCAGTGGGCAGGAAATCACCCATTTGTGAACAAAGCATTTATAGTGCGCTCCATTCTGCGTTGTCTATGCACTGATCAATATTGGCTTGATAAAGTGATTAAAACTTTGCTAGTACTTAAAATTCTTATCATAAATTGTATAAATATATTTTCTTACATACATCCGCTGCTGCTGTAGAAGCACTGTCTCGAAACTGATCAATATCACATGCCATGATGACCATGCTAACTTTAGCAAGCTAAAACTCAGCACAGATAACAAAGAAACTTTATTTACTTATCGCCAAAGTTTTTCTTCATTATCCAGTGTTTAACACGGAGCGCAAGCCAAGAAAGACAGAAGAAGAGCTTGCTCAGATCCACGTCACCCAGATCACTGAGCTTGCGCTCTGCGAAGCCTTGACGCGAGGTTAGTGCAAGTCAAGCTTAATAGAGCGGTCAGCGCGAGGTTACGTCAGCACGCAGCCTTCACAGAGGGCAATTCGTCGAGTTGACGCAGAAGTATAAATCAGTCTTTGCACTTCATAAAATGACCAGACTGAAAACAATTCAGAATTTTGATGCCATTTTACTTTAACTAATTTTACAAAAACAACTTACAAACTTTGAGCCATAAGCCATAAAATGAAAAGGGAATTGTAACATTGACAAAAAGAGATTGATAAACATTTTTAACCAGAGCCGAATACCTACTACTTGCCTCAATTCAAAAACCTCTTCTGCACAGGGAACACTGTTTGGTTTGACCTGTCACTAGAGCTATATTATATTTCAGACAGCAAGCTGGCCCTTGTCACTCAGTAGTATGCCAAAACAATCCAGCAGCTATGAATACACACTCAACTTTGTGTGTCATAAAAGAGCATCACTTTGACAAATGGCTTTAGACATGCATGAGACAAGAGCAGTCTGTTGAAATCCCTTAAGCATAACAGGAGGAAGACCTGGACATTTAAACAAATGTATACTAAATGGCGTAAAGGCTGCCTACACAAAAGAGAATTCAAAGCAGGATTTCTACCACACACGTGCACTTGCAGCATGCATTTTTTACATTTATGGGAAGGTTGTCACACTCCGGGCTAAAAATAGACCATATTTCAGGTCTGAATGCAGAACAGACGAACTCTTCACACACACTCTTCCTGTAGGGGATCATATATTTCCCGAATGTTTCCTGTATGGACATGTGGAACAGAAACATCAGAGAGTTTTAGCTTAAAGAGGAAAAGGCTTTATACTCTGAGGACTGTCCCGAATGACAAATAACTTGAGACCATAGCAGCAAAGAAAACATTTTAGCCCTACTTTAGCTGAGAGTGTGTTCTTATAGGATGTTTTCACACTAATGTTTGGCCACTCTGGTGTTATGTAGCTATTCTGAGAAAGTACAGACTTTGGTGTGCATAAAACTAGGGCTTTAACCATTTGACTTTGTTGATTATTGTCGAATAAGGAAATTATCGACAACAAATTACGTTGTTGACTTGTATGTTTGTGCAGTTTATATGGGCTAAATCGCATTTACGTATATTGTCAAAGAGAGCTGTTTTGAAGGCTCAGTTTTTTGTAATCACATAAATGGAAAGCACTCATAACAATACTTGCTTCTGTGTTATCAGTAGTTGTTTTTACATGCTTCCGGTTAAGATTACCTCGAGAATTAATGTCCTGGCTTCGCTCCTCTAACAGAAGATTCAGAGTCTCTTGTCTTCCCTGAAAAATCAACATCCATCACACTCATTTATTTGATTAGTCAGTGATTAAAAAAAACAGAGAAGGCCAAAAGTTTCGCTAGTAGTAATCAAACACAAATCAAAAACAAAACGTATGTAATCCTAGGCTTAAACTCTGACACACAAAGTCACATGGGGAAGAGACAGATGCATACAGCCTTTCATCTCCTTTCAAGTGCTTCGCAGTTGTGTGCTGGCTGCGTCTTTGAACATTTTAGGTCTCCGTGAGCAATGCAGGCACCAATCAGCTCATTATTTAACAGTTTATTAGCAAACTATTTCAACTAAAAGCATTATTTTGAGAGCTAACGAAGATAGCAAGAAAGCAAATATGAAGTATTATTTACAAAAAAAGAATTTTATGTGCAGTGAAAAGACAGATAATTAAAAAAATCTCACTCATTGGTTAATAATGCTCTGATGCAACCAGGAGGAGGGTTTACCGCCATGTTTTATCACAACAGGGAAACTTGTCCTGATGAATTCAAATGTGTGAAACAGGAAACTTTAAGCATCCCTTGTCTTGCCTTACATCATCTCAGACTGCAGCTAGAGGGACACAAATTTGTCTTTTGCCCTTATGTGAATTTTATCGGATATTTACACGATGGTCTGAACAGCTCAATTACGATTTTGTAAAGTTCGACTGAGGTCACTTTCATATGTGGACCTGAATTTGACTCATTCCAATTTTTTTGCAATGCAACCCCCAACTTCAACAAGAACGGAGCAGCTTTGCAGTATAAAGGATTTTCAAACTTTTGTAAATATTCACAGAAGATTTAACATTCACAGAATAGTTAACTTACAATAAAAGCAAGTGAGGAGACAAAGTCTGGCAACCATTGAGGAATATTTTGCATATTTTCCGATTACACAGTTTCCCAATTATACAAATATGTTCCAGAAGTATTGCTAAATTGATGATTTCAAAACTTCATGTACAGTACAAAGTTAGCTAAGAGCTCATCGCGACCCTTGAAGAAGTAAACACCAACAAGGGCACATTTCTGCCTGCATGACCAACAGATGAACAATTGTCAAGCACTTAAAATGCAATCATTCAGCCTCTTTTTTTAGTAGGATCTTCAAACCAGTATTGAATTTGAATGGGCAAAAAGTTTTCATTAAGTTTTAAAAAGATGTTTTTACTTTTAAAAAATGGTTTATAAAAGTACTTGATGTATTTTAATAATAAAGCTGTAAAATATTATTACAGAGAAAAATTTGTATTCGTAAACTGAGACAGAAATAACAAATAAAATAAAAGTACATCAGTGAATAACAGGCTTTACCACTCTTAATTTCAGATCAAGATCTCTTAACTAAAATCAAGTCACTAACATAACATTCCCGATCACTGCAGAGACAATCTAAGACTAAATGATCTACAGAATAGGAATACAGCTTTAAAAAAAACATACAAAAAAAATTAATTTGCGCACAACATGGCTTTGACAGCTGAGCCCACCCCTGTCCCCACTCCTAAAGCTAAAACCCTTGGAGATCTACCATATGTTCAGAAAGGTGTATGTGTTCTTCATCAATGTATTAGAAGTGAAACATTCCCAACAATGCTGCTTTGAGCATGTCTTAACAAATTCCAAGCCCGATATCCAACAAAATATTTGATGCAATAGATCTTTTAGATTTTAAAATAATACCTATCTACTGAATACATAAAAAATATCAGCAACTGATCAGTTTTGATCATCTCGCTGCTGCTGATATCTTATGTGAAATGCAAGTCATGCATGCTGTGTAAAAAATACAATATAGATAACATTCTCAATCTAATAATAGGCAGCTAATAAACTCCTGCTCCTCTTCCTTCTCTATAAGGTCTGATGACACAGCTAGTGGCTAGGGCTCAGTTCATATCGTGTCACAGAATTGAATCTGATAGATTCATGCCATCTCAGATCGCTTCTTGCCATTTTGTAATTCTGCCATTATTAAGTTTCCATCAATATCTTTATTTTAAAATAAGAAGCCACTTATTTAACTTTAAATACTTGGGTACTTTGCTTACTTGAGTGACAAGCTCTTACATTTAGTTTTGAGAGAAAACAAGAAACTACTATCTTTTCTTCACTGTTTCTGACTAACTGGATGAAAAGCCACTACTGTGTTGGAAAAGGGGCAAATGCTAGGTTCTCTATTTACATTTTTTGGCGTTTATTTAAACTGGTATTAACTGTATTGCTGTTTAGAGCCGTTTCATGTTTTGGATAAGCAAATGATGTTTGTTTTTTAGGAGTTAATAAACACTTTAAATAAGTCTTCTTTATCAATATTGTAGTGTCCATTAAATGCTCGCTATGTAGACAATATTTTTACAAAAGCATTTGACAGATTTCCTTATATATTTAATCGATTATGACTCTTATCTCACTAAATTATATTGAATTTACCATCTCAAATGCTGCATAAAAAATCTATTGTCAATGTTTTCTTACCCCAAATCTTTCCTAACAGATAACCACAGGAGAAGACATTTCTTAATCAACTTACACTACTCTTTGGTTTTGATTCTGCCATAATGATGATATCTGGGACTGAAGGAGCACAGTCTACCATTACATGTAAAAATCACCTCATACATCAAACTGTGAAGTCACGTCTCCTCCTCCTCCTCCTACTGTCCCTTTTCCACTAGACAATGAGGTAAGACAAGTGATGTTACTAGGGAAACCTGCCCCAACAAGGATGACATCACACACATGCAGTAATCGAGGAGAACTGCTGAGTCAACAGACTTTCAGGTAGACACAAACACAGCTAGGTCTTTATAGACCTGAAGTTGACCTAAAAAATAGAGAAACATTTGGCTATCATAGAAGTTATCTTCTAAAACTAACCTTTGATAAACAAAATCCGCAAAGTAGTCATCTTTATTTTTACAATTATTCTAGATGTTTTTAGGAGTTAAAACCACTTGCTACACATTTAATACACTGATCTCTGACAGACATTAACATGATCACACTTTCCCTTCTTCAAGTTCAAATGTCTACCTTAGTTTAGCAAACCCAGATTTGTCTGCAATGGTTAGCAGCTCTTGCATTTAGCAGAATGTTTCATTGACATCTTGTAGTTTGTAAGGACAAAGCGTACAGTACAGCACTTCAGAGTCACACTGTTATCGAACAATTATAATGGAAATTTATTGGAAATAAATGTATGAAAATTTGACAAGCTAAACACATTCTGTAAAGTACAAGAGACACGGCACCAAATAAAGTGATTTACAATCAGGACACAGACGTGACTGTCGTTCAACTTTTTCCCATTTTGGACATTATTTTTGTAAATTAGTCACTAGAAAGAATTGCCGTAAACAACACCTTTCCCTAACTCCAACTAATTTAACCCTTTCCTGACACCTCTCTCAAGCGAAAGCTCCAGTCACCTTCCATTTGACTCTAAAGTGAGTACCACTTTGCAATTTTGCATGCCACATTGCATTTAGACCGTATTGTTTTCAAACCAAAAATCTGCAAAACAGTGAGGCCACGAAAGGTGACTCGCGATATATATATAACTGCAAAATTGCAAAACTCATTCATCTTCATGTCGGCTTTATTCCCTTTCGGGGTCGCCACAGCGGAATGACCCGCCAACTCACTGGCATATGTTTTACGCAGCGGATGCCCTTCCCTGCCGCAACCCATCGCTGGGAAACATTCACACACACATTCACACTTTAACACTATGGACAATTGTTCTTATTCAATTCACTTATTCCGCGTGTCTTTGGACTTGTGGGGAAACCGGAGCACCCGGAGAAAACCCACGCGATCACGGGGAGAACATGCAAACTCCACACAGAAATGCCAACCGACCCAGCCGAGCCTAGAACCAGCGACCTTCTTGCTGTGAGACGACCGTTCTAACCACTGCGCCACCGTGACGCCTAAAATTGCAAAACTGCAAACAAAAAAACAGAAAGGTTGTAAAAGATCTACCAATGGGTAGGCAACTAAGTAGCAAAAATAGTACATGCAAAAAGAGAAAACTAAAAATAACAGTAACTGATTATGGCATTGCTTTTATACATGTTTTGTATATAACAATCATAACATCATTTTGTGTTTTAACATAATCAAGGTACTTAAAAGCAGCATCAAATGCAACATTTTATTTTAATTTCAGTTTAATTAAAACTAAAAGCCAATAAACATATCTTAACATAAAAGCGTGCAAGAAAACATAAAAGATAATTATTGATCCACTCACCGAGAGCATACTATCTTAAACACACAGTGCCTCTTTTGCATTTTCTCTTCCAGTAAAGCAAAGTAACATGGATACATCTTTTTAAAAATATGAATCGATCTTTACACAATGAGGAAAAGCTGTCTCCCGTAAAGGGCCTCTGAGTGGACACACTGACTTGCAAACTGATACCGCGACTCTTTTCATACTGTTAGGATAGAAGTGATGATCCATTTAAAAAGAATAGCTTAAAATACTCTATGTTTGCTCAAAGTCATCAAACCGTCTGACGCTCTTCCCTAGTGTAAACATTGAAACCTGGCTTGTCAGGAACTTCTCAATCATCTTTTGGAAGATGTGTGGACATGGCCTAAACTAATAAAGGAAACTAGACTCTTTAACAAACAAGTCAGGTGTGAAAATAGTTTAAACTAGAGGTTCAAACTTAAAAGGTCTGAAGTTGATCTCTATTATGACAAAGGTGAAGAAAGATTAAAGAGATGAAATGTTATATGCTTATAACTTCCATGTAGTGTGGAAATATTTTTCAAAGTTATAAAGGAAGTGACAACATAAAAAGACTTGGTTTTTTTAGCTTCTACAACAAAGATGTCAAACTCCTGAAGGGCCACAGCTCTGCATAGTTTTGGTCTAACCTTAACTGAATGCACATGATTCCTCTAATTAAGCTTCTCTTGGCTTGTTTAATGCCACTCGTGTCTCTTGAAACGGAGTTGGAACAAAAACCAATAGGGGCTGCAGCACTCCAGGAATTGAGTGACATCCCTGCTCAACAATAAGGACATTGCTGTGGAAGAAGATTCATTTGACATGCAACCTTCTCCGTGCAAACCAAAGGGCTCTTTTGACCAATCTGGAACACAGATGCAGCTGAGGTTGTGTTTAACGAAGATTCTGTAAACTCTGGCAAAACTGTCATTTTAGATAGACCTGGTACAGTGTTTTGGGTTTGCCTGAACCTGTCTTTTCACTTTTTGAATAGTCTGTTTGGTCAACATGATTTTAGGGTTGGGATTATTTAGGGTATATTATTGATTATTGCCTTTAGTTGATTCTTACGGCTCCTCTACACCACATTATTTCACAAACTGTTGCAAAGCCATACACACAGTTCCTAATGGGTCACTTCACACACAAGAATTTTAATTTGAAAGCAGAAAAAGCGGTCAATAAGCATTGGAACATTATTTTGAGAGCTCAATGTATTAGAGAAGAATGCTTAACATGATTTTGATTTTCACCATCCCAAAAAGGACAGAACTAAAAAAAAAAAACTTTGCAAAAAAAAATTCCAGCTGCCAAAACAAAAAAAAGAGGCACACACCTAATGATGAAAATATACCACTGGAGGATTTTAACCCGTAAGAACACATGGTGGCAGAGGTGCAAACAGTTATTAACGTGTTCTGGAAAGTTCCTTATTTATCTGGGGGTTTTTTAAATACATTTTCATAGTGATCGTAACTTTCATTTCAGAAAAAATAGGTAAAGTTTCTAATGGGTTAAGTTCCAAAAGGCTCATGAAGAATCATTGGAGAAATACATGATGTTTTTCTGATGTAAAGGTTTTTTGAAAACACACTTTAATAGGTAATCAAAATCTTTGGTCTATTTCTCCAAACTGAATCACTGAAACAAAATACTCATGTAAATCAAATTACTTTGCAGCTTTGTTAATCAATTTCACTTGACTTCATTAGACTGTAAAAACCTGTCAAGATATAAAACTTGCTAACTTGTCAAACATTTTAAAACCCTAACGAGTGGTATATTTTAACTATTTGTGGAATTCCCTTTTATTTAAATGTTGCGCTTCCTGGACGGAGTGGAAACATTTACTTTGACTTGAACATTTGAATGATTTTGAATAAATAAAACATGTAATCGATAATAGTCAAACGCACACTGATTGAACCCGTGATCTAAAATCAGGGATTTATAGAAGCCAGCAGTTCATATAAATCGTTTCTCTAGTTGAGAATAAACCATTAATAAACTTTATTTTGATTGATTTCTAGATTGGTAAGAGATTTATGAGTTTTTGAGCCGAAGGCACTAACTACACAGAACTTAAAATCAACGAGTGCTTACTTTTAGATTTGATGATGCGTTAGCTATAAAATAAACTAAAGTAAATTCAGCAAAAAATTGGTTAAAAAGATCTACATCATATGCAAAAACACATCTTTCAATAAGCAAATAACATTGTATGCCATTGTTGTTCAAAACTAAAGAATGGAATTTCAGGAATCCTGACACTCATTGAAATGGAAAACATTTGCACGCTAATGCAGAGAGCCAAACACTTTGTCTATTTAAGACTCACAGGACCCACAGCGTCATTCAATTTCACCAACAAGCTACATTTACACTTTGTTTGGTCTAATTAGAAACGTCAATCACACAGACACACCCTTTAGAGTGAAACCGACTGTCTTGTATCATCTTCCATGTCACCTCAGTAGAGCAAACAGAAGAAATATTTGTGTACTCTTAGAAACAGACAAGGGGAGAGTAATCCCATGAACACAGCATGCTGATTTAATCCCACGCGCTGTGGGTGGAGTTAACCCAGACTCACATGGTAAACAAGTCACCGGACACTCAAGAGAGCAAAGACAAGACCCACCAGGGCCTTAGTTTCCTTGAGTTACCCAAAACAACAGCTGCGTGCACATGAGCACCAAACCAGTGGCAGACATTAAGCAATGGCTCACAAAAGGTGAAAACGAACACACGGCTAGGGTCTAGAATTTAAACTGTTGCAAATACAAACTAGCAAATATTTTTTTATAAAAGTCTTTATTGCCAGTGTTCATCAAGAACTGTTTTGCACTCAAAACCTCCTGAGACTCAGTTTGGTTCTTGACCGCTTCTAGCGATTACATACATTATTTAATATGTTAAATGTGCATACAGTCCTGTACATGTATTGAAAAAAAAAAACATTATAATAATTCACCTGTGACGCCGTTTTCAAAAATACCTGGTTACACTGAATACTCCATGTGAATGTGAACGCACAGCCGAAGAGTTATTAAAAAGCTCAAAACACTCAATTTTCAAAATAACACGTGGACAGGGTTTTTTGAAGTTTTAACGATTTTACTACTTCTTGTCAACATTCAAGTTCTTCCAAAATGTATGATTCTTCTCTGCTTCTCCATACACCTGTTATAGAATATTTAATCATTGTAATTAATTATCCAATAAGAAGCCTATGTAAGAGCCTATGTTTACTTGGGATGGGACAGGAAGTGATGTAGAGGGGCGGGATTTATACTGAAGGGAATGTCAATGGATGATCCCTCGCTCTCTCGCGCTCACTCTCTCTCGCGGCCCTGCTGGCGGGCGGACGTGTGCTGCTCGCCTCTTCCTTCTATCCTTTTCTTTCTTTCTCCTCTACTCCCCCCCCCCCTCCCTTTCTCTTTCCTCCATTATGCTTGCAATGTAATCACATACTTCAATGATATCAAGGTATGATCTTAATTCATGTTTGGAGTAAGTAATAAATTGCTGTTTGCGATTGTGTTCATAAATCATGTCTCATGAGTATTAATATTTCCATGACACACCTAAAAAGATATTTCCCCTCTGTTGAACAGTAATGGAATGGAAAAACCTCCATGGTTTAAATCCTGACCTCAAGATAGCGCTGAAACATTTAACGAAAAAAAATAATGAGTTTGACAGATTCACAATCTTAAATGACACCTCATATGAAATTCAAAACTTTCCAGCTGTTAGGACAGAAATCAGGCTCAGTGATGTGTGCAAAAACGAACATACTCCCTAAAATGAAAAAAAAAAAAAAACAACAAAGAGGTTTATTTTAATCTCAACAAATGCTTTATACCTTCCGAGAACGACCCAGTGTGAAAGTCAGAAACGATGAATAACGTCAAATACTTTAGCACCCTCCCATTAATTACCATAAACTCCACCCCTCCGTGTCCGGTTGTAAACACAATAGTCCTCCATTTTGCTCATGAGAAGCCATGCCTTCGAAGGTCTGCAATGCTTGAGATATAAAGAAGTACAAAACCTTGTTCATCATTGCTGTTTTTGGCAGCCAAATGAGTTATAGTCTCAATCTTAGTTTTTATCTTTTTGACAAAAACTATCATTTAATTTTAGTCATTTAAACATGCAATCTTTTTTTTCGAGACATGTGGTGTGTCGCTCGATACACGCTCCCGTCGACTCACGACAAGAAATAGTCCATAAAGACTACAAAAACACACACAAATGGGAGGAAGTATGAAGTGGCTATTATTGGCGAACTTTAGTGTGTCAATTTAACCCTACATGCGCAATACAAGGATGTACAATGTACAATTTACATTCACATATGTATGTGGTGTCCTTTAATTAGGACCAGTGAGCAAGGTGACATCTCCACAGTATGCAAGCTATAGCGTGCTCTGAGGACCATCACATTTTTTTGCACAGAAGAACCTCAACAATTTTGCAGGTGGCAGAATCAACCTTGATTTCTCGATTTAAATAAAAACTTCTCATTTCAAAACTTCAAATGAATCTAAAAAACCACCCACCCTGCACTAACTCAAGCATTGCAAGAGGGGGGAAATGTTGAAATGGTCTTGACTCAGCGGTCTGTGCCAACACAGCAGAGGAAAGGGTGGGCTCCAAGAGTGAATGGAACACAAACTCGTCCCTTGGTCTGTAACCCAAAACTCCCAGACAGATTCAGAGCACTTTAATGGGGTTCCATTAAAAGGAAGGCAGACACGTACAGAATTACATTGTAATCAGAAAACTATTTCACTAACTATAGGTTATGGGAAAATAAAAGCTTAGTGGTGGAGTCAACGGGAGGGCAACAGCAATAAACGACAAAAGCTAAGCTTTAGAAGGAAAACAAAAAGAACTTGTGAAAATAAAACGAAGGTGAAAAGTGCCACGAGGTTTGTTGAAACAATGTTAATGTCCGGATGTATCAAATGGCAAATAAGTTTTAGAAAATAACCAAAGAAAAAAAAACATTTGGTAGTTCTTAAACCATTTACATTACATCCTTGTAATGTAACATCCTTGTGCTCAAGTGCATGACTCGGCCATAAAAGAACTGAACTAGTTCAGTTACGTGAGAAATTAATGCACGGTTAAATTTTTAGTTTGTGTACATACAGCGCAAAAGAGGTCATTAAGTGAGGAACCAAAAACTCTTTTTTTTTTTTTTAATATGTGTAACAATAAACATGTGCAACCATAATGTACTTCGAGCTGTACAATTAATTGTTAAAAGATTGCAA
Organism: Danionella dracula; assembly: GCA_900490495.1. Classification (NCBI taxonomy): domain Eukaryota; kingdom Metazoa; phylum Chordata; class Actinopteri; order Cypriniformes; family Danionidae; genus Danionella; species Danionella dracula. The sequence goes on from UELW01000556.1 coordinate 9,588,559, forward strand.
TCGATTCGACGCCCCTGATGATCTTGCACCAGAATTCACACGAATTTGCCAATTGTATTTTTAAGGACATGATACGAACGCAACTTGTCTGATCTCTCTTTCTTTTCTTTCTCTTTTCTTTCTTTCTTTTTAAAGCCTTGACAGCAACATGGCCATTTCATGGCTACCCCAGTTTTAAAAAGTTGTTAATATTTTAATAGAAAAGCTCATAGGATCATTACAAACTTGTTTTAAAAAGAAGTTCTGGTCTGATCTAATTATTATCTATTATGTCTTATTGTACTGCCATGTCACAGCTGTTTCATAACCTAATCTGCATTCTAAGTAAAAAACAGTGATTCTCATTTTATTGTGCACCGTGCAGCTTTAAATACCCTAAAGCTTTTTAAACAGCATGGATCTGACCCAAGTTACACTATGATGTCAAAGTCAAACCCCTCTTCTGATAAGCCCCTTAAAGCTCCTAGGCTAGGTAGCTAGCAAACCTGGAGTCCCATCAAGTGAGGAGGACTGACTTGAGATTTTCACACAAGGATAGGATAGATTGTAGACAATTTAATCTGTGCACTACCATAAACCAACATATTTAATAAAAGAGGAGAATCAGGGACCAGGTACTGTTCTATCAGCAAATAGGGTTCTGAACTGACCACTGGAAACCTGTGTAAAATGTTAACAAATACATCTACAAAACAAGATGCAATGTCAAGGAGGACGAACTCAGTGCAGCAGGCTATTGGAATATTAAATCGCTGTACTGTCAAACCAACAAACATCTTCAATAAAAGTAGATTTAAGACTAGGTAAGATTACTCTCAGTTGGCCAACTACAATACAAAACAAATGCGGTCTTTCATCTGCAGAGGATTCCATGAACCTGTAGAGACTATCTGGAAGTTATCTTTCTGGAGTGAACCTTCATCAGATGTCAACATAGCAAACCAAAAAATTCTTGTCAACAAAATTCAGTTGCAAAATGCAACACTTCCAGCCAAATCCAACAGAGCAATGACGGTCTGATAGAAATCTTGAAAAAAGTATTTCTAGACATACTTCCAGATGAATAGCATGAGTGGTGGCGGTCACTAAAACGCTGAGCATGAGGAGATGGCAGAGAGGAAGGAAGGAAGAATAATTTGCCACTCATTTAGAAGTAAAATGTAGGCAGAGGGCTGTCTTCTGTTCCGTATCATCTTATCTGAGTGAGGCATGCAGGCATGCTGAGGAATAGTTCTTCTCTGATTGTAAGATAAGTATAAAAACAGGACTTTTGAAAACTTTTAAAGTCATGCAAGTTTCATTTAGAGGCAAAAGCCCTTTGATGCCAAACAATAATCTTATGTTTTGGACCAAAAATATATAAAATGATTTGATTTAGACATATTGAATTAGTGTCTTTGATGTAAACCTTTTGAATTACCTTTTTATTCTCTTTTTTTCAAACAAGTTAACAGTTACATGTTCAATCTTCCAATCTCGTAAAATCGCCTTTAAAATGCCAAACGCTATTTTAGGTCCCACCTTCACTAAATGAAAAAAAATAATACATTTGTATAATCTCACACGATCACTTTTATTTTCCAGTACAAGGTTCCTTATTTGAAACATTCTTCACATAACTGTAAAATGTAAACCAATTCTCTATTAAAGGAAGAAAAATTGCACTGGAGCACTTCATTAGGACCTTTCAACATCCTCAAGCTGCATCCAGTGTCTCGTCCCAGAATGAAGAATATTGGGATTCAGAGAGCCATTTGAAGAAAACACATGTTTTTGAGAGAATTAATTGGTATATTTTATCTGCCTATAACTGAACAAGACGCAGTGTGTGGTGAACTCACTGGAGACACGTTTACATATACCAGAATAAAGGTTACGGTGTCAGATTGCCCTTTTTAACTATATTAAATAGATGATGGATGTGTGAAGCAAAACATTACAATTTTGGCATTCAACTCAATTCAATAAACTTATATTTCAGCCTTTATTTTTAGGTTGAGTTTCAAATTTTGAACACGATTGTTTTATGTTTCATGTCATAAGTACCCATATAGATGAGAAATGTAGTATATTTTACAAACAAAAATGCTAGTTTCACAAGTATAGTGCGGCAATATTAGCTATAACGTTACAACATGATAGTATCGTATTATTATAAATTGCACAATTAAAAAAAATAAGATGCAGGTTAGAAAAATGTATATAAAAGTCATATACAATAATAAAGCTGAGGAGGTGAAACAGAGCCATGCCTAAGGTGTGGAAAGTATTGACTATGTTTTAAATTAAAATAATTAACCAGTTTTGTAAAACACAAAAAATACAACTAAAACATGATTGCAAAAGAAAAAGAATTCTACCCTGATGAGGCATATTTATTGATTCCTTTTAAGCCTAAAGTGCCTGATGTAAATCGATTATATAGGGTAATTAGTTACTCGGTTATTACATTTCTGGTGCATTTGGTCATCATGAGGCCTGAGAAACCAAATCTTTTGTATGTTAATTTCATTATTGACAAATGATCACTTTAGTTATCAGTTAAACTTGATTCAATTTGTTAAGATGTATTTTTTGTGTTGACTTTAAGACATTGTTTCCGCCTGCGTTACTTTGGCTTATTTAGAGATGAGATATTAGAGGTTAAATGACTATTTAACCTCCAAGTTGGCTATGCCTTTTGCCTTTGTTAGTCATTAATAAATGTAGTTACTAAATGTATAAATGGCTAATTCTTGAAAAGCTGTGTTTGCATGCAATAATTTGAATAATTTTGGGACGGGTTCGGCCACATAAACAAAAACAGTAAAGAAAATCAGATTCAGGTCAGGCTAAATTCTCTTGGGTTCGAAGTTTTTACGCCCGATTACAGGTCTGTACAGCAACAGCAGCTGAGATTGATGTGGAACAAAACTGATAATCTCACGACACCTGCTTTTTTTCACAAACACACCCATGATTCCTTTGACTCAATGCTAATTGTGGTAATAAAAAAAGTCAATGCCGCATAGTTGATAGTCATAAAAAAAGTATCTTCCTAAGGTGAAAGTTTATTTTATTCAGAAAATCATAACTGGGTTAGTCAGGATAAGAAATGGAATGGAAATAACAAACCTGAATCATAATCTCATACATAGCTCTAAATTAAAACATTGATTATTAGCACATTTGTGAAATCAAATTAAACCAACATGCTTAGTTATGTTTTATACCTATATTGTTAACTTTAAACAATATCCACATAAGTGAAAACAGTCCGTGTTTTACCATTTAACATTGGTCAAAATACACGCTTGACAAATTCTACCTCTACTGCATTTAAAATAAACAGCCTTTCTTCCACTACTAAGTATACCTGCGGGTAGGAAAGACAAACATCTAATCTAATATAACCCTGGTGAACATGTCAAAGTGACTCATGACTCAGGTTTGAGCAGAGTCAGCAAGAGTCTGCTTTTTCTCATGGTGATCTTACAATAAATAAAGACACAAGTACATGTGACGGTAAAAACAAGCCAACACTTGCTACACCAAGAATTTATCATTAGAATACATGTAAACCAGGGTTGGGCCATATCGTATCGTCCACGATAATACCAGTACAATTTACTCTGATGAGTTGGACGCCGCCACTGCTGCCCTCAACATAAAAAAGAAGATGCTAAACAGCGCGGGAAGCAAGCACGGCTTTAGGGAGCACAGAGGAAGAGTTCAATTCCAAAATGGAGTGATTTCAGGGGTGTGGAAGTGGTTTGGATTCGACAGAACAGATACAGAACACTCGCAGATCAATAATGCAATGAAAATAACCTACATGACTTCAGAGCTGTTCGAGTGAACGATTATCCTTTGGGAGTCTTCGCATGGTCATTGAGACGTTTATATTCATCTATTAATTCTTGATCACATGCTTGAATATTAAGGACTCGCTAAATGTAGGACTGAAACCGAACAATGGGAACTGAATGCGCAATGTGGCATTCTGGGTACAGTAGAACTTATACTGCAACGTTATCAGAGAACATGCTGCTAATCAACAAAAATAAAACTGTCCGACATCGACACTTAATATCACTACCAATAGTAATAGTTATTTTTACTATAATCCCATAATTACTCAGATGCATAAATATATAATTTCCTTGTCCAGTTAATCATTTGATCTTTAACCGAGTATCTGAAAGGAGACATTTATTAAAAGTTCTTTATTTTAAGGTGCGCGTTTTATGCCAATAAAGATGACTCTTGTTGCGTACAATTGTATTAAAAGATAGTTAAAATAGTTTTATGAAATATTTGTAATAAAAAAAAATATTGTTTTATATCGTTATCGTGATAATTTCCCAAAATACTGTGATATTATTTAAAGGCCATAATGCCCACCTCCAATGCAAACAATGCTAACCAAGACTTCACATGTATATATTGCACTCATGTGAAGAATTAAGATTGGGTCACATAGCACCAAGCTCTTGAAGAAAAAGGAAATGTAGGTCAGTGAGACAGAAGTCAAGTTTATGTCATCTTTGCGTTAGTCTTGGGCAACCATAACAGCCCCATCATGGAACAGTAGCCTCCACTTAAAAGTTTAGTGCAGAAGGGACATAGCACTCTCTAAAGCATCTCAAACTTGAGAGATATCCTCTGTGGTATGTGGCACTCTAATCATACATGCATTGCAAACAGTGTCATAATTCCTATTCGCTCTCAGGCAAACCAACAACGTACTTGCATTGTAAATGCAAGTTGTAAAATATATACGAATCAAAGTATCTAAATTTTTGTATAACTATTAAGTGGATTTTGATCTATATAGGCTGGTTGTCAACAGTGGTATTCCTCACTTCTGTCCAAACGGCTCAAAAAAATCTGGTTTTCATTAGAGGACACCAAACAAAATTGATTATTCTGACAAATGATTATTCAATAAAAGAAAAACTGTTGAAGCACATTTATTTAAATGGCATCCAAGCTATGCGGTTAAAAACAAACACTGCAAGAATGTAGTAACAAATAAAAAAAAGATTTTAAACAAGTAGTTAAACAAAATTTTTAATTGCGGTTCTTAAAAAAGGAAAACTTCAACAGTTTCATTCAACTTCAACACATTTTCCATTTTATATAAATCATAAATATTATGATTACTTTGCGATTACTATTTTTATTATTGAGTGAAATCATAATAATACACGTGGGCATTTAAATACTACAATGTAAATAAATTGGCATACAGAAAACAGACAAAAAACTATAGTTAAAAAATAACTACAGTAAAACAAATATGGCAGTGTATAGCAATCATGTAGTACAGTGGGTTAAGTATGTAGTGACAGGTTCAAAGCTTGCACATGTTTAGAGGTCTTTTTTGCTTTGGCATTTTTAGTTTCTTTCAGTGTATTTAGATAGTGATGTACTAACACTTCAAAGTGACTATTGTTAGGCTTTAACTTTCAGATTTAACACAACGAATCTTTTCAAACGAATCTTTAGATCCGACACAAAACGATTGCCGGACGAATCAGACTAGATTCTATCGTTCAACGACTTTAAAAACCTCACCGAGTCAACAATTATGACATTATACTTCCAATATTATTTGTTAGCCACGATTAATATGGGATGTGATCTTTAGTTTTACAACAAGGTCTACGTGTCAACCTCTGAATCCCAACAATCTGGTGATTTATACGAACACTGTAATACAAACATTAATTGTCACACATAAAAACCAATCACATTAAACGAAACGCTCAATTTAACCTGACACCAATAAACCACATTGATTGCTGTGACATTTGTAAACGTACCATAATGGCGTAAACAAGGGATTCAAAAGAACCGGTTCTTTAAACCGATTCAAACTTCTAATAACTCAGAGAAGTGCGCGCCACTTAACAATCACCGCAGTGGGCGCTTACCTTTATTTCACCGAGCCAAAGAAAGACTTTTCTCTTTCTCTTCAAAACTCTGACATTATGTAGTATTCCACATGTCCGTCGAACAGTCGTTCCCAAAAGCTACGCGAGACCAAACCATTTTAACTGACAAACGCGTGTAGCACTCGGTCCGTCCGCTCGCGTTCCCTCATACTGCAGCAGCAGAAAGGCGCTAACGCCAGAGAGACGGAGGATCCCACGCTGAGGAGCAGAAGGGGGGGGGGAGGCAAGCCCAATGCTAACCGTTCTCTTACTTTTTAGCACTTCCGCTTCCACCGATAACATCTCAACATAAACCAACTTCTGGTTTATGTAGAATATACCTATTTTACGTCCATTGAAATAAAACGGCGGTTATAGAAGAACACTATGCGGCTCCACTCCCCCTACCTACATTTGGCAACAAGAGGGCGGTCCTCTCTGACACTGTTTGATTCTATTGGTTGGCAGCAATTGACGTCACAGCACAAGCTCGTTTATGATTTAGACAGGTTTTATTATATATATGCCAAAAAAGGGACAGGTTTTATTAGCTATTTTGCGCGGATACAATATATCAATTGGAACTGTTTATTAGTGTAACTTTATCACAACTGGGAATTTAATAAAAAATATTTTTATATTTTTAATAAAAAAATCTATATTTTTAACAATGTGTCACACATATGAAGATATATCTTTTATATAAGTGAGTTAATATTGAAGTAAAACTTTGTAGTGAAAAAGGATACATGCAAATGCTGCTATTAGTTTTTTTTATTTCTAGGTTACAATACGATGTAAATCTCATTGAATAATCTGCTTTATAAGTAAAACAAATGTTTCTCTGTAAAGTATTACTGAAATGTTGTAAATATTACAACAATTATTATTGTTTTCAAGGTAAACGATCTGACCTGTTCAATAAGGATGAGTGGAATGCTTTAATTTGAGCATAAATTTAGCCTATTAAAGTGCGTTTTGCATAATTTCGCACCATCTCTTGCTTGTAAAGTCCTTCTCTGTATAAGTTGTGAGTTTTAACGCGTTTTCCCTTCCTTTTTGACATTATCAATTAGCAAAAAATCTACAGAGAAAACACTGACCATGGTAAATATGTGCTCTGCTTTCGGACCATTCACTGTGCATAACAGTTTCCAACCCGATATCTCCAACATGGCGACCGACTTCCATTTGATAATGTGTTGCAAAACACTGTATTTATATTTGTTTATTGGATGTTATTTTAGTTTTTTCCCTGTTATTCCTAAATGTGATTGTGAATATAGTTGGCAATATGAATCTGGCTATATGAATATGTGTACTGTTTATAATCAGCCATTTATGTTGTTGAGTCAAAGAAGAACTCTGAATGAGAAGAAAACAGAAGGCAGGTTTTATTACAATTACAACTTTTAACTTAATCTTATTTAAAACATGTATTGACTCTCTTAAAACAATTAAAAACAACAACACAAATTTGCTATTTTTATATGTCTATGAAAATGTTTTTGATGAAACAATATGTTGGTACTATTGGCTCTCTGTATTATATGCTCTCTTTTATTTCTCTTATGATCTTTATTTTCTCCGATGGCCTCTTCTGAATTCAAACATTTGTGTGCCTCTTTCTGCAAGTGTATGATATTGTTTTTCTGTATTAGTCTTGTGTATTGCCATTAATAAAAGGGTTTGCCATCATTTGTTTTTATGTTTTATACATAATAACTTTGAATTGTTTTCTTTATTCGTAATTTTAAAATATGAATAGAATGAACAACATTAGAGACACTAAATAATTACCTTTGATAATACATTATAGAACTTATAGACATCCTGCAGAAAAAAATGTTACCTATACGTTTCCACTAGTCTCAACAGAATGTTGTCTGTTTTTTTACATTTTTATGATGGCACTTTTTGCTGTGATCTGATTGGTCGAATTTATCCAGATTTCTGGCAGAAGCCGTTCTGACATTTATTTTCATTCCACCAAGAAAATAAGACCAACAACGCAAAAGAGACAAATAACTATTGTGTGTTTGAAACATTGGATAACATTGAATAACTCATTGCATGTCATTCAACATTACACTATGTCAAGTGAAAGAGGATTGGTTGTTTGACATGTCGATCAAACAGGTTCCTGGGTGGATCTTAGCCAAAGAAAGCTGCCAAACACACCAGAGCTTCCCTGCTATGTTAGACTAAGTTTACAATGGCTTCTGCATGTGAAAAATACTTGCTTGGAACAGGCAGCGGTCATTAGATCTGTTTATTTTATTTGCCTATAAACTGTATTTATTCAGTCAAGTAAGAAAACGGTTTGTTTTATTTAACACAAGAGTTCATATCACTGTTTTGACAGGCTTCACGAAAAGATCTGGATCTCAATGAAAATAAATGGTACAGAACTAAACCTTGTTTTTCTTTCGCATAGCTCGAGAATGTTAGATGATGAATACAACTCAACCATGCTCATAATTTGTTATAGTAGACAAAATGTTCTCTTGTTCTTTTCTGTTAATCTAAGTGATGAATGTGAACATGCAACACAAAATTATTTACTTATCTGCTGGTGTACAAGAGTTTGAGGTGTTAGTTTTGTAAATGGAAACCTCTGTTCAAGGTTTTGGGTGTCGAGTTCTTCTAATACAATCAGCTGCACAACAGCACTCACTTAACACACACTTAAAGTTCTATTTCAGACCTGCAATGACAGATATAAAACTATTAAATTCATCACTTAACTGAAACTATACACACTGTACCCTTTAAGGAGAGATTTTTTTCATTAGTCACTTACCCCATATCGTTCCAAACCAGGACCGGAGCGAGACTTGTTTTCAGCCCTGAAATTTCATCTCAGACCAGCCCACCTTAGATCACAACTGATTTTTATTTTTTTAAATTTCGGCAATTATAATTTTATATGTTAATGCTAATAGAACACTTTTCTGTAAAGCCTTGTAATTCGTTGTTTTTTTTTAATCAAATATTTCTAAGTAAGTTCAAGTAAAGTTTGCTTCACCATGTAGATTTCATGAGTTTGGTCTTGCTTTTAATTGCCTACACTGCGAAAATAGACATGTTAAAAAATACACATGTCCTCCATGATCACACTCGCCACGTGTTAGACTCCTGCAAAACCCAAATTGAGTTAAGTTTAACACATTTTCCCTCCAAAAAAATCACACGCCACAGAAACGGTTCAGTGCCATGCATGGAAATGTTAAATTTGTGTTGAATTTACCAAATTTAAAAAAATCCCACATCATGCCCCAAAATCACTCATTTAAAATGCATAGAATTTTGGTAATGTCACAACTATTTTCATGCCTAAAAACAGCATTTACAACATCATCAAATGCAATCAGGCATTAGATACAACTTTATAGCTGCAGTGCTTACTAATCGCAGCAGAAACCAAACAAAGGCTTAAATCCACATTATCGAGCCCACATTATATATTGTCACTCATGGGTGGCTTGAGTCATGTCTTGGGGATATATATACGTGAGATATAACTGCACACTTTAGCGAGCATGAGCTGTAAACTTTAGCTGTAAAGCTGGCCATTTCCCCACATAATGTCATGTTCAGACTAGAAATAGGAAAAGGGGTGGATCGTTACTGAATAAACCCTAGAAATGCTCTACTCACTTTGCCTATGCCAATTCTGTTTTCCGGGTTTCCCTCACTTAAGTCTAAATGGATACATGGTCGCGAAATGGCAGAAATAGTAAAACATAAACTTTCTCAACGTGTCGGATGATGCCGCACTCACTGTGCAGCAACACCGCGTCAAATACCCCACATGATACCCATCGTAGATGCTCCGCCTTTGCCGCACCGATGGTCATTAATTGATTTCACATATGAATCCCCCGCTAAACATGGAATTTCTAGTCTTGTTGTGAACTCCCAGTAAGATTGTTGTCAGTCAGAATCTGCTCACTTCTGAGGTAAACCTCAAGTGATCGGATGCCAAACTGCGGTGCATTCACTTTCTATTGCACATCAAGAGAGAAAGTAGAAGATTGCCCTTCAGGTCAAAACTAGTCATGCATCCCAATCAGTGCACGTGTAATGGTGCAAAATGAGAATTAGTCTGTCCCAAACTTTAGTATACGTAGGGTGCTATGAGATTAAACAGGACACCCAAAGGAAAATTGGTGAACATTTTAATATCTGTACTTTCATGTAAAAAATATATGTTATGCCTTGACCTACTTATTGTTGTATTAAAATACGCTACTCTAAATCTGAGTAATGCCACAATTTAAAAAAATCCTTGTCTGTTCTCCATCATTGTCATCATTTGACAACTCTACGTATATTGGCAAAGCTAAATTGAAAAATCTCTCATTTTCTACTGTGATTTACAAAGTGGTCCCAGAACCAATCCAGATAGCAGCTTTCACAGCTTCGCTAATGTGAAAAAGAGCATTCCTCAGAAATGAAGTCATTTGGAAAGATAGCAGCAAAAGCTCTACAAGCATAACCCCACGGCTCTAGCCTGAAATGCATTAGAGGCTTTTAAACTACATCTTTAGATCATACCCTGACAACACAGTTGGTTGCTGGAGTATTTCTATTGTGCTGACAACTTTCTGTGTTATTTCTTAAGGACGTTTTCACACAGCTTTTGACTAGAAACTAAAAAAAGCATTATTTGGCTTTTTAAAAAGCTCTTTATTTCAGTTTTCATTATTGTATTTGGCAGAGCCTTATTTTCAAAACTATGCAAGAAAACATTTATAAATGCTAGAATTAAGCTGCTTTGTTTGCTGCTTTAATTGATTTAAAGAAGGATTTTAAGTGTTTGTTTTGTTTGAAGTGTAACATTAAGCAGCAGGATGAATGTGGGATTGACATAGTCTACAGTCATATAAGAAAAGGGAAAGCCTCTAAGTTAGTCCATCCCAAAAATATTTTTGATGAAGTTACTGGTGTGTCTCTTGAAACAATGCTGAAACAAAAATCAACAGGATATGCAGTCCTTGAGAACCCTGACCTAAAGTTTCCAATTACCTAACATTTTCATCTACATTAGAATGATTGCCCAACGTAGTAACCAGGAAAATTATTTCCCACCATAGGAAACTATAGGAACCAGGGGGGTCACAAACTTTGCAAGGGTTCTGACAGGCAATAGAATCAAGAGAATGGCCAGAAACTGAGTCTACACCTCAACGTCCATTCCGACAAAAACCAACTGAATATAGAATTGCAATTAATCTGAAATTGTCTGATATCATCATTTCATTTATTAATGACATCATAGCTATTGTCTAAAATAAGTTGAGTAATTTATATTAATAGCGCATGTATTCACATGTAGTCATGTGTATTTTTTTTCAGAGAACAAAGGAGATCCTTCATTTCAAGAACCTTCTTAAACACGACACTCACAAATCGAGGGCCAATCAGGATCAATCAAGACAGCCCCTCACAGGAAGTTTTGTCTCGCCGAAGCATCATTGAGAAGGAATGTAGAATTGCTACAACACCAGAAAGAACAACATCCTTGAACATCGGGGTCAGAGAAACATTAGGATGGGCGCAACTGAGAGATCCAGAATTCTGTCAAATGTATTATTCATGAATGTTGAGTTAAGGTCAATAGGCTCAAAGTCTGCTCAATTATAATACAATGTGATTTGTAGGATCTGAGATCAACAAAACCCTAGAGACTAAAATTTACTCTGTTTATCGTCCTTCTTTATATAGAGTTAAAGTAACACTTAGCCCACATGCACAAAAATGAAACGCAGCTATCCAAGTTGAGCAGCAATAAAATCAAGAAATGCAACACTGCCAAAAGCTACACCATCTTCATGTCTGACAGTCAGATAATGTTAATAGGACAAATTAAGACCCCACCGCTATTTCGCAAAGTCAGGGTTTAAATTGTTGTGATTTGAATAATGAATAATTAACACAAAAAAAGAAAGAAAGAGAAAGCAGAAGGAAATAGGAAAGGAAGACTTCAAATTAAGCTAGAATAAAAGAAATAGAACCATTAAAATAAAAACTGAATATATGAAATACATTTTTATGAAAATAAATAGAAGAAATAAAAGAATAGAAGAAAAAAATTCAATATAGCTACTAGCAGCAATCACTGGGGTTCAAGCTATCAAGGCTAAGACAGAGTCCAGAAAACAATGCAAAAGTTAATTTTTTTGCAAACATTTATAAATTTGACAAAGCTATGTTCTTCCAAAAAGATTGACTTTGCACAAAAAAACACATTAATCTAAACACTGCTTTATCAACACATTTCTGCTTTACCTAAGGCTCGAAGCCAGTTTTAGCATTATAACAAAAACATAACTCCTTTTTTTGCAAAAAGAGTTTTGTAGTGAAAAAAGTACTTAAATTAGCTTTTTTATTGGGGGGTTTTATGCCATTGAAGCATTTGTGAACATAGTGATTTAAAGCTAGTGCATGACGTTAAGAACTTAAGTAGCTAGCATTTTGTTATAGACTATGCTGCACGCTTGAACCCCTTATGAGAAGAAATAGAATAAATTAGATAAAAATAGAATAGAAGAAAAAAATCAACTGAGAAGAGAAAGAGAAAGCAGGAGACTTCACAAACAGTCACAGCCAGAGAAAAAAGGATGTAAAATAAGTGTTATTTAAGTTTCTGAAAAGCTCCTCGATCTTTCTTTCAAGCAAACTTCTACTTCCAATCTTTTTCAGCCAATTTCAAATTGTGTTCGATTGGAGAATATCAACATTTGTATGCTGCTGAAAGTGAGTCCAAACTTTTACTGGTAAAAGTATCCCTGGTCATTTCACAACATTCATTCGATTTGTTAATTTGATATAATGTTAAAATGTATGCAATACGGTTAGGAGTTTGCTAAAATTGATTTGAGGATATGTGCGCTCATCTGCGTAAATGAGGTCATCGCCGCTCATCGAAAGATCATTTGAAAGTTTTCGACTTTAAGAAAAAGTCCCATGCAACTTTGCTTCAAATACCTGACACAAAGTTCCTCTGATGACTCAATAACGCTCCACATCTGGTTGATATTAGAGCACAAAGAAAATCCAAGCACAGCATTCCACAAAGAAATGACAAGCGTTTAAACACTGCATGGGTCAGGAAACGTTTGCGTTCTAGCTTCCAGGACAACACAGAAGTCCAAACACTCCCAATTTAGAAGCCCACAATCAGATCCCTGCAATAACACTGCATCTCCTTCACCATCACAAGGACATTCCACATAAGGACGTGGCATACTGTAACAGAACAGAGTGACCCAGAATTGCACACAAGGCCCAGTTCTCCATCCAGGCTGAAGGAACCATTCAGGAAGAAAGCCAACATGAAAACAAGCCTCCCACTGAGACTTCACCAAGGTTATGAAAATGTAATCCACCCTCCAGGTTGGTACCTAACCTGAAAACCGCTTGCATATGCTTTCAATTTGGCTTCATTCACAAACTAGCATCTTTAGCAGTAACAAATATGTAGTGATCTCATCTATGTGCATAAAGCGTACAATAAGATGCCTTTTATTTATTCCATAGCATACACAGTCATCGCAAAGAAGCCACTTACTGCGATCTTTGGCAAGCGCTGAGAAGATGGTGTTTATTTTGGGCTTCCTCTCCTTCTCCTTTCTTTCTCCCAACCTCCTCTTCTCACAACAGCGAGATACAGGCTGGACCAGTGCTGGTTACCGTGGTTACTGGAAGGGGAATGAATCATGTGACGTGAGGAGGGAGAGTAAAATCAAGGAGGTGGCCCCTCCTCTCTGGATTCTCACTGGGTCACAAAGAGAATCCTTCCTGCCTAGACACAATAGAGGTGTGCTGGAGCAAACGCGTCGATTACAATAGAGGGAGGAGTTGAAAAATAGGAGTAACACATTTCCTACACTTATGCATTGTTTTTTGTTTTGTTTTTCTTGCCTTGGAATCATTTTTGATTTTGCAAAGCAATAGAAATACATTTCAAACAGTTATTTCACAAAGTACTAAATATAACACCCATATTAAAAAAGATATTAAAATAAACTTAAAATCAAAATGGGTCCCAGTTTTTTATTTGTTATATTTAGTTATATATATATATATATATATTTTTTTTTTTTTACGTATTTTCACAGTGACTCTGATCAATCATTAAAGGGGTGCACAAGCATATCGTAAAATGACATTAGATGCCTGGGGAGTCTAAAACATTTGAACCTTTCAATATCACACAAGGCAAAATACATAGATAACTTTAACTAAAAACACACTTTTTCTCCATTGTTGTTGTACACTGGTCTGCTACTCTTACCCTTCCAGGTTAGACAGCAAATCCATTCTGCAATGAGATGAGCTGCATTGGTGGTTCATATGATTGATAAGTGGGTGGCTCTATAACATTGGGTGAGACTATAATCATCAAGCCATTTTGAGCTCCCAGAAAAAGAATATAGGATTAAACAAACATGTATGAACGATTCTGAATACAACTTGGAGGATGTGTTCAATGAGGGAACAACACTAAAATATGCATAACATTTCGGAAAAGTAAAGATTTCATAATAAGGCACCTTAAAAAACATTTTCCAGTCATCAAATACAGGGGCACCTTTGTGAGTAGCAAAGTAGATTGAACCCTGAACCAAGACAAACATTTAGATGGAATCTTCTATTTCATATTCATTGCATTGTCAACTTCTTGGGCTGAGTTTCACTTTCTATGTTTATAAAAGTATGATGTGTAAACAAAAAGCATTCGTTCACATTGGTCTTACGGAGGATCATCTGTCACTGATTGATCATATAGCTCCTTGATTATTAGCTGCTGCTTCCTTTGTTATGTGATATGTGGTGTCATAGACTCAAACATGCAAAAATGCTTTAAATTGTCAAAAGCAATGGTGTAGCAACTCCTTTCTGTGTAACATAGGAACTATTTAAAGAGTCAGTAACACACTGTGTTTTGGCCAAGTTCATAATACACTTACTAAGTCTCTTATGCACGTTTAAGTCTTAAATTTGTAATATTTATTTTTTTTTAAAAGAGACAGGTTTACATAGTTTTCTGGAATTACCTGAGCTAATGGGGGCAGTACCTCCAGATTAATTTTGTACAACACAAACACCCAATGCTGCTGATTTACGAAAACTAGTATCATGGCTGACAATAACATCCAGCCATACATTTTTTTCACTTAACTAACAAAGGATTTTTAACAAAACTTTAAAGTAACTTAAGTACTGTACAACCTTGGATCACTTGGTACTGGGTAGCCAAAGAAATTATTAACTATTTTTGCTGTAATTGTAACTATTTTTTTTAACGAACAATATTTTTATCTGAAAAAATTTGTTTATTTAGAAAAATTACTGGATTCTCCCAGTTTTGTATTGGTCACTAACTCATGTTAGGTTGTTGGTACAATGCTGCTAATGAAGTTGCAAGTGAGTATGCAGTGAATTGTCTTTTATTATTACATTTTCAAAATAAACAATCTACACTCTGTTTCATGTTTCCCTCCAAAATTCGCTCCAAAAACATTTCCCCCACTCCGAGTTGCACTGCTCCAGGCTTATTCGAAAGTGCAAATAGAACGTTCTGTGGAAGTAAATTTTTCTCCTAAAAATGTTAAAGATAAAATAGTTATCTAGCTTAGAGCTGCACTGCTCCAGGATAATTCGAAAATCACTTAAAGGGGCATTCAAAGTGATTTCTTTCCACATGTGAATTTTTTTACTTTAATTTAACTTTTTAACTTGATTTTTAACCTCCTGGATGGTGGCAAAAAGGTTTGGGACCACTGCTGTATGACACCACACACAATGGAATGCAAGCACAAGAGTAAAAACACACAAAATTTAAAACAGAGGACATGCTTCACTTAATTAAAAAATGTACTGTGATTTAAAAACTGATCTACTATGTTTGAAAATATTCCACGAAAAGTTGCATTTGTAAAACAAACAATGATTATTTGTTACACGCAGGGCAGCACCAAGAATGCAAATGAGCGGTTGAAGCTTAGCCATGTTAGAGTTTTATAAGTCCTCGAAAAAGTACTTGACTAAAATTCATAATATTTAAAATATTGAATAAAATTCTGAATGGAGTACAGCACTGATGAACAAAACTCCATCCAACCTCATCTCAGACCGTATGCATTCTTTATAATAGTTGGACTATTACGTAGGTTTCTGTTTTTTTTTTTTTTTTACTATTAAAGTTGTGTTTGTGGAAGGTTGGAGGCAGTTTTTACGGTAAAAAAGTTTAATTGTGTATTTGGTTCTATAGTCATATTTTAAGGCAGGACCAAAATGTTTTTAGGTATCTCACAGATTGGAAAATAAACATATTCAGATACATCTAATAGGTGTCCTAGAGATGAGAGTGTGGCAAGGAAAGGAAAGAGTTAAACGTTTCTTAACTCCACCGAGTGCATAATGTACTGCCAGCAGGAGTCTGCCAGGATACAGAAATAACACACAGCATGATGACCAGACATTCTTGCAGCTTGACCTGCTGGCCGTCAGCATGGGTGGATGTGTGATGAATGCAGGCTACAGGATGAGTGCGAGATTTCTGAAATGATGTGTGCATAAAACGTAGGAGTTGCAAATATGAAAAGTGCCTTACTGTCGCTTAAGCAAGCTGACATAGAAACTGAGTTGTTCAATAAAAACAAGTAATAAAACAAGCCTTTACAGGCAGATGTACCCAAGCTGAGACATTTCAGCTTGTTTGACAAATTTTTTAACAGAGTTTCTTTAATATAGCTGTAAACCGATATGCACTGAAGGACCATTAAACACTAATATTTTCTTTTATCAGATTAAGGAACATAGCATACATCTTTAACAAAGAAACCCTGTTTTATTTTTCTTCCAAATATAATATTAAAAGGTGCTCCAATGTTTTCATGAAGGTAAAAGCATATTGTGAAAAATAAGCAAAACAAAGCAGCACTTAAGTTAAAGTATCCTGATTGAATTATAACTATTGCCGGTTACAAGGGGTGATATTGAGATCCAAACTTTAGGGGTGTCATTTCATTTTCATGCCTTGCTTTTTATTGTATTTTTAGATTTCACTTTGGTCAATCATCTGTTGCTTTTTTGCCTTGTTTTGCCCTCTGCCCATTATTTCTGGTTCACCAGTCACTCCCATCCTTTGTTCTGATTTTCGTCTTTTATAAGCTCCACATTTTGCTCAATCCCTGGTGGATTCATTACATATGACACTGCCTGTCTTCATCAGAGTCTAGTTTTTTGAGTTTTGCTATTTCCTGACTAATCTTACATTTGTTAGTTTATGATTAGTCGTTGTAGTTTCAGCATTACCCAGTTTTTTTGTGTGTGTTTGTGGTCACACGTTTCCTCATCTTTCGCCTCTTCGCTCTTGCGTATAGATAGCTCACAACTAGCTAGCCTCTCTTAGAATGCTCCAATGCGTGTATTACTCATGTTTGGGTTACTTTAATAAAAGCCGCTGTCCTGTGTTCTGCACACCTGCCTCCGGAGTCATTTCTGGAAATTAATAAGTAGCATCTCAAACCAAAAAATCCTTCAGCTAAAACATCCGCTGTCTCTGCACTTAGGATCCAGGTCTATATGCTTCTCTCCAAATGGTGATTGTCCCAATGACCTTGAACTTGGCCTAATTTGGAACTGGCTACTGTAGAGATTTTCTGTCCTTCAAGAAGCCTAAGAAAAGTGTCCAAGCACTGAGCAAGTGTCTATTCCTCTAAGTGGCTTTTCTCTCCCTCAAGGCTCTCTGCATTAGGCTTAACAGTGCGTGACTCATGACGGAGCATGTTAAAGTCACCACACGCATCATCACTTGGCCTGTTTATGAGGCTGTTTATTGGAAAGAGGGAGGAACGGGAGAAATATATCAAACTAATAAATCACTGAGCGGAACCTGTCAGCGTTCCTCCAGGCAAAATCACGTCGCCATCATTATCTAACAACTTTAACTGTATGTTTATTGGAGACACAATTACCAATAAACATTTTTAACAAAACATTTTGCTATCAACAAAAAGTGAACAAAATGAGTGTCGGGTTCATGCAGGAGCTAAGGAAAACGTATAAATATTTATTGAATACTCAAAATAAATGAAGGCACAAGAGTGATACAAACAGCATAGGCCACAAACATAAACAATGACGGACTAGGAGTGAGAGAGCTAATGAACTTAAACACAAAATGTGAAACACAGAGATTGGCCTTCAAGAAAACTAAACAAGGAGTAACAGGTGAGGAATAGAAATAAAGGTGCGTGAACCCAACAAAATAATCAAAAAACACATGGCTATCCAAAACAATATGGAAGACGGAAACTGGAACTGAATTCAATACTAAAATCATAAACACACACTGACACTGAGTAGTCTGCTGATGCATGACGCAGTTGACTGGATGACCAATCGGAAGCTGAGCTTTGAAAGAAAGCCGGCAACTCTTGCATCTTATTGGTTTAGCTAAGTAACTGACTGCTTTTTTAGCATATGGATACACATGTTCATGCCCACAGAGTCAGATACATTTGCAAAAGAGTATACAGAGTGGTGACAGCTGCATCGTTCTATAGGAAACAATGGCGACTGATGGCTACTGTTTCCAGATCAAACAAAGAAGGCAATTTAAAAGTAATGGTGGTTCAAAATCTGACCCTGATGCAAAATCCCAATGTAATTATTTTGATTATACAATAATATTACCTTAAACTGCTCATTTTTTGGAACCTCATTTAATGGACAGGTTCTATGGAGCTAGAGAACTCTCCAAACAATCTGAATTTGAATTCGGTTTATTTTAATTACTGACATTTGTAATTTAATACATTTGAATATTATATGACATCAGCAGATTTTTAATTGGAATTTTCTCATTTGAATTTCTTATTGTCCATTTGAATTTCGTAACTTGAATAATGAACTTCTGAAATGTAAAACAACTTCTGACATTTTTTTAAAGGCATAATTATCTATTGCTGTATTTTTAAACTTCGGATTTTTCAGCAGAAATCCAGTAAATAAAAAATCAGTTTCAAGTTTTAAAGATGAAAAAAAACAATGGAATGTCAAATACATTTTTTTTTTAAATCCAACCTCAAATTTCATGTGCTGAAATTTAGATCTAATGGAAATTAGGTCAGGGGTCATCAACAGAGAAGAGTGGATGATCACAGAACAGTCGAAGCTATAACAGCATGCTAGTGACTTGCTAATCATGCTAGAAATGTACTCAATTCATGGGCTGCACACTTTTCCATAAAAACTGCAGATTAGTCAAAATGGTTCCTCAGATCTTCTGTGATCATCTATTCTTCCCTTATGATGACTCATAACCTACTTTCTGCAAGATTCTCAACCTAAATTTTGTGACATTAAATGTCTAGGAACTCAGAAAAAAATTCTGAAGTTTGAAAATAAGTCTATAAATAATTCTGTGTTCTTACATTTCAGATGTTCAATATCAAGGTTAAAAAATTCAAATTGAAAACATGTTTAAATGTCATATAATGTTCACATTAATTTAATTACAATTGGAAATCATTCAAATAAAAAAAAATTCAAACTCTTGTTTTGGCAGATCTCTAGTTCCATAAGGCACTCTAGAGTAAAAACCTGCTTTTATTTGTACCAGAAATGAGGATTGTGAAAATGATCAATATCAACTGATGTGAAAAAAAAACTATTGTGGGCCATATCATTTGTCTATACAATATCTACACGATATCTATTGTGTCAAGTTTATGTATCATCAAGATATGGTGACAATTTTTTTTTACATTTGTAATATTTATAGACATAAACATTGTTCAAGTTGAAAGCAGATTCCTCTTGTCACATTCTGTTCCAATATTCCCTCCTTCTCTTTTTCATGAGAGAACTAGATTGCGAGTCTACTTTCTTTCTGGCTAATAGCTGAGCTTAGCAATTGACCAATCAGCGATCAATAGGATGCCACAGCATGCATTTTTCCCCAATTGCCAGCTTAATGGAAACTCATCTCAATGGTTACAAAAAGAACATTTGAAAAGAATGCAGTATAAAAGTCCTCAAAACAACAGTTGAGCTGTGTTGAGACAAACCGGTACAAAACAGCTCGGTGGAAGAGTGGCATAAATGCCCAGTAGATTTTTAAAAGCAACAAAATTCAGAGCCAACTTACATCAAAAATCCGAGCCATCTTGCATCATGACATCTAAAAATCTGTGCTGTAGATCACATATATCTGGAAAGCTCAGGATATGAAAGACTTCTTCAAAGCTGACCATATAATTCTTAAAAGATTTGGAGATTATTCAGGCAAACTAAACAGTTCTCTACCCACAAAAACTACAATAATGCTCTCAGTACATGTATTCAAGTGAGAGTGAAATAGAGTTGTAATCATACAAAGTGACAGAACTATTGGCCTAACAAAGTAACTGAATGTCTCAGGTCAGTAGGATTGGTAACAGCAGCTATCGCTACATTCTAACTATTTCTTGCCTTTCACTCAGTAACAGTAAGACATGGTGAGAGACGGATTGATATTGATCCAAGTCTATTAGTCCTTAAACCTAAAGCAGCGATTGATTTAAGGACTGATCTAAGGCAGATCATCCTGACAGTGCATCCATGAGGACTGCCAGTTAATGCAGTCCAAGTATACAAACCAGTCGAAAGGCTTCATTACAGTTTAAAACACAGCATACAGACATATTGTTCTCATAACACTGGGATTATTTATGTTGGCTCAAGAGACTTAACATTGCCTAGGAAAATGAATGGATATGGGTGCTACAATGTTTTAGAGACAAAACAAGCTAGAGACACAGGAGTTGGGTTATGTTGGTCATGGTGGCAAGGTAAATTTTTAAAATGATGTCAGCTACCCCACCATAGCAACCAGACTGTTTACTTTAGCAACCCTATTTAAAGATCTATATCTCACCTTAGGAAAATAGTTAATACACAGAGGTTGGTTTATATGACTTATATTCACAAGGAGAACATTATATGATGGCACCAACCCCTCCATAGCAACCACACTGTTTATCCTAGCAACTATATTTACAGAACTATATCTCTCACTAATAGCACAATAGTTTGTCTCTTATTTAAGCCTCAACCTGTTTAAACTAATACTTTTTACACTGATTCAAACTTTACAAACTAGCAAAACCTTTATAAAACTTTAAAGATTGGCATTTTTTAGCTATAAAATCTAGTTGAAATCATTATTGTACTTTGTGAGCAATGTATTGTACTTCTGGTAACAAAGTAATTAAGAATGCCAAGAGTGGATGGACATCTTCATGCAAATTTGACCACATTTCTATAAAACATTTATAAATTGGTTTAGGTACACTGTAAACATTTAATTGTTAAAAATGTGAATCTACTGGTGCCTGTGGTTGCTATCTTCATACTGTAAATAACTTTTTTAAATAACAGTTCTGATGGAAAGCCCATTGGGAAAGCCATGCTACACAGCAAACCTTTTCCACCACAGAAACAAAAACCTTTGATTAATAGTGAACTCCAAAGTACTGCATGGTCTTACTTGACAAGATGTGTCAAGAGTAACTAATAGTTAATACATGACATCTTCTCATAGGAAAAGAGAGCTCAGGCTCATGAATAATTATGAGGTACCGACAAGATTGACCATTGTATATCAAATTGTCACATCAGGAGAAATATTTTTTTGTCAGAATTAGTGAAGAAAATATCTAAACATCTAAAGTAAAAGACGATAAAATTGTCACAGCACAAGCAAATTTGAGCCTTATGTTTACCTCGAGGGTGTTTGCGTAAAGCTGTTGAATTACAAGTTATTCACAATCTTTTTGTTTAAGATAAAAAGCAGATAATGAAAATGAAAGAGCACAATGTAAGTTATATTTTCAAGATATATTATTCATACCAATGTGAATAGGGGGGAAGGTCATTGGGGACCTCCTGATTCGTTTAATAATTGATTATCGATGCATCTTAAATTGGCACATCTCTGGGCATGGCTTATTAGCAGTGGCGCTTGCATTTAAAAAAAATATGGTAATTTATATCTTCTACATACACTAAATTAGCAATGATGCTCATTTTGCACTTAAAACAAATATACATGATGGTCATCACAGGTTTAATGAAAAGCAACTGATTAAGTTACCTTCACTAACTTTTTTAAAGCCTATCAGGCTTGGTTAGTTATTGGTACTCCTGAGGCAGTCGATAGGTTCCAAAGGGCCAATCGTGCCGTGGCTTCGGCAGTTGTGCCAGAAAAATTCAGCTCTTGGAGGAATTCAGAGAAGACAGGTCCTTGTTTTTTGAAACATTTTATTTAGTAATGAACTCTAACAGTAACAGTTACAATTAACCTAGGACTAAGGGTATCCAACCCAAAGTAAAGTTCCGTGTTGTACTATACAACGCATAACACCCACTCACACATTACAGCTGTTCAAATATTGTGACATGTGAGCTCAACTGGACACAAAAGCCCTTTTTAACTAAGCTTGGAGGTACAAAAGGAAAGAAAATAGGACAAGTCCACCATCAGACTGCTCACTGTCTTGGCAGAGAATAGAAAGCATTGTGGAGCAGTACACTACACTGCACCACACCACAACACACGAGACTTTCTACACCACAAACCTTTGACAGCAGGATTATACACATCATGACATAAGCATATGTAGCAGGAGGAATGCTGCTACACACCCTTTGTTTCAGATGTTCAGCCATCTACTGTGTAAATAAAAAATTTCTTTTAATGAGCTCATTCTCTAAATCAGTCCTCCTTAATTTAGATTTTTTTTTATGCAATCAAATATCTGATTGTGGTAAGAGTATACAAAAAACCATGAAATAGTTTGTGAGTTTTTAGGAACTATCGTTCGATGTTGCATAACTTCATGGATGAACAACACAATAACAAATACACCAGCAAAGTGTTACACATGATCATATTTTATTTACTTATTACACACGATTGTGATGTTTTCAATAAACACCAATACCAAGCAGTGTGTTTGTTCATTGCTGTGTGTTTGTTCACTGCTGTGTGTGTACACTGGGATGGGTTCGATGCAGAGCACACATTCCAGGCATGGGTCACTCCATATCTGGCCAACTGGTTACTTTCACTTTTTCACTTTCACTTACATTTTCAAAATCTTTTGTGAACAAAACTTTACTTTAAATGATCCAGAACAACCAAAACCAGGAGCAGAGAAATATGACCAACAATTGCAGATTATTAAGACATGAACAGGTAAATACTGAGGCTGGTAAACAAGTCTGTGTTCTTCGGGGGGAAAAAACAGTGACCAGACATGGAAATTTTCAGGAGATAAGGTAAATCTATTTGGGCATTATGAGAAATAATGAACTGCTCATAGTGGAAAAAGGTTCGAAAAATAATAAAGTTCAATCCAAACGTCTACAATAACTATTTAGAGAATTTAAAGGCTTCAAGGAGATTCAAAATGGCTGATGAACAGAATATTAAAAAGAAAATGTACTGAGCTCATGATAAAATGTGCCATTTTCCTTGTAAACACATCCTTGGGGAAGGTTTAGATGCAGACCCTGTGACTCAAATGTCCTTCCAGCTATACATATTTAAAGCCTGTGTCCACAAGGTTTTATTTTTCATCTGGTCTTTAATCATTTTTGACTGTGAGTTGGTGAGGTTGTGTTATTTTGTTATTATTATTTATGTGATTAATTAACAAGAGGTGGCGTCACGGTGGCGCAGTGGGTAGCACGGTCGTCTCACAGCAAGAAGGTCGCTGGTTCTAGGCTTCTTTGGCATTTCTGTGTGGAGTTTGCATGTTCTCCTCGTGATCGCGTGGGTTTTCTCCGGGTGCTCCGGTTTCCCCACAAGTCCAAAGACATGCGGAATAAGTGAATTGAATAAGAACAATTGCCCATAGTGTTAAAGAGTGAATGTGTGTGTGAATGTTTCCCAGCGATGGGTTGCGGCAGGGAAGGGCATCCGCTGCGTAAAACATATGCCAGTGAGTTGGTGGTTCATTCTGCTGTGGCGACCCCGAAAGGGAATAAAGCCGACATGAAGATGAATGAATAATTAACAAGAGAAGTTACAAAACATTACACTGCTTCAAACTTCATAATTTTACTTGGAAAATAACATAATGATGTATCCCTGGTGGACAGAATTATCTCTATTCGGGACTGGCTGTTGGACAAGTAAATGTAAAATCTTATGTCAAGTATTTTGCATTTAAGTTAACTGTGTTTCAGGTTGTCTTTTAGAAGCCATGGGCTTTCTTTTTTGCCCATTTATTAGTCAAATAGTAGCCTAGTACTTTATGACAGTTGGTTAGAAACACTACAGTTACAACAAAAGTGTTACTTTAAAATCTGGTGCACACATTTCCTGGCATGGTTGCAATAAATGGCATAGCACAGCAAGATCCATTAGTATGGAGTTGCAGACTCACAACACCAGCGGGTCTTTGCATCAAACTTCAACTCTGTGCTTTCTTCTCTAAACCCTGAACTCTTGGTTGTAGTCCCAAGCTGACATAAGATGTGCTATGTTGACACTAAATTGTGCGATACTACCTCCATGGCCACCGCCAGGCTACATCCAAACATCCCATAAACAGCTCAAGATATGGATTTTTTTTAAGCTAATGAAACAAATGATTAGGTGTACATATTAAAGAAAACAGCAAATGTAAACAACATTGCTCAATTCTTTCTCTTGAGCATGAGTAGTGTACTCACCAGAGAAGATTCCTTCCACATGGATTTAGTTTAGAAAATTCAAAGCAGATCTAAACGGATCATCCAGTTTGTGCTGCAATAATAAGAAAACAGATGATGTCATGAATGAATATACAGATAAATAGATAAGAGTATTTACAAAGGGGGTTATGCAGGGGGCGAATGTACAAAATAGTTCTTTAAAAAATACAGTGTTTCCAACTTATCAACATGGACAATTTAACAACTGAATCACTTTTTAGAACCCTAGCAAAATGTTTCACTTTTTTTTTTTTGAGGACTTTTATTGACTTCTGATGTTCTCATTTGGGCTCTTTTCACTGAGCATTGGGAGCAAGTAACCCAGGTTTTTCACACTTTATATATGATGTGAATTTATTCATGCCCAATGAAAACAAAAATTGTTGGTAGACGTGTCTAGATTAAAAATAAATATTTTTTCATTTTATGTCACATTATATTTTTAATTATTTTTGAATAGTTGTATTTATTTTTTAACAGTATTTTTAAAAACTTTTTTCATTTTGTAATTAAGTTACAATTTAGACTTTTGGCACCTTTTGGAGCAACCAATAATGAATGATTTGTTTTGCTAAGGAGTTGGCGACAATGACTGGATTTAGTTTTGTGAGATCAATTATTAGTTTAATTTCTTCAGCAAAATTATATTTGTTAAACTCGCTAACGCGTTGATGTGTCAGTTAAGTTGTGCCTGGCTGGCACCTGTTTGCTGATTATTCCGAAATGCTCAGTTTGTTTGAACAAGGTACAATTTTATCTTCTTTTTTGACTTCACATGGTTTGGTTTTATAAGTTTTGTACAGTCCATCACCTCATATGAATCATACTTGGCGCTCATTGTAGTGCATGAGATCATACAACTCTGTTCAATGTCCTGTTCCAAGATATTCCAATCTCAACCTCTACTCACAAAAAGAGAGGTAAAAGCAAGAATCATGTTTACTCTTTGAAAGTAATAAGATGGGACAGTGGTGAGTGAACCAGATACTTGGATTCAAGCATAGCTAAACAAACATGAATACAATTATAAGTTAAAACCTGAAACATCTGAACAAAAACAAATCTGGATTTTATGTAAATGAAAATCTAATAAACTCAGTGTACTTGGTAAGTGCTGTCAAAAAAACGAAAGCAGCAGCACACACAAGTGGATCTCATTCTGTGAGCAATGATTAAATAAAGACAGGAAACTTTAGCATGCTCATTTTTCTCTCAACTAATTAAAATCAAAATATGTCTGGATACAAAATGAGCTTTTGGAGACTACAAGTAAACTTTTTATGATTTTTTTTATACAAGCGTCTGTAAGAACATGGAACAAAGTGGACGCACCACAATTACAAATGTCAAATTCCAGCCAATTAAATTAAATTCAAGTCACGTTTTGCATCTAAAAGTCACGTCACAGTATGAAACACACAAAACATCCCATCTAAAAAGAACTCTGAAAGCACCCTACCTACATGGAAGTTTAACAAGGTAAGTGTTAAAACTAGTCATAAAGTGGACAACACTCTCATGGATCTCAGCTAAAAGAAAGGGAGATCCAGATCTGTGCTGAAAATACACTAAACCCTTGCCCACCTTAACCCTCACACTTGACCTTCCAGACAGTAAGCTTTCTGTGAGTGGTATTTTTCTGTGAGGCATTATACAAGTTCAGCTACAGAACATAATCAAGAAGTACTAACTATGAACCAGAAAGCCAAGAAGACCGAAGGAGACGTACAATTGCAAATCATCCATGTAGATGTGATGAGAGGAGATGCATGGTGACTATTTCAAATCTTTGCATATGACAGCATATAAAAGGTATTATCAATTGTGTCTAAAATAGAACCCTGGGGAATGCCATGACCCACAAGGACATATGGTCACTTAAATAATCCAAAGCTACATTCAGATTCCCGGTCAAAGTGACAAAAGTCTGATTTCTATGTCCATGTGACCTGCTGATGTTATTTTCAGCACAGTCCAAACAGCTCAGTTACAATATATTAAAATCCAACAGAGACCTCTTGCATTTGTAGTCCTGAGTCTGATACATATCTATTTTTTTTCAATGTGACCCTGGTCTAAACAGCCATGTCACATTTATCTGAGTTTTAGAGTGGGATGACGATCATGCCTGAAAAAAAAGTTGGAAACAAGGGGAAGAAAGTACAGTAACTAAAATTATAAATATTTTGGGACATAATTCAGAAATTAAGAAATAATTACTGACATTAACATAGAATTGCATGCACATCCATGTTTATCACTTTATCAAAATATCAGAAAAACATTTCATCCCAGAAAAGCATTCCATACACGGACAGGACAGATATGGGTCACACATTACTTATTAATGCAATATGAAGTCCACCAAAATTTGAGGAACTGAGCATTAAGACCCACAGTCTGACACTTCCTAAAGTACTGTAGACCCTACTGCACAGACAATGTAAAAAATGATCTTGTTTGTTTTGCACAGTTTTTGTGCAAACCTTCTCATATAATAATAAATGTCTTCCAAATTGGTATTCCTTGTAGTAAAAGGAAATAAAATATAGACCCATTCAAGAAATGTTTTTTTTATTAAACTTATTAAACAAGAAAACATAGAAACAAGGAAACAAAATATATATATATTTTCAGCACGAAAATGACATATGACCCGTAATTAAAAATATATTTATGGTTGTTGTAAGATCAAAGGCAGTGCACACCTTTCTTTACACTCACTGAATCTGACCTTCCTTCACCTGCGGTATGACTCAGAAGTTTAGAGTGGCACATAGCATAAGATCCATCTAGCAGCACATTGTGCGTGAGGTGGAGAAAGATTGTGTAGATGTGCAACAGAGGACCCCTCTTAATCATCTGTGTTTGCACTCCACCAAGGAATGTGTTAATTGCAAGTATATGCCCCATCATGAACATGTGCAAACACGCGTACATTTATGAGGCCGGGCCTGTTCGATAACTCAGTCAACACACGCATGAAATGTGATCTTGAGGGGATTAGAAGAGAACAACTGCGGAACAAACAGCAAACGATCAGCTTCAGCCTACCCTTTCTGTTTTACCAATTACAAACATTTACAAAAAAAAAGATGAAGTCAAACATTTAACATTTACATTTACGCATTTGGCAGACACTTTTGTCTATAGCAACTTACAGAATATATATAACATATAGTAGATGCATACATTAAGGTTAGTAGTCAAAAAAGGGACACAAAATTTCAGATTTGTTGTGCTATTAAAGTAAATTATAAAATGAGATTAGAGATCTTACAATAACCAAAAAATCAACAAACAGTGTAAATTTTTACTTTAATATTAACCTACCTTTGTGAACATTTTTTTTATTGTGAAACATTGTTAAATATGCTGGGAAATATTCATTTTAAAACGCATGTATATGTATATATATATATATATATATATATATATATATATATATATATATATATATATATATATATATATATATATATATATATATATATATATATATATATATATATATATATATATATATATATATATATATATATGAAGCAAATTGGAAAAAACAGTCCACAATCTATAAGATATATTTTTTTTATTTTTTCCTCTTTCACGGTTTCAACCTCGGCTTGTCATCTGATTGTTCTTCGGCGCCGTTTACTTTAGTGAGGTCGACCCGAGAGTGTATTGATCTTTCATCAGTCGTTCTCCTTGCGAAAAAACAAATATGCCAAATCCAAACTTTGTTGGCACCACTTGTTCGGTCAAAAGTAGGAGCTCCAGTTGGTGCCCATGGTTTTTGATCGAGGTGTGTTCTGGGACGTAACCTCAAAATGAAAATTCAGATAGTTTTGTAGAGGCCTTTATAGAGCCTGACAACACTTACCCATATGTCTTTCTATACATTTAAATGTTTATTTTCTCTTTAGAGTTTCATTTGAGATATTTTTTATATCCAAACTGTAGGGAAGACCGAACAGCCGAGATCTCAAGCAAAGCCAAGTCAAATTGTCATCACACCAACTTCTTTCGATGTGTTTTATTCTCAGCTCGTTTTAATGTCAAGGAAGTGCAGACAAGATCCAACAACCAACAATAAAAAGTGTATTTACAAGACGGTGCGTTCCAAAACAAATAAACAGGCAAATAAGCAAATAATCTGGACACAATGGCCAGACACCTGGTGGCTATACTGTGGAAGACACAGCTCCTCGTTGCAAGATGATGTGTGACAGCAGTCCAAATAGTTGCTGCAAGCAAAGCAGTTGCAGGTCAATTAAAATGAGTCTAATGATGTTGGAGAGTTAAGGCTTGACCTTAACTTGAAAGATAGAGTTCTCTGAAGCAGTCAGCATTCACATGTGCACAACAGGAATGGATCATGAGGATGATTGTCTTTTTCTTCTTCTTCTTTTGATGTTTTATGGCAGTTTGCATCCTTTCTTCTGGTGCATTACCGCCACCACCTGGGATGTAGTTTGGACAATTATTCTTATGTAAAGAAACTCTAACGACAGATATTACAACCTATAATAAATGTACTTGTCTAACCTAGCCACAGGGGTTTCAAGCCAGTGACTTCTGTGGCGGTCCCAAGCCCGGATAAATAGAAAGGGTTGCGTCAGGAAGGGCATCCGGCGTAAAACATGCCAAAACCAAATATGCAAGTCATCAATTCGATTTCCATACCAGATCGGTCGAGGCCCGGGTTAACAACGACCGCCACCGGTGCTGTTGACCTACAGGGTGCCGGTGGAAACTGGACTACTGTTGGTCAAAGAAGGAGAGGAGGGAGAAGGATTCGTAGGCAGCGAGAGAAGAGGAAAGGCAAGAGTATAGGTCTGAGAATAGGGACTCTCAACGTTGGTACAATGACCGGGAAAGGTAGAGAGCTGGCGGACATGATGGAGAGAAGGAAGGTAGATATTCTGTGTGTGCAGGAGACCAGGTGGAAGGGTAGCAAAGCGTGTAGTATTGGAGGGGGATACAAACTGTTTTACTATGGTGAGGATAGGAAGAGAAATGGGGTAGGAGTGATCCTGAAGGAGGAGTTTGTGAGGAATGTTTTAGAGGTGAAAAGAGTGTCTGACAGGGTGATCAGTTTGAAGTTAGAGATTGAAGGGGTGATGTTGAATGTAGTGAGTGGTTATGCTCCACAAGTAGGCTGTAAGCTGGAAGAAAAGGAGAGATTCTGGAGTGAGTTAGATGAGGTGATGGAGAGTATTCCCAGAGGGGAGAGAGTAGTGGTGGGAGCAGACTTCAAAGGAATCCAGAAGGACAGATGGTGGTGGACTTTGCCAAGAGGATGGAAATGGCTGTAGTTAACACTTATTTCCAGAAGAGGGAGGAACATAGAGTTACCTACAAGAGTGGTGGTAGGAGTACGCAGGTGGACTACATCCTAAGTAGACGAGCCAATCTGAGAGAGATCACTGACTGCAAAGTAGTGAAAGGAGAGAGTGTAGCCAGACAGCATCGGACGGATGGTGATGTGTAGGATGTTTCTGGTGGTCAGGAAGAAGAGGGGAGGAAAGATGGAAAAGAAGACCAAGTGGTGGAAGTTGAAAAAGGAAGACGGTTGTGAGGAATTCAGACAGAAGCTGAGACAGGCTTTGGGTGGCCAGGAAGAGCTTCCAGAGGACTGGGAAACTACAGCAGAAGTGATCAGGGAGACAGGTAGGAAGGTGCTAGGTGTGTCAGCAGGAAGAAGGAAAGAAGATAAGGTAACATGGTGGTGGAATGAGGAAATACAGGACATCATCCAGAGGAAGAGGCTAGCTAAAAAGAAGTGGGACATCGAAAGGACTGAAGAAAGTAGACAGGACTACAAGGAATCACAGAGCAGGGTGAAGAGGGAGGTGGCAAAGGCCAAACAGAAGGCATATGATGAGTTGTATGCCAGGTTAGACACGAGGGAAGGTGAGAAGGAATTTTACAGATTAGCGAGACAGAGAGACAGAGATGGGAAGGATGTGCAACAGATAAGGGTGATTAAAGATAGAGATGGAAGGGTTCTAACGAGTGAGGAGAGTGTGCAGAGAAGATGGAAGGAGTATTTTGAGGAGTTGATGAATGAGGAGAATGAGAGGGAAAGAAGGGGGGAAGAGGTGAACATTGTAGAGCAGGAAGATGAAAATATTGGAAAGGATGAGGTGAGGAAGGCTCTGAGGAGAATGAAGACTGGAAAGGCTGTTGGTCCAGATGACATCCCTGTGGAGGTGTGGAAGTGTCTAGGAGAGACAGCAGTGGAGTTCCTATCTAGGTTATTCAACAGGATTCTAGAGAGTGAGAAGATGCCTGAGGAATGGAGGAGAAGTGTCCTAGTGCCAATCTTTAAGAACAAGGGTGATGTGCAGAGTTGTAACAACTACAGAGGTATAAAGTTGATGAGCCACACAATGAAACTCTGGGAAAGAGTAGTGGAAGCTAGGCTAAGAAGGGAAGTGGATATTTGCGAGCACCAGTATGGCTTCATGCCCAGGAAGAGCACTACTGATGCAATTTTTGCTCTGAGAATGCTAATGGAGAAGTACAGAGATGGTCAGAAGGAGCTGCACTGCGTCTTTGTGGACTTAGAGAAAGCGTATGACAGGGTGCCGAGAGAGGAGCTATGGTCCTGTATGAGGATGTCAGGAGTGGCAGAGAAGTACGTCAGAGTAGTTCAGGATATATATGACAGGAGTATGACAACAGTGAGATGTGCTGCAGGTCAGACGGAGGAGTTCAAGGTGGAGGTGGGGCTACATCAAGGATCGGCTTTGAGTCCCTTCTTGTTTGCTATGGTGATGGACAGATTGATAGATGAGGTCAGACAGGAATCTCCATGGACAATGATGTTTGCGGATGACATTGTAATCTGTAGTGAGAGTAGAGAGCAGGTGGAGGGACACCTGGAAAGTTGGAGGTCTGCTCTAGAAAGAAGAGGAATGAAAGTCAGTCGTAGTAAGACAGAATACATGTGTTTGAACGAGAGGGAGGGAAGTAGAACAGTGAGGTTACAGGGGGCTGAGGTCAAGAAGGTGGAGGAGTTTAGGTATTTGGGGTCAACAGTCCAGTGCGACGGGGAGTGTGGAAAAGAGGTGAAGAGGCGAGTGCAGGCAGGTTGGAGTGGGTGGAGAAAAGTGTCAGGGGTGTTGTGTGACAGAAGTGTGTCAGCAAGAATCAAAGGAAATAGTGTACAGAACAGTAGTGAGAGCAGCTATGATGTATGGGTTAGAGACTGTAGCAGTGAGGAAGAGACACGAGGCAGAGATGGAAGTAGCAGAGATGAGGATGTTGAGGTTCAGTTTAGGAGTGACAAGATTAGGAACGACCACATCAGAGGAACAGCTCAGGTTGGTTGTTTTGGAGACAAAGTCAGAGAAGCCAGATTGAGATGGTTTGGACATGTGCAGAGAAGGGATAGTAGTTATATTGGTAGAAGGATGTTGGAGATGGAGCTCCCAGGCAAGAGGGCAAGAGGAAGGCCAAAGACAAGTTATATGGGTGTGCTGAAGGAGGACATGAAGGTAATTGGTGCAAGAGTAGAGGATACTGAGGCCAGAGTTAGGTGGAAACAGATGATTTGCTGTGGCGACCCCTAAACTGGGAACAGCCGAAAGAAGAAGAAGAAGAAGAATAAATGTACGTGTCTAAACACACAGACTTATAAATGTATATGGATACATATACATGCATATATATTCGATAATAATTTTTAGTTTTTTTAAGAAAAATCTAAATATTTTTGTAAGTTCTTGCATCTTTGTCGAATGTCAAAATTGGAAATGGTTCTATTTTCCTTTTTTGAACTAGAATGATTGTCTGCAGCAGGAGTATGATGTATGAGCTCCTGTATGATGCCTCACACGCTGGGGCACACCGAGTGAGAGGGGTGAGTTACTCATTCTCTGCACACAAAATAAAGATTAACAAAACAGAAAATACAAATAAACCTAGCCGGCAGGTAGAATAAATAATAGCATGCATTTTAGTTATAACTAAGCAGTTAACAAATAATTAAAAATATAATGGTTTCCTTTCACAGGGGTGTCGTCATCCGGCCAACGGGAGTTGGTCTGTTCCAGGAGACTTGATTTCATTTCTTCAAATTAAACAATTCACACACACAGTTTCCTTGTTTTGTCTTCTGCTCATGTTTGCAAAGGTAA
The DNA here is from genome assembly GCA_900490495.1 of Danionella dracula. Classification (NCBI taxonomy): domain Eukaryota; kingdom Metazoa; phylum Chordata; class Actinopteri; order Cypriniformes; family Danionidae; genus Danionella; species Danionella dracula. The sequence goes on from UELW01000556.1 coordinate 9,621,383, forward strand.
TTAGGGTTAGGAGCAGAGAGAAAGGAAAAAGAAAGGGGCAGACAGGGAACCTGCTCTGTCACACAAACAGGGAACAGGGAACTCCTTCATAGACTCTCAAGAACTTGCAGGTTCAATCTGCCATCAGAGACTCAAGTATAAGCTTTATGAAGCAAAGAGGACTCTATACAAAACAATATCGTCTATGAATAGTAAAACAACCTGCAATATTTGATGTAACCCGTGCAGGTTCCAATAAGACTGGGTACTGACTGGGTATGTGTGGACATGCCCTAAGAAACCAGTGATGCCATGCCACAGAGAGCTCTGACTCTAGATGGTCTACATACTGGAGCAGTCACTCTACAATCTTGTTTTGATCTCGCTGCCACCGCCCATGTAATGAACCCTCATTTGAACTGTCACATTAAACGCTCAAGGCTTTACAATAGCTAATGTCATTATGAATGTCAAACAAACCATAATCTGATTTTCTCTCAATAAATCTTTAGCGTATTCACAATAGCTATTAGAACAGCAAGTTAATGGAGCAAATAGGATGTGAGATTTATGTCAGATCCCCCATAAGAGGCCTCTGTAAACAATTGCCCTTCCTCCAAAGTCTCTCACCCCCCACTGAGCCCCACCATATGCTCTCGGTCACAGGAAACAGGGATCATTAAAGATTTGTCAGACAGATTAATGATGAATTTGACCTCTAAGGTTATTTTTTGCATAGATTAAGTGACAGAAGTGAAGATGGCTTGATTAACAGTTACATGTGCAAATTATGTCCGGAGTGAAGTTGGTTGAATTGGGTTCCTTTTGGCAAAGCACTTGAGACGTGACCACTAAATCATGTTCAATGTCCAAAGGGATTCTTGATAATAAAAGGAACTGATCTTAATACTGAATAGATGATAAGTGTTTAGTGTTCAGGTACCTAAAATAAGCTAAATTGTGTCAGAGTAATTATAAACCCAGATAAAGACATTTCAGAGAAAATAGTTCGTCATGGATATATTTTTTTAAATGTGGACGATATGGGAAAAAATATATCTTTATTTCTGTTATAAATAAAAGCACGTTTTTGCTCTGGAGTGAAAGCTACACGAACCCGACCATTAAGAGGGTTGCATAAAAAATGTGTAACATGAACGATTTAAAGTAATATGTATTACTTTATATTTATATATACATACATTATTCAGTTGAATAAATTGTTAAGTTGTTATAAAAAGAAATGCATAACCTGTAAAATTGCACAAATATTAGCTATTGATTAATTGTTTCTTTTTATTTTGTCACCAATACCAATAATTGTCTTCACACTAATGCTGATACTCAAAAACATTTGTTCATGCATTTGCTTTAAAGTAATTATTTTCCACTCCCTGAGCAAGAGCTGTAAATCTTCTCCTGATGTTTTGCTTTTTGCATCTTCATGAGGTGCAGGAACCATATCTGAGCTCACTGGAGTGAGTTGTTGAGGTCAACTTACACACAAACTATTTTTAGACTTCAAATAAACCTCTTTAATCTGTATATTGATTTGCAAGAGTGACTTCATTGTGAGGCCCGGCTTCTGATTGGTCTTCCAGCAGATTACTTTCATTATGTAAATATCTCTTCATAGTGAAGTTGCAGGAATAGACAGACAGAACTTAACTTAATATTTATACTTTTTATACTTTTTGTTGGACAGTCAAAAAAATATTTCACTGCATGTCATACCATGTATGTATATGTATGTGACAAATAAATTTGAACTTGTTTTGCAGAAAACTAGGTGGTTTTTAATCGTCATGCAGGATTATGGCTGAAGTTTTACACAGAGACAAAATATTCGCAAAAAAACACAAAAGTGCAGTTAGCGACATGCCTTTTGGACAGCTGTCAAGCTATCAGTCTCTATTTCTTATTGAGAAAATGTACAATATGATCATTATTGATATCGGATTATCGCTCAGCCTTATAGACAACTGTCCATTAAATAATTGACCAAAAACATTGATTTGAATAAAATTCATCAGCAAAGTGTCAGCCTAACCCTCTAGATTTTTATCTTTCAGGCCTTCAGGTGAGAGAAAATCTCCCTATTTATTCAACGCTCTTTTAATTATCGCCTTACACATCATTCATTTTTTGTTAAATCTCCTTCTGACACTCTTCTTTCTTTTCATATTGCTTTTCATACAATCTGTTATAAATAAGCCTACACAACTTAATATTTTTTTTACATCTGTTGAACTATATTCATTTATTTTAAAAGCTGCTTCAATAGCATTGAAAATCACACAAGAGCACACCTAAACAAACACTGTTTTAACAGCAAACTTAGAAAAACACATCCTGAAATCTCAACAATTTATAACAACAATACTTGTGACATAAATCACTTTTAATAAATGTAACATTTAGAGAGGGGCCTTAATGCCTCTCAACTGGAACTCAAGCCTCAATTTGCATACCCCACCTACCTAAACAAAATTATATTTAATAAAATTATTTGTCATTTATAACAGAATCAGCATTGTAGCTAACAGAGGCCATCAAAACATTTGTTATCAATCCAATATTTTTCTATTTAGAATTATGCATTTTGGAGTTTTTTAAGAAAATAAAGGTTCTTGAATTTGAAATATGTGGTGTTTTATTGATTTATCTTTTTTTTTTTCTGACACAGGTTCAAAATGAAAACCAACCACCACAAAAAGAAAAAAAAAAACTAAACGAAAAAAGATATCCCTAAATTGACATGTGAAAGTAAATGTACATAAACTACTGGAAATGACTTTAAGCTAAATTTTACCTGGCAAGAATGTTCAAATAAAGACATAAATATAATATTTAACATGTTTACTGTTATTTGTAAGAATGGCAACTCTCACTTTAAGTAACTTGCTATTCTGAATTGTTTATTCTGCATTCTAATTGAAATCACAAATCTGAATTCATCTCTCAAACTTGCAAGTTTGTCACAAAATTCTGAAAGTATAATATAAAATTTGAAGTAAAAATTCTAAATTGTGAATCTATGACGGGTTTCCATATTTTTCTGTGTCAGACTGCTTAGCAGATTTGATTTGAGTTTACTCATTTTATCTTTTAATAACATGATTGAAGTATCAAATAATTCCAACGTGATTTGCTTTAGTAAGCCCTTTCTGCTGACAGACGATAAAAGGTTTACTGTCTGTACAGGAGGTGGGTGGATTCAGGCCGAGGGAAGAAACGATTCGCATTCATCCGTCCCTCATCACATGAGTCTGAACTCTCCCACTCCACACACTGCAGCGTGGGCTCCTACTGCACAATATCTCAGTGTCCTCGCGCTAGCGTGTGCCCTCACGCTGCTCCAGCCCTCTTTAGATTGAGACGAAAGAGGATTGGAAAATACTGGCGAAATCCTAAAAACTTATGAAAAGATACAAAAAGAAATTGACTATTCTGTTCAAACATTTGGAGATTGCTACATGCCTCTGGAGCACAGCAGCTCACTGAAACAAGACCAATTCACTCAGTGAAAAGCTACTCGTCGTGTATGAAGAGACAATTGAGCCAAATTCACAACCAAATCCAGTATTTAATTGTAATTTAATTAGAACAATTGTTACCAATAGTTAAGATATGGGTGTTCTCTCTACTGAGCATCCCATTTTATTTTGTCTTGTTTTACACATTGAGAGTGAGAAATTTATTTTGCCTCCTACATGCACCCTCAGAACCCTCTCATAAGAGAGAGAGAGAGAGAGAGAGAGAGAGAGAGAGGAGATGGAAGAAAGAGAAAAAGAAAGATGAGAGGGGGAACAGAGGGGAAGGGATGATAGAAAGACGAAGGGGAGAGAGCGAGAGAAAAAAAGGAATGGGAATAGGGAGTGTCAAGAAACAAAAGAGAGAGTGAGAGATAGAGAAGGAAGAGAAAGAGGGAGAGAGGAAGAGAAAGAGCAAGTGGGGGAAAGAAAGAGAGAGGGGGTCAAGAGGGGGAGAAAGAGGGAGAGAAAGGGAATGTGGCTAGGGAGTATGGAGAAAGAAAGAGAGGGAGAGGGGGAATCTGAGAGAAAGAGAGAGAGGATGCAGGTAGAGAGAGGAAAATATAATGGAGGGGGATAGGGAGTGTGGGGGAGAAAAAGGGAGAAGTTGGAGAGTGAGAGAAAGAGAGATAGATATAGAGAAGATGTAGTTAGGGAGATGGTGGGAAGGAGAAAGGGAGAGAGAGAGGAAGAGGAAAAGAGGAGAAGAGAGAGAGGAAGGGGATACAGAGGAAGAGAAAAGAACAAAAGGGGGAGAGGGGGAGAAAAGAAGGGGAGGGGAAATAGGGAGTGTGTGGAAAGAAAGAAAGAGGGGAGAGAAAACAGGAGAGGGGAGAAAGAGAGAGGGAGAGAAAAATTGAGAGGGGATAGGGAATGTAGGTAGGAGAGAGAGAGAGAAAGAAAGAGGGGGAGGGAGAGAGAGAGAGAGAAAGAGGGGGAGGGGGGGAGGGGGGAGGGAGGAGAGAAGAGAAAAGGGGGAATGAGAGGGAGGAGGGAGAGAGTGAGAGAAAGAAAGAAAGGGGGAGATAGGTTGAGTGGGGAGAGAGAGAGAAATGGAGACAGAAAAGGTAGACGAGAGAGAGAAGGGCTAGAGATAGGGGTGGGTAGGAGAGAGATAGAGACAGAGAGAGAGAGAGAGAGAATGAGGGAGAGAGAATGAGGGGGGGCAGCAGAGAGGGGTGGGGGAGAGTTCGATTTTGGAGAGAGAGAGAGAGCGAGGGAGAGAGGGACGGAGGCAGAGAAAGAGATAGAAGGGAGTATTTTAGATTCAAACACAAGAGTTTAATGTAGACAACCAACAACAGAACGCAAGCTTTTATGTCAACATTATGAGAAGCACATTTTGTCAACCCCCCAAAAATCAAAGGAAAACTTAACATAATTCTTCTCATAAAACAGAGACTATCTCTTTTTTTTGATAAATCCCTGTTAAGGTCTATGATATATTTTTGTTTTACCTCAATAAACTCAGATGTAACCTGTTGTTAACGATTAAATTTCAAAGTAAGGAATTCGTAGGAAGGAAATTCATCTCTTGGCAGTGATCTCTTATGATGGTAATTGGGGCCTGGGCCTTGATAAACTGCTGACTCTCTCTCTCTCTCATCTCTCTCTCTCTCTCTCTCTCTCTCTCTCTCTCTCTCTTCAACTCCTGTGACACATAAAATTCTCTGTCCAAAGCTCATCTCCGGAGGTTTTTCTCCTCTCGAATGCTTTCAGTGTTTGGAGGTCACCCCATGATGTAATAGGCTTGTGTTTGTCTTCTCCATATAAGAGAGGGTCCAAGCAACATCAGCTTCGATGTGAACACCAACACACCGTATTAGTTTTGCCACATAGAGGTAGATTAACCTGCACATTGTGATAAGACACATAGCATCAGGTTCCGCCTAAAGAAAAGTGGCACAAAGGATAACAATGCTTGGATTTAAAAGAGACGAGTCTCTGTGGAGTCTCACGAGGTAAATTCACACCTGAGTAAAATTCGTCTCTCTGTGACATAAAAGCAACACATCTATTTTTCACTCAAAACCTTCTGCTGTCTTATACATTGCGACAAGTATACAGATCACAAGTCAATAAATATGTGATAATCAACAAAGTCGAGGAGGTCTCTTTAATGCTCGAGATACTGGCAGCAGGGTCTACATCGCTGCTTTTGCATTTATTTTTGCTATTGCTCTGTCGTCTACGTTCTGGGCTGATTTTCTCAATTTTGTAATAACATATATTGATGACTATTTGGTCCTGTACTGGGGAATGTCCTTTTTGGTTGTCTGGCCTCAACAATCACACCAATATATTACTAAATAATAATAAATATATATATATATATATATATATATATATATATATATATATATATATATATATATATATATAGTATATATATATATATATATATAATATATATGTATATATATATATATATATATATATATATATATATATATATATATATATATATATATATATTACTAGTGAAACACTTTATTCACAACTGCAAATTAACAACAACAAAAAACTAAACTAAAACTAATTTCAAGAGTTCTGAATAGAAACTAAACAATGCATAGCTTCAATTGTTATGTCTGAAAACTAAAAAGTAAGTAAAACAATAAGATCTGCACCTTCTTTGATATTTTTAGTGGAGATTCCTTGCATTTCTTTTGTCTTTCTCCTTCTTTATATTTTGCTTTCCATTTGATCGAAATGCAGCACAATATCAGGCATTTTCTGAATTGACATGTTTGTAATTGCTGTTACAATTGTACTTTTCTAATAATGTACATTTTCTGTAAATATTTATGTTGCAATTGTATAAATAAAAGATGATTTTAGCATAAAGAGTACTGAAATATGTCTATAAAGTTACTGAAACGAAGTCTCAGTCAAATTGAGACAAGAGAAAGAACTTAGCAAAGTTAAGGGAAAAACAGATCTAATATTTTATATATTGCTTTTTAAACATGTGTTTGTGTCTTTGGCATTGTTTTCAGTGTAAAAAATATTACAATTGAAAGATTGATATGCTGCTATCGCCCTCTACTGGTGATGAGTAAGCGATATGTTTTAACAATGATTTCTTTTTGTTGTTTAAGCTTCCAACCTTTCAAAATATATATATATATATTATTGTTATTAGAAATAGTAGTAGTAGTGGTAAGAGTGCCAGTAGTACTTTAAACAGGTGATACCAACAGAGAGACTAGTAAAATTAGCAGAATTAGCTGAGGAAACAGGTCAAACACAGGGACTAACTGAAAGTAAAAATTACACATTTTAAATACTTGAAGATATTATAAAAACAAAATACAAAAACAAATAGCTATTCATGTTTTCAACACAAATAAAAGCCGTTGTCGAAATTGATAACCAGATATACTAGTCAATTTACAACGCTCCAAACCTGAACACGAATCGCAAATAAGGTCGAATATTATGACCTTTTACAGGCCACGTGATCAAAAAGTGGCGCGTACATTGAGGTAACGTATAAAGGTGTTTCCCTTCTTATGGACGTCTCAGCAAAGATTTAAAACAGTTTCCCTGTTTATTGTTGCAGTAATGGATATATTATAAATCATAATAAAAACAAATAGAGGTATATATATAATTTACGGTCTTTGATAGTCTTTGACCCTATTGACGAGCAGTTTCTCGCATACATCTGTTGCCAAAATTCGCGCGCGTACGCTGAAACGTCATTGTTGTTCCCAAACAGTAATAAAGGTCTATTAAAATAAAGCTTTATGACTGTAAACCAACTAAATGTCTGGTGATTATAGTGACAATATACTTCGGTGTGATATAAACCTTTTGACTTTAGGTTTTGTCAAAATACCTGGTTTAATGTATTTCGATTTTACTGTTTGAGAAAATGATTTCTCATTTTACACAAAGTGTGTTAATATTTAATAGAACAATTGTACAAACTAAATTATTATGTGTATGCTCGAGTGTCCTATTTGACAATTATGCCGTGTTTTGGTAAAACTTTTGCATTCTTGTCATTTCACTTTACGTCCTGGTGCTTTCTCTCCAAACCAGCAGATGGCGCAAATGCTTAGCGTCGCGCACATCTCCGAATCCAACCAGAATACAAACCAAGCGAAGAACACGTGTGACAACTTCCTGTAAAGCAGAAGCATGTGAGAGAATGTGCTATTCCGCAACGGGACTATTTACAGTTGTAACATCTACAATATTTGCCAGAGATTTTCCAACTTTCACCCCTGAGTTGTGCTCGCTGTGTCGAGGAGTCGAGGTGAAGCCGCGCTCAAGATGCCCGCGGTTACTTTGTTTGTCAGGAGATTACCTGAAACAGCCTCAAACGAATCCTTGGCTGAAGTCTTCTCAGAAATAGGACCCCTGAAGAACTGCTTCGTTGTCGGTGATAAAGGTGAGAGTTAGTGTCATTTTCTAAATTAGAGAAAATAGTGCCGTACTTATATTTGGTAATTTATAATGATGCACTTGTAGGGCTTTTTGCACTTTATTCTTGCTATTTTGGTGGATTTTTTATGTTTGTAACAAATGTACGTGAAAGCAAACCATAGAAAGAGATAATTACTTTTAAACAATGTTTAAAATTGATTAAACCCTTTACACAATTTTTGGTTATACACACACACATCTATCTATCTATCTCTCTCTCTCTCTCTCTCTATATATATATATATATATATATATATATATATATATAATTTTTTTAACAAAATAAAGCTATTTGTAACAGCAGGGTCTCCTTTGTAATAGTAAAAAAGTAAATAGTAAAATAGTAAAAGTAAAAAATATGACTTAAAAAAAATCAGTGAACCAAAATATTAGGGATATTTAAGGTTTATTTCTTCAATAAATAACAAATGCATTGTTTAAAAGACTTTAAAATTAAGTGATTCAAGGGGTATTAAAATGTGTTTCTAATTGACAAGACTAACGGTTAAGCATCATATTTACCAGGCCTTTCAGAAAACAGACTGAAATGAGTAGTTTCTAGAAACTTTCTTAGAACTTTTAAAATATCAATTGTAATCATGTTGTTTCATATCTTATTAATGAAGTAATGTTTAGACCCTTCAAACAACAGAGAAATGTCATGTTACTGTTTCGTGTTTACTGTCTGTTAGTTTAAAGGAACAGTACATGATTTATAAAACGTTTAGGATGCAAATTCATTGATTTTCTTAAAAGCAACAAAACAAACTTGTAGCCAATTAACAGGAGTCTAAATAAGGAAATGGGACGTGTTTGTATATGTAATTAAACTGTTAACATTAACAGCTAATGGAACCTTTAATTTGACTAAAAATATGTTTTGTGTACTCTGTGCTTGCAGAGACAAAAAAATGCCGTGGCTTTGGGTATGTGACATTCTCCATGGAGGATGATGCACAGCGAGCTATCAAAGATGTTAAAGTATTTGACAAGAAGAATATCATAGTAACTGTGGCCAAGAAGAAACTGAATAACAGGAAGAAGAAAGTGAAAACCGAAGAAGGAGGTTTGATGCTTTTTGCTGAAATGTATTTTATACTTTACCTTTTTATTCTTTGTGGTTTGGAAGAAAAAGTTTGAGTTTTTTTGTGCAGATTCGGGAGTAACAGAAGAATCTCCGAAAACTTCTGAAAACAAGAGTCCAGAGAAATTTAAAGGAGTGAAGAAGAGCAAATTGAAGTCTCGGCTGATCATCAGAAACCTCAGTTTTAAGGCAGGTCTACTTAATTTTGATGTTGTTTTAAGAGTGCTAACATGTACTTACACTTTAATGTGTTCACAGTGTGGAGAAGATGATTTAAAGAACATCTTTTCTGAGTTCGGGACTGTGCTCAGTACGAATATCCCTTTAAAACCAGGTGGAAGTTTTACATTTGTATTATTTCTTTAATAAGTTCTGTTTTAGCCTGCCAGTTTTTTTTCTGAGCATTAGCTTTGTGTTTGTGTAGATGGGAAGAAGCGAGGTTTTGGATTTGTGCAGTTTAAGAACATGGCACAAGCTGGAAAAGCTCTGGCCGCGATGAACATGAAGAAGATTAACGGTTAGTAACAGCTCTAAACAGCTTAAAGTGACCGCTATGTTAACAAATATTACATGTATACCAGGGAAGCCAAGGAAAAAAAAAATAGGATTACACAAACATGCATGAACCAATCTGAATATGACTTGAGACATGTTTTGACCCTATAGTCATGTTTTTTTTCTGTGCCTCTAAGTCTCTAAAACTTCTGGACCAAATACTCCATCATTCTTTCTAAAGCTCTCAGAATTGGAGTCGATCCGAATCTTTTTTTAACCTTTAAACCTCCTGTAACCCTTCACTGAGAGAGAATTTTCTGTCAGAGAAATGTCTTTTACATCTCTAATAGCAAGATACAACATGTTTTTTTTTTAAATACATTTTAATGTTTATTCTCTCTCTATCAGAAAGACCAGTAGCTGTGGACTGGGCCATCGCAAAAGACAAGTATCTCGCCATGCAGCCAGCTGGTACTTTGTCTTATACAACTTCATCTTCAAACATATTTTTGTGATTGATGTACATATTACAGTCTGTCTAATCTTAGCACTTTTACAAATCCTACAGCTAAAACAAAGTTATGTAATGACAATTTTGTAAAAGTGAAACTAAGGATGGTGTGAAATGTAGAACACTTAGAGCCAGTATGCCTGGTCCAATTGTTCAGTTAAGTTCGATTAAGAAAAAAGTGATTTTAAAAGAATGAAACACATTTTTGAACGGAGTGAATCTATAAGTGGATCTGAACTTCTTGCAGTAAAAATCAAAGAAGAAGTCGAGGATTCTAAAGATGAGGTCGTCAAGAAGAAAGGAGACACCAAGATGAAGTATGTTCACTGTGTCTGGTTTTGTGAGAGAAAGTGACGATTTGATTGCCCTACTTTTATATTGAAACTTTTTATTTATAGGTTGAAAGAGGAATCATCTGAGGAGGAGGAGGATGATGATGATGATGATGATGATGATGATGATGATGGTTCAAACAGTGAACAGGAAGAGTCAGAAAATGATTCTGAATCTCAACAGTCAGACACTGATGTTAGTGAATCTGAAGACGACGACGACGATGTTGAAGATGAAAGTGATGATGCCATTCAAATGAAAAGCAAAGGTATGATATGGATACTATATTGAATAAAAAAAATTAGCTCACAAGTTAGATTTCATCCATGTAAACATCCAAATCTCTTTCCTCAGCTCCTCCAAACCGGAAAAGAAATCCTCTTCAGTCTGATGTAAACGAAGGGAAAACCATATTCATCCGGTAAGTGCCATTTCTCCTGACTAGCTTGATTTGACTTTAAATTAAATTGTAATTTATTGTGCTCAAAGGAATGTTTTCCCCATAGACAATACTTAAAGATATTTAAACATGAAGTAATCCATGTTCGGGGTTCCTGGTTCACTTGTAGTGCTTTCACATTGGGATTGATCAAATTGTTTTATACAAGTGAGCCCAAATGTAGCCAGCCAAGCGACAGGAAGTAAACACAAATATTTATTTATATCAAACTCAATTGACTCACTCAACAGAGGAGGTAGCATGAAAAAATGTTCAACTAAAATACACACTCTACTGAAGAGGTAATCCAAATCCAAAAGAAGAAATAAACTGTGAGTTAGGAGCAGATTCAGAGCTGGCTGTGGCAGGAAGCAACATAAAAAATACATTCTTAAGTTTTAAACAGAGAGCCAATATGTTTCAATTTAATAAAATATAGAGGACTGCGCATTTACATTTATGCATTTAGCAGATGCTTTTGTCCCAAGTGACTTATAGAAGGGGAGAGACATTATGCAAGTTGCTACACAGTCAAGTTTGTTCGTAGTAGAAGCTGTATTAACCGATCAGTCAACCATAACAGGAAGAAAATAAACAGAAAAATAACGACAGAAGAGGAAAAAAAAACGGTTTTTTTTATACTAGGTTTTTCCTGAAGAGAAGAGTTTTCAGGGTTTTTTTGAAAGCTGTTAGTGTTGCTGCTTTCCTGACTGGATCAGGATTCTGTTCCACCAGCCAGGGGCAGTGAGGCAAGCACCGATCTACCATTTCAAGTTAAACAAACTCGCAGCGATTAGAAGTGGTTCACGTGCTTAAATTCTCCGCTGATTTGATAACCTGTAGGTGATTCCACTTCCAGAGTCACAGCCGCAGCTGACAAGCAAACAGTTAACTGCGACCGGTAATAACATAATAGACACTCAAATTATAACAAAAAAAAAACATGACAACTTGAGCACGGTTGTGTGTACACTGAACACTTCCATATTTACAGAACACAGGCTACTGATCAAGAACACTTGGACTGTTCCCCAGACAACCTATGCAAAAGAAGTATATATTCGAAAACCGATTGCAGACCCCATGTGAACAGCCCCTAAGTATTGTTAAACACAATTCTAAAGTCTTCATTGTTATGTATGAATGTATTTGTGCAGCTCAGTAGAAAATGTTGTCAAAAAGCCATCTGAAATATTCTGAATGAACCTCCTTTAACCTTTTTCATCAGAATCCAGAGTTTCCTTGAGCAGTTATACGTTATAGTCACTATAATAGTGAAATGAAATGAATGAACTTATAAACATGTGGCAAAATGCAATTTTAGAAAGAACTCCAAAATGCTTTCACTTGTTAATTTTGTTATCTGTGATATATTTTATATACAATTATGGTTGTTGGTTCTTTCAGAAACTTGTCCTTTGAAACAGAAGAAGAGGGTTTAGAGGAAGTCCTGCTGAAGTTTGGCGAGCTGGATTATGTGCGTGTCGTGATGAATGCAGAGTCGGGTTATTCAAAAGGTACTTATCAACTGTTGTTTAAGCCATAGTCTCATGGGAAGGTGTTCAGGTAAGATCTGGCAACTGTCGTTGCTAAAACCCACCCAAGAATGCATGAAAAAGATCCAGTCTTGCTGTTATATTTGGTAAAACTAACAAATTCATATAGTGCATGTAGCTTTGGTGCACCTCATTTTTTAAATGATGCTACTGCAACTATATCTGTTATTGAACTATATCCTTTTAAATGTCGTTTTTGCTTTTGGGTGAGATGATAAAAAAATGTAAATAGCTTATCCGATTATTCGATCAGTTAAAGTGCTAGATTAATCGATTATGAAAATAATCGACAGCTGCAGCCCTACTTTGTAACAAACTGCTTGGGGTGTATCTCTCTATTGTAAATTGCGTTGGATAAAAGGGTTTGCTAATTCAATAAATCTTTCTGACTAGGTTGTGGCTTTGCTAAGTTCAAAAGTAAAGAAGCGGCAGACAAATGCATCGCTGCATCTCAAGATGAAAAAGAGGTCGGTCTACTGTTCTTTTCACAATGTGTTGCTATTGTTGATTGCTCCTGGCATTTTATCGGATTTGGCTGCACTAAAATCAGTAAAATGCTGTTTTTTTGGTTTATCACCACTTTAAGCAACTCAAACATCACAGATACCATGAAACACTGAATAGAAATGCGATGCTGATTCTCTCAATTTTCAGTCCGGTGGAATCCGGGTTGATGGGAGGAGACTGAACATGATGACCGCCATAAACAGAGAGGAAGCTAGCAAAGTCAAGGAGAAGAAAGTTAAGACTCACACGGGCTCCAGAAACCTGTACCTGGCCCGAGAGGGCTGTGAGTAAAGCCAGTCACAAACACTGTACAATAATCAAAAAAACAACACTAAGATTTTTAACTTTTAAACTGTTCAGTGATTCGTCCTGGATCCAAGCCTGCAGAGGGAGTCTCGGGAATGGACATGGCCAAAAGGGAGAGAGTGAGTGCAGACGCAACGCATTACTTTGATTATTGGGAGGAGTTTATCATGTTTCATGTTTTTAGAATGTAAAAAAAAATGCAAAATTTATGTCTTACATTGTTATTTGTCCTCCCTAAAAATGTACTGCAATTGTGAATCTGTTTCCAATTGTGTGTATATATATATATATATATATATATATATATATATATATATATATATATATATATATATATATATATATATATATATATATATATATATATATATATATATATATATATATATATATATTAAAGAAAGCATGAAAAGATAAATAAAGATTCTAAGATTTCTGCACTATACCAGAAAAAAGAAAATTTAATTTGTGTTATGTTATGAATTGAATCCATCAACGTTGCGTGTCCTATAGTGCGCTGTACGCACATATATGCGTGAGTGTGTGAGTGCGAACTAGTAGATGATATAAACTTCCTGTCCTAATGGCAGCGTCTAAATGCTCGAAGCATGAGCATCTTTATTCGGTCAAACAGTTTTTTGTTACGTTACTTTGCTATCTGAAGTAATGTACGCATTTCTCTTCACTGAATTTTCATGTTTGGAGAAAGTCCCGCAAACTATTGGCAATATTTTCTGTCTTCTTTATCTTTTCTTTTGTACCCAAACCACTTCCACAATACGGAAGTCGCTCCTGTATGTCCACTGAATCATGGTAAATGCATAAAACATCTTTTTCAAGAGTGTGCACTAGCATATATTAGGCCTTGGTGGCACAAACAGAATTGTTTAAGCGCGTACCTGGCGAGCTGTCCGAAGGAGGGCTTTGGGTTGGGTAGTGTGCTTTTTTTGGGGGTTTTTGGCGTTGATCTTCAGAGAAACTGGTGGTTTATAAAGGGAGGACTCCCAGCTTAATAGGTAGACTGTTCAGCTGTTAATACCTGCACATGGTATTCCAGAAAATTAGTTTGTAAGTTGTTTGTAAACTTTGTGTTGTGTAAAGAGCTGTTCCTTACTTTAAAAGACGAGGATTTGTCTTGCTGATTATAATGATTGGTAACTCAAGGCATGAACCTTTTTTGGCAGTTTTTAGTTCCGTTTCATTCTCTCGTACTCCATACTCTCAAGGAGAGCATGTACAGTGAGTGCCATCGAGCTGTGAGTTAAGGAACTTCAGTCACAAAAACAAAATTGCTTCTTCAAAGCAGTTTGTTGAAATTCAGAAACGAGACTGCTGACTCGTACGCTCAGCTCATTTGGTGGGATGATGAGGATGATCACGTTAGCTCGCTTTGTCATGTTAAGATGAAGTAACTGCACAGGTGTGTAATATGGACTTGTTTGGTAAAAGTAGATTTATTTTGTACATAATCTGCGTTTGACTGAGCTTTGTGTTTGTTTTGTGTGTTATCAGTTTGTGGAGATGAAACGAGCAAAGTTAAAGAACATTAATATCAGCGTCTCGAAGACACGGCTGTGTGTTCACAACCTGCCCAAGAGCGTCAACAAAGAGAAGTTTTTCAAGCTCTGCCTCTCGGGCGCCGGCAGTAAAGGTGTCCGCATCACTGAGGTAACACACACAGTCACAGATCATCTCGTAAATGTACGAAAAACTAAATAAAACAACATGTTATGTAGTCTCTTATCTTGTGAATAACATAAGATATTTATTGATTTATATATGTGAATTTGGCTTCTCATAGTCTTTAGTTTTTGTGCAAATGAAAGGATCAGAGTACGTCAGACTCAAAATTACACCAAAAAACATGTAGCCAGTCAAAACAGGGACATGTTTGTTTGGAGATTTCAAATGTAATTATTGGCCCGCTATCATAACTTGAATACCACGACTTTAACTGAAAACAAAGCTACAATTTGGACATGCTCTACAGGATTTCTCAATATTGTTTAAGTTCAGAGGAAAAACATCCATGAGAATTTTTTTTAACAGATAATATGAGGAGAAATAATTGAGTTGCCAGATACTGAACTTTTCTAAATACAACCATAATATGACAGAGACCTGGCGCAGGTTGCCAGGTATTCAAGCCACAAATGGATACAATTGTATTTGTTTAGTTAGTTGTTCAAGATTTTCCTTTACATTTTATATTATTATGATTCAATCCAAATCATTTTATTTTTATAGCTCATATCTTTTATAAACTATTGGTTTGTTCTTAAAGGGCTGCACACAACAACATTTAGAAGAAATATTGCTTTTCAAAAGCACACTAACTTCACAAACATAAAAATGTAAACATTGTTAAGAAAAATTAATGCATTCGATAAAACTAAACTCTTAAATACACTAACCAGTAAGACACACAGGGGACCAAATGACTTTGTTTCAATTTAAAGTAAAAAAAATAAAAAGTTAAAAACCACGTCATAAAGAAAGATGAGGTTTAATATACACTTTTACGTTTAAAAGTTGATCTCACCTAAATATGTATTTTTTCTCTTATTTTATTTAGTTTTGATAAACTTTGAGTACTTTTGTTTGGATTTTTTTAATGATAATTTTTTTTATTTTGACATTGAAATATTAAATAGTACAAGAAAGTATAAAAAGATTTTGCATAAAATAAAAAAGACTTTAGTTATATGAACGAAATGTTATATTTATGTTTTAAAGATGTTTTGTAATTGTATACGAGGAGAAAATGCTAAGAAATGCTCAACTTTGTAAAAGGCATGGTTATTGTTGCTGGAAAACATTCATAAATGCTCCAAAACTTAAAAATTATGGTTAGGGTTTCATAAAATGTATTTGTAGCATACCGTTTATTAGGTAAAAAAGATGTATATGTGTTTTTGATGTTATAATATAGGTTTTACATTTCATTCTTAATGGTCTTAAAAAGTCTTACGTTAGACCTGTTGAAATCCTGTGAATGGCAAATTAGAAATCATCACTGTTGGCTGCAGGAGTCACAGCAGCAGTTTTTAATTATTCTGGGTTTTTACCCCTATGTAGAGAATGTATTGTTTTTTTTTATTTACTTATATTATTATTTTTATGCTTACTTATATTGTAAAGTTACAATTTAAAACTGAAATATTTTCTTGTGTGCAAATAAAGTTTTTTTTTTAACAAACTTATAGCTACCTTCTGCAAAATTCTCAATAAAATTTGGATTCAAGATCTAATAATACAAAAAAAAAAAAAAACTTTTGATTAGACCCGAGTTATCTGTCTCCATTTTTCCAAATTCCAACTACAAGGTATTCTTTTTTCTCTGCATGGTTGCTGTGTGCATGTTTGCGAGAAAATGTTGTCCCCTGCTTCATAGTCTCGCATTTAAACCCTTCTAATAGGTTACATTTTTATAATTGTGTGTCTGCAGTGTCATATAATGTACGACCAGAAGCCCATCCGGGGTCAGGTGACGGGCCAGTCTCTAGGGTATGGCTTTGTGGAGTTTAAAGAACACGAGCATGCTCTGCAAGCTCTTCGGCATCTCAACAACAACCCTGACATCTTTGGACCCCAAAAGGTAGGCCACCTCAACATTGTCTTTATTAGAACATTTGATACCATGTTTACTCTTTTATCAAGTCCAAAAAAATCAGTGAATGAGAACAGTGCCACTTTTTGAGAACTATTTAAACTATTTTCAAAGTGTGTTACAGAATTGAATGAGTCAGAAACTGATGTTAAAGCCTACATTGAGCACCGGGAACACACAGCTGTGATTCACTATTACACAAAATGAGGAAAAAGGAATGAGTTGAGGAAAAAAATGAACTGCTCTTTCTATAAACTCTCAGTTCTCCACTGAGAAATGGAATGAGCTTTTTAGTTCATTGATTGAGCAAAATATGGTGAATCATTCTGTTCCAAAGAGATTTTGGCTTAATAGTTGCACTTAAAACTAACTGGAAATTCGCAGTGATTGTGCAAGTGCTTTGGATTGAGTCAGGCCTTGTTAGAGGGAAAATTTGATGCCTTCTTTCTTGTGTTTCTCATCAGAGACCCATAGTGGAGTTTTCTCTGGAGGACACCAGGAAGCTGAAACTGAAAGCCTCCCGACTCGAAAATAGCAAAGTAAGAAAAAGATAGAATGCAAAGTCTTAAAAAATACAATGCAAATTTGATAAATTAACAAAATTCTTGCTTTTGTATAGAAAGGATCCAAACTTAAAAATATAGAAAAGCCAGGAGAACCACAGCAGCCTAAAGGGAAGGCCAAAGGTGGTTGGAAGAAACGAAAAGCTAAATTTAGTGCAAACAAGGCTGATGCAGTTAAAAATGAGGGCAGTCGAGGAAGCCAGCACTCTGGATTTATGACCAAATCAGAGGTGGAGCATGTGGAAATGAACGACGGCAAGAAACGACTGAAGGTTCTTCATATGCCTTCACACAGAGGCCCAAAGATCAGGTGCCAGTCTAAAAACAGGGTGCAAAAGAGTTGTTTTATTTTAGGAATTATGGAGTAACCCTCAAACTGTTCTTTAGGAAACGTGACAAAGGCAAGCAAAAGTTGATGAAACCCAAGAAAACGCCCAACAGAGCTGAGAAGAACATGTCCAAAGGGTCTCAACAAACCAGCACGAACAGGAAACAAGTAAGTTCAAGCAAGCCGATTTCACGCAGTAGCCATTTTGAGAATGAAAGAGAGGTTACAGTGGGAACGAGCCAGGAGGTAGTGGTAAACCTCCAGGAGGTGTGGACAACCATCTTGGATCTGCTGCCAAGATTTTCCAGCATTGATGTTAAAAATTTAGTTGAAGGTGCATCTTAAACCTAGCTTTTATATTGAAAGGATGCAGTAACTGATTGAAAGCTACATCAGCAATGGTGAGGTTAATGTTAAAAATGTTACATTAATGGTCAGACTAGGAATGTAATGATTACAGATTTTGGTTGTATGATTATAGTCTGAGAAATAATCACTATAAAGTGAATTTAACATGTCACGTGTAATTTAGGTTTTTTGAATTGTGAAATAAATGTGAACTTGGATTTTAGTGTTTGAGCAAAAAATCTGATTTCACATTTCTTGTAAACCCGCTGATATGGAATCAAAACCGAAATTACAAGTACAAATCTTAGCTGTTTGTGTCGCGAGGGCTGTGCGTTTGTCAAGCTCATTCTGCACGATGCAAACACTTCTAAACGAGTGAATATTTTTTGCGGTCTTCTCCCATGAACATGAACTAAAAATTATGTGCGTGTATCAACCAATCAGATTACTGTAAAGACTGGCAGAAGACAACAGCCAATCAGCAAATTTAAGTATTTATTACTTTGTTATTTTTAGTTTTGGTAAACCGTAAACTAGTACTTTTGTTGAGGATTTTTTTTATTTTTTTATTTTGAAAGTCAAAATATGAAATAATACAAGAAAGTTACACCGAATATTTTGCAGAGAAAAAAAAACAAACTTAAGTCGTATTAATAAAAAGGTAATTAATTGTTGTGTTTTTTTTTTTTTTTTTTTGAAGAAGAAGATGATGAAGCTTGGTAATTGTAAATGCAATTTTATTTTGTACTTATTTATTTAATTATAGTCCATTGTAAGGTTCTCCTCCACAACGCATCTGTATAAAGCTCATTTATTGTGTTTTAGTTGTTTTTGGGGGTTGCCAGAGATTGACAAAAGGCTCCTAAATGTTAAAATTGATGGTTTAGGGTTGCTATAGTCTGAAGAAAATGTGCAGAAATGCTAAAAAAACATATAAGCCATGTTTCGGTTTGAGTAAATCATCAAAACATAAAAGTGTTATTTACTGCTGCTATAATTCAGTTACACTCAAAATCGCAAAAGTGATAGTCAGGGTTGCCAGAGTTTAAGAAAACGCTTGTGAACACTCTTAAATGTTCTAAATCTTAAAAGTAATTGTATATGTATATATATATAAAAAAAGCAATTATAAGGGTTGCCAGAGATTGGTTTTAAAATTGGATCTTAAAAAAATTAAAATTGACAACTGGAAAAATAGTTAAGCCTTAAATTTGACCTGAAGAAATCTGAAGAAACCCTAGGTCCTTTAGCAGCGACCTTTTTATGGAACATTTTGCATGAAGGAGGTCCGTGGTTTTCTAAGACACCCGGGCCATTGCGTGTGTAACCAAATTATTCCCATAACGCCTCTGCCGCTTCTTTGGAAGAAATGAGTGTTGTGCTAAATTGCGGTTAACAACGAAGTTGTTTACAACGAGTATTGTTAGAACATACTCTCCTTACTCCTTACATGCTGTTTCCTGTTTTCTCCCCACCGGAGCCCTGCTTTTGTTATAAAAATGGCTGCTATGTGAAAAATGCATTTTGTTGTTTGCGTTGAAATTAATCAATGTATTGTGTAAAAAATAATATGTGGTCTTTAAACAGTTTATACAAATAAGTAAGTGTTGAGTAATTCATCTTAAAAAATGAAGTATCTAAATTATTTAAAAATCTTTTTCAGAAGGCCAAACCAGTAAAGAGAACGTACCAGCGCTCCGAAGATGTTCGCTTTGAAAGTTTGGTGAACCAGTACAAAAAGAAACTGATGGGCCAGTCGACCACTAAGCCTTTGGTCAAGAAGAGCAAGTGGTTCGGCTAAATAAAAGAGAATCAGAGGGTTTCAGGTTTTTCCAAGGACTCAGTTTATTGCTTTGACATCTTTGATGTTTTAATACTGAACAAAAACACATTGATTTGAGACTAGTTCAGAAATCTATTGCAATATATTTTGTTAATGTGTTTTCAAAAGTTTCATCTGCTGTGGTAAAAATATTAATTTTAATGTCACTAAATTTAAGACTCAGCTGAGTAAAGCTGAACTTTGAACACAGCTTTATTTTATATAAACCCCTAAACTTTCTGTCCTTGTGCAATAGATCCATGTGGATTAAAAAAATCTGATAAAACTGAACTTGTGTGTACCATTTATGTGTATAATGTGGTGCAAGTAAACAACGACCTTCCCTTTTCCTTCACAAGGCTATAAAGGATGGAAAAAATAAAAGTTAAATGTAAAAAAATATAGCAGTTCACAGAACTCAGTGTCCAATAAAATTAATAGCTCCGCGAAAGGAAGGAAAAGACGTTGAAAAAAGTATATATATATATATATATATATATATATATATATATATATATATATATATATATATATATATATTTAGAAATAAGCAGGATTTTTTAAGCTATTATACAATTTATGTAATATATTATTCACTCAAGAATACAGAAATCCTCAAAATGCAATCTAGTACAAAAACTGAAGCTGTATATCAATCTAATTTCAACATATTTATTGTTAGAATTTAAAAATGGCATAAATAAACAATATTCAAAAAGTTATGACATCCATCCCTGTGCATTTAGTGTTCTTGAATGATCATATACTAAAAATATATAAATACTTTTTCTGCTTGTGTTGCAGCAAGCATTCAAATGGGAAGCATTCAAATTCCAGCAGAAAGATGACCTGGCTGCTGGTTAGCACAGTGACATCACTGAGCCTGTGCTGATGTCATCCTCCAAACTGCACCCATGACATCGCTGTGTCTGCAAAAAACACTTTAGTAACGGCTTAGGATACCGAGCATCCCAAGCAGTTCAATCACTCTTTCCGTATGTTCTCCAGCAACTCCGTAAGTAATGCTTTGGTTTATAAATATAATAAATAGTATGCCAAGCACCAAAAATATAAACTAGCAGATCTTCCTTTTCTCCATATTAACTGTTAGCCTCTCCATGAACTGTTTCAGTCTGTTTAAAACAACACGTTTGACAGTGATCGGATGCTTTTCGTAGTCTTTAAACAAAGCGTCCAATGACGTCTGATTGGTTGGCTCTTTGACAGCGCAATGCATGCTGGTCATCCTCTCCTTCAGCTGCATTTCAAGACTATACAAATCTCTCTGCAGCTGACTCTTTTGACCATTTGAGAGCTTCTGAAGAATTTTTTGGAATGTGGATAGAGTTTCATTGATGGAGACAAGACCTTGGATGGGGTTTTCTGCAGAAATCGCCCGGTAATTGTCTGGTTCCTCAATGACGATATCTTGCGGCAGTTTGAGCTGTAAAAGAATATCAACCACTTTACTTCTGGAATGCTCTGAAATGAAACAATGTGACATATCAGTTTCACTGAGCCCCTTACCCTCTCAATATGTTCCTTGATTCTGTATATAATGGTTTTTTTCAGGCTGTCATGATGTATTGGCAGGGAATAAACCACACTGAGCATGCTCAAAGTGCAGGTGTAGAGCAGAGCTGATAAATGCATGCTTCTGGTGTGCACAGAAGTCTTGCAGTGGAGCAGATACCTGCAAAAATAAAAACAAAACTATTAATTTACATAGATATTTAATATGTAGGTACTCTAATATGTTTGCAAAGGAAAATCTGATCAAATAAACTGATCTGAATATTCTAATCTGACATTCAAAGAAGTTGAGCTGGGCTCAGCCAAACACATGCAAGCAATGCAACAAAAACATTTTATATATCTGGAGACCGTGGGGTCTCCAGCAGGTGTTTCCCCGCAGATTGTAAAACTCTGCTGGGTTAGTGATGGGTTAAAATGGGGCAATATCATTCACTGCAGAAAACGTATCTCTATGTATTCTAAAACTAACCAGGAGCCAGTGAACGGAGTACAAAATAGGTGTAATGTGTTCATGTTTTCTGCCACCACTAGAAAGACGAGCTGCATCTGTACAAGTAGGAAACGGTGAGAACTGCTTTGATGTATTCCCACTTAGAGGGCTTTACAGTAGTTTAGTTTATTAGTCTAACTAATAAATGCATTGCTTTCTCCAAATCGCTACAACTAAAAAAAGTTTTAACTCAAGCTCGTCTTAACCACAGAGGAAGAGTGGCTTGTCACTGGATTAGAATCCTACTGAACTATTATGGAATCTGCTTGAGTATAAGATGGAAGATTTGAAAAGTTATATGAAATTCTATTCACCCCATCAAACAATATATGATTTTTAAATATTAATTAAAAAAAAATTAAAACTTGACACCTTATAAAATACTGATTCTTGGTAGAGATTCTTGTAACAACTTCCAAAGCAAACATTTCCCTTGCATTTAGATTTAGGAATTTAAATAAACTCCAAAGTGAAGCCAAAAAGGAAATTAAACCTTCCCCACTGATACTATTTTTTTTATAATTTTTGGTGTAAACACATCATATATAAACCGGAACTATGATTGCCTGATGTTAGTGATTGCTTCAACCACCTGCAGACATTTAATTTTTTTTAACCTTTAATTATATACTTTCCCACCTAACATTCCTAGATTTAAAAGTCATATTCTTTTGTTTAATGTACTATTCTGTTTAATAAAAAAAATTATCTTACAATTTGTGTGATACCAAACTTTTTTTAAAGCATCTGCAAACTCACTACACTCAAATATTATCCTCATAATAAACATTTTTGGGAATGATACATTACGGCTCAAACAACAAATCTATTTTTATTGGCCTCTAAACAACTTAAATCTTGACAAAATTTGAATACTGATTAGTTAAAAGATTCTCTTTTAAAAAATTGATTTCACAACAAACTAAACTTACCACCAACAACTTTGTGACCTAGCTATGATCAATAAATCTGGATTATGCAGCAAACTTGTATCGAAGCAAATTAACGAAGTAGCAACACTGACATAATTGCACTACTAAAATGAGCAGGTCCTGTTTAATCTGCACTATTAAATAACTAAACTAATTGTATTTTTTGACCTTGATCAAATTGAAGCCAGTGTGTCTACAAACTCTCAGAGCACATTTACTATAGTGTAAACAATAATTGTTCAAATCAAGCTTTAAAAGTGATTAGTTGCAGATTCGAGGGAGCGTGAGCGAAGCAGACTTACCTTTGAGTAGTGAGGACTGGATGATGCCCGGCTCCATGAGTGCTCAGGGGTTATATAGCAGATAGATGTTGACTCATGTGTGAATCACCTCAGGCTTTCCTTTCCTGATCTCCCCCAGTACCGATCAAGTATGGAGGGAAGACACCCCCACTGACATCTCATGCGTGCATGTACCAGAAATATTTGTCATTGTAATACATTCACGTCACATGATGTCTGTCAAGGGTTGTGTTACAGTTCACTGGTTTGTTGCTTTTAAAATTTGATGCTCGTCTTACAACAGAAATGGTCCCAAGGGGCGCGGAACTAGCCAAAACAAGTACTGTAAATGTTCCACGCAGACTTACTGAGCAGATTTTGATGCTATGACCAGATATTTTGAAACAAGGCATCATGGAAACCGGTGAGTATGAGAAGATCACATTACAAGCTTGAGCTACTTGTTAGCTAGCTTAATTCATTCCTAATATTTTGAGCTTTCTGGATGCAGGACACCAACTCAATATTTCTTCATGAAAGCTTATTAATGACATGTACATATTTGCTGCCTAATTTTTTTATTTTTGAAGCAAAATGGTTGCTTTTGGTGTTAATATTGGGGATTAACAGAGTAGCTTTGTAGAGCTGAAAATTGGTCAAACCAAGATAAAGATAAATAAGTCACAGTTGATCAATTGCTAAGCTGTACCCCATATTTTAACGTTTATTTGGCAATGGTTGTGGCATCAGAGGTTGGCCTAAGGCTGTAAGGGGCGGAATGATGGTGCAGTAGTAGAGTTGGTTGTCTTGTAACCGGAAGGTTGGCTGTTCGATCCCCGCTAGGGTCTCTGCCGTTGTGGCCCTGGGCAAGCCAATTCACCCACTTTGCCCAGTATGGATGTGTGTGACTGATGGGGTGTGTTTGGGGGTTGTCAGGAGGCTTGGATTGGTAGCCACATCCTGTCAGACTACCCCAGGGCAGCTGAGGGATACCAAGGTAGCTTATCATCACCAGAGTGAGAATGTGAAGTGAAAGAATAATGGCTCTGGGAAAGCGCTATATAAATTGAACACATTATTATTATTATTATACGAGGGTTTGTATAAAAACCTTTATGAAGAATGATTAGGGCCACTGTTCTGCACCTTAGTCTCAGATTTAAATTGAGAGTTGTAAGAAAGAAAACAATCTGATAAAGGGATAACTAATTTTTAAATGTTATTCATCTGTACAAAAATGACTAGATTTCATGAGGTCTAAAGGACCTCAGAAGTAGAATAGAATAAAATAGTTGAGTGTGCTAATGCTAAACTGGGTGCTAACCTTTTACTGTACAGGGTGAATAACACAACTAAGCTCTTTCTGTTGTCAATTTAAGGAAGCTTTGAAGTTTGTTACATACTCTACGTGTTGATTAATTACCCCCAATGTTCCATAATGTTTCTCTGACTAAATACAAATTTTCTAAATTTCTCTTTGAATCACTCTGTATATAATATAGACATATGCGAAGTCCCAATCCATGCATTATTCACACTTTTAGGTGCAAAATGAGAATTAGGGTGTCCTAAACCGTAGTGTACATAAAAAAAGTGTTCGAGCGGGACCCAGATGTTTACTTCCTGGTTAGATTCTGAAGTGCAGATCCATGAAGGCTCAACCGGCTGATATTACCCACAATCCCCTGCGCTCAGGCGGAAGGAGTTTTTTTTCTGGCACTCAAACAATTGAGTACTCTTCTGTACACTTAAGGTGCAGTGCATAGTGTTCAGATCAGATTGGGACGCAGCTATCGTGTCATTAACATCACCCATAGGTTTCTGTGAAAGGTAAAAGAAGCTACGACTGGGCATAGCTAGCCATCACCTAGCTGTGACAAATGCGTAGCAAAAACACCTGATTGGCTGAAGTTTAAAATCGTTATATATCTTTAACAATATTTTAAACCAATCTTTAACCAATTTAAAAATAATTTGTCAAAACTAGCATTTTGAAACAATAAACCTTATGGTGCCAGGGGTAGAAACATGTTTTTTTTTCAGCAGTTTTAACATTGCAGCGTATAAGAAGCTGCACTTTTCTAAAGTCAGCCTCAAGTGGCCGCTTGAGGAACTGCAGTTCAGTCATGTCCTGTTATACGTTGAGAGGGAAAGCAGGGGGTTGCTGCTTGATGCTAACACTGACTTATGACAACATGTTTTAGAAAAACAAGTTTAAGTATCTTAGAACAAGTGTAAACTTTCTTAAAGCTGTTTCATTTAAGATAAAATCAAATTAAATTAATTCAAAAACTGAAGAATTCTTAAGCGGGCTACTGCTAACCTGCGTGCTAGCACTGACTCATGTTAACATATTTTAGCAAAAGAAAATAGACAAAAGGGATGTTTAAATATCTTCAATTAGGTGTCAACACACTAAAATATCTTTCATTTCAAATTAAATTAAATGTACTCAGAAACAGACATATAGTTTGTGTGCTAAACTGAGTGCCAACACAGACTTGTTCTAATGTGCTTCAGCAAAATACAATAGATAAAAATAAAGTTTGCTGAAATTCTGAAAACAAATGTGGAGATTCTTGTAAGTCTTTTGAACATTAAGTTCACTTTGTAGTCAACCACACAACTTTCAAAGCAAATGTTTAGCATTTAAATTTGGGAAAGTAGTTAAACTCCAATGTGAAGCCACCAAAGAAATTAGACATTCCCCGCTGATACTATTTTATCATTTTTGGCATAAACATATATTTCTTTCAAAGCCGAATCAGAACTATGATTGGCTGATGTTAGGGATAGTTTCCACTACCTGCAGACATTTTATTGGTGGTTTTATAAAATATTTTATTGCTAGATTGCCCTAGCCCTGTCTAATGGGGCATTAACACTATGGGAAAAAAAATGTCTATTTAGATGAAGAGTCGCATGCTGCATAGCAGAACCAGAGCCTCAAGGGAGTGTTGCAATTCCATATCCGACCCTAAGAAAAGTTGACCTACTTTAATATTGATGTGAAGTAGATGTGAGGGACCCTGTTGCTATTTGGATGGTTTGTATTTAGAGTCTTGTATTTTTTAAAACATGCTACTTGGTGGATGATTTCTTAACTGCTGCATGGCCATGCAGAAACATTTGGATTTTTCAATAGCCAGTGACCCAGTCTATCATACCAAACTCTATAAGAAGATTTGGATGAAGAAGATAAGTTGAAGATATGGATGATCCCCCAATTAACTGATGACCTTTTCTTAGCCTAGCTGTTTTGATCTTGGTTTGTTCACTTGGAAAACTAGATTATTGGCTCTGTTTATTAGACAATGATATTAATGTCTCTGATTCTTAATTCTGGTGTTGTTATGTGTATTTATATAGTATAAGAATTATCCTCCTGTAAGCCATGGAAAAATATTTTCCAATGCAACTCTTTTGTGATTTCCTGCTTATTTGGAGCAGTTTAGTCCCAGACAAATGCATGATATCGTTATAAAGGCCAGGATGTTCACTATTGAGCACACCAGGACTAGCTCAAATAAGTCAAAATATATAGACCAAAATTAAAAAGATTGATACAGAGGACATGTTGAATAGGCCGGGTCTCAGGAGAATATTGTTCCATTTTTATTTTGTTTATTTCTAAATTTAACTTTGAAGTTTTAAATATGATCACATTACTCTGGTTCTGTGCTCTCTTCATTGGCTTCCTGTACAATATCGCATTGACTACAAGATTCTGCTCCTTGCCTTTAAGGCACTGAATGGCTTGGCTCCGCTCAACCTGAGCAGTCTCCTCTCACGATATATTCCAGCTCGCTCTCTCCGATCAAAAGAAGCAGGACTATTGATTATACCAAAGGTTAGTAAATCCACCAGAGGGGGAAGAGCGTTCTCATATAGATCCCCGAAGCTCCCAGATGTTGTCCGGAGCTCAGCTACGCTCACAGAGTTCAAAACTAAATTAAAAACATATCTGTTTAATCTAGCATTCCAATAACTGGCTCCTGGTATTTGTCTAAACGGAAATAATGTCTGAGCACTATATACATACAAACTATTGAAAAACAATGTGGTTCAATGTTCCTCTCTAACCTATCCTCGTCATTTATTTCTCATCCTGCAGCTGATGCTGATCACCTGTTTGTTGTCTGTTACATTTTACTAACCGTTGTTTTTCGTTTGTTAGTTTCTGTTTTTTTGTTTTGTTTTTTTTTTTTTTCAGGTGCTTTCTGGTGAACCGTTCGTCGATGGATATTAAGTTTGTATATTCTTTATGCTGGGAAGGTGATTAGCACCTGCCTCAGTCAGCGAGACTCCCAGGGGCCTCACAGAAGAACTCCTATTTACTCTACCTGATCCTCGTGAGGATTTTGTGAAGCTGCTTTGAAAGCACTATATAAAAACTTGATTGATTGAAGTATATTTAAACGGTTGTGTTAATTTTACATAAATAAATAAATAAAGAGCATCACTATACTCACCACATATGCTTGTGACACTGGGTCTAAGTCTAAGTAAGTGTAAACTCGTGAAACCCTTTAAATGAGTGAAATATTAGTAATCAGTCAAATATGCTTCATAAGCTTTGGTTCCCATCAGCTCTGTTAACTTTTTCATCTTCTTCTCTGCTCCAAATCGATTTTCAAACTTTAACACTTTCTTCAAATTATTATTGAACAAGACAATACACATATTTAAAAAAAAATTGAGGCAAAAAACTCTTGGGGGACTAAGTGTACTTTCACACTTTGTGCTTGTATTCTTGTTTACACATCTCACCGTTTACCTGAGAAAAAATAAAATAAAATCCCTCCATGTTTAGTTGCTTATTTGGAAAGTGGGTAAAAAGAACTTCAGCCTTTAGTTTACTCGAGCAGCTTGAAAATATCTCAACATCACTTAAAACAACAATAATTCATGTCTAACCCAATGGTGGTCATAACCAAAAGAAACACAGTGGACCTGTTTTTAGAGTTATTAGAGAAGACTAACATTGTCTGCTAAGCAACCCCTGCTGAAAAATCCAGCAAAATCTGGTTTGGTATGTTTTCAAGCATCGCTGCTGGTTTCAGCTGGTTTAAGCCAACACACAGTGTGTACTCTGAACACAGAGACTCCCTAAGATACCCCTATTCAAGTAATCAGATGTCAAAGAAGAAAAAAACATCCCAAAACGATCCAGTGTTCTGCCCCTCAGGTTCATCGATCTAGTGTATGGGAAGTGCTGAGCAGTCATGTTGTTGCGAGAAACAGGAAGGTCCAAACGAAGGTCCAAATTTGGGTTGTTGGCAAGCTACAGTAACCGCCCCAATCTCCACTCTGTGCAAGTTGTAGGCAGATACCATAATCAATATTATTCATGTATGGTAGATTTTTGCCTGAGATGGTACTTTTGAAGTGGGTTATTAACGCAATCACAAAAAGGATTTCTACCTAAAATAAGCCAAAATACACAGTTGAGGATTTACTCACTCAGGCATCGAAGAAGTGTATATTCAGTGTGCCAACAAGCAAATCCCAGCAGGGGGCGTGGCGGAAACATAGCATTATTAAGCGTGCAGTGATAGCCTAAAGCAGTCAAATATTTATTCAAATTTATTCACAATAATATGGCACCTTTAACAATTTTTGTTTTTCCAAATTTTTTTTACAATTTTAGTATTTCCAGTAGCGTGGCCTACTGGCCTGAAAGACTTATTTTATTTTTTATTTTGAAAAATTTTTTTTTTCAAATGACCAGAATCTCTTGGTTACTTCTCAGACACATATCCATGTTATGTTGTTCCCGCAATGTTCTGAAACAACAGTTAAAACGTTTATTGTTATATTTGCAATATGGAGGGAAAGGTTGCGGCTGTAAATATTATTTATCAACAGGTAAATAATAAATACCAAAAAGAAATAAAAAAGTACACAAGCAAAATACAACAGAAAACTCACCTATAGTCAGTTACTCACTGTTGTAAACAAACACATGTAAGGAAAAAATGGTGTAAGCAATCTAACTAAGCCTGCAGACATGTCTATTAACTCTTATATAAAAGGAGTAACTTCACCTGCCATCAAGAGGAGCAGTATAGCTTTCTAACAAGGGCTTTTAAAGGATATGATAAGTGCAGCCCGAAAATCAGGAAGTCGTTTACGGTAATGATTCTATGGGGAAATATATGTCTCCCGAACGCAAATGCTGGTCACTTTGCAGATGGTCCTGTTCAAACTGTGGTCCTTTACCCCTAGCCAGTTAGATTCAGCTCGATCTGTCAATGGGAAGTATTTAAAATGAATTAATCTGATTTCTCTCGAACCCTCTCAACTGGTTTCTATTGACATACTATTATTTTGCCAATATTGAGGGAAAGGGCTACATCCGGCTACTGTAGTCATTGAAATGCATTGCGAACGATAAGAACGAGTTGAAGAGCGATTAAAAAATGACCCGCTCATTTCTTTAAGGCAGTTGTAGTTCGGTGGATAAGGATATCGACTTGTGATCTGAAGGTCCTGGGTTCGATCCCCATATCCATCGAGTTGAAGTTAGTGTGAGTGATGAAAGACTTGCTCTCCATCTTCAACAATCACAGCTGTGGAGCCCTTGAGCAAGCACCAGTTCCCCGACTGCTCCCCGGGCGCCGCAGCCGTGGCTCCCACTGCTCCGGGTGTGTGTTCACGGTGTGTTTGTTCACTGCTGTGTGTGTACACTGGGATGGGTTACATGCAGAGCACAAATTCTGGGTGTGGGTCACCCTATATCTGGCCAACTGGTCACTATCACTATATCCGGGTACTTTAGCCTTTGAAATGCATTGCGTATGATAAGAACGAGTTGAAGAGCAATTCAAATGAACCGCTCGTTTCTATATCCGGTTACTGTATATGCAGGAGTCTTCTGTTCACTGCCTCTGTGATCTGGAACAAGCTCCTGGAGACTTCAGGGTTTTGGTGCCTTTTTTGGTCAAGACTTGCCCATGAATCGGTTTGACTTACAAGACAGACAACCAATCCCATGTTATTTCACATAGCGTCATGTTTCAGGACATGGAAAGGTTACCACAGAATGTCTCACATAGCTAGTGAATGTAATATTTTATAGTTCTTTAAAATCACACATTTTTTCAATGCATACTTTGTTTCTGGGTGGAACGAAAAACACAACATTCGCTACTTCTGGAAACCCAGATCCTTTTAACCAATCAAAACATGACTTAAGGATTCTTGTAATTTTTCCAACTTCCACATATCAAACTCCTCAGCCGTTTAGCTAGCATTATGCATCTTATGTAGGCTGAGACTAGTTTGCAACTGTCCTACTCTGCCAAATGTTAAGACCAACCTGAAAACCTTTCTTTTTAGACAGGCATATCATTTACGACGTTCTAGTAGTTACTCGGTTGCAGGTACATTATCTGTAGTTGTGTTTTACTCACAATTTTTCCAGTACTGTGTTCCTGCACCGTGTCCATTAATCATCTTTTTATTAACTATTGAATCTGTATTTTACTCCTTGTTTTATGCTTGTGAGCTTCAGAGCCTTGAAAGATGTCCAAAACAAAATTTATTAATTTATATTATAAAAAAGGTTGGCAACTATTGTTTTAGAAGAAAGCTATTGACAGCAGTCAATGTGCACCAATCTGACTTCCTCTATCAGCCTCCAGCACATCATCCCCACAGCAAGCTGAAAAGATCTGTTCACATTTGTTTCTCAAATGTGAGGATATTGTATTGACAAATTATCAGAAAAAAAGAAATTTCTTCTCCAAATAAAAAGGGAACCAGATTGAAACATAACTCTGTTCTGAAGATCAGTTCGTGGACTTTTTTCCTGCTCTGCTAATAGGGCTCAGTATTCAAACAGCTGTTTTAACCCCCCCTAGCTTATATAGCAGACTTGGAATGGTTACATCAACAATAAAATTGATATGGCCACACTACAAGCGTTTTTCAGGGTGTTCCTAAATATTTCATGAACATTCCCAAAAATGAGATTAAGTCCGTCAGATGAAAGTGCTGGAATAGCCACACACTGCTGGGAAATGTCTTCATTCACTATACAATATTTAACGTAACGTCCAGCAGCACACCGTTAATCATCAGTGGCTCAGACACACGCCTTCAGCAAGATATGTCTCTTTTGGGACTTTCTTTTAGCATTAGCTGATGGTTCTCCAGATGTTGAAGCACATCTGTTTTGCATTGCTTTAATTATCCTAAAACTGTATTTGAGTATTAGCGAGGGCTTTGAATACCTCATGC
Source organism: Danionella dracula (assembly GCA_900490495.1). Lineage (NCBI taxonomy): Eukaryota > Metazoa > Chordata > Actinopteri > Cypriniformes > Danionidae > Danionella > Danionella dracula. The sequence continues at coordinate 9,652,717 of UELW01000556.1, forward strand.
GCTACCAAAGTTACTGGAATTCAGCATCCACGACTGCTCAAAAAAGCATCTATTCCTGGAAATTGAGCTATATCTGTTTTGAGACGTGTTTGTTTTTTACGTGTTTCTATTCTTGGAGCTGAAAGATTTCCAAAGACTCTAGAGTTTGAGGGTTCGGGAATGCTGCATGGAATGTGGCACTCAACAGGGCCAACCCGAGTTAGGAGGAACTAAACAGAATTGTCTAAGTGTGGTATGAAAACGAAGAACGAAAACGAATAAGCAGATCGATTTGTGATTGGAAGGTCACAGGTTCGAACCCCAAATCCACTGAGTTGAAGGGGGTGTGAGTGATGAAACACTTGCTCTCCATCTTCAACAACTACAGCTGTGGAGCCCTCGAGCAAGCACCAGTTTCTCGACTGCTCCCCGGGCGGCACAGCCATGGCGCCCACTGCTCCGGGTGAGTGTTCACGGTGTGTTTGTTCACTGCTGTGTGTGTACACTGGGATGGGTTACATGCAGAGCACAAATTCTGAGTGTGGGTCACTCCATATCTGGCCAACTAGTAACGTTCATTTTTCATAATAGACACTTTACTGCTGCATAATGCAAGCATTCTGAATAAATACAACATAATTCACTGCTGCTGCCTTTCATGTGGCCCTTTAAAATGCCCCAAAGTTTAAAAAGTATAAACTGGAACTTAATTTGCTATTTTACCCATAAATTCTGATATTAGAGTGTGAAAAAAGAGCATAATAAGAGCCTTTTAAAATGCATTTTGCTGTGGAAAACCTCAAAAAAAATTCTTCTGTATTTTTAATTGTCTTTTTTGGTATTATTTTGTAATTGCACAACATTTGCATGACACATTTTTTTATTTAAAGGTTCAACGAAGTCATTTTAATGAAGGGAGAATCGAAGATTGCTTAAAGCATTTCCTTCCTGATTTTATTCTTGATCCTCTGGTTGAAACAATCAACCAGATTTTTGTTTATTTGTTTAAAAGTCTAACATTTATGTGTAAAATGTGTGTTTACTTAGCTGCAGTCCTCTTAGGAACCCTTTAGTACTAACTAAATATTGGTGTGTTTTCTGTTTATTTACAGTTCATCCGATAAATATTCACAGCCCAGCACTTTTCCATTTTTAAAACAAACTAGTTGTGACTGGTAAATGTGAAAAGAGACTGCTTTCCCTCAACTTCTAATCACAATAGCCTATAATCACATCAGTTTTTATTCCACAATTTTCAGATTAAAAAACAAAAACTCACATATACAAAAGCATCTGGATGTAAACAAGGTTTGTGGGAAATAGAGATTTAAGGCAGTTCACAACATTAAACCAGTCTGAACGTGAGTGCATAGCCAAATGCAATACACAAAAAATGGGTAAAATTTTAGACAATATTTTTTCATTGTTCACAGTTTATCCTTTGAGCATTTAGGAAGAAAGTATCATCCATTTAGATGCTTTTTAATGCCTCTGTGGCTTTACAATATAAGTTAAAGCACATTGTAAGATCTATGGTGCTTTTCATTAAATTACAGTTAAACAGGAAATGAGTATGAACGACAAACATTCACCATTCAAACTTCACTTTAAGACAAAGCCCTGCTTCTCTTAATAAAAGAAGCAACCACAGGATAACCATTAAATAATATAAATCAGGCTACAGCTAAATTATTTAAGATATTTGGTTTAGATTCAGGTTTAGCGTTGATTTTATGAATGAAACTCAATGTTTTTTTTCTTCAAGCATTTCCCAGAATTGCTCTGAAAGGATCCATAATTCAGAGTTACAAGAAAGAAAAGTGGAGAGTAAAGGTAAGGGGAGGGGTACAACAGAAAAGCCCACAGCTGACCCCCTGCACTCTGCGTCATTGCCAAGCTCTGGTCTGTCTTTTGACGTCACACTCAGAGGAATTATTGAGTTTTGTTAGCTTTAACAATGACCAGAACAATGGCCATGACCAGAAGTCACGTGCACGGGAAGCTAAACTTCTGCTACAATCCAGAAAGCGAGCCAAGATCAAGAACTCCCTGAACTTTTACAGTTAGAGAATATTTGATTCTTTTTTTTAAAAAGTAACTGTTGTCAAGCGATTTCTAGTATCTATAAAAAGGTTATATTAATACAGAAAACGAGAATATTAAAATTCAGAATAGGTTGTATGTCCGAGGGCTTTCTGAAACCAGATTTACCAGCTAAAAGATGTTAATGACTTTTTCTTTTTACTTTCATTTTAGAACTAAATTTCAATCCATTCTGGATGTTGTGAGAGGATGTCATTTCAACCGCATATCATAGTCAAAAAAACGGTAGCTGTCTCCTGTTCTCAAGTTGATGAAACAGTCATCTTCTGTGATAAGTCTTAATCTTTTGTATAATATAGCACTAATCAATGAAGGTCAATGGGGCCACGATCTCCTGAACTCTTTTTAATGGCCTTTTTATGAGTGTCTGTGTTTGCAATAAAAAGGATTGTCCCGGCACAATAAAGTGACGTCAGGGCTTTCACTTCTGAACTTCCAGACTGCGTTTCCAGCAATCTCAACCACCAGAATAATAAAACTCCTGCGTGGTTCCTGTGGAAAAGCTTCTGCCACCCTGGATTCTGCAATCCTTTAATGTGTTGCCAGCCCCAGACTAATATTTAGTTAGACTTGAGGACCATTACAGCCAACTTAAAGGCGAGCTGGAAACCATTCTGTTTAAGCAGCTGTTTGTTTGATGCACTTTGAGTATGACAAATCGGTAATTGAGGTTTCTGTGTCTTTTATTGCTAGTTTTATCTCTAGGGCTGCAACTTACAGTTATTCCCATTGTTGATTAGTCAGCGATTTTGTTAGTTATGAGCTATGAGACATGGTTTAGTAATGTCAGGAGACCATTTTAAGGCCTCCCCCTGAGTAACTCCAGTCGATTAGCCGAGTAGCTAATGGCTTCAAGCCTGCAGTGGATTCAAAAGATGAGGACTAGCTGCAGATTTTAGATATATAGAACTAAATACCAATCGCAATCTTTGGACTCCCTAACATAGAGAATCCTAAAAAAAAAAAAAAAAAAGCATATACAGTTTCACCAATATTTATCAATACAGGCACTGAGCTAACTTTTTTATTTACTTCTGTCTCTTACAGACTCTAGACTTCTAGGCTCCATATCTGGTGATCCCTGTTTAAAGAGTAATATATTTTTTCCATCCTTTCATTGTCTTCTCCTCATGCAGAGTTTAAAGTTGTTAAAAATCAATTAAATATATGAATCTTTAGACAATCATTGTATTGTTGTCAGATTCCATTGAACATTTTTAAATAAAGCCAGTGGATTTGGATGAAGCCAAATGAAACCAGTAAATAGACACTGTCTCTTTAAGAGCATTCTGCCCAAACCTACAGCGAAGAATTGGTACAAATGGTTTTAGCCAGAACTAAACCAAACCAGTTCTATAACACAAACCAAAGTGAGGAAGGCAGCGGATATATACATATATTTGAAACAAATTTCATAAGTATGTTTATTAGAAGGTGCCACATTGTGCTAGTCTTAAATAATTTATAATACATACTTGCCTTCCCTAACCCTACAGTTACACTTGCGGGTAAATCACAGCGTACATTCTTCAATGAGCTGCATTAGCAGTTCATCTGATTGGTTATAAGAGTCTTGTGGTCAATTTTACACACATTCACTTAAACAGAACGGTATAATCTTTTCATTGGAACCTTTAGGTATATGAAGCAATGTTTCTTAATAATGCTAGATTGAAGGCTGTTTGACACGGTAAATAAACTGCTTAGCTCTTAAATAATTCACGACCTTCAGGATGGGGTGTCACGGTGGCGCAGTGGGTAGCACTGTTGTTTCACAGGAAGAAGGTCGCTGGATCGAGCCTCGGCTGGGGCAGGTGGCATTTCTGTGTGGAGTTTGCATGTTCTCCTCGTGATCGCGTGGGTTTACTCCGGGTGCTTTGGTTTCCCCACAAGTCTAATCCCCCCACACAAATCACAATTCCCCCACAATGTCCAAAGACATGTAGTACATAGTGAATGAGTGTGTGTGAATGTTTCCCAGCAATGGGTTGCGGCTGGATGGGCATCCACCGCATTAAACATACGCCAGGATGGCTGCCAGAAGAGTTCATTTTGCTGTGTCAACCTGTGGGAACAGGCCAAAAAGTTAATGGATGGATGGATGTATTCGGGATCACTTAACTCAGTCAGGGATTCTCTAGCACTGCTTATAAGGTTCCGTCACAAGACACCCAAAACACTCAGCTTTCTCCACAAGTCAATCAGCTCTCGTCATTCTGGCCTGGCTGCTCAAAAGGGCTCCTCTCTTATACTGATTCCCCAAGAGAATTCTTCCACAAAACCTACCTGAACTATAGCCACTGAAGACCTCCTGGTTATCTGCCGCAGGAGAACGCAGAAGAACAATTTGTGCATCTGGTGAGTAATGATCAAGTTGATCAGGGATAAGGAACAATGTGTGTTTTCTGTTATTTGTCTTCATCACAAACCAGACTGATTGCTCACATATTACTTCCTTCGTCATGACAAACCCAGATAATGTTAAACACATGCCAAACATCTCACATTACCAGCGTTTAGAAATACAGTTATTCGACTTACTGGAAATTCAGCAGCTCAACAGTCAAGAAATGCTGGCCTCAAAAAACTTCAAAAAAATTATTAAGATTTGAAAACTGTAAATGTTTTTAGAGATGCAATTATGTAAAAGAGAGAAGTTTTCCACTTTAATCAGTTTAAAACCGAAAAATATAACACATTACAAGATTTTGGAAACTGAAATAGACTCCAGGATATGGGGGTGGGGATTTTTTGGCATAGCTTCTTCAATAACCCGATGTTGCGATAAAGCACTCTTATGAATATTGGATATGAGGGCAATTATTTGTTTTTAGGAGCTTTTTCCTTGATGATTGGGCATCAACAGTGAGCCTAGGGGGTCTTTCAGACTGGCATCTGTATTCCGTTTCCAGAAACACTTGGCTCTGTTAACGGTTTATTGTAGCGTGTGTGTGTAGACAATTATTTTGATTCCATGAACCGTTTTGGAAAGTGCTTTCAGAGGTAGTTCACGCACTGTTGCCAAATCCTCGGACAGAAAAGTCGTAAAGTCTGACCAAAACTTCGCTAGATGATGTCACCATATAATTTGCATATATACCACGTGACGTGCGTGACATACATTCCTCACCCCCCCAATGAGTTTTTATCAACGTCAACATAAAAGTATTACAGGTGTATAGCCGCCAAGCTAATCGTTAGGCAGCTGGGTGAGACTGGAAGGTGTAGTCGACGCGCATTAAACACTCGTATGAATTTAGTCCTTTTATTATTCATCGGCGCCACTCCAGGTAGTGGTAGTCAACAATAGCGGTCAAAACTGTGCAACCTTCCCTCCAGAAACACACCCTCGGCAAGGAAAGGTTCCTCCCGTTATACCCCTCAATTAACAGACCGAAATATACCAAACCATACATAAATCAGCAAAAATATAAAAACACAGGTATGGCTCTTACAGCAGGTAAACATGTTTAATGTCATTGATTAACATATATGCCCTTATAAAAAACATGTAATGCTAAATAAAATTAAATAATAACAAAAACATTGAGAACGGAATTAAGTAAATAACATGAAATGCAAGCTCTGTGATTTTAAACTAATCACATCTCTAGATACATTTTTTAATTCATGTTTTGTGTTTTTTAAATTAATTTCTAAATATCTAAAAATGTCAAAAGATTGGACTACGTTGTATTATATGTGATGATGATGGATGCTGTGTGAGGGAGGAAAACCACCTCACACAGGCACAGGCTACTATGCTAATATGCAAACAAAACGTTTTACAGTACTCTTTTTTTTTTTTTAAATAAAGACCCACAATCTAAAAACTTTGCGCCGGGAAAAACTGGGAATTGTGATAATAGTGGAGTAGAGGAAACAATAGAACATGTAATACTTAAATGTAAAACTAAGAATAATTTTAAAATATAAATTAATAATAGTAGGAAAGGTCAATTTTCCCTCCTTCTTATATAGTTCATACTACTTTCCAGTTGACGGCGGTAATGCACCATTAAGAAGGCTTGCAAACTGCCATTGAAAAAGCAGAATCTTGCGCCGGGCTGGAGCATTGATTGAATAGCATTGATGGGGAGCAGGTCCGGGGTGGGAGCAAAGACAGTGAGTGACAGAAAGGCACAGCACAGACATTGCAGCTGCGTTCTTCTGTCTGAAGAACAAAAAAGTCGCTAAAAGGCACCAAGAACAGCAGAAAAAGTTGCTAGATTTGTCGCTAGTCGCTAGGATAAGTCGCCAGACGAGCTGAAAAGTCGGTTAATCTAGCGACAAAGTCTAGATTTAAGTTGCTAAATTGGCAACACTAGGTTCACGCAGTCTAGCAGAGTATGGGCTGGACATGTTGATCAAAAGAGGAAGTCTGCATTCGACGTAACGTAAAAGCTCCTCGAATCATTCTCTATTTATACAAAGATCAAGATGGCTGGAAAAGGATGTTTGAGAAGGAGCGAGGAACATTCTAGGCATTCCGAAAGGCCTCTAGAACAGAGGTAGATACTGATCATCCTCCTTTGGATTATTTCAGATCTGTGTTTTGACCCAAACACAGTTGATAGTGTTGCTAAGCTAGCATGTTGGGAGTGCATTGTAAAGAGCTGAAAGATATTCCTCTCCTCAGGTCTTCAGAAGCACCTAATGCTGTGCAGTAAAATGCACCAGCCATGACATACAAATCACCAGAAACTCATGTCGATCCGCAGAATAGTATGAGACAAGCATACTGACACAGGGTAGCCCACAATCACAAAGGAAGGGTTTTATTTGTCATTAAATGTAAATGAGAGAAGCTGCTGTTGGATAAGAGTGAAGGGCACCACCGTGTGGCTCAGTTCATTATAACATTAACAGACTTTAAGAAACAGTACAGCAAACTCTAACAAACGTTCACTGAGCATGACAAAATTGGTTGACAATTTTTTTTACCAAAGGCATCCCAGGTGAAAAATACATGTACTAAGTCTACTTAATTTTAAATACTTTTGTGTACACTGATCATCTATATTTCAACTCTATTCATCGTTTACTTGAATCATGCTATTTTGCAATAACCAATGTTGTGCTAAATTTTTTTTAAATGTATGTAATTTTATGTAATGTTATGTAATTTTAAATAATTTGTAGAAAAGCTCAATGTTAAGTAAGGTATACTATTACAGATATATGTTGGTACATGCTAAGATGGAAAAAATAAGGTTTTTAATGATCATAAATAACTTTACTTCACAATTAAACTGAAATGTAACTTGAACTTGATTCTAAAATGTGTACTTTAAAAATATACTTTCAGTGTATGTTACAGACAGTTTTAAAACATACAATTCAAAATATATCAATAAAGGAGCATACAATAAATAAATATGTAAAAAATAATAATAATCTGAAATAAGTATACTGTAAAAAGTACACTTAAATTATATTTTAGTCTAATATAAGTAAATAAAGTGTAATGTAGCACAAATGAATATAAATAATATTTCAAATTACAATGCAAGTACACTTAAAATATAATTACAAAAAATACAGTTTGTTTAACTATCTAAAGTACATATAAATATTTATATTTATATTTATATTGTACATATAAATATACTATCTGAAATATAAATATGCTTTAGGTACAATAAAGTGCTTTTTTTTGCTTGGGATAAATCAATGACTAGATAAAACATTTATGTTCAGTCAATTTCATTACAATCTGTTCAATTACCATTGTGGAATGAACAAAAAAAGGAAAAACCCTTGAGCTTCACTAAAATATTATCATAAAAATATCTAATGAAAAACATTCACACATAAATGCTTTTATGATTGTTTTAAAAACCAGTTGATTCAAAATGTATTAAAATTCTAAATAGTTGTTGACTTTTTTTTTTTTAGTTTTTTTAGTGCAGAGGACCAAAGAGTACCAGAAAACTATTGTGTAAAAGTACAGATGCACCACTGAAAAAATCATTCAACTACAAGTTACAAGTCTCCAATTAAAAAAAAAATACTGGAGTAAAAGTCATTGCTAGTCAGGTTGAAGTACCAGGACGTCTGCATGGCTACGGAATGATCCTTGATCGGTGACTTACCATTGCAACTGATCAGAGAAATGATCAGAGATGTTCAGTTAAGTCTGATCCATTAGGTGTGTGGGGGGGGGGGGGGGGGGGGGGGGGGGGGGGAGAGGGAGAAGGTGGCAGAGGGGACATTACGCTGTTAGAAAACACTATTTGTTGCACCGGGATTTATATGACAAACTGAAGCAATTTTTATGTTTTGGAGGTCCAAAATTCTCATTACGTCCATAAGTCATGATCATGACACAACAGTTGTTATGTCAAGAACACAAGATAACAGTTAATATGTCATGATCACAAGATAGCTAAGTCATGGTCACGACATAACAACAGTTGTTATGTCGTGATCACAAGATAATTTAGTCATAACAACAACATAACAACAGTTGCGATGTCATGCTCACAAAATAATTATGTCATAATCACGATATAATTAAGTCATGATCACAGCTTAACAACAGTTGTTATCTCATGGTCATGAGACAATTAAGTCATGATCATGACATAATTAAGTCACGATCACAACTTAACAACAGTTGTTATGTCATGGTCATGAGACAATTAAGTCATGATCCTGAGATAATTAAGTCATGATCACAACATAACAAAAGTTTTTATGTCATAATTATGATATAATTAAGTCACGATTACATCATAAAAAGAGAAAAGATATTTGTACCAATGCCCTCTTATGAGTTTGGTACTTATGACTTCCATACAAAATAGATCAAATAAGTAGGTCAAAGTCAAATGACAAAAAGAAAGAAATTAAATAACCACCAAAATAAGAGGACAAATAAGGGACAAAAAGGGTATCTTGTTGCCCTTAGCAAAAATTCACAAGGGGCCGTCCAAGGTATCTCATTATACCTGTGTTGTTTCAACTCTGTTTGAAAAACACAAGAATAGCCTCAAACAAGTGAAAAGGAGTTAATTGGTGAAATCAGGTGTGTTTTACAAAGGTTGAATCTTAATTGTACTGGACATGGCTCACCTGTGATCAATACTTAATGTGTTGTCATTGCTATAGGTACTTAAAGTTGACCAGCCATCAGAACTTGACCACACCCCTTCTGGGTCCCTTTACATGTGGACAAGTGGAGCTCCTGACTTCAGCGCCCTGCAGATGGCGCTAATGCCTCCTATGTCCAATAAATTACTGACAACAGTTAAATATGAAAACTTTTTATAAAAAAATTCCAATGTAATGAGTAATGGTGAGCATTCGTTCAAATCTTGAGTGAAGAATACAAACACTAATGCAAAATTTTACTCTAATAGACAGAAAATGTTCCCTATATTTTTAATACTTAAGTACAGGAATAAAGTACATTTTCTCAAGCACTTTACAACACTAGAACAATGTAGATGTTTAAGGAAGGAATGTAATTGCTGTTTCTAACTATTGTTATTTATATTTTTTTAAACAATAATTTTAAAACGATAATAATCAGTTTTTATGGCTTAAGCAGAATCTACTTGAATATATAATGTAAAACATCCCATATTTTTTAACCAGACATATATATATATATATATATATATATATATATATATATTTTTTTTTTTTTTTAAGCACTTTATAAGGCTTGTTTTTCAGTAGCAGAATCTACAGAAACATCATAAATTAATCAGTCATACTCATCATTATTACAACATTATTAGTGAAATCTTTTTTATAGTTTAAGAAGATAATACCATATTTCCTTGTATGTATTAAGGACAATTCCTTTTTTAACAAATACATAAAAAATGTTAACGCATTAAGCACACATTTCCTGGAAAAAAAATCGGTAGTTTATTTTTCTTTATTTTGTTGGTGAAATACTCTCAATATTTTAAACATATTTTTTAAATAAAAAATTCACATACTTTTTTGATGATGACAAACTTTTTAATTGAAAATTACAAGCCTCATGATTAATTGTTTACAGTGTGGAGTCATACAAATCAGTAATGCATTCATTGATCAAAACAAGTAACACTTATATAACTGAACAACTTACATTTTTGCCGACTGCTGAAAATTCTAGTTATATTTTAAATCACAAAAGTGAGATTTAATAACTATAATTTCTCAAAAAACAAATCCTTGCTCAAAAGTACATATTACAGAAAATACAGTCTGTGAGCTCATCATCATCTACTATTAATTCAGTTATTATAGCTGCAGTTTTCATCAAACAAATTCCAAATTCTGTTTTCAAGAACATACAGGCAAGAAAAGTGTCAGCACAAAACAGTCCCCAGAAAGAGAAGGCTTGCAGTGTCACGGTGAGTGGTCAGGGTCCCCCACAAATACTTTTTGGGGTAAGGGCTTCCTGACGTGTGACGTAAGGCCCAGCAAGCCCAGACCGCAAAAAGAGCTGTGAAGGACACGCAAGAGAATCAAAGAGGAAGAGACAAAAGAACACGAAACCGGTCTGAAACACAGAAGGTAGAAATGGTCAGAACGAGGGTTCCATCCCCGCACACACAGTACAATAAAAATGTAAAACTTCTTAAAAGAGAACCACAAACTCATTTAAAGTATACACCTTTAAAAGTCCTTAAACTAAAAAAAATGTGTTTTTGTAAAAGTTCTGTCACGCTTCTCACAGCAATTACAAGTTAGCCCTAAGTCTGTTGTGATTGGTTGATGTGTGCCGTGTGGAGCCAATCAAACACGATCCACAGAGAATGTCTTTTAGCAGATAAGCCCTCAGAATGAAAAGAGTAACTCTCAGTTGAGTGACCGTATATGAGAAATCTCCTTCATGAGCAGAGTCTACTGAGTGATAGATGTTTCCAGGTTTGCATGCTCAACTAGTGTTTCTTTTACAAAAACTAGTCAGAACATTTGTATATCACAACATTGAAGTAAAAGAATTGTTTGATTGATAAACACAGATGACTTCGTGAGTTAAAACTTAAATGGAATGTTCTTTAAACTCAGAGCTGAGATGCAAAAATCCATGAAAGTGGCTTTAAGTGAATAAATCCCAGCTAATATGTATTAGTACTGTTTAGTTGCTTAGTTTTTGTACACACTACATCAGAGGTCTCAAACTCGATTCCTGGAGGGCCACAGCCAGGCATAGTTTTGCAACCTTAACTGAACACACCTGACTCCACCGATTAAGATCCTCTGAGTTTGGTTGAAGCTACTGGTTTGTCTCCTGAAACAGGGCTGAAACAAAAACCTGCAGGTTCTGCGGCTCTCCAGGAATTGAGGTTGAGACCTCTGCTCTGCATCTAAAGGCGACGACTTCCAAAAACTAATTGAAAAAACTCCCAAAAACCTATGACAAAAATACCTCTGACTGTACAAGTGACCTAGAAACAGGTATTCAGTTGTCGAATAATAGCCAGTATTTGTAGCTGCTGGATCAAATTTTGCTCAGTTGTTATCCTTGTAATTACTCCTGTTTGAACTGTTTTTGTTTGTAAATCTGTGCCAAGAACATCTTTCAATAGCAACTTGAAAGCTCCAAACCTCTACCAGATGTCCTTGATAACAAGGACACTTGCACCAAATGTGGCTATTAGCTATCTCCTATGATTGACTTGTGGCATGGTTGACTAGACCTGGGCCAGATAGTGACCAAGGGACAACCTCCTCCTTTCCTGCTTGATATGTAATAGGAAGTGACTGAACCGCAGTTCCTCGAGCGGCTGCTTGAGACTGACTCCAAAAGGGAACAAGTTCTCTTTCACTCCAATGTTAGAACTGACCAACTTTGGGACAGTAAAAAAAAAAAACATGTTTCCACCTCTGGCTACATTAGGTTTGTTGGTTCAGATCGCTAGTTTTGATCTTCATTAACACTCTGAGGGGGTGAATTATTTTAGAATTAGTTTGTTTAAAGTATATAGAAATCAAACCTTCAGCCAATCAGACGCCTTCACTACGGCCATGTCCCTCCCTTGTGGACCCGTTTTCGCGCACTGAATACGCCCATTTTGAGCTCAATTGACTTTGTCAGAAAGCTATGGGTGATATCACGAACACTCTCTCCAAGTTTGTTTACAGTCAATGTAGTCACAGCAAATGTTTTGTCATATGATTAAAAGTGGAGGAAATTTAATTTTTGTTAACTGACAACTTTGAGGTATATGAGTCATGAAATGCCAAATGAGATTTGGTTGGCATCTGGCTACCATAGCATGCCCAGACTGACTACCACGGGTTCTTCCTCGTGAGGTGGACTCTTCATCTCTCACAAGTCACAGCTGACTTGACTGATATTAGGTATTTTTGGAATTTTATTTCATATGGAATAACTATGAATAACTGTACCCATTTTGAGTTTTTAAATGCTTAGTTGTTGACTTTATTAAGAGTAAGGTATCAAAATAGATTGATTTATTATCTGCAATGTGCAGGTTGTATTGTGGGGGGATTTTGGGATCATCCCCAAAAAGTTTTTACATTACTGTCATTCATAATGGCTGTGAATTGCTCATTTTGTATTTGTTTGTGTGGTTAACACTGGTCAATAAAAATGTATGTAATCCAAATTTAGGATTCCTACCAGAATTTCAAACCTTAGGTTTCAGGATTTCTGGCTTGATGATCATGAGCGAATGTGGCCAACGCCTTATCTGTAGTGTTGAGGGGCCACATAGGGGTCAAATTAAATTTCAATGCATGATTTTTTTAAAGAAATTCAAAATGCCCATCGGTCAAATTTTGCATTGAGACTTCACCCTTCACCGAGCGCAGCTTCGCCTGGGATTTGCTGACAGGTTTATTTTAAACATTTTTCCTGCTGTATGTGCTGACCAGGATGGATGACCATTCTGTTACTTAATCTAGTTCCATGTTTAATAAAATAATCTAAATATCAATTGGAAAAGTAACATGAGCCATTCTAAATTGTTGACTCTGGTGAACATCAAACTCTTCATCTGACTCAATGTCAGAGCAGATTTATGGCTAAATTTGGCCAATACCTCCACCAGTCAGAGCTATTAGTCTGCCAGTAGACAAAATTTCATCTTCACCTCAGTGTTGGTGGACCAGTGCTGTGTGCTGGACTGACAGGGCAATACGGGACAAATACAGAACAACTTTCACAGTTATACAGTTAATGTAGACATCATATTTCGAGGTTTGAAATGATTACATTTGGTTACCTTCAATTGTTGCTGTTTCTTTTTCTAAACAGGTGGTCACTTTAAAAAACCTGGCGCTTCAGATGGAATCAAGCCATTCAATCATTAATATCAGTAGCTATCAACCACTCTCATGTGGCTCAGTATGAGCCTCACTTACCTACTGACAGACAGAGAAGGTCCTATCATGCTATTCTGAGTGCAAGTTGAGCCCATGCCACGTATTAGGAGCAAGTGACACAGTAAAATCTCTATAGCAAAATACAAATATTTATCCCAAAGATTTCAGTGACTGTTTATTAAGATATTTAAATGCAATTTGAGGGTTTTCTGCTCTATCCAGAGAAGGATCAAATTCAATCTGAAGAGAGTTCATTTGCTCTCAGGGTTTTGCTGCATGTAGATGGTTTGATCAAGTTGAGATGCCATTCAGATCAGAGAGAGTGCATCCAAAACAGGTTTGCGAGCCTCCTTAAAAATGTATCATAGGTTGCCCAAAAATATTATGAAACAATTATTGCAAGACTGAAAACACTCCACTTTAAAAATAATTACACTATAAATAAAGGTCTGTTTATTTTACAGAACAGTAGGTTTTGATTATTGGTATTTAATTTAGATGATTAACAGGATTAAACATATTTTGAAACAAGCATCGGGACATCTGGGATAGTCTGTTGCATCGAAAGGTGCCCCTTTATCCAAGGCATCTGCCGGCTATTATTATCTTTTTTCAGTTGGTCAATGGAGAAGGTAAAACTTGATCTTATTTACTGAAATTCATGGTTAAATTAAAAATTTTTTCCACTTAAATAGTATCTGTATCGAGCTAGTCTGCATGTCAACGCTCAAGCGTGTTGTATTCACATCTTGATTTATTTCAGGTCAGTACCAACGATCCACTGAACACGCCCTATTTTTTTTATTTACCCAGGAACTTTGAAAACTAGCTTAAAGTTAACAATAGATGCCACATTTTCCTGCTTTTCTCTTGTGCAAGTGGGAGGCTTTTCTTGAACTTGGACCTTTGCTAATGTGAGGACCAGCTTTAATTACTGATTGGACAAGAGCTTAGTAACGCTTCTTAGACACTTTGTGTTGTTTAATTGTGTTGCTGTGTCTTCTGCTTTGTGCTGATTTCAGGGCATGAAAAGTTTTTTGTTACATCATTATACTTACTAATGTTGAGTGCAATGTTTTTTTGAATGATGATAGCCAATCAAATAGTTTATTCTGTAGTCTAATATTGCACAGTAAACACAAATGTTGTAACTAATAACTAATTCAGTTTCTATTCTATTAACTTAATATTTTACCGTAAGTAAATATTCATTACAGTTGTTGAGCAGTTAGAGCATTTTTATATATTTATGAGTTTGTGAAATACATGGTTAATTTAAGTTGAGCTAGATTTATGTTATTAAACTCAGAATTTTGTGCCAGTCTTTAAGATCAGCATATAGTGTAGGAACTTGTGCTACATCTGATGCTGAATTCTATGCACTTTTTACTTTTCTTTAATGTAAAATATCAAGAGATGAAAAAACTAAGTGCTTATCCGATTAATAGATTAATCTATTGATTACAGTGATATAATAATCGTTTAATCTATAGATTACAGAGATACATTAATTGATTATCAAATAAATCAATAGCTGCAGCCCTAATGTGATGTGAATCAAGACCCCAATCAAGTTACCTTAAGCTCTCATTGTGTTATTATAGCTCTCAAAGTAAAAGATGTAACATTTTGGCAGTGTTTATATAGATCCAGCAATTGACACCAGGAGTGTTGATTTAACACTTAGCATTTTTCTGCATGCTTAATTATCAAATCTTCATTTTTAAACTTAATTTAACAACCTATACTTTACATAAATATTTACGTTTATTTAAATATATACAAAGTCAAATGTCACCAAATGTAAATCAATACGATATAAGGGCAGAAATATGGCGCAGTGGTGGAGTTGATCGTCCTGTAACCGGAAGGTTGGTGGTTCGATCCCTACCAGGTCCATTCTGCCATTGTGGCCCTGGGCAAGTCACTTCAAACACATTGCCCAGTATGAATGTGTGTGACTGGTGGGGTGTGTTAGGTGGTGGGCAGGAGGGTTAGAATGGTAGCCACGTCCTCTCAGACTGTTTCAGGGCAGCTGAGGGCAACCAATGTAGCTTATCAGCACCAGAGTGTGAATGTGGAGTGAATAAATAATGCTCTAATAATTAATGCTCTAATAATTAGTGCTATATAAATTGAACACATTATTTTTAACGCTGACTGACATTTTAAATCCACGCGCATTGTGCAGTGGTTATAAAGGTCCACATCTGCAGTGCTAATTTAACACTGTGATGTTTCATGTGTGAGCACCCCAAAAGCCTGGATCCCACAATCACCAGTGCAGACACTTTTTACTGATAGTTAAAGACTAATAATGATAAAAAAAAAACATTTGAACCTTTTCCACTGGGATCAAGACTGGCATGTTGCATGATGAGCATCACTCACATCACACGCGTGCGTGCGTGCGTGCGTGCGCGCCTGCGTGCGCGTGCTCTGAGTGTCAGGGAACTGTCCGCGGTGCTGAACCCCGTCGGTAACGCCCTACATACATGAAGCAAGACGGAAAAAAACGCCAGTCCTCTTCTACACAGCACCAAGGTGTGCGCAACATCCCCGAATACTATACACTCCATCAACACATGAAGCGCGTGCCCGATAGGATAGCAACCGCGCACGATTTTCCAAAGAAAACCGGATCACAAGCATCAGTTGGCTGCATCGGATCAGATGATAATCTCATCTCAGCCGAACGCGAGATGAATGAAACAAGCCTTGATTTGTCTTCTCCATACATTGTTCATTGAACAAACTTGAAGAAATCCGAATGTTAAATCAATTCCTCCTCTCATCATGCGCATCACGTGCAGGCAGAGCATCCAGCTCAGATTCTGATCGAGTTTAACATCTAACATTCTCACAATCTGAGCAAACGCTTCCTTTTAAAAGTCTAACTATAAATCGCATACGCATGCATTGATGCCCTGCAAAAAAAACACGGATTTTTTTTTTCACCTCACCCAATGAGTCGCTGAGAATATCCAGGAGCTGATTGCTGTGAAGAAAAAGAAAAATCAGTCTGGTCTTCCTCCTTCTAGACACCATTTCTCTACAGCCCAGAAGAAGAAAAATACTCACAGTCCTCGTGCGCGCGCGTTACTCCGACCGCGCTGACGCTGCTGTACAGTTCACGTTAAAGCTTAATTACGATCCCGACGAGGATAATGCATCAAAATCTCCGTCTTTCAGAAGATGCTGCAAAATCTAACGCAAGCGCTCAATTCCTCCAGTCAGCTATTGACCTGCATTGACGTCATTGCGTCATTAGGTTTCCCCTGGAAACACGGGCGTGCTAAAAATAGTAACACATTAATTCAGCGCGCGCGACTATTTGTATCAGCCCATAATGCCTTCTCTGCTGTTCTTATTTTTACTGTTTATTTTTAGAAGTGAACGCCGATGGCAATTATGGAGACTCCCAAACGCAGGTCAATGTTCTTTCATTTGGGTGTGCAGGACAGGAGAGAGCAGGCATTGTTCTACATTCCTTGTTTCTCCAATTAGAGATGGGCTGGGTGCATTTTGTTTTAAGAAGCCCAGGGCAAAAAAAAAAATCCACAGGGATTTTTCTATTTTAATGTATTAAGTAATTTACCCAAAAATACATATATGTATATGTATGTAAAAATGTTTTTTTTGTTTTTTGGTGAGATGTACAGAGAAATTTTATGGTTACCTTTCTCAAATTTGTACACTTAAAAGTAGCTGTATCATGTAAACTCAACTCAAACATTTCTTGCATGTTTTGGTATTGTTCACTTATCAAAACATGCCTCAAGTCATTTTCAGATTGGGTCATTCATGTTTGTGTAATCCAGGTTTATTTTTCTGGCAGCCAGAAATGGCTTGATGATGTAACTATGCTTTTTTGCCATAGCAACAGCCACTAACCAATCAGATGTACCGCTAATGCAGCTCATCTCAATGAACAACGAACTGACCCTGAAGTGTAACCGTAGCATAACTGCACCATAAAAACAATGAAAGGAAACAGAGTTTTTAGATGTCCTGAGAAAAAATGAATGTATTTTTCTTAAATGGGAGGATTTTCTGAGTGCCAGCAAGCACAGCCCAGCCAGCAGGGGGCGTGGTGAAAGCACGGCTGTGGAAGGAGCAGTGGGTAGACAGCTCGCTTGGTGGAGCATAACCATTTGAGTTGATTCAAAGACATTGTTTAACATAAATACCGCCTTTCAAAGTTTATTAAGGGTACAGTGATAGTCTAGAGAGGGACAAATAATTAATGTAAATGATTTAAAAGGGGCCTAATATGATTTCTTTAATGAAACCATTGTCGGTTTTGGAATTTCCAAAGACAATTTAGGACATTTTCAGGATAAAAGCTTAATTTTGCTACATTTAAAAATAAAAATGGTGTATTTTTTATATAAGTAAATTGTCACAATAAGAATGAAATGGTGCTAATAGAAGGAGTTATGTATCCTTGACAGTGGTCTTTTTTTGTACATGACATTACAAAATAAAAGCTTAAATTTGGCAAATACATAAAAAATAGAGAATTATGAGAATTCTCGTGTCAAATGCTAAATGTGCATTTAATGTAGTCATTTGAACTTTCAGTATTAACAAATTTGCATAAAATTGAGTAAATAGCAAGCATTTTAATTGTTTCACCAATTTAATACAATTCTGCATTTCAAGGGATGACAGCCTGCAGTAGAGGACCTTTAAAAATTCCTCCCAAGGCAGTTTCCTATTTTTGTCTAACAGTAAGTCTGGCTCTGCGTATACTGCAGTTTTTGCTACCAAATCTTGCTTAAAAAAATAAAAAAATACAAATATGGGGTTATTAGTGCGGCAATTTATTTGTATACTGTATGAAAATATCTGCAAATACAAATGTCTCCCTGGTATGAGTAAGTTTCTCTGTAAGTTAAAATAGTAATAATTCTGCAACTCGTCTTATCTTCAAGAAACCGAAGCGAGCTCGTGTTACTCCCTTCTTCATCACTCTTCACTGGCTCCCTAATCTCAGCTCGTATTAAGTGTAAATCACCGATGCTGTCTTACAAAACTATCTCTGGATCACTCCTACACTCCCTCCAGAAGCCTGCGTTCAAGAAAGGAACAGCGACTCGTGGTTCCATCCCTGAAAGGCAGAAGATCTCTCAGCAGAACCTTCTCTCTCACTGTCCCTGGCTGGTGGAACAAACTCCCTGATCCAGTCAGGAAAGCAGCAACACTAACAGCTTTCAAAAAGAACCTGAAAACTCTTCTCTTCAGGAAACACCCACTATAAATACATAAATAAATCATTTTTCCTATTTTCCCTTTATTTTATTTCCACGCTATGGTTTATTAATCAGTTGATACAACTTCTATTATGAGCGAGCTGAGATAGACTTTGATTGTGTAACAAATTGCATAATGTCTCTCCCCTAATGTAAGTCGCTTTGGACAAAAGCGTTTGCCAAATGCATAAATGTAAATGTAAACAACACTTAAACTGAGTTAAATCATCAATGAGGTTATCATCTACACCAGTGATTATTCACAGTGAACTTGTACGTAGTGATAAACGTTTGTGTTTCACTATAAAAAACATCACAACTATTTCCCTCATCACATTGTAACAAAACATATGAGTTTAATTTTAACGTTTTATGGTTCTTGTTGATGAGCTCAGTGCTAATTTAACTCTATTTAGAGTAGGACCAAATAGACTCAGAGCAGTGTCAATTTAACACTCTTGATTTTACTGTGTACAATGGACCAGTCAGCCACCTGTTTTCACCAGCAGGAACTTAGTGACACCCAAAAAGAAATAATATTAGTTATTATTAAGGTATATGCAGGAGCAGAAAGTTATATTTCTACATGTTATGCGGTGCTTTCTTTTGTGGAAGTAATTATTGTTTTTGTGTCTTCTTGTTAATCATTTGAGAATTGTCTTTCTATTTCCCCTAAGTCTGTGTCATTGATGTCAGTTGCTGCTCGTTAGCGCCGCTCTGATTGGTCCCTATATATTGAGTGCTCTGGCAACACTCTGTGCGAGTCTACTCTGGTCCTGTCTCTGGGTTCTGGCACCTAAGCTTGTTATTAAGTTTTCTTCTGTAAGAGGGAGCACTTGGGCGCTGCACGGCACGGCTGGACAAGCGCATTTATTTTTGTTTAAGACTCTCTGTTTGGAGCCTGTGTTCAAGGAGAATAAAGTTTAACAATAAACTTATCCCTCGCATCTGGATCAGCAGTCTGGTTCTTGTGACACTACATGGGAACAACAAAGATCTGTCAGCAAAACACTTGGTTGTATATTATGTAGTAATACTTAAAACTGAAAGGACATCTGCTGCAATAGATCTTAGATTTCACAAATTTTATAATGTAATAACTCAACCAAAAAGTTTTTTTTTACATCATATGAAATCATTTCTTTTCCCAAATCATTCTTTTACTGGTAGGCAATGTCAATACAACCTTCCACAAAAAAAGATTTATTTTTCCTGCTTTTAACCTCATAACTATGAGCTAACAATAAAGATTTTCACTTCAAACTGTCATTTTACGACATTAAGTGATTTGTACTAGAATTGACAGTCATGAGGGTACATTAGAGAAAAATGAACATGATTTTTTTTTTCAGAAAATAGACATTTTTGAAAAAAATTTTACAAACGGATTTTTTTTATAATGCTAAAAATGTGGGAAAATAGAATATATTTTTGTCAGTTAATGTTTTTTTTAAAGCGCCTTTAAAGTGATGCTTCACAAAGTGCTGACCAGAAGCAGTACAAAGTCGGAATAAAACCAATACATACAAATAAAAGAATAAAACAATACAGGATGCATTTAACAATTAAAACATAGTAACAGTGAAAGCAACAAGATAATCAAACACAACAAAACATCAACAGTCAACAAAAGAAGTGATTATTCTTCAGGGATTCTTCTTTGTTGTTAGATTACTTGTCCTCATTGAAAAGTGAATCTGCAGTTGTTTCGATCAGGGCCCTCAGGTGCACAAATATCAGAAAAGAGCACATCAAATATTCTAAAGTGGGCCACCTTCATAAATTATGATCATTTATAGGACAAGTTGAAAGAGTTATAGCTACACATATCCAGCAAAGCTATTTCTCTCTCAGACAGAAAAAAGCAAAAACAAAATATAAAAACATACAAAATGCTAGTGTTAATATTTTTGGAGTCACAAAACAAAGATGAATCGAGCAGATTTCTTTTAAAGTCAATGAAAAGATGTTAGGTTCCTGATACACGTATCGTATTAGTAATCTAGTCTCTGGGTGCAGCTTTTTAATGAGTGCCAAAGGAAGCCACAGGGAGTCATGACTGAACTTCTGCTGCCCTCTGCTGCTTGTCTGACGATTTACAATCAAACCAAGTTTTGTCTTCAAGTCTATGAAAAGAGACCCTGATGGCTTTCTCCAACAAACCTGATTGAAAATTCTCCATTAAACAACCAAAATAATCTCTTGCGGTTTAGCTATTTATTGTACTAAATTGCCACATACATAATGCTTCACAAAAAATAGAATAAGAAAATAGAAAAATAGAAAAATCTCTTAAATCTTCAGTACAGCTTCTAAATTGAAATCAGATGCGTTTCATACTGCCAGTCACAATTCCCAAAAACAAAAGCCATCCTAGTTTTGGTTTGAAACATTAAGTCAAAAGGCGGTTAAAAAATTAGCCTCTCTTTAGGTGAATAAAGACTGGTGATGGTAGAGCTCAAGCTGAATTGATGACATACATTAATTTGTTATAAACACGAGAACAATTTCAATAAAAAAGAAAAGTTTTTCATTATTTCTTTACATTAATCCTTAGAACCTATTGCATTCAACCAAAACTTCCCCTAACCCCAAATAAGTTATCGTTCCCCAACACTCACATTCAGTCGTCCTTGCCCTCACAACCAGGTCAAAAATGATAACCAACATTTGTAGTACTAACATATGTTCGTGTAGAGTTGGAGTTTGCTCCAAAAGTTTCAGAAAGTCTTTGCAGGGTACTAGAGAGGAGAACCCAACCGATAGTCAAACCTCGAATCAAAGAGGAACAGTCCAGGTCTTGGAACACTGGACCAGCTCTATACTCTTTCAAGGGTGCTCAAGGTCTCATGGCAGTTTCTCAACTAGTCCTATTTGTTTTGTTTTCGACCATGTTCCTCGTGGGGTCTTGTCGAGGGTTCTTTGGGAGTATGCATTCTGTACAACCAAAGTTGATCAGATGATCATAGTGAAGTTTATTACATGAATAATTTTTCAAAACAGAATTTAACAATCAATAAACAGAATTTCTAGACCGATCCAGGGGATGGAGGGGGTCCAGTTTGGGTACCACAAGATTTCATCTCTGTATTTTGCGGATCATGTTTTTCTGTTTTCTAGGACCTCCAGCAGGTACTAGCAAGGTTTAATTCCAAGTGCAAAGCATAAGGGATGAAGATAAGCACCTCCAAATCCAATCCCATGGTTCTCAACTGGAAAAGGTAGTTTTGCTCAGTCCAGGTTGGGTGAGAGATCTTGCCTCAAGTTGAGGGTTCAAGTACATTTAGGTCTTGACCGAAATTGTAAGATCTGAACCACCAAAAAAATAAGCTGAAATTAGTTTCCTCCGCAGGGTGAGGGGGCGCTCCCTTAGAAAGAGGTCGAGGAGCTTTGAGTAGAGCCACTGCTTCTCCACATCGAGAGGAGTCAGCAGAGGTGGGTCAGGCATCTGCTACGAATGTCTCCTGGAAGCCTCCCTATAGGGAGGTGTTTCAACTATGTCCAGCGGGGAGAAGACCCTAGACTCAATGGAGAGATTATTGTTATTTCCAATCCGCGCTCTATTCACCATTTTATGGGTGCGAATTAGAATGTCCCAAACCATAGTGAAAAAGTGTCTGAGTGGTGTCTGCATGTGTACTTTTTCTGGTTCGATTCTGAAGTGCAGATCCATGAGCGCTTAACCAGCTGATATTACCCACAATCCGGCGGAAGGAGCATTCTCTAGGACCCAAACAAACGAGCACTCTCTATAATATGACTCATTTTGAAAGAAGATGCACAGAAATAAATAATATCAACATAGAGAGTGTTTTCTTTATTATTAGAATATTTTTTAATGAAGGAATGGAAAAGAAGGAGTTAAGTTCTCACACACGTCGTGCGTGATGACATGGAAAAACTACTTTCTTCACGTCATGTTTTAGTCCCAGATTGTGCACACTCTCATCTCAAACACTAAAAAGTATGTACATTTTCTTCTGAAAAAGAGTATCTACTTTAAGGGTACAGTGTATAGTTTTTGGATTGGGATGCAGCATATGTCTCCGGACTGGTCTGAGATCACATTAATATCAGCCGGTAGAGCTGGAGGAAGTGTCCTCGGTGAGGGAGGTCATTGTGCCAGTAGATCCAACCCTGGATAAGCAGACCAAGATGGTTATATGGAAGTTTTAGCGCAACAAATATAGAATGGAACTCCATTCCCTGGTTTGCATTAAGACACCTGTAAGTTGTTCATCTAATGGCTTATAACACAACAAGAAGAAAACATTATTCCTACGTTATTGTTATTGTGAACTAGCCAAGCTTCAACCCGCAGGCAGAACTACTTAATGTGTTCAGTAAGGTTTTATCAAAAACCCATAGCGTATTCAAATAACTACATCTAATGCTCTAATGTGATGTGTTTTTTCAAGCAACACAAACCAAAATCTAAAGAGATACAATAAATTATGCAGCATAATGTAGATCAAATAGTAAGGAAAATAATATGGGTGGGGTTTCTGACTCTGGACAGGAGGGAATGCCTCACATGGAGATGAAAAGCTTGGCAGCAGTGAACGCTGAGCGCAGCAGGGCAGAGGATGTCCAGCACTCTGTGCCAGGAATCAATGCGTCCTGGATTGTTTTCAGAGAAACTGGCAGCTGTAATAAAGACCTGAGCCGAAGAGTATCATGAGGGAATTGAAGAGGTCAAAAAGAAGTCAAGCAGCAGTGTTTAGAGGTTCTTGAGGAGAGGTGTGACAGATGCCAGGGGCGAGGAGGAAGTTATAGTAGTCTAGGCGTGAAACAACTAAAGCCTGGATAAGACACTGAGAGTAAGAGCTTGATTCGGGTGAGAGCTAACACTTTCTCACTCCCATCATGCTCTAGGTGTTCCCTCAAGACTAGAACTTTTGGAAAATTTCACACAGAAGAAAACAGATGTATTTGCTTGCTTTAAAATCACAGTTTAAATGAAAGTATATATGCAAATATATGCTGAAGAATATATGCATTTGAACAGTTTTGAAACAAAAGACTTAATATAAATGTGGCATTTATTTCTCCCTGATGCCACATGTTAGCCCTATTACTCTAGAATGATGCCTTACCGTACACTTTGTTCATCTACCAATTATAGTGTGCAAGGATTTATTACATATACATTGTATATGGACAAAACTAGTATTGTCAATATGCACACAATGATTCTGATTTATTCAGTTCTGTGTATGCTGGTTCACACTCTTTGCTTTGCAGACTCCAAATCAAGTTAAATTGGGCTCACACTAAATTTTACCCAGTCTCTGCCTTCATTTACATACATATAAATATGTTAATACATTCACTGAAGGATATTCATCAAAGAAACCCAAACAAGTTTACAGAGAGTTGATTGTAGATGGTGTTTGTCAGTGGCGGATAAGTAAAAAAATATAATATAGTATTATTTTACAAGGGATTGTTAAACAATATTACTTCTGAATAAAATATGGCAGAAGGCTTTATTGGACTGAACCATGAGCAGCAAACTTTTGCTTTCAGCATTCTACCACAGAACAAGTGAGCGCCAAACACAGTACCACGCCAGCCAGATACTAAAACATTACCACACCAAAACAGGACACCAAATAGGAGGTAATGCACCCAAATAGCAAACAGTGCAACCGATCAAGAGGGCGGAGACTCACCAATCAGAAAAGCAAAACGTGGTAGAGACGCCAAGGCAGAGGACTTACAGTGGAGCAGCAAGGTGGAAAGCTCACAAACACCAGAGATTTAGAAAGTGACAGCCTTGTCGAAACCAAGGATCAGAAACACGAGATGAAGTATCCAAACCAAGTAGCAGAGAGATCCAAAAAGATGAAAAAAGACAGTCCAGGTGGTAAGCGAATGCACAGGTGCACACATCGTTCTCAAACCAGTGTGTATCTGGAAAAAAGTGAATGATTTAATAAAAAAAAAAAGTGAATGAATAAATAATGTTGGATCGGGGGGGAGTTAAAGTGCTTACGTCAAAGTCAAAGGACTAAAGATAAAACAATCATTTCACAATTTTTTCTTTTTGCCAAAGCAACTGAGATTTTTGTCCAGGCGGAGAGGCGTATGGACTTAATTTACAAGCTAATACCTGTGTGCGAGTCTTGTGAGAGAGAGATAGCGAGAAAGAGATTCCGTCATCGTGCTGTATAGCTTGCTAGTAGTATTACTGTAGTATTTGGTGTTTTTATACTGTAGTATGGTGTTTTTTGGAAGGCAAGCTGCAACACATTTTTGAAGAATGCTATTATTTGGCAAATATATTGTGGGGGATTGTATAAATCGAACTCTTAAACTTCCTCACCAGCCACTAACCTTGCTGTATATCGCTGACTTACCGAGATGTAGTTCCAGATGCTTTATGGCTTTTTCCTACACTGAAATAATTTTGAGATATTTTCTATATAATCTAGGAGGCCAGTGACTGCCTGATTAAAACACATGTCACATGAATACCAACTTAACACTATGGCTGTAACCGTTTTGCAAAAGAACCAAAATAAAGACTTAAATCTACATCATCGTCTCTATCAGAAAGCTTGCACTCACTTTGGCTTCACAGATATGAATTATTTTGTCTGTATGCAATGTTTTACTAGGAAATTAATGCAGTAGTTAGTACATAAGGCACCTAGAGAGAGGGGAAGGTAATAATAGGTTGTGAAGTTAAGTACCAAACTTTTAAAACTGATCTACCGTTTGGTTGCCAGCAAATATAGATCTTGCAGTATGGGGCAATATAGACGGATTTTGGTGAGCAGGGGATAACCCTGGCATATACAAGATATTTGATTTTTAAGAAGTAATGAAACAATCCGAATCATTCTTGAACTTGAACTGCGTTTCATTTTTTTTTTAAGTTAGAAAGTTGGCTTAAGAAAAGAGAACCACTGCAGCTTTCAGCAACACACAATGCAAGTGAAAATCAATACAGTAGTCCCATTGTGCCAGTTTACCACTAAACGCTGTATCAGAATGAATGAAAGAAGAATAGTGCCCTCAAAGCAGCACGAGAGAGACCGTAATAGCATCCATACTGTTCTCCAGTGATAGGCTCTGTGATCGAATCCTCATAAATCTGCTGTTTGCTCAAGCAGAGAGATCTTTTTTCTTTCCTCTCATCACAGCACCACCTTCAAATCCAAATGTGTCTATATCTCTTTCTCCTCAGAAATACTACTAGGAGTGAGGCTATCAAACCAGCGTGAAGGAGCTTTCAGATACACACAAAAGCACACCGTTTACAACTCTTTGTTTTCAGGTCATCGTGCACACCTATATCCATTTTCAATAAAAAACATTCCAGGAATGTTTTGCTTGTAACTGCTTGTCAGGCATGACCTACTATATATCACATGGAAGCTCACCTTTATATCCTTAAAACTATTTGTTTTAAACAAAAACGAAACTTGTTAAGAAAATTGTTATTTATTGCAAACATTTACATGGTGAGTATTAACAGTTTGCTGAAGTTCATTTACATTTTTAAACCTCATTAAGTTAAAATATATGAATGTTATTTTTAAGGAAACTGAAATACAAATAAAAACAAATGGAGGGGAGTATTAGCTCAGGGCATCAAATAGGCTTGTACCACCCCTGGTCATAACTTTTAAGGCCATAACTCTTAGCAATTGATTTTAGTAATTACTAAAAGTAAGTATTTAGAAATTCCATGTGTTATCACTTTAGAATACTCTACAAATTACTAAGTATTTCCCTGAGAATTATGAGGTAATCACAATTTTTGCATTCTGAAATTAGTTGCCTTTAAAAAACTATTAATTTCAGTGATCAATTTAAATGTGCAGTTAAATTAATAGTACATATTAACCAGGAGTTTAAGAAAAACAACAATAGTTACCTTCTTTGAAAGTTACTTGGAAGAGCTTGTGGCAAAAGGGATAAGGAGAACTGCTCAATAGTTATTTATAGTTAATTAGAAGTAATTACTAAAATCAATTACTTCTTGTCTGTTATAGGTAGTTACCTAGGAGTTGTGGTTAAATTTAACAGCTGATTTAACTAGTAGCTGATGGTAGTTACAGCAGCAGTTACCATAATTACTGTACTGCAGAGTCAATAGATAGTTAACTATAAGTTCTGCAGTAATTCCCTCTTAGTCATGCGTTAACTATGGAAGAGTATTCTGGAGTGATATTGTTTAACAGTATTGGATTTGCATTTACCCAATCACTGATGTAGCGTATGTGTAGTTCTTAGATGGAGCTAAATCTATTTACTAACATGCTGGAGCACCCCTTCCCCCCACAGCTCAGTCTCTTTGTCTCGCTTATCTGTAATACTGTTATGCTTTAAGAGGGAAAGTGTCTAGGGTAACGTTGAAACATTTAGAAATGTGGAAGTCGAAATGAATAAGGAAATGACAAGAATGAAAAACACAACCATTATTACACAGTAAGTCACATTTATTTAGGCGACAACACTGTCCCCATAAAGCATAGAAATCTATATACATAAACACATCAGCAAAGCCTCTCTTGTCTTTTTATTTATCTATGTGAATAGAAAGAAAAGTAAACAGCTGGTGTTTTAGAGATATCAGGAGAAAACTTTGTCTTCTTCCACAAATAAAAGATAGAGAGCCCACTCCATCCAAAAACTCCAAAGACCATCAGTCAACACTCCAATAAAAACAAGTAGCATTGTGGCAGAAGTAATACTTTTTATTTTAGTGTGTCAATGTTATGAAGAGTAGTTGGGGCATGTATCAAATCACATAATTTTTTAAGTGTACAAAACCTGGTTAACTTAAAACTAGGAATAGAGAGAGGAATACTCAAACGCAGAAACCAGAGAGCAAGATCACATCATATGAATCTCTTCACCTTTCACACCACAGAAATGAATCAGCTCAGTTATCAGACATAGATTCACATCATGTCAAAATAAATGTCCCACAGAAATGTGTTGAAGTCTTGCTTAAAAATAAGGGAGGAGGAAATGCGCCCTGAAAATCCTGCTCGTTCTAAGCTTTGGTTTTAGAATAAGATAATCTCCAGTGCGACGCATCTCTGTTTCAGTGGGTAATGGCTTAGTTTACGAAAGCTCTTGATGCCTCTCCTTGACGCTGTCACAGAGAGCAATGGGGTTCCTTTCGGTGCTTGGAGCCCCAATGATGACATTGATTGCTCACCATTTAGCACCTGGATTGTTCTGGGAACAACGGAAAACTTTCTCCTCTGGGTTTTACATCTAGGGGCACATAGTCTCCGCCCTGATGGGAGAGGATCAAACTCTGAGAACAGTTACATGTGAGGAGTCCTGGAGGATCCTCTGAGCAGTTCTCAAAGTTTGCTGATCACATAAAGTAGTAAGAGATCGGATAGGCTGCTCAATGACCTTTGAGGAGACTTTCACGATGCTGGTCAAACGGTTCCTGTTCTGTAGAGCCTGAATAAGAGGGTTAATATATTTTCAATAATAGAATCTTGTTAAAACGGGACGGTTTGTTCCAAATGATTTCAGTTTCCTCAGCAGATATTGCCTTTGATGGCACTTCGTTAAGATGGCCACAGTATTATATCTATATAGAGTATAAGAACTTCAGGTGAACATCAAAAATAGCCCCCAGATATTTATACTGAACAATCTCCACTGGCTCTTCTTGGATAATAGAGCAGAACGACTCAGTCACCTAGCTCTGTTTGGGAGAGAAGGTCACAATCATGTTTTTTTTTTTTTTACATTTAGCTCCAATGTGGGCACCCACACCACTCCACAAAGTCCTGCAGAGCTAAGCTGTGTTAGTGAGTGCCATCAGAGAGAAGGGACTGAAGAACTGTATCATCTGCAAATTTAACAATGTGACCATTCGGCCTGTTTCAGTCATCAGAAAAAGCAGCAAAAGTTGCTAGATTTGTCGCTAGTCACTAGAATAAGTAAAAAAAAAAGTTGCTACAGTGTCTGTAAAGTTGCCAAGTTGGCAACACTGATCCACAATATGCTTACACAATATATATATATATATATATATATATATATATATATATATATATATCTATTTATATATATCTATATATATATATTATTATATATCTATCTATATCTCTCTATACTATATATCTAATCTCTATATATTATTATATATATATAAAAGGGTGCGGAATGTACGTCACATGATATTTATGCAAATTAGGTGATGATGTCATCTAGCAACTTTTGAGTCAGCCTAAAGCAACCTTTCTTACTGAGGAGTTGGCAACAGTGCATTTTCATGAATCACTTGATTGTTAGACGTGTGTGCACGTTTTTGGTATCTGTGTCAAAATTCTTGAGCAGAAAATTGCTTTTTAAATGCTATTTTACTTTAAATTCTCTAATATGAGTGTTTTTTTAACCGTTCGTGCACACATTTGTCAAATACCATATAATCTAAATGTTATTGAAGCACAATGTTAAGTTGGTTTAGCATTATAAGAAGGCCCGGTATAGTTTAGGAGTTAATTCAGCTGTTAAAAGCTTTATGTTAATGGCATAGCAATACATATCTACTGCACCAGAGTAGCAATGATCCTTTACATAAAAAAAAACTAATATCTAAACACATATGTTTTCATAATACACCATATGCTACCCGTTGTGATTCTGCTTAAACCGTAGCTCACATCATCATGCAGCTGGGAATAATGCAATATCTGTAATGTACCCAATCTGTTTTGTTGCCCATTAATGGATGTGCTTTAATTTTCTGAGGTTAGCTAATAAGCTGCATGCCTGATCTGGTTCTTCTCCAAACAGCCCTAATTACACCGGAGCGTAAAGTGCCGCTTCATTCTCGATTAATGACCGGCCTTACATTAAAGAAGGGAATGAAAAGAAGGGAATGCCAAGTCCCTAAGCAAACGGCTGCACAGATGTCGAATCAGCAAAAATCCAGTTTCCCTGCTCAGCGATTGTGAAACCTTGAGAGGAAAGAAACATATAGATCTGGCAAAATTACTGCTAGAAATATAGGAGGTCAAAAAGTTTAGGATCTCAAAACTCATTTGTTAAGCTGTGGTTTTTCGCAGTATATGCATGCAAATTAATTCCTCGAATATCACAAGGGACTTTTAAGCATGCTGTGGGATTTTGTGAAAAGTGTGTCATCACCAACAAAACGGACAGAAATGGGCCAGAGACTAAGTGTCCCAATTTGATGTTTGTGAAAATTCCGTCTCAGAGCCCCTTTAAATTCTGTTTATCATTCTGTTAAAAATAAGCTATCTGAAATGTTCAACACAATAAAATTAAATAACAATTTTAAAACATGACAAAAGAAGCTCAATCATGTTATAATACAAATTTGTTGTAAAAGTGTTAAAAAAGACCAAAACTTGCACTGAGTTCTGCACTTGGTCCAGATGGTTTATATGTTTGAAAGCTTCAAGTTATTTACCATCTTAAAACGATAACAACTAAAACTTAAAGCCTTCTAGGCTAGTGCCCCCATTACACACATCAAATAAAAACACAAAAACATCACATGAAGTATGTTACATAAAATTACATATGATTTTTTGTAACAAGACAGCCAACTGTTTTGAATGATCCCATGCTTTGCCGAAACTTTTGTCATAAAACTAACATCACAGATTCTAGTGCTACTATGGCAACCTCTGCTCACACTGCCATTACAGCTATTATTGCCATCGTTAACATCACATCACCTATTACCACCACCACAACACTTCTACTGCTAACACTAGTCCAACTACTGCTACTGCTAGCACTATTACTACTACTTGCACAGTACAACACACTAATACTTCTTTATCTTCCATCTCTACTGCTGCTACTACTAATTAAACTACCACTACTTGTACAGAAACAACTACAACCACCAGCATTACTACTCTGCTACAATTTTAGTAACAAGAGACTAAGCACAGAGGAAATATCTGGTAGTTCTGCTACTACTACTGGTACTACTACTTAGATTACTACTTGCACTAGTACCACTTCTACTTGCACTGTTCCACTACTCATTACTTTCAGAGATACTATTCCTACTACTACTATTTACACTAATACTACTAGCATTGGTATGTCTACTACTTCTTGCAGTGATATAACTACTACTTGCACTGGTAATACTACATCTATTTGCACTAGTACTAGTACTTCTACTAATACTTTACTGGTACTTCTAATACTACCACTGCTGCTAATACTACTTAAACTGCTAATATTACTATTACTACTACTACTTTGGTACTGCTACTTCTACTTGAACTGGCACTACTACTACTTCTACTTGATCTGGTAATACTACTTTTATTTGCACCGGTACTACTATTACCACTACTTGCACTGATACTACTACTACTAAAACTGGTACTACTATTATTACTTGTACTGGTACTACTACTTTTGCTTGCACTAGTACTACTACTCATACTTGCATGTGTAATATTGCTACTTGGAACAGGAATTCTACTACTGCTTGCACTAGTTCTATTTTTGCTACCTACACTGGTACTACTACTACTTGCACTGGTACTTCTACTACTACAACAACTACTACCGCCTCCACTGGTACTATTGCTTGGACTACTACATGCACTGGTACTATTTCTACTACTACTACTACTGTCACAAATATCACCACTACTCAGTTCAGTCAAAATGGGGGGAATCTTGATCTTTGACTTGAGTCAGGCTCCACTTTTTAATCCCATGGTAAATCCAATGAATCTTTTGATTATTCATTATTGTTCATCATCCTTTCTTAAAAACAAACAAAAAATAAAGCCATAGTAACAGAAAATGCACAGAAAGTTGATGGCATAATAATTATGCAAATGTCTTGTTCTCCAGTTTTTTTTTTTACTATTTTAATGACCCTGAGTCATTTCATTACATAACCTTAACTGGGCTAACAGTTTGACTATCTTGTTACATATTTAAATGAAGTGAACCTGTATAGTGCTTTGGATGTCTAATATTATTTCAAACAAAGCCATAAACAGGGTATATAATCAAATATATTTTAGAGAAAATGACAATAATATTTACATCCAGTGGACTCAAACCCTCCATGTCTTTAAGTAAAAGTGAAATGGGATTACAATGACTGTGTTTCTTGATATTGACTTGTGAAATGCCTCTCCCTGCTGTGAGGTATACAGTGAACACTGAATTAGACAAACAAGTCGAGTACTCTATAGGTATGTACAGCTGCGTGTGGTCATATAATGTGAGTTCCCTGTGAGCACATTCTGCTTATGAATTCATATTGAATTGCTTATGAATCAGAGTGTGCCAATAGGGAGTTTGGCAGTATCTCTGCATGCCATTACGACTCTTGGAACCTGTGTTTGAGAGAATATGCACTGGATAGTGTGAGTCTGTCAGCAGAAACATTTCAATGGAAATTTCTCCTCTCGCTCTCAAGATCACTCTGCGCAAACGTACTGTCAGAGAAGAGGCGCATTTCTGCTGCTGCATCAAAATCATAAAAAGAGTGAGACTGGGAGAGAGAGAGTCTAATCCGCTGTCTTTTCTTCAGCTCACTGATTTTTCATCTTTCTTATGCTACAAAAAAGACATACACTGACACACTTGCACTCTCCCCTGTAAAATATCCCAAATACTTCTTTCTCTTTTTCTCCCTCTGGCATTTCATCTGCTTGTTTGATCTCTAGATGTTTAGTGCATATTGGAGTTATCCATCAAAATGTGTGCCAGTCATCTCTCTTTCAGAAGCCAGAGCTCCTTTAACTTCTGAAACCCTTTTTATCAAGCCCAGTGGGGGGTTGTGACTTTTAGAAGGGCAAAAAGAATGGTGTATTGTTAAAAAAAGCTATTTGAGTCTATAATCTGGTTGTGCCTTTTGAACACTAATTTTTTCCTGAATGGTCTTGAAATAATGCACACCATGAAATAATTCACAAGAGGTCAAAAAAGCTACCTTTCCACGAACAAGGGAAAGCACGACCCATGTACGTAACCAGGAAAGGACTAGGACTTAAAATGGAATTTGTTTGGTCATGTTGGTGACCTGACATCAACATTTGACATTTTTAAAATAACTTCTGCAAAGTAATAACTTTTAATCAAATTAAAAGTCAAGTTACAGAAAGTTTTTTAATAAGTCGTATTTTTTGTACTTACAGAAACTACATTTTCAATTATATTTTTTTAACTTCTGCAATACATTTTAAGTTTTTAGAGAACGTAAAGGACTATTTTATCGAGAACTACTGTTCTTTTTTACATCACTATCCTTTGTTGTATTAACAAATTATCTTGTGTTAAACCATTTTTATTTGCAACAACACCCTAGCCCATGTTTTGCCAATGTTTAAAAAGAACCTTCGATGACTGCATAACCCTTTTCGATCCATGTGTTTCTTTGGTGCCATTTTATTTATCTAATTTTGCACTAACTGAGAAGTACACCCTGTGCAGGTCACCGGTCCAATGTAGGGAAGAAATCTCTCACAATTCACTCACATTTCATTGTGCGGGAATTTTTTTTCATGTTTTTTTTTTTTTTTTACTGCGGAAGGAAACCAGAACACCCGGAGATAATCCAGAGAACATAAAAACTCAAGATAGCCCCCAGCTGACCTTGAACATTTTTTTAACGGCACCATTATATAATTTCCATATTTTCAT
Source organism: Danionella dracula (assembly GCA_900490495.1). Taxonomy (NCBI): domain Eukaryota; kingdom Metazoa; phylum Chordata; class Actinopteri; order Cypriniformes; family Danionidae; genus Danionella; species Danionella dracula. The sequence goes on from UELW01000556.1 coordinate 9,686,004, forward strand.
ACCAAAATACTTGCAGACAACCATAGGAAGCATATTTTAAAGTTATGGTATTGTGGTTTCAAAACCTGAATAACTGCAGCTCATATCATATACAACTGATTCAATGTTAATGAAAGCTTAAATATTGTGCCAAAATGTATAAAACGCAGACAGCACAGACCTGAGTAACTTCTTTGAAAAACATTAAACAAACCACCCAGAGAAATTACATTGCATTTCATAGGACAAAAACGATCTTAAAAATGACAATAAAAAAAATCTGTGTACATCTTTTGTTCATGTGACAGTTTTTGTTTTCAGGATGTATTCTGTTTTAGAGTAGTTAGTGATTACTCATTTACCCAGACAAAAAATAATCCATACATTCCCTAACCCAGGGGTCACCTATTCAAGTTCTGGAGGGCATTTTAGTTGCAGTTCTGCTGTAGCATGCATACTACTCTAGCTCTCATGATGGTAGATCTAAAATTTGCAGGACAGTAGCGCAGTTAGTGACCCCTGCTCTAACCATTTGTTATCACAGAGTTATACAAATTGTCTCACAGTGGATAAAATTCAAGGTACCACCCTCAGGCCCATATCCCATGAGTGAAAATTAGAGTCTTACAATTAGCCTATTTATTTTTTACTCTGGCTGCACACCAATCCACCCAAAACCCAGTGCTTGCATGTTGAGAAAGTGCCAACTCCGCTCTGAAATCTAGTTTCCAAACACATATAGTGCAGTCGAACAGAACGGGTTGAGGCACATGATTCATTTTTCTAAATTAATGTTAATTTACTTTAACATTATTAATGCACATGTTTTTGCACTTTCTGTGGCATGTAAAGACCAGTTTACTTTCTGGTGCTGTTGGGACCTACCAAATCGGGATTAAATGGACTTGATCTTTTTACTCAAGTTTGGATTTCGCTTAGTCTGTAAAAAGATGACTTGGGAACATAGGGGAAAAGATCAGTACTTTTCCCCTCTAGCCCAGCATAGACGCTTATGTTTTTTTCATTTAGCAGTTGCTTCAAAGCAGCTTCACTAAGTTATTGTGAGGATTAAGAGTTAGACAGGAATGTGGTGAAATAAAACAACCAAACTATTATTTTTTATTGATGTGGGGAAAAACTTGAAACTCGGAGTAAAAAACTCCCATACACATGCAGAAAAAAAATCTCAGTGAAGAACCCTTTCTGAGATCACATAGAGCCTCTCTAATTGGGACTGGTGCTAATCACCTCACCAACATAAAGCCTATTTAAACGTAAGGTCTAATTCTACAGCTATTGCCTACACCATGCAGACCTCTTAACATTAATATTATAGCAGCAGTTACCAGTGTTAAATTTATGTGTGGATTGGTCAACCCGCACAGCATCAGTCGTCATTGCAACAATCCACTTAACATTGCATCTTCCTAAGAAAAAAAAAAACATTATAAGTTCTATCTTTCCTTACATCTCTCTCTCTTTTTATGCAAATACATGCAGGGTTGCTGATTGGTGGTTCTGTTTTTTTCTGCCAGGCAATGAGGTTCCTGTAGATGCGGATAACACATAACATTTTGTATGAAGCGTACCGGAGGCTCAGAATGGGCATAGCCAGCTATCACCATCATGGATGTGTGTCACTTCCGGGTTTCCAAAAATTACTCCAGAGAGGTGAGACATGGTGTAGCAAAGACATCTGATTGGGTAAAAGTTTTAAATCTTGATCATAAACAAACAAATTTAAAAAGAATTAACCCCCCCAGAGAGTTCATGAAGGTCAAAACTGGTGATCTGGATAAACAACATTGCAACACCATGGGGGCAAAACATATTTATTATTTTTTTTTAGTTCCAAAGTTTGAAAGTGTTAACATTGGAGTGAATGAGAACCTAGGCGTCACGGTGGCGCAGTGGGTAGCACGGTCGTCTCACAGCAAGAAGGTTGCTGGTTCTAGGCTCGGCTGGGGCAGGTGGCATTTCTGTGTGGAGTTCTCATGTTCTCCCCGTGATCGCGTGGGTTTTCTCCGGGTGCTCCGGTTTCCCCACAAGTCCAAAGACATGCGTGAAATAAGTGAATTGAATAAGAACAACTGCCCATAGTGTTAAAGTGTGAATGTGTGTGTGAATGTTTCCCAGCGATGGGTTGCGGCAGGGAAGGGCAGCCGCTGCGTAAAACATATGCCAGTGAGTTGGCGGTTCATTCCGCTGTGGCAACCCCGAAAGGGAATAAAGCCGACATGAAGATGGATGAATGAATGAATGAGAACCTTGTGGCCGGCCGGGGTACTACAGTTCAGAGTTTAGTCACTTCCTATCGCACATCGGTAGAGAGGTTACACCTTACGAACATGTCATCTCAGCTGAGGGTTGGAGTTGGCTAAAGGACATGGTTGAAATCTTCAAGGAGGGGCAGCGTAATAAAGTGTGAGGTTCAGAGCAGTGGAGATGGTAACCCAGACATTGGAAGCATTTTTTGATTAGAGTTAGATGGGAGGGACTCAAGGGGGTAGAACAGTTCTTATGTTACAGAGTTTTTTGGTTCGTTTTGCTGGGTTGCATTGACAGCTTGATTTTATTATAATTATGTTCTTTAACGTTTGGTTAATGGTCTAAAGATTTTTAAAGCACCTTTGAGTTTTTTTTTATTTGTATTGCTGAATCTCAATGGTATGGGACAGTAATCCTAGCGTAGTCTCTTTTGGAGTTTTTGAATTTTTTTGCATTGAACCAGGTAACATCTTTCTTAAAAACAAAATATAATGTAATATATTGCGCTGTGGCATCTAGCTGCTTTTGCAATTGCCTTTTGAGACTATTCCTCCTCTCCTTATGGAGGGTGTCGATGATCAGTCATCACGGCCGAAGACTTTTGCAAAACCATTACGTGAGCAGTCTTCTCCATGATTTTTTATGCTGTAACAATTTCAAAGTAGAGGTTATATTTTGAGAATGAGATGTATTAATTCGCTGAACAGATTGACATGGAATGTACAATGTAGAACTTCCTTGTGACATTCTATTTTTGTGAAAGAATGGATTTTTTTAACTGAGTGTAAATACTTTTTCCCAGCCAAAACATGAAAAGTTTGCTTTTATATTGAATTATCATGCATCACTGAGAGGCGCAGTCTACTGCCCATTAAGAGGCATGCTGAGTCAGACTCATACAAACCTTCACAATAGAAAGAGAAGGTGCTGGAGAGTCAAAAGTGTAGTTGCATGTTCACTCCTGTGAGAGGCAGCAGAGATACAGAAGCAGGCAGTCACATCCCTGTTTTAATAGTCATCCACTCACTATCACAGCATGAACACCAACATTAAGAGTTAAAACCAAAACAAGACAACAATGAAAAAAAGCCTGATGGAGGCTCAGAATGAGTCATTGACACACTCCTCAACTGAAAACCCTGCAGCCAATTTGCCTCTAGTCTGAATGAAAAATTCTCAGTGTGAAGCTCTTATGCTCTGTGCGTTCATAAATATTAAGCTGAAATGAAAGTTAATGGAATAATGTAAAGAGATAATGTTGAATTCTCCTGCCCTGTGACCCCTCGGCATTTCATCAAAGAACTCGAGCGAAAGTCCTTCTTTCATCCTGAGCTTTAATAACACTCAACGCCTCGGAAGAAGCCCCAAAGAGGCAAGTGTAACTGATTAATAGCCAGTTCCGTGCTAGCCTGGGGAAAGTGAACAGGTTCATTTCAAAGGATCCGTTTTATTGTTAGCTGGGGTAAAAATTGAAACTATATTCTGGTTTAAGATACGCTGGGCATATTATTTCAATACTTCAAGCATAAAAGCAGGGATTATTCCGAAGGCAGTTAAACAAAAGATGAGTGAGTGCTGCGTGTTTTTTTTCGAGGCAGTTTCAAGTCCTCATTTTCAATGACAGACAGGATGCTGTTCTCACAGGTAGGTGAAAAATAAGCCTAGACTGAAGTAAAGACTCAAGCAATATTGCCTTTTATAACACAAACTTCAATCAAAATCCTTACAGACAAAACCAACAATTCTCTATGGAACGCTCACCAAGGTCTGTCAAAAAGATTTAGGGCATGACGGTGTCGAAGAAGGAACAATAAAGGGACACAGGTGAATCTTTATTTTGTGTGTTCACAACAAATTGGAAAAAAAGTGAAAGCGTTTAAATCCTGGTGTGAATCAAACTTGCTCATTTTACTGATTGAAAATAATAAACTTTAGTACAAATTATGATGGGAGTTAACATGGAATATAAAGCACCTTCACACATTTACCCAAAGCACAGTCGACAACATCGATATACCTTAAAAAAGTAAACCATGGGTCCGCAATAAATAAGATGTGTCACTGGACCAATTTACTAGATTAATTTTGATTGGCCAAAAATGGAGGACAGCCAACTATGGGTTAAAAGGTGGAAATTTCTCAGAGCAGAAATAGCAAAAAAGAAACTAAACTTATGCATGCAGTGCTGGGGCTGAACTCCCACTCATGTTTAGGTCATAATGTAAATAAAATTAACCCCTCACTGTTACAAATATTATAGGTCCTTACTATAGGTATTAAGTCCTACCAGTTTTTTTATTCACTTTTATTCTACAATATTGCTTTTAGATTTGACCTCTGAATTTGACACAGTGGATTAAACAATGAAAAACCTTCTGTTTTTGAGGATTTACGAACGTTCTCAAACTAACTATACGTGACTTGTATTTTTTAGTATTTTTTCAAATTTTATGACATTATATATATTTTTTTACTTCTTTAACATTTAGGAGCATTTTCTCAATCAGTTTCTCAATCAAATGGACATCAGAAAAATAAGACTTGGGAAAAGACCTAGAATGGTGAATTTAAGACTTTTTAAGGTCTAAAATTTGGGCTTTAAAATTTGAAAATCCTGTATTTGTGGGTCAGTGTGAAAACTCCCCACCGCCCCACTCTTTTCACCACTTGCTTTTTGTACTTAAGCACACCATGCTTATATATATATATATATATATATATATATATATATATATATATATATATATATATATATATATATATATTATATATATATATTTATTATAATATGTAAGTCATATATATTATATACTTTTTCTACCTCATTGCCTTATGTTATTTATTATTTGTTATTTGTGTTGCACTTTATTTATTACATCGTACTTATGTTTTTCGTATTGTACTTATGTTGTTTGCACTGACTGCTCCATGTACCACAGAAAATTCCTTGTGTGTGTACACTCCCACACTTGACAATAAAGCTGATTCTGATTGTGATATGTTTTGGATCTATAAACAAGTGCTTTTATTATATGTGCTTTTATTAATAGTTTCCATGTAATATACTGCCCTCTAGCTCTTGGAGAGCCACAGGGATTGATTTTGGGACCCATAACTTTTATTGGGTCCCCCATGACCCAATAAAAAAGCATGTATTTCATTAACACATAATGAAAATGTCTCATTATGATGACTGCTAAATGTATCAATGACAAAACAAATTGGGCAGTTTTCATCATGTAAGGATAAAACATGTAATAAACATGTAATAAATGCTTTTATTTTGTATTTTATACATGTCTATATACCTGGACTACAGCAATGCACTTTATGCAGGTGACGGTTAAGACTCGCGACTCAGACTGGAGACTTCTTTCAGGAACCAAAAAGAGGAAGCATATTGCACCTGTACTTGCTTTGCTTTAACTTTTAAAAACACTTATAAATAAAAATCTATAACTTTTTGGTTTCTCAGTTCATGGTTTTTAAATTAAATCTGCAAAACAGTTAAATATAAAATAGGATTTCCCAGTTCATCACATACTTCTTGAAATCAATATATAGTCCTATAATACTATATAGTAAGGTCACAGGACAGTTGAGTAAAGATAAATATGTTTCTTTGTCATCATCTTGGCCATGTCACACAACACAATATACACCACAAACCACTTAATTAATGGTTTCCTTTTGTAAAAAATAAATAAATATACTTCTAGTGTATGCAAAGTATATTTAAATGTATCTCCTATTCAGGCTTTCATTTTATTTTAAATGTATGCATACAAGCTTGATCTTGAACTTCAAAGTGCAGTAGTTATCAAATTTAAAATGAGTTTAAGAATAATAATCGTTAAAGCTTTTGCCCTCGTAACTCTCCACCCAAAGCCAAAAGTTGATTAATACTCTGTCCTCTTCAGCCTCAGACAGTGGTGGCATTTTTATAAATATTTCCCTAACGTAATTCACTTAAATGATGATTTCTGGAATTGTGTTGGTAGAGCGATCAGAAGAGATTGGTTAGATTGTGGCAGTCTTGTTGCCCAGGCGTTTATGGGCCAGTTCCCTCTCAGCAGCTGCAGGTGACTCATCTACAATATTAATGACTGGCCCAGAGGGACCAACCACTGTCTCAGATGCAAGAGACAGAGAGGAGCACACCATGTGCTTCTAGTGAGGGGGTGTCGTTGTGATCAGTTTAGCCTATAAGGGACAGTAGAGGATTTTATGTGCCATTCAGTATAGGAAATCAATTAAAAAAAAAAAATCTAAGCAAAACTCGAACTAATTAACAATACCGGAATTCAATTAAGAACCTTCATATAGGACCAATATAGCTTACACTTTATAATAAGTAAAGTAATTTTCCAGCTAAATTTGGCTATTTCTTATAATCCCTTTATTCCACATTGACTACATTCCTCTAATTGGATGCTCGTGTCTTCTGTTCAACATTAGCAGTGTGTTCCATCTACAGTTATCAGCATTGGAAATCAATGATTTCAGAGAGCATGACTGAACTCAAATTGTGTACCCTTAAACCAGGGGAGGCTATATTCAGTCCCGAAGGACCATTTTGTTTGTAAAATCTTTTATAGTGTGCATCGAACAGCCAAAAGGACCTAATTTTTGATTAAGTGTGATGTATGTCCTTTGAAGCTAATGGACCAACTTTGGACACCCCTGCTTCAAATGATGATCAAGGACAATTAAGGGTGTAGTCAATGGAGACCCATGACAATAAAATAGCCAACGGGTCACCAAATCTGGTTCGGGAGGTCCAGAGCCATGCACATTTTTGGTTCAAGCATCATGAAACATACCTGTTGCAGTAATTAAGGTCCTCTTGACTTGTTGAAGCTAGAGTAGAATTCATACCAGAGGAGAATTGCAACTAAAACGTGCAGGGCTTCGGATCTCCAAGATAATATTTGGTGACCCCTCATATAGCGAATCAGGGTGTGATGCACCAATAGGTGGACTAGCCACATCTATGATTAACATCACACATGCATTTAGTTTCCAAAGGCGTTGATTCTGGTGTAGATATTCCTCTTTGTACTATAATTGTATGGTTTAGCGGAAAAAATTACATTTTGGAGTACTCCTCACCTGGAAGTCAGTTTGCATGTTCCCCCTGTGCTTGTGTTGGATTTCTCTAGTTTTCAAATCAAGGTAAATTGAAAACTTTAGATTTTCCTAAGGAATAAAAGTGAAGAAAAATGCCCTGATCCAATATAAGCTAGTGACAGGCACAGGTAGAACCCCTGACAAGATGCTGGTAAAGAAAATAGATAAATGGATGGATGGAAAATTTTTTAACTAATCTATTAAATGATTGATGTATAAACATTATACGAAGAAGATTACCACAAAAGAAATCATGTCTCCTCAAAGAGGTTTTCAAGGTCATAGTGCCATTCACCAAGCTCAGGCTTTTCTAATGTTTCACATTAATAGGTAATGAATAAATCGAAAGCATCACCCCTCGGTGTTTAATTAAAACGTCAGACTCTTATGAATTCTTTACATCACCACTTCCCTTGAGGTGTGTATCTTGGCTCTAAAATGCTGTGGGTGTGGATGTGTGTGTGTGTGTGTGTGCGTGTAGGGGTGTGCGTGTAGGGGTGTGCGCGTGTGTGTTTTGGCTGCATTACATAACAGGGTGTGATGGAGAAGAATATTAGCTTCACTTTTCTGGCTGTTTTCCCATCTCTCAGGTCGTGCAGCATAAGCGGCTTATGTCACTCTCTCGTCATGTGAGGCCACATGCGGAGGATATGAATATCAGCTAATATTCATCATCAGAGGAAACTGCGGCTCATGGGAATCCAGAGCTTTGAAGACAGCGGGAGGCCCCATGTTTCGTCTATCTTTGCTTATTTCTATCTGTCAGTTATGCTGTTCTGCTCAAAAATAAGCAGTTAAAATGTACCCTTTCGTTAATTTAGTACAAACTCCAGCAACTCCCGGAATAATCTCAGACTTATTTATAAGTACAGTGCAGAGAAACAACTTTTTTTTACATTATCAACATGCTGTTTACAGTTTCACATACTGAAATGAACTGAATGGCCACTTTAACAAACACATGTTGTTTAATGTTTCTTTGTTGTTTGTGTGGACAATAAAGCAAAACAATGTAGTAATTTTATATTTAATCAAGTGCTCATGTTTGCATTTATTGAATACTTTAGTGATTAATCATGAAGATAATTGAATATTTTCATCTTCATTTGAAATTTTATTTGAAACAATATATATATATATATATATATATATATATATATATATATATATATATATAGATATATATATATATATATATATATATATATATATATATATATATATATATATATATATATATATATATATATATATATAGAGGCTTGTCTTCAGCACCGGCAGCCTCAATGGCTCGATCCCAAACTTTGTCCTTGGCTAACAAGTCTTTATAAAAAGCTTTTAGGGATCAAAATTGTTTCTGAATTTTGAGGATGAGGCGAGTCTCGTCCATTGCAGCTGTTAGTAACCTTTTTGGGTTCCTGTGTGTAATGACACTTCCTGCACCAATATAATATAAAATCTATTACCATCTTTGTCTTTAAATTAACTAAAAGTCAATCAATCAAATTTTTATATGTAGCGCTTTTTTATCAGTTACTTTCAAAGCAGCTTCACAAAGTCCTCGTGAGGATCAGGTAGAGTAAACAGGAGTTCCTCTGTGAGGCCCCTGGGAGCCTCGCTGACTGAGACAGGTGATAGTCACCTCCCCAGCATAAAGAATATACAAACTTAATATCCATCGACAAATAGCTCACCAGACAGCACCTGAAAAAAATTAAATAAACACAAACAAAACAGAAGCAAAAAAAAGAACAGTGGTTGGAACAATATAACACAGACAACAAACAGGTGATCAGCATCAGCTGCAGGATGAGTGATAAATTATGAGGAGAGCTTAAAGAGGAACATTGAACCACATTTTGTATGTTTATATTGCTCAGACACCACATCCATTATGACAAATACAAGGAGCCAATTATGCGAATGCTAGATTAAAAAGAAATGTTTTTAATTTAGTTTTGAACTCTGTGAGCGTAGCTGAAGTGTAGTGTAGTGAAGTGTAGTACTTTTTTTCAAGTGAAAATTTTGGAGGTCAACCCAAAAAGTATAAATTCATAAATAAACTCTAGCTTAACCGTTTAAAATAGTAAGGATTTTTTTGTTGTCCAAATTAGGCAAAAAACATTTTTTTTTTTTTTTACAATTTCTGGGCATTTTTGCAGTCTGTCAGTGCAAGCAGCGCGTCAAAAAAATAAAGCCAGTACCTAAATAATCGATGCACTAGAGCGCTCTTGCAGGGTCTGGTGGCCTTCTGAATCTCAATGCATTCTGAAAGAATGGTAAAATCCTCATATTTTTGTCTGTGTGTGATATTTCAGGGAGCATTTGTTGTGAATGTTATGAATTATGTCACAAATTTCAATCGGCCCGCTCCATAGCTTTCCTTTCCACTGGTGCTATATTTAAATTAATGTTTTTACTCTTATAAATGCTTTATGATTTGCTTCAACGAATATGAATAATGTTTTGGTATTTAATATTCAATTTAAGGTGTAAACAAGACCATACCAACTGTTTCGCTGTTTAAAACATCCATCCATCCATTTTCACGTCAGCTTTTGCCCTTTCGGGGTCGCCACAGCGGAATGAACCGCCAACTCCTCTGGCACATGTTTTATACGGCGGATGCCCTTCCAGCCGCAATCCATCGCTGGGAAACATTCACACACACTCATTCACAATTTAACACTATGGACAATCGTTCTTACTTAATTCACTTATACCACACGTCTTTGAACTTGAGGGGAAACCGGAGCACCCGGAGAAAACCCACGCGATCACAGGGAGAACATGCAAACTCCACAGAGAAATGCCAACTAACTCAGCCGAGGCTCGAACTAGCAACCTTCTTGCTGTGAGACGACCGTGCTACCCACTGCGCCACCAGTTTAAAACATTACTTTGCATATGTATTTGCATTACAGAACCTGGGAGACCTGGATTAAAATGGGAGTCAGCAGAAGCAGCTTGGGTTTCTGTTATGAACATTTCCTGGATGTCTTCCAAGTAAAGGGTTTTAGTCATGTCCAGTCCCTGTGTCCCAGCGCAGGATAAAAGTGATGAAATGGATATACGGATGGATGTAAAGTAAAGATTTAAATACTAATATATATATAATTTTTTTACTTTTGATCCCAGTGAACAGGAGTGGTGCATTTTCTCTAAAGCTAGGCTAAGAGTCTGAAAAGAACTGTTCTCTCTCTGGTGGACCTGATCAAGCTTCCTAAGCTCAGAAGGATGTGAGGAGAGATCTTCATGAGCTTCTTGCTATATGTTTCAGAATCAGAGGTGCTTTGCTGAGCTCAGGCTTATAAGATGAGTTTATTTCTCTAGCGGATGGTCACTGCCCCCTCACTCACTCAAGTTCAGAGTGCGTCACTGGTGATATCACAAGCATGCTCGGTTCATCGATTTGTCTAACACAAGGTTTGGTTTGAGTGTTACAGTTTACGGAAAAAAAAACACCATTGTTACATTAAGACTTCTCAAGAATTCTGTCCTTTGCTTTATGTGAATTTAAAAAACTGAATGCGTCTTGAGAAAAATATATTTTAATAAATAAATATTTAGTAAAAACACTTTCAAGCTGACAGACTTGTGTTGGGTGCGTCACAGTGGCACAGTGGGTAGCACAGTTGCCTCACAGCAAGAAGCTTGCTGGTTTGAGCCTCGACTGGGTCGGTTGGCATTTCTGTGTGGAGTTTGCATGTTCTCCCCGTGATCGTGTGGGTTTTCTCCGGGTGCTCCGGTTTCCCCACAAGTCCAAAGACATGCGGTATAAGTGAATTGAGTAAGAAGTTAAAGTGTGAATGAGCGTTCGTGTGGATGTTTCCCAGCGATGGGTTGCGGCTGGAAGGGCATCCGCCGCATAAAACATGTGCCAGAGGAGTTGGTGGTTCATTCCGCTATGGCGACCCCGAAAGGGAAGAAAGCAACATGAAAATGGATGGAGGGAGGGAGGGAGGCTGGCTGGAATAGAGACACAGAATGAGTGTGAAACAGAGTGACACAATAGAAGAGAGAACGCGGAGGAGAGCTTGTGTGTGAGGGGGCACCTTCATCCTCCAGCCGACATGAAAATGGATGGATGGAGACTTGTGTTGGAACACAACTTTTTTCAATAATGCTTTCCAAACCAAAAACAAGTATTTTAAAAGTATCACAAGTAGGTCCTTCAATGAAACAGATCAAGGGCCAGGGACGGACACTCCAAATCAGCCGAGGGATCAATTTCTGAAAGAAAACCAATTATTCGACATCAGACTTGTCTGCTATGTTTAATTATAACAACTGTATCACACCTAATATTCCTGTCCAGTTTTTCAAATTAAACTTTTTTAATTTAGGTTAGTTTTGGAGCTAAAATGATACATTTCACATTTTATTGGCCTTGAGGGGAGGTTTTGGCTTAGAATTTTGTTTTGTTGAAGCTAAATATAAAATATTTATGAAATAAAACATTTTGCGCTATTAATTTATTTCTATTATTTTCTCATATGTGGTTTCCCCCCAGGCGTTACAGTGGCGCAGTGGGCAGCACGGTTGTCTCACAGCAAGGTCACTGGTTTGAGCCTTGTCTGGGTCAGTTGGCCTTTCTGTGTGGAGTTTGCATGTTCTCCCTGTGATCGCGTGCTCCGGTTTCCCCCACAAGTCCAAAGACATGCAGCATAAGTCAGTTGGGTCCATAGTGTTTGAGTGTTTGTGTGTGTTTTCCTGCAATGGGTTTCGGCTGGAAGGGCATCCGTCGCATAAATCATCTTCCAGAAGAGTTGGCGGTTCATTCCACTGCGGCGACCCCGAAAGGGAAGAAAGCCAACAAGAAAATGGACGGATGGTTTTCCCACCAATTAACATTTTACTCGTCCATTTTTCAATGCCATTTTATTGCATAAATCATTGCCAATGTTAAAATTCTTGATTAAATTTGGTATGGAATAGCAGGGTATAAAGATGAACGACAATGAGTAAAACATTTTCGCTGGTCTTCCCAAATTCACCTATTTGAATAATCAAAAGTATTTAAAACATACTAAGCATCGGCGCACTACCAGTGCTGCATTTCTGACCTTTTCCTGAACAACTCACAAAAAATATCATCGTTTGTAAATGACGTTTCAATTTGTGTAAAGATTATTGAACTGAATTTGGGAAGAAGGAGTATCACTTAATTTTAACAAAGAGTCTGGCTTGTGGGACATGTGCCTATCATTCACTCTACTTCACTTTGTTAACATTTCCTAAATACTCTAAATCTAGAAAGACAATTTCTTGGTATTTATGTCTTCTCTTTATATTTTTATTGTGGTTACAGTTTACATCTGCTGTTGTAATTCAAACAGGTCAATACATTTTCAACATTTTGAAATGAAAAAATTCTTTGTCTTTGGAAAAAATAGTAAACCAAGTATTTTTTTAAGTATACTTGCTGGTATATTATGACGTTTTATTACAGACAAATGTAACCACATTTAAACCCACTGTTTTATCCCAATGATCCATCTCCTAGCTTCTAGGGCTATTGAAAAATAAACAATTGTAGAGTTAATAAAGATGTCACCAGAGACATTGTTTATAGTCAACATTTTTTTTTTAAATACATAAATTAAAATTAAATTACATAAGTTAAATACCATTCAAATGGTCGGAGGGGACTATCCTTTCATATTAATTCAAAAAGCTGTCTGAATTAGCATTTTTTCCCTAAAAAGTTCCCTAATAGTCTTGTTCGTTAATGTGTAGAATCTTTTTAATACTGTTAGATATCTTTAAGTGACCGAGAGCTGTCCTCGGAACCTGTGAGATGTTCATGCAAAGTCAGCATTTCTTTTATAGTACAGTGCAGTTGTTTATTAGCAGTTGATTTATATCTCTCTGAGCTGCAGCGATGCACTGCTGCTCTTGCATGTTAATGCACCTGATGTGAACTCAGCAGTGTTTCCTGTCTCGCTGCTCCTCTCCCCCTTTCTGCTCGCTCTTTTTAAAGGTGTTTGAGTCTCTGGAGAGAAATAACACACAGCTTCAGGTCACCTTTTTTCTCCAACGTCTCCAAACTCTCACAAAGCCTTGAATGTTTCCCAATGAAATGGCTGTATTAGTCAGATTTATTTAACATTTTAGCAATTACTTTGTGTCTGGCTGGGTTTAGCCTCATGAATAAGATATTTTATTTAGAAATGTTTCATGCCTCACTGTTTTATAGCGGATCGATCTGATGTAATAGGAACAGTTAACTGTCTCACCTTGTACAGTTGTAAGCAGTAAAAGCTGTCATGGAATCACATTAGATGCACACTTCCCTGTGCTTTATGATGCAGAAGCTTTTAAAAATCAATAAAACTGCAAGTGCATGATTTTGTTTAAGTAAAGATAAGGACAGCCATGCACTCTAGGTTTAACACACAATCCATTTTAGACAGGACATAAGCTCAGCGTGCACTTAAAGTGTCTGGCTTAGTTTGAATTCATATTTTGATTATGTTAAAAAAATATTTAGGTGAGGAGAAATAGATAACAACAACAGCATCAAAAAATGCAGCTCAAATGGAATAAACGTTAAAAGGGTTTTAGTTATTACTATTTAAATGCTGTTAAAAAAATTTAAACGTGAGAAAAAATGTGTTGATAAATAAATGTATGCATAAAAATAAATCATAAGTAATGCTTCCCAATCCATGAACTCTCTGTCCACTGTTCTTAAGCTAATCTGAAGGCCACAAGAAATTTGGAGGTCTATAGAGAGTATTTGCTTGTTAATATTACTTACTATTTACAAAAAACTCACATTTTCTTATAACACAGTTAACTGGAATCTATAGGAGCCAGGTAATTTCATGACTAGAACTTTTGCAGCGGTGCCATCCTATCACAGTTCACAGAGCTCCTGGAAGGGACCCATTCTTTCACATAAACTTGAAAAAACAGTCGGCATGGTTAGGTGCTGGATTTTATACACCTTTGGTCATGCAAGCGAGTGGGACACCTGCTTCACATTATTTTTATGGGTGAGCAAATACTTTTGGTTATATATTTAAATAAGTAGAAATTATGTAAATGACAAGAGAACAGATATGTGATTAAACAAGAAAATTGTTGTATAAACTATAATTTTTTTAGGTCAACTTATTTAATGCAGCAGAATAAAATAAATGTATTATTGTACTGTTTATGGTGGTGCTATTATATAAAGGAAGCAATGTTGACATCCAAAATGAGTGTATTATTAAATCAAAACACATTATGACTTTGAATCTGGTATAATGGTCAAAATCAAGGTATAACACATGCCTTTTTTATACAATCTTAAACAATGCACAGCAACAAAAACATCCTGAGCTTGAGAGGGAGTAAATAAATCTGGTTTGCCGGTGGTTTGTAAAATGAGACCAACTACTTGAGGAAACAAGAGCTTGATTATGTGCTCTGAACATCACCAAGCCAAGGAAAAATCCAGGTCATTCAGGTGTTAAGGAAGAGATTTGGCCAAACTTTACATAAGGAGATACTCTGTAGTGTTTTTGGCATGCCCAGCATAGAGACGCTCACTGTAGGGGTAAGGTTGGAGATTGGCAGAATTGAACTACATAACGAGGCACTCTTCTCATTGACATCTAGACTAATTTCGAATAAAGTAAACAGTTTTTATTAAATGAACATGTACTTTTTAGTTATGTAATGATTTCATTTTAAAACCAGTTTTATATATAATATTTGTTAACTTCAAAATAATGGTTTGTTTTTTCAACTATAATGTCTGATGTTAGATTATAAATTAGTTCCAGTCTATCATTGATGACATGTTTCCTTCATTGGCTCTGCCCCATTCATAAAGAAGTGATTCTATTTGTTTAGAAAAAGGGACTTTTAGAGGCAAAATTGACATTGGGGTCTTCTTTAACTAAGATTATACAGCAACAGTTAATATCAGAATCTGAAAAAGAAGTGATTACTGAGCTCTGTGCATGCGTCTTTGCCTTCTTTTGCGCAAACTCTTTCCACAACTACCAGTATTGCAGGCCAGAATATTGCTTTTCAATTCTTTTGTAATCTCTGTGGTGCCAAGTTATTTTCTTATGCTAATGCACTATCAGAGTGTATCAGTACGGACAATCTGCCCTGTATTAAAGCTGACTCTTGCAAGTCGGCCCAGGGAGATAAGAAAGGAGTTTTGTCATCCGCGCAGAAAATCAATCAGAAACTCCGACACACAGACACCGATCATACCAATATCCATTTCCAACTCCTGTCAGGCCAGTCAGCTCTTCTATAGAATATCACAAAACAAAGCAAATAAAAAGTGAATGATAGAGAATGATGGTTGAAGTGAGTAAACAGAGCATTACTCCTGAAGCTTTGTCTGTCCTGCTGCTCAGCACTTTCTAAATCCCAGCTGACACATTTGGTCCGTCTGTTCTGGAAAGATAGCCTTCGGGGACAAAGTATAGGAAACACACAGAAAAGGGAACATTTAAAAGATGATGGGTGTTTCTTAAAGGTAAACTGGGATTTGTAGCCTGGCTTTACTAATTGAGAGTATTCTAAATATCGTATTATCTGTGACTGAAGTTTGTCAAACTTTTGTCAGGCCAGTTAGCATTTGTTCATGGTTATGCAGTTTTGTGTTACAGAGTACTGAAAGTCACTTGTTAACATGTTTTTTTAGTTCTGTCTTTTGACGTTCTCTCTTCTTCCTCCCAATAGCAAATATTACTTGGCCTATCTCTGGTCCATAATTGAGCTTTTGCTTGGCCCAAGTGCCTCAATCAATTACGATACATTTATGGACATTTAAGTCTTGATACAAGGACAAAGGCCAAAGATGGGCCTTTTCTGGTCCAAGTTTTAATCATTTTAGTCACCCATACTTAGCCATAGTTTGGCCCTGATGTCATATTAAACACCTTGCCCTCTTTAATAAGGAAATAGAATAATACCAGCTGATCTAAAGGAGCCTGCGGGGAAAGCGATCAATGGACAATGCTGTGTTTTCATATTCGGATTACAAGACAGATGGCAGGACGAAGAGATGACTAACGTTTTTTTTTCTCACCAAAAAGAAGAAAAGTTCTGCACCAGGGTGATATGCTACCAAATATCTGCCCAAACTGCACGGAGGAGAGGCAAATGAGAGGTCTGGGCAAATCTGCATATCTCCCGAGACCTAATTCTACTGTTTATTTTCAGGGGTTTATTGTGTGGCAAGCTGGCCTCTTCTGCCTGGCTAACTGATGGGTCTGGCTTGCAAAAAAGGGGTGGACTTCCAGAATATTGGAGAGCTCACTCTTTTTGGCGACTGAGGAATCGAGAGCTCTCAGTTCTGTAGTAATTATGTTTTGTTGATTTAGGGTATTCACTAGTCTCTGTTTTAATTAGTTGTGTAATTAGATTAGGTTCTATTCAGTAACAATGATTAAGTTTATGAAAAATCAGAAAAGCCTTTTAACCCTTGTATGGTGTTCGTGTCTGTGGGACCCATTTTCAGTTTTCATCAGAAGAAAAATTAAACAAGCATTTATTATTTGAAGCTGGGATTCACTGGGCTTGGCTCATTTCCTGTGAAAAACATTTATCAGAACAGATTTTTTATGACCCCACACGAACACCCCCCTACACATTTATATTACACACAAGGTGTTCGGGTCTACTGGACCCGGGGCATGTTAAAGTGTGAAAATGGTAGATTCTTTACCTTAATTCTCTCTTCCTACACAAACACAAATCACATATAAACATAACATTTTACATTTTAGAATAAAATTGTGTGAATTAAAAGCACCAAAATGCAATGGATCTAGCAGAGCCACCAACCCTGCCAAAGTAACAATAATGAGAACACCACACATGGTTCAACTTCTAAACGTGAAGAAATCAGGTTAAAGAACAATAAATAAAGTATCTTTTCTGTTTATATCACTTGTTTCTTGGCTTTTTAACATAAAATGTTTTGATTGGGGGCGTCACGGTGGTTAATTCGTTTACTATTGTCCAAAAAACTTGTATTAAACAATGTTGATTTGGTGATTGGTGGAGTTCTGAATTTTTTTAGTTTTCTCCCTAGAATGGACTGTAACATTCTCTCAGTGTCTTTCACCTTTTTCCGACACACTTCAACCTCAAATTTACAGCGGCTCCTCAGCGATACAATGCTAATTTAGCAGCTAAAGCTAACAGAGTAGCTGTGCTTGTAAAGCGTCTATACACTGCGACTTTTAATGTACGTTTAATGTACTAATATATTTTAATGTGCTAAGTTTCTATTGAGTCTTCCCTCCAGACATTGTGTAAGTTTTTTGAAAAATGTATTGTATTTTATAACTGAGTTTTTGAGTTTATTCACAATGAGTTAATATTGATCCTGAAATTAACTTTTTGCCAATTCTGTGGTTTAGGTGAATTGGTGCTTTAAGGGTTAAGCAAACTTGTTAAATGTATTGAAAAAAAAAAACTTTCATAGCATTTGTAAAAAACAAAAACAAAACAGTAATTAAAGCAAAAACTAGTACCACAAACCAAATGATGGCATCCAAAATAAATGGTTGTTAATAACAAGTATTACTGAAATAATTACATTTAAATATTCAAAATATCCATAAATATTCAAACATTCCCAAACACAAAAATGGAGTCAGAGATTTTAGTTTAATTCAAGTTAGGTGTTTTTGTAGTTTTCCCACATTGTTTGCATTTAGTTTAACCTAGTATTTTGGTAATGTCTTACCGATATCTTTTAAACTAAAGAAATCGCTGAGATCACCTGGATATAATGCTTCCTTTAACCCCATCCACCTTGAAATTTCTTTGTATCTTATACAAATATAACACTATGTTTCTTCCTATTATTTATTAAAAAACATTTTGGTGTTGAGTGGACCTTTAAAGAAATGTCTGACATCTATAGGTCTTTAGATATCATCTGTATGCTGTTCAGCTGATTTTTGTATGTGCAGGGCTGCATGTCGTTTAGAATTCATATTACTCTATGAATTAATTATTAAATATAAACTCCATGAATTATGATAATTGATGAACATTATGAATTAAACATCAGCAAACACATGCTGCTGGGAGACCTGCGTCCCAATTCTGAAGGGAACATCTTGTGCCAGGGGTCTAATATTAGTATTTGACTTTCTAAGCACTGTTACACCACTAAATGAAATTAATAATGGCGGGTTATATAAATAAGAATTGTAATTCAAAGGAATACATTAATCACAAAATTGATTCTTTAGACACAGACAATGTAATTTTAAGTGAGAAAAAATATTGATACCAAATCTTTCAGCTAGAGCATACAGAGAAAATCAAACACATTTTTAGGTTAATTATCTAAAGATCCTGTGCGTCTGGGACATTTTTGGGAAGTTTCAGGTTAAATGCTTTAAATGCAGTTCCCTCCAATTCAGAGTAAAAATGTGTATTCTGCAGCGTGGTCATGTTTCGGAATAAAAATCAATAAAAACATTAAGCGTGTTTAAAGAGATAAAATAAAAGCCATTGATTCCTCCTGAGATCTTTGTGAATGTTTAGGTTGAATGCTAAAATGTGTGTTTTAAGGTAAAATAGCTGCTGCACATTTGATAAAGCTTACTTGAGCAGACTGAATGAAAAACTAATTGTGTCAATACCAAGAAATGTAATTGTTTTATTAATTCCATGGGATGGGGGGCCTTAATATTTGGGGAGCCAAAGCAGTTGCTTACCTTTGCATAATATCACAATAAAACTAACAAAAAATAAGTGGAGAATTAAACATCACAAGCTTCTCTATTCTGAAGTTTTTAAATAGAAAATGTAATTTATTTCAACAGACAAGTTTGCTCATTTTAATCAAACCCAAAATTAGTCTGTTTTGTTCCGGGTGCTCCGGTTTCCTCACAAGTCCAAAGACATGCGGTATAAGTGAATTGAGTAAGAACAATTGTCCATAGTGTTAAAGTGTGAATGAGCATTTGTGTGGATGTTTCCCAGCGATGGGTTGCGGCTGGAAGGGCATTCGTCGCATAAAACATATGCCAGAGAGTTGGCGGTTCATTCCGCTGTAGCAACCCCGAAAGGGAAGAAAGCCGACGTGAAGATGAATGAATGAATGTTGATTCAAACAGCACTGCTCTGGAAAAAAATACTGGTTAAATTATATCCAACTTTATCTTGCCCTCCAATGGCAAAACAACATGACCCAATTATTATTCATAAATAAAACAAATACAATTTTTGATGTGACCTGTCCAACACAAAAAGTTCAAAGCTGAATGTAACAGGTGTCGCTGTTAATAATTTGTGATTATATTAATTCAGCTTTTGGACCTAGCAAGGACTATCAGAAGAGTCTAGTGTCCGCTCAGGGAGGTTGCAAATAGTGATTGGAGGAACCACACAACAATTCACTTGATTATTTTTTTTATGATTTCAGGCCGTTTAAAGAAAGTAGAATAGACAGAAAGAAAATAAAAACTACCGTAGACGGAAACAGAAATAGAGCTCGTAGAGATCATAGAGATCGTAGAGAACTCATGTCAGCTCAAGGTAAGAAATGTGTAAATCACACCGATAAGAGATTTCAAGTGGGTTGGCATTGCATCCAATTATCCAAATCCAGAAGCAAATGAAGATTTGAGGCGTCGATAGAAAAGAAAAAACCTGACCTAAACGGCTAGAAATACATAACTGCATTTAGTATAAATAGTATTATTTGTGCTCTCATTTTGACAATATCTCCATTTAAATGATCATAACAGTTTCCATATTCCTTTTAAAAGTATACATATTGTGGCGACCCTGCACGGCACCGTGCCCCGGTGCATTGTGGGTAACGCTATTTCGCTACAAAAAGGGGTATTACTCGGCTGTTGTGTGTTTGTGCCACGTTTAAATGTTGTTTTACGTTCGTTTATGTTGACAGGGATTGTTATTTGTAATGAATATGTGTTTGTGTGTGGACTCACCGTCTACTATGCACTCGGTGCAAATGGTCTGGTCTGTGTCAGCTACCAGGTTATGTATGTGTGTGTTTGCCAATAAAACCCGCTTCAGTGAAGTTTCAGATGTGCTGTGTCTGATTGGGTAACTGCAAGGAGAAGTCCTGGAGGCGTGGCTGTTCCTGAGAACTCATCAGCTCCAACCTTCTATTCACTAACAGTTATTTTAAGAGCTATGAGCAGCAACAGCTCCTGAAGAGCTAAGAGTTCCCTGGGGTCGAGCGGTGTATGGGAGACAGGGATCTCTCATGAGTAGATAGACACCTGGCGCCCCGCCAGACTAGCTAGCTTTCCAGTTAGCATAGCGCAGATAACACAGCTCAGCTGCCACCCGAACCAGCGGCTCGTTACAATATATTCAGCAGAACACAGAATGCATGGAAAATTAACTACCAGGCATCATATATTTGATGAAGCGGACGTGTGACGTGAACGCTAGGCTAATCAACACTACACAAGTTGGCTTCCCCAACAGTCAATTTTTTTTAACTGATCATATGACCTAATTATTCATAAATCAAAATGTGTGATGGGGCCTGACCAACACAAAAAGTTCGAAGGTGAACTAATTAGCAGCCAAGCTAGCTCTTTGTTTTTGTTTAATCTGACACAATGCTAATCAGAATAGCACTCTCTTTTCTCACCCTGTGACAGTTGAATTTCTTGAAGTCTAAATTTAATTCTGTCATGATGACAGTCAGTCAGGGGAATGAGGGGTTAAACAAATGCAAACACCATGGCAAATGTTGACTGATAGCTAAGCAGAATCTTGCCTGTGAAGTGAACGCTAGGCTAATCAACACTACACAAGCTTGCTTCCCCAACAGTCGATTTGTTTTGACAGCATTCAGAGAGAAAACACACTTGGGCTAACACTTTGATGTTTGCGACACACACAGCATTGTCCATTGATCGCTTTCCCCGCGGGCTCCTTTAGATCAGCTGGTATTATTCTATTTCCTTATTAAAGAGGGCAAGAGCGGTTGTGGAGAAGCAAAGGCTTCTGTTTGTTTGCTGAGCTGCTTCACATGACTTATTGCTACAGTCATTAAAAGTACTGAATGTCACGCCAATGATAATTGGCTTAAAATTAATTAGTAATATCCTTCAAACATTCAGCTCATGGAAATAATCAGATGCACGTCTCATATAAACAGAATATAGTGTCACATCAGTCTTGTCACGGTATATAGCTACCTTCATTAATAACAGTACTGTAATTGACTGGTAGATGAAACTACAACTACAATCTTCACCATACTTAGTTCTTTTGTAATCCGTTGCAATAGTAGTGATGCCCTGGACAACATTACTAAATTATGCAATATAAAAGTAATATTTTATCATGGACTGGATTTGTGTCTTTTGTACTATACATGACTCTCCAATTATTTGCAGGACTCTCAAGTTTTGACCTAGCTCAGTGTAAAATATCCCCAGCAGACAGAAAAGGAGGAGGCGGGGGAGAGGGTTACTTTTGATAAGCAACTACACCAGTCCTTAGAGGTGCTGTATCATTTGACTTTTCAGACATTTCTTGCGTGTTCTCTCATCAATAACTTGCCTCAAGTCATATTCAGATCGGTTTATGCATGTTTGTGTAATCTTACTTTTTTCCTTGCATGTTTGTATAATCAATGTTTTTTTCCAAAATGAGGCTGCATAGATCCTGACCTGAACTAGAAGGTTGGAGCACATAAGGCCAGTCCTCAGGTGTCTAAACTGGCTGCCAGTGACATTCTGAATAGAGTTTAAAGTGCTGTTGCTCATCTATAAGACACAAAACAGCTCAGCACCAAAATACATCACAGATATGCTTGCAGTGTATTAAGCACATTTAATTATATATTTCTTGGCACATTTAATAGCAAGAACAATGGGAAAGGCTACACTTACATGGTTGGCAAAAAAAATAAATGTATACATCAACTTGTTTATATAAAACAATAACAATCAAACTCCAATTTTTATGTACAATTCAGTTAGATTTACCACTGGGTCGCTCCAAACAGGAATAGTCTGCTGCCCACAACTGGAACATGCTTCCAGAAGAGATTAGAGGAGCTAAAACTTTAATTACATTTAAATCCATATGTAAACATTTAAAACTCATTTATATTATTAAAAGTGTGTTTATTGACTGAGCTCTACTGCCCTTATAAACTTCAGTTTTCTTTTGTTCTATTAATTTTACTACATTTAATTTCTTATCCCTTGCTTTCTTATTTCTGAGCTGTGTATTGTTGTCTGTTTAATCTATGATCTGTTTATTAATCTGACTTTGAATTGGCATTGTGTACGAAAAAGCGCTTTACAAATACAATTGTCTTGCCTAGCTTTGCCTTTTCTGGAAACTTAAAGCGGCTTGATGGCTGTAGCTCAGTCTACTGGGCATACAGTAGCACTGCCCACTAACCAATCAGATGAAGCTCTAATGCAGCTCATCTCAATGAAGAACATACACACAGACTAACCTGGAAATGTATTCATTGCTTAACTGTGCTGAACAAAGAAAATAAAGTGTTATATATTTATTGGTAATGGGTGGATTTTCTGTGTGCCAACAAGCAAAACCCAGCAGGAGGCGTAGTAGTGGGAGAAACAAGGGGTTCACCGACCGTTTTGCAGAGCTTAACCATTCGTGGTGTTCAAAAAAATAGTTTTTTGATAACTACTGCCTTTTGAAAGTTATTTAGGGGGGATTGATAAACGTGATAGTAGTGATAGAGGGGGAAAATATGTATCATAAATGTTGTTGAAGTGGTATATTATGGTACTTTTATTGGCACATTTAATAACCAAAAACAATCGAAAAGGGCGCAGTGGTGGAGTTCTTCGTTCTGTAACTGTAAGGTTGGTGGTTCTGCCGTTGTAGCTCTGGGCAAGCCACATTGCCCAGTATGGATTTGTGTGACTGGTGGGGTGTGGTCAGGAGGCCGTAGGCGCAGAATGGCAGCCACGTCCTATCAGACTGCCCTAGGGCATCTGAGGGCTTTCAAGGTAGCTTATCAGCACCAGAATGTGGAGTAAATGAACAATGCTCTGATAATTGTGAAGTCTCTTTGAGTGTCTAGAAAAGCGCTATATAAATTGAAGGCTTTATTATTATTAATACATGTTTGGCAAAAATATAAATTTATACATCAACTTTTTTACACACAAAGTAACAATTTGATATGTAAATAGGAGCCGATGTTTGATCAGAAGTAAAGAAGGGTGGGACTTTAGCCACAGAGAGCAACATTTTGAAAAACATAAAGTCAACGGGGAAACCATTGGATGCTCCTCGAACATTGGGTGCAGCAGTTCTCACACTGTTTGTGTAGCCCTGGGCTCGCTACGTTAGCTTTAGCTCTTAGCTTGAGCTGAAAAGCTGCAGTGTACTTGTAGTTGACATATATAGAAGGAGGTGGAAGATACTTATTTGAAGGAGAGGAGATTGAAGACTGAAGCCCCTCCTTCAAGTATCCGCCTGTTTTGGTGCACAACCTGGGCAGATTTTTGTTAGCAAATTAAATCTACAGTTTTTGCTGTAACCTCTGTGTGGTCTTGGAAATCTGTCTCCTTTTCAGTGTAAACAAAGGGTTAAATTTGAATGTTGTTTCAAAATGTGACTATTCAAGGCCATTACAAATATGTAAATTAATAGTGAAAGTGACCAGTTGGTCAGATATGGAGTGACCCATACCTGGAATTTGTGCTCTGCATGTAACCCATCCAGTGTACAAACACAGCAGTGAACAAACACACCGTGAGCACTCACCCGGAGCAGTGGCAGCCATGGCTGCGGCGCCCGGGGGGTAGTCGGGAAACTGGTGCTTGCTCAAGGGCTCCACAGCTGTGGTTGTTGAAGATGGAGAGCAAGTATTTCATCACTCACACCAACTTCAACTCGGTGGATTTGGAGATCGAACCTGCAACCTTCCGATCACAAGTCAATCTCCTTATCCACCGGACCACAACTGCCGGTAATTGTGGAAATAATAATAGGATAATGAGAATGTCCTGCATAATTAGAATAACCTCGTTTTTCTGTCATTTTCATTCTATTCAATTTCTGAACACGTGTTGACTATTTAAAATCAGCCTTAACACAATCATATCTGATAACCACCTGAGTCACACTCGATTTTGTCATTTATGGAGAAGTGAGTTTGAAAATCATGCAGATGCTATTCTCTGCTTCCCATTAACTGGCCTCCTCGCAGTGTTTCTGGAAATCTTCACAAAGGTCAAACCAACGAATCTTTTATTTCCTGTCAATTAAATGATGGTTTATGGGTGAAAGAGAGGCAACGAACACAAAAAACTAAAGAAAGAAGAACGTTGGCTAATCCCCTGTTCGCCAAGTACGTTTAAACCAGCGTTGTCAGCTCATATTTATTCATGTCATTGTGTTGTACAATTACACTGACAAATGCTTGACTGATTTTCAGCGCCAATTTCATTAAAATAAACCTCCTAAAGAGAGGAAGGAGATAAAGTAGCAGAATAAATCGCCATTCTATATCTCCAGCCTGTACTCATAAATATTGTAATTGTCCACTGACGGAGAGGCTGAGGGAAATGGTAGATTACCCAAATTGATAAGTTTCAGCACAGCTTGGAGCTTTTGTATTAGCGGGCATGTGTTCCTCCACTCCAGACGTGCTTGAGAATGTTTGTGTCAACACCTGTGGTGCATGATGGACTATATATGAGGCTTTCTCAGCTGGAAGAGCTTAGCCTGACAGGAAGGTAATGCAGCAGCTCCAAGCTAAAGTCATTTCATATAGAGGGTTAAAACAATGCAAAACACCTTTCAACCTTTTTTCAGTTTTAAGAATGTGTTAGAGACATAGTTTACCAGCAAAATTGTATCACTAACACATCTTGAAATTCAGAGTTTTTGAGTCTTTCCTTTGAAGGTTTTTTAAAGGTCAGCCAACAGCAGCCAATGACCATGCAGTATTGTGCCTTCCTCTATTATGGAACTCTTAAGTATTTTTTTTATATTTTACTATATTATATATCTAAAAATGTGTTGGATTTGTAACTGGAACACCTATTGGTGAATGTTAAATGAGATGGAAGTACACAGAAGTCCAGGGAGAAGCTAATAAAGGAATAACAGAAATAAAATGTTCAATTTAACTTGAGATACTATAAAAAAAGTTATGAGATAATAACTTGAGTTTGTTACTGTTGACTGCTTATAGTAATAATAATAATAAACTATAGTAATAATAATGCCTTCAATTTATAAATTGCTTTGTCAGTAAAGTAATATCTGTCTGTAATTTTGTGCTTGGATTCTTCCCTGCAGGGGTCAGATGTTGGTACTGTGCTACATACAGAACCAGAGCACATTGCCATATACTAAACTAAACATTGTTGCTGAAGTTTATTTAATAAGTCACCTTTGCATCTGAATCCTCAACCAAAATTGGAACACCTGCAAAGTGTAGGAAAAACTGGGAATCTACTGTACACACGTTTCTGTCAGGCGTGTCTAGAAGTAGGACTCAACTGCAGAAGGTTTGTTTCTTCACATGAGTTTATCACTTTCAGATGTACCAGAGCGAAAGCCTAAATCAAGAAGTCTTAGTTGCGATGACTCCACAATTCCCAATAGTCCTTTTCCACAAGCAGCGTAGAGTTGAGTCAGCCTGCGCGCTTACACAAACTTGAAGCACACAATCCACCTGTAAGCGGGTAGCAAAAGTCTCTCATCAACTGGAGGGCACTGACCAGGAACTGGACATGGAGAAACCAACCGTCAGGAAGGCCCTCGAGGTATAAATAGGTGTCTGGAGATTCCCTGATGAGAAATGATTAGGAAAAAAAAAAAAGGTGTGGTGAAAAATACAAATCACCTGCAGGTGATCATGAGCTGATCGATAATCAAACGGGAGAGAGGAGGAGAGAAGGAAAAGAAAGACAAAAAATGAAACAAACATATAACAAGGAATAAAAATAAATACATAAAAGGAAAAGAACGATCTGAACCAGATTACCTAACTGGAGTCATGACAGTTTCAGCACCTTTAAATAGAAGAAACGTATGTTAAATGTTCTCAAAAGACTTTATACTTTTTATTGTATACAAATACCCATTACATTCTACAGTTGGAAAAAGGACAAAAAAATGGTTAATATTTATCAAATATTATACAAAAATTATTTCGTTCTCATCAGAAGAAATAGATTCAACTAACAGAAAGTTTTTCTTGTCAATATCTTCAATTGTAATCCTTGTAACGGGTCTCCTGGTTTGGAAAGGAAGGCACAAATCTGAATAATGAATCAGAATTCTAGATTCTAGACAAATAAAAAACTCTTTCACAATCTTTTACAGTTAATATAAAACCCTGTGTGAACTGCAGTCTCAATCTCCAGTTGTTATCTCCAGACCACAGTGTGTTTGTCTACTGCAGCAGCTGTTGGTTCATGTTTAGAGATAAAAGGATGATTTTTTAACCCCAATGGCCATGTTTACTGGCACCATTAGACTTTCCACCTTTTGGACTCTAACATATTTGCTTGTTCATCACAGTTAAGTGCTGCATGAGTCTCTTTGTGATTGTATTACACTTCCAATAAAAACAATTCCTAAACAACAAAAAACAAGTCACATAATGTGAACCTTGACAATCCATGACTCTATTTCCAAAACATTTAGAAACACCAACAAATAACAGGATTTATTTGAAAGACCCTAAAAGATTTTAAACAATCAATAAGAAGCCAGATATTGAATGCACAGTACCTTAGCATTGTTAACAATGAGTGAAGCACAAGAAACTAAATGTTCAAATACAAAATCAATCTGGAGAGCAGACCTTGATTTCCTGAGGCTGCTTTCATTGACTCTAGCAAGATGAACAGAACTGATGTATTTGAGATATTTGGCCTCCCAATGGTTTTAATTCATCAATGACTGATCGCTAATTCAACAAAACCTGGCTTCATTACCAGCAGAGAATACAAAACAATCATTTTCAGAGTCAGGTCTTGTTTTGCAAGCGAAGTGCTCTGGCCATTCACAAGATGGATGGGTCTGGGGGAAATGGAAACGTGTTAAAATGCCCGGCGAGTTTCGTCGATGCCGTTTTGACAGATGATTTGTTAATCTGACTCATGACTGCACATGAAATTGTTTGCTTGGACTGTTTATATTTGTTTCACTATTGTTGGAAACATAATTGATCTGGGACTCTTATTCAATTAGGTTTTTATTCAAGCCTTGAAAAATAACTGCCATTGCTGAGGGAACAGGGAGTTTAATCTTTATTTCTGTCATCACATTCTCCATTCATTTAGCTGAGTTTTTTCTGCTTTCTGAGTCAGCTCATAATTTATGAGCAATTCAAAAGTAATATTTCCATTTAAGCTGTTTTTTATTTGGCACTTTAAAAGGTTTGTTTTATAACAGCTGTGATTAAAAGCTTAATTATAAGGACCCATATTCATGATTTATGTGCCAGAGCAACACAAAACTTACATATTAATAGTATTATTCAGAAATATTGACTTTATTCAACTCAAACAACAGTTACAGAAGAAAAATTTACCTTTAAAGTAACACTCAATTTTTAGACTAATCAGAGTCGTTTATGTACTTTCATTAACTGAACTTCATTTAACAGGAAACAGTATCAATAGGTGCGTTTCCATTGACAATGAAATTTCGTGTGTGATAATAAATTTGCCTATGGAACACTCTCATTTATCAGAACAAAAAGTTTTTTTTTTGTGCTCAGAGGAGGTGGTATTTTATCAGGTGGTATTTGAGGGAGTATCAGTATCTGTATCAATTGACATATTTCATAAAACTGCAGTGTGTCATGGTTGGTGCAGTGGGTAGCACGGTCGTCTCACAGCAAGAAGGTCGCTGGTTCTAGGCTCGGCTGGGTCGTTTGGCATTTCTGTGTGGAGTTTGCATGTTCTCCCCGTGATTGCGTGGGTTTTCTACGGGTGCTCTGGTTTCCCCACAAGTCCAAAGACATGCGGTATAAGTGAATTTGAGTAAGAACGATTGTCCATAGTGTTAAAGTGTGAATGAGTGTGTGTGTGTGAATGTTTCCCAGTGATGGGTTGCAGCTGGAAGGGCATCGGCTGCATAAAACATGTGCCAGAGGAGTTGGCGGTTCATTCTGCTGTGGCGACCCTGAAAGGGAAGAAAGCCGACATGAAGAGAAAACTGCAATAGAAACACTCTTTTCGATTCAAACAACTCATGTGACCAACAACCATATACCATCAATCGACAACACGCAGGAAAAGCCAAGGGCAGTGGAGCAACATGTTTGAACTCACTAGGAGAATGTGTTTTTTTTATTTATCTAATTCGAGACTGGGAGGTCACAAACATTCTAAACTCAAAGCAGCATAGAGATGCAAGTATTTACAAAAAAGCAGCAAAAAAGGAAGCAGGGTTCCTCAAGCCCTAGCAAAAACAATCGATTCATCCGTGGCCGCTCTCGCGAATAAGAGGCTTGCCGCTCCAGGGCTTGAGTAAGACTCTGATGTCTACTTTGACACATGATGATAAGCGCTAATGCCATGGCTGAAATGAGAATATATCTGCTGTAAATCATAGTTTTGTTCACATCCATCCCATGTGTTTTAAATGAGTTAGCCTGCGACTTGCTTTGTACATATATTATTTTTCCACATTATTTTTTTATTTAGTGGAAACAGCGTAATTGCGAAATTCATTTTTTTCCCAACATTTTTAGAAATTCAATACAACTTTCAGCGCATTTGCAATGGAAACGCAGCTACTGAGGTAAAAATCTCCTTTTGAGCAGTGAACAGCCAAGAGGTCTATCCACATTGTATATCAATAGAACAATAGTAAACAAATTAAGTCTGATAGATAAAAGCATTCTAGTTCTCAGTAGGCATGTGGTTAGAATAATGTTGAAAAAAACATTAAGAACTTAAACATTTTCAGTTCTTGTTGAAGAATATTTCAAGCCGAGGGAGCAGCACATGCAGAAGGCATTGTTTGTTATCTGTAACAAAGCAAGGTCACCTGAGTGAAGAACATACTGACTTTGTGCTCTATGTAAAAGAGAACATAAACAAAATAGAGCCTGTCCGAATTCATCATCATCATCATCATCCAATTGTATAAAGCTTTGTGAGTTTAGTGGCTGACCATCAACTTTCTAATAAAATTCACAATGATAAATGAAGCAGTTACTGCCAGTCATGCAAGACTGATAAGGTACACTGTATTATGTATATCAATCGTGGCAAAGATATGCTAAAAGTTCCAGCAGCAAGACAAATGAATATAACACTATTAAGTATTTATACAGTTGGCAAGAGTTGGAAAATTTTCTTTATTGAAAATTTTCACAGTTCAAGGAATGTAAGGTCTTGTGCAGGAAAATAGGCCAGATCCTGCAACTTTTCTTTGTCTTGAAGTTAATGAGCAGATGTCGGGAGCTAGTGAAGAAAAATGAAAAGATGAGTCGCATGGGATCCCTTTGGTTTCTTGAAAACCAGATGAATCCACAGTAATGGTCTTCTGCACTCTAAAGAAGTGCTGCATAAAGGATGAGAACTGCAACTTTGGACTGCTTGCACAGGTAAAAAAAAAAAAAAACGTTGATGAGGATTCATGCTGCACCTACCAATCAGGACTTCTCTCTTGTAGTGATGTGTTTTTTTTTCTTGAGATTTAAAATAAATGTAAAAATTAAGTAGGACAAGCTCATCAATGCTGTGTGCGGACATCCAGTCATTTATGAGTACTGACTATTTGTATAATGACAGGACAAGTAGGATCTTGCTAGACAGTGAGTGAGGAGATCAGAGAACCAGGTAAGTTAAAGATTTACTGCTCAATTCAAATAAATTCACCAAGCTATATGCATCTCTGGAGCCTCTGTTAGAACAAGGCTGACTATGTCAACAATGTTTTCGGCTTTCCAAGGTAACACAGTAAAGCAACGTCATCCTTGAATATCCTGTACATGATCCAAAGTCAACCGAAAGTCCCTGACTGAACCAGGTGATTTAATTTTTGACGACTCTATCAAAATATTGAGGTGATGCAGAGCAGTTAGATTGGCCAAACATAACCAGCAGCTCAGTTTTTCCAGACTTTCTGCTTACTGGTCAATCACCAGAAGCAAGGACAGACAGAGCTGAGTATCACCAGGGTAGCAATGGCAGGAGAATATGTTTGTGAATAACAGGACTCAGGGATTATAAATGGAAAAGAGAAGAGGATCAATGACTGAACCTTGAGGTACCCCATGTAAGCAGCTTGAATATAATGGATAGTTCCCCTCAACACAGGAACGAACCACCGAAGTTATAGTCTAGTACAGACTAAGCAATGCACAGCTGAGAGAATAAACGGTGGTATATTGTAATTGACCGTGTCAAGCAGTGTGAGGGAAGATGATTGGCATTATAATCTAGACATCCATTCATCCATCCATTTTCATGTCGGCTTTTTCCATTTCGGGGTCGCCACAGCGGAATGAACCGCCAACTCCTCTGGAACAAGTTTTATGCGGCGGATGCCCTTCCAGCTGCAACCCATCGCTGGGAAGCATTCACACACACACATTCACACTATGGACAATCGTTCTTACTCAATTCACTTACACCGCATGTCTTTGGACTTGTGGGGAAACCGGAGCACCCGGAGAAAACCCACGCGATCACGGGGAGAACATGCAAACTCCACACAGAAATGCCACCTGCCCCAGCCGAGGCTCGAACCAGCGACCTTCTTGCTGTGAGACGACCATGCTACCTAATCTAGACACCCATAACACAAAGGCACCCATAGTTAAACAGTTTCAGGTGAATGTTTGTTCTTAAAGACTGTATGATTTTGTGATGAGTAAAGAGGAGGACCCAATTCCGAGTAGCTTCAATCTTTATTTAATGAGGCAGAGCAAAAACGGTTCAACTTAGACAGCCCCGAGGGGGAAATAAGAGTAACAGAAGGCGAAAGCGCACCAGTGCGCAGAGTCCCCAGGGAGAGCAGCGACAGGCTCAAACTCACTCCGCCGGCAGGAAGCAGCCGTCTGTAGAAGCAGAGCAGGCTAGGCGAGACCAGCTCAGGCTGAGATGGGAAATACCGACAGCGTCCAAGACTGGACACAAGGAGAGCACAGGCTAGGTACAGCATAGGCTAAACGATCAACTCACAATCAGCTAGGAAAAATGGCACGCTTAAGAAGCAGACTAATCAGACATTGACTGGCGGCAGGTGGAGGGTGTGCCAGCATTAGTGGAAATGACAAACAAGAGGAACATAATTAGTGAGCATGAGTCAGGAAAGGCACGAAGCGATAATTCAGCGCACAAACGATAACCCTGCCGTAGCTCAAAACACCCCAAAGCCCAACACCTCACAGATTTATAATTCAGTTGGTGGTTTGGTATAAAAAGATGCCAATCGATTGAATACAAATGATTCAATTATTATAGAAATATATAAAAAAAACTGAGAGTTCAAGAGAGATGTGAAGATTTTTGGGAGGGGTTACTCGTGCCTTTTTAAATGTGTTTGGAAAGAGATTGTGAGGGCTGTGTTGGTGATGTGCTTAACATAAAGGTTTATTAAATACCACAACTATAGCAAATACAAGTGTTCATGTAATTAACTGACTGGTCTGTGAGAGCACGGTGATGATGTTTTTGGGATTAGTGGTACATGTAATAATTTAAGATCTGGATCTTGTACATTGAGCCATAGTTTGACAGAGGGTTGAAGGGTGTTGACTAGGGCATATATGAATTGTAAATATGATCTTCAGGTAAATTTAATATATGCCTGCTTACTCCAAAATAGTCAGAGTGATCTCCTGGATACAACTAAAATGCAGCTCCAAAAGAAATTGAAAAGCCAGCTTTTATTGATGTCTATGATTGAAAACATGACTTTAGGGTTAGAAACTTTGTAGGACATCACTGTGTACATCAGGGTACATCACCTTACTACAAGGTTTTCAAACAAAAAAATATGTTAGCCTAACACTTGGTTTGAACATGAAGTGTATGGTCTACACCAGAGCAGGTATCAACAGAAAAGCCTGCCTAAATTAAGTTGTCCTTCTAGACTGTGAACCAAAACACTTTTATTGAGGTCCAGTAACATAAACCTCTAAGCCGCCATTTTCTCCCTCTTTTTGAAAACAAAAATGTGTAAATGTGTCAATTAATTCTGTGCCTTAAACTTAGTCTTAGTTAGAACTTTGAACATTGTAAAGTACATCCACTGTTTCAGATTGCCAGAGAACTGAACCAATTATCTCACACTGCTCTCTATCCACTGAACAACACACACAATCTATCAAGAACCGATGGCCATTATTACACGTGCAGGGCAAACACAGACTAGAGCAATTTTCTCTCTATCTACTCAAATCTAAAAGGGTCAGAATCACAAGGCGACCCCATTTCACCTGTGTTTGTCTTTCTCTGCCTCATGTTCATCCTCATATCCTTCTGAACACACATAGGTGTACTCCTCTATGCGAATAACTCAGATATCAAGCTAATTAAGAGAAGACACCAGTGAAACACTGCAGATATGGCAGAGATAGCCTATCAGCAGATGGTCAACGGTAGCGGGAGGAATTCTCATCAGCAGAGCATAATGCTTTATGGATTTGCAGGCAGAGAAGCTTTATCAGGGGCTCCTGAAGCTGCTAAAGCTCAGAAAGACAGATTTAAGATCCCTTTGGGGAGCTGGATCTCAAGCATCAAAGGCTTCTGTGTGCAGCACCTCAAAGCTCTAGAGGCAAATGGTGCACTAGCACATGGATTTCACAACCTCAAGGACGTATGAAATGCTGCTCTTTGCAAAGAAAATCAAGAAAGTAAAAATAAATCTGCTCAGATAGTGTTTTGGGTTTTTTCTAACCAGTGTTAAAGTAGCCTGGACGCAGAGTCGAGAAGTTGAGGTGGTACAGTGGATTGGAGTAATCATGTTTCTGTTCTGCAGTAGTACTTCAACGGTAGCTTTTCGTAAAAAATTTTTTTATCAATTATATAATGAAATATAGTAGTTGTAGGGTTAAAAGAGTATAAATACAAGAACTTAACTTAGAACTGCTGAGGTGAGTTATTTTGACCCCTAACGTCCTGGATATTTGGAGAAAATGCAGTTTGAAATGCACTAACCACTGAAAAAAAAAAAGAAAAACTATTATTTTATCAATGGGACGAATTTTTTGTCTTTGTTTTTTTACGAGGTGGCAAAACAGTTCAATGTTGAGTAAAATTCCCAGAGAAAGCTTTCGATTTCACAGCAGCCTTTTTTTCTTTTTTCACAAGACCATTAAAAAATTTCCAAGAGGCAACAAAAGCCTCATTGAGAGCTTAATTTTGATTAAAAGAAGACGTTTTCAGACCTTTATTTATTATTTTTGTATTATTTATTTTGGGGCAATATACTGTTTGAAAAATAACACCTTGTGACCTCCAGAACGCTCTTTTAGCTCGCAGCCTAGCCACCACGTTACATAAATTACAGTTAGTCCAGAACGTAGCAGCTATATTTCTCACGAGAACAAAGAATTATGATCACATTACACCAGTTCTGTCCTGTCCTCATTGACTTCTTGTAAAATATTGCATTTGACTAAGAGGTTTTTAGTCTGTGTTCAGTTTTTTTCCCACATCATAAAACTATGTAAATAGGATACTTTATTTCACCACAAAATTAGGCTAAACCAGACATAGTATAATATGTTAGCAATTACTGTGATCAGTGAAAAGACTTTCTTCATATTATTAAACTTTCATTCATTGACTGAACAAGTGTAATTGTATTTCTTAGATTTAAAAGTTCTGAAGTTAATAGTATATGGTAAAACTTTCTTTTACCAAATAGATTTTTTCAATGTTTTTAACTCGCATTAAACTGTAAATCCACATTACAATGTAATATTATTAATATTATTATTATTAGTCATTGTAAAGCTACTTTAAAGCAACTGGAAAAAGCCCTAAATAAATACTTTGAATGGTCAAGATTTGTTGACGACCATAAGTTAAATGATATCAATCTATATGTAATAAATGCAAACTTAACTGAATTAGAACTAAAAAGTCACATTTAATCCCAAAAGAAAACTTTAAACTAAGAGTCTGACATAACCATTGTTGTAAAAAAAACATTTTGTTAATGTCTAAAATGTTTTAGCAATATTATAAAAATAATATTTTTAAAAGAATTGGTTAATACATTGTTTTACTGTGTTTTATTAAAAATGAAGAAACAAATATTTTAAAAATAGATACATTTACTCTCTTCATTACGTTGACTGTACAATGTTCTCCTATTTGACTTTAGTTTAAAGAAATTGTCATAAATGAAACAAGATATCAAACAATGAAGCAGACCTAAATAGCTATGATCTTTGCCTCACAAATGCTTTCATCGACTTTTTGAATTATGCTGAGACAACTCAACATGAGTAAAAAAAAGCTGCTGGTAAGCACATGAAACCTTTAAACTGCTGACATTCCCAGGTCATTAAGGGCCTCAAAGCTGCTCTTGTTTGTGAGATGTAAAAGCTGCTCGCCAAGAGGCTTCAGGCTGTTATTGATGTGCACGGCTCTCGCCAGGTTTCTTGAAATAAAAGGCTCAAGTCAATTTTCGCTACCTTCTCTGAAAGCCCAGAGGAACTTCGAGCTGAATTACTCACTTAATTAACCTAGGTGGTAACAGAGAGAGAGAATGAGCTGTTATACAGGAGCTGAGAGGCAGAAGAGTTTAATAACGACTTAAGAACAGGATCAGCAGGAATCAAGAGCAACGTACTCTAGCACTTCAGATCATTTACTCCCTGATGCTGTTTAAGTGAAAACAAAGTACCAGCAGGTCTCAACTCCAGTCTGATGTCAATATTTTGCTCTCCTCTTTTATTATGAGTGCTACTTACCCCTGCAGATTCTCTCTCTAGGAAGATTCACATAAAATTAGCTATCAGACACCTTTAATTTAGATTCACAAGTCATCCTGGGTTCAGTACAGTAAACCCATTAAGTGGATGTTTGAGATGTTTTTTTTGTGTAGTTACTGGAAAAGTTAAACGATGACATACCATGGCATGCCATACCATACAAAATTCAACAAACCATTCAATATCAACCCATACCATATCCATATTATGCCATGTCATACCATATCACTTTAGAGCTTACCAAATCAAATAAAACAATGCGAGTCCATACTAAACCATAACCATCCCATACTATGCCATGCCATAACACTTTATAGCAAATCAAATTAAACCATTCTAGTCTATTGCCACAATATTATAGCATATCAAATCAAATAATTGCAAATCATGTCATGCTGCTTTATAGCCTACCAAGTCAAATCAAATCATTGCAAATCATACCATGCCACACCACACCATTTTATACTACACCAAATCAAACCATTCCAAATCATACCATATCACTTTATAGCTTTTCAACCCAACCACAAACTCTTCCAGAGCATACCAAAACAAACCATAACCATGCTATGCCACTTTATAGCATATCAAATACAACCAAACCATTCCAAATCATGCCTATGACTATGCCATACCACTTTACAGCATACCAAATAAAATTAAACCGTTCCAAACCATGCCAAACTATACCATATCCGTTTATAGCATATCAAATCAAAGCATCCAAACCATTCCAGACCATATCATGACAATTACAAAGACATACCACTTTATAGCACACCAAAAAATAATCAAACCCTTCCAGATTAAACCAAACCATACCATAGTGCTTTAGAGCATGACAAATAAAACCATACCATTCTAAATCATACCAAACCATAACATTTTATAATATATCACATCAAAGCAAGCAAACCATTCCATTCCTTACAATACCATAACATACCAACCCACTTTATACCATTCCAAATCAAATGAAACCAACTAAACCATTCCATCCAACCAATCCATACCATACCAAATAAAGCAAGTAACCTAACCATACCCAGCATGCACCAAATCATGCAAAGAACAAACCAAACTAAACCAAGTAAGGAATCACTCATAAGATCTAATAAATCAAGTAAACATCTGGTGAAATAAAGAGTTCAGTAATGTAAAAAGAAACATAATCAGGCCAAACATTTCAAAACTCTTATATTGCTTAGAAATGAAGTGATTTGCCATTTTGATTCACACTTTAATTAGTGACATGTAAAAGAAGCATGGGTGCACAAGGCATGGGTTTTCACTTTGGCCCAGTGATCTTTATCTTCCTGACATTGTCTGTGGGAAATTTTAAAACAGCTCATTGGTTTGATTGTGGTTTCTTGACTGGAAGCACTTTTGGACAGACACCAATGCCCAGTCGTCCTGTCTGTGCTCAGTGGCTCTCTCCTCCCCAGAGAGCACCAGAAAGTAGGACATGTAAAAAATTCAAGCTCCTCTCATATGAACATATGTTTCTCCCCGGCTACAGATTGTCTGCCTAAAACTGAAGGATAAAAACGGTTTACTCGAAAGCCACATCCCTGCTGTATTTTATTCTTCTCCATGCTCCCTTCATTAGGCAGAATTTTGCTTCATGCAATTACTGGAACTGCTCCTTTCTAGTGACCCACATCAATTAATCTGCTTGTTCGGTTTATAATTAGCTGCCTAATTCAAGACAAAAGGGATGTCTGAATGAACCGCAGCCGCTTTGTGTTGAGTTGGTCAGTGGATAATTGCACAGCCGGCAAGCAGCTTTCAACAAAGTTTGATAGAGGAAAAAAGAACAAACAGGAAGTTCTTCTCTTGTACGCATTGCCAAGTTTGTGCTTCAAAGCAAAGCACCTGCTTGATTCAACCCAGCTCTATCTAAAAAGACACTTCCTTCCCACAACTCCAAACATGTTCAAATGGGATTTAGCAACGATAATACTGTCAAAGGAAAGACAACGAGGCCCTCAGGTTAAATCGCTGCTGGGCTTTCCAACTTAAACAATCACTTTGGTCTGTTCTGACTTCTTAAGAGTTTTGAGTGATGGATGCACCATTATCGCCTTTGGCACCTGCCAGAAGAGCATCAGCTGAGAGAAACAAGCCTAATGGAGATAGAACATTAGCTATCCAAATGAACTGATGAGAGGAAATCTAGCCAGAGAAGCAACCACTAGTTTTAGCAACATGATAGTTTTAGCTTCTATGTTATGGAAACATATCCTTGCACTCATATTAATAGGAGTAGAAATGAAAGCCAGGTCATTCACGGTGCTACTTATTTCAGTAACGTGTAATCAAACCAATTACTGTTTTCCCCGTTACAACTCTGTTACTGCTACTGTCCATAAAATGTGCATTACTACAACAGCCTATATTTGAGAACACTAAAGTGGTTTGCGAGTGGCGTCTCTCAATCAGAGCACCTCTATATGATTTGAATGTATGCGTGCGAATTCAGGGCAGGAGCTGGACACATCATGATCATTGGTGTGTCTTTGAACGTGGTGTCACTGTAAAAATAATGTGATGATTGGCTGACATAGAGTAACTGTCAATTGTTTCCCAATCAGAGGCAGGGTAGGTTCTTTACACACTAACACACAACAACAAGCGTTCATCAAGACCTAGAGGCAAAACCAAGGCAAGTCCCATAGTTTCAAAGTTAGCTTTTGCTAACTGGAGGAATAAGCACTACTTTTCCCTCGATCAGGTGGTAGGCAGAGTGTTTGTGATGTGGAACTTGTCTGGGCTGTAGTAAATGAGTGGAGAAATATAAATGACTGTTATTTTCGTCAGTTAATCATCATTGATTTGACTATGGAGAAAAAAAGGTTGTGCCAGAGTTTGTGAGGTTTGAATGTTTTATGTAAATTAATGTGTTTTTTGCCATTATCTTTGGCCAACATTAACTCCTCTGGCATATGTTTTATGCGGTGGATGCCCTTCCAGCTGCAACCCATCGCTGGGAAACATTCACACTATGGACAATTGTTCTTACTCAATTCACTTATTCCGCATGTCTTTGGACTTGTGGGGAAACCGGAGCACCCGGAGAAAACCCACGCGATCACGGGGAGAACATGCAAACTCCACACAGAAATGCCAACTGACCCAGCTGAGGCTCGAACCAGTAACCTTTTTGCTTTGAGACGACCGTGCTACCCACTGCGCCACCATGACGCCTGTTAAGTATATCATCACATAATAATAATAATAATAATAAACTTTATTTTATAAAGCGCCTTTAAAGCTTGCTTCCCAAAGCGCTGTACAGAGAACAACTGTAAAACAGTACAAAAAAAGTACATTAGCAACAAAGATAACATGAAGAAAAACAAGATAAAAACTAAATAGATAGTCTGGCAAGGAAATTAAAATTAAAGTATAAAATGTCAACAATCATAAGCCAGTTTGAAAAAGTGAGTTTTAAGATGAGATTTTAAATTTATGCCTTGTGCATCCCTGAGCTCACCCCGTAGAGAGTTCCACGATGTCGTTGCATAGAAAGAAAAAGCCCTGTTTCCCAGAGTTTTAGTGTCGAGTGCGTGGAACAGACAGAAGCTCAGACTGAGAGGAGAGGAGCGTACGACTCGGGGTGTAAGTGACAAGACCATGTAAGACAAGACCATGCAGTGCTTTATACGTGACGATTGAAATGTTAAAATCTACTCAGAAGGGGACCGGGAGTCAGTGCAGTAAATTCAAAACAGGTGTGATGTGTTCACATATCTATAACAATAAAGTTGGGATTTATTTTGTCTGTTTTCCCATGTCTCGCTCCTAACAGAAGACAAAGATAATTTTTGGCGTTAATCTCCTCAAAAGACTATTAGGTGATATGATCTGTGATATGTAAAAAAATATATATCCTGCACAATTTATGCAATAACAGAATGCTGATCAGATAGATTACATTTATTTTTATTTAGGATAAAGGGCAGTCTAAAAAGTTTGCATGTGCTTCATACACTGAAAGCATGTCTGGGTGAATTGTTCGTATTGTTTAGAATTGTAGTTTATACATGATTTTTACATTTGCTGTTAAAATGTAAAACTTTAAGTTGTTTAAAGTCTTAAACAACAGTTTACTCTGATTTGGACATACCCTCATTTGGATTCCCTCAATTCACATGAATATCCATTTAAGGTTTAAAAAAATAAATAAAAAATACTAAATAGCCTTACCTTCACCCTACCCTAAATTCAATCTTATATTGAAACCTGAGTCAACTTTAAAGCAAGTGTGAACTGGAGGAACATGTTAAGTTAAATATATTCATTGGATGTAAGTGTGTTTTCTTTGTGCCAACACACAAACTCAGCAGGGTGTGGTGAAATGTGGTAGTGGGAGGAACAAGAGGTGCACACCTCATTTGGTGGGGCACAATCATTGGATGTGATTCAAAGACATTGTTTAAAATAAATACTGCTATTTGAAGGGTATTAAGGATTCAGTGATAATTTAGAGCGGTCAAATATTTATAAGAAATTATTTAAAAGGTGGCATGATATGGCACTTTTTAAGAAAAAAAGTGAGGAAAACCTTTCAGAGTGAATGTTACCAGTCCCATGGAACATGACCCACATTTCCAGGCTCACACCACTCTCTTGATATGTTAATTTGGTGGAGTTATTGTTTGGGGGTGGAATCAGGACTGAAGGATGTGTGGTGATGTAAGATGCACACCATCCCTGCGGAGATTCCTGAAAACAATAAAAGAGAGAGATAGGCCATTAATGCCATCCAGAGATATGCTGGGAAAAGCGCCAGATCTTTTTAAATCGATGTTTAGAGGGAAAACAGCAGCACAAGGTTTCTCTCTTCAACCCTTCTCTCAGACCTGTGGGCTTTGGTTTCAAGAATATGACATACAAACTTTAACGGTGGCTTTTATCGGTTTTACGTTACACGATTTGTGGATGGCAGGCTGTTGGAGAAATGTTTATCATGTGAGCTGTCAAAGCGAAGAGGAATATCTTTGTACATGCCAATATGTTTTTGTTGAGAATAATGGTTGTATCTCTGAAGCCTTACTGCTGACAATTCAAAATAGAACTTGCACAATCACTGAAATAATAACCAACGTCTCACAAAAAACTTAATTCAGAAAAAAAAAAAAATCGAACTCAGCAGCTGCCACCATATTAGCACGTCAAGACCGCTCAGTGTTCCTCTCCAAATTTTATGATGCTTCCGTCCTTAGAGATGACAAATCTCCCATTTCTCTTCCTATTACTTCTTTTTGGCATCTCACACATTATCTGTGCTGAAGCGTGAACAATAAATTTGGACTTTGAAAAAGATGGAGTTGTTTTTCCCTCCCAGCAGGCTGATTGCTGGCTAGAACACACAGTCCAAACACTCCAGAGGAAACAGGCCATCTATCTTTAGTCCAACAGAGACCCAGATCTCGACCACACGCAGTCCACTGGCCTTGGTGCTTGCTGCTGCAGTAGATGTGCAGACACTGTCTAACTAACCATGTCCATTCTGATGGTCATGCATTCTTTCTCGTTCCCTCCCCATTTCGTGTGGCCTTCACTCCAACACTACTCAAGGAGGACGGTATAACTTTACACCTTCATGCAAATAGTTTAAGTATTATCTTTACTGGCTGGTTTCCTTGACGTTATCTATAAATATTCTTTTGGAATGTTCGTAAGTAAAAAGATAACTAAGACAATTTAGGGGGCAACACAAATAATGAATACCATGTCAGCAAAAAATAAAAAATTGGCCCAAGCTTGGCATTTGTCAGGCACACGTGGTAATTGTCTGGCAATGGCATACGGTATGTTAGCCAGAAATCATATGTAGTACTTGTCCCAGGCATAAAATAATGGTACGTGGGCAAAGGTAATACTACATAATATGAGCTATATTTAAAATATAATTTTTTATACATTGAGCTATTTCTGTTAACAACCATGTAAAGTACACAATATATCAGGCAATATATCAGGCAAAACACTATGACAAAGTGGAATTTTCTTTATTTAACATGATATCTGGTCCAAGCTATGGGCAAATATGGGTGATTAGCTTGGCTGAGACTTGGGCCAGACAAGGCCCATCTGTGGCCTTTGTCTGGTTTCAAGCCTTTATCCAGACATGTACTGTAATTTATTGAGGTACTTGAGCCAGGCAAAACTTAAAAGTATGGACTGTTTAGTAGCTAGAGGGTGTTCATCAATGTTCTTTGCTTTCCTTAACCCTAAAGAACCCATTATCACATTGTTAAAACATGTTACATTTAGATTTTTTCCTAAATATTCAATTGCTAGTGCCTTTTATTATTACAATTATCATATCGAGAAAAGACATTAAGTACAAGTATTAAGGGTACAGTACAAGGAAGGCCATTTTAAAAATGGCTTTTCCAACACTTCAATTCTTCATGTCACCTGATTTTTTTGTTCTCTCTCCCAAGAGGCGTTGACTTGATCTGACCCATGAACATGTGGGTCAATGTGAATCCAATACATGCATTTACACCTGCCATGCGAGCAGACAGATCCCCCTGTCAATTCATGCGTCACACACTGAAAAAAGCAGCGAGGGTGACAACTCACACGCCAGACAGCGGCAATGCAACACTTTTCAATGAGAGTGAAGGACTATCTGTCATCATTCTGTAGTTTTATACAAACTTTAGTTCTTTAGTTCAAGGTCAAATTGTGGTATTTTAAAAACTCTGATCATGTACGAAAGAGTCTCAAAACAAATCATTTGGGAGTTCCAGACAAATCTGCTAAATATAAGTGCACATTTTAAAACAATTAAAATGTTTTCCGACCTTAAATGCATGTCAACCTCTTGTTAAAGGCTCCCAAAGCCAAATAATGAAGCTTTCAAAATCATAAAAGGGGCACTTTGAAGTCCAATGCATTCTCAAAACAAGACCTAATCATCTTGACTCGTTTTCTTGTACTACATATATTTCCTTTTTAATATCAAGCTGAAACTGAGGTTTTTCTAACACAAGCCATTCCTCTCATGTGAATTATGCTGAAATAAAAGGCAATTTTTGCTAATAATGTTTAAGATGTTGGCTGAGCCAAACAGAAATCCCTAATGCTGGTGACAGGTTGATTTACAACCTTTCCGCCACTGAAACAATTTCTCTCATTAGTCACAGTCAGTAGTAAATGTCAGGTCTCTGCTGGCCTGTCTGCGGTTCAGCTATGAAAGCCATGGCTTAAACAAAAGCATATGGCTTCTTTGGGCTTTTTGTCTGACATTAACAGGATTTCGAAAATGTCTGGGAACTGTACTTATTGCTTCTTCTAGATGTGGACTAAAAGTCAACTGACCCTTAAATTCTAGCTTGGTAAAACCAGCATCTTTCACTACATTTCATTTCATACCGAGGGTCTGGAACTGGTCATTGACGATCGCTAACTTACTCTAGATTGGGGATTCTGCCAACATTTACAATGAATGTATATAATATTGCCCAACTACTAATGTGTACTCATGATATATGCAATGAACTGGAAAATGGAAGCTTTAAAACAGTGGCATC
This sequence comes from Danionella dracula, assembly GCA_900490495.1. Taxonomy (NCBI): domain Eukaryota; kingdom Metazoa; phylum Chordata; class Actinopteri; order Cypriniformes; family Danionidae; genus Danionella; species Danionella dracula. Next base: position 9,728,835 of record UELW01000556.1, read on the forward strand.
AGAAATATCACAAAGCTTATGGCGTACAGACATTAAATGTCCCATTTTATGCCCTTTTCATAGCATTTAGAATAAATATTTGAGCCCTCTATACTAGCGCTGCACTGTTAACAACTTTAAAAGTGCACTATTTTTTGTTAAAAGCGTCTTTGAATCCCCTCGCATTTTTAACTCTGCAAAATGCGCTGTTTATGCCGGTGCCTCTTAAAGACATGCTTTTGACACGCCCCTACTGAATAACATGCTCTTGTTAATGGGAATGAGCAAACACAATGAGCAGTACTTAAAAAATGTGTTATTGTTTTAAAACAATATAATCGACAGACAACGACGATGAGAGATGTAACCGTACGTTATATGTGTGAACCAGAGTCTGACACGGCTCCTCATAATGTGTTCACACGGTAAATAAGATGTACTTACTCTTTTACACAGTATAAATTTTAATGTAGATGTACTGTTTTATGAAATATTTATTTTAGGTGAACTTGTGACTAATGCAGTAAAATGCCAAGGTAAAATCTGGTCACAACCTTTAATTTATTGATTAAAATGGTGGCTAAAAGAACCTGTTAATCCAACTTGAGCAAATCTTTGAACGATTACTAAACTGTGGTCTAGCATTCATAATTAGTGATCAACTAATAATTGTTACTAGGGTTGCTGATGTTGCACAAGGATATGTAGAGTGAACAAACCAACCCTGATCTCCTGGAACTGAGTGTCTAAGCTTCTGTCTCCTTCGCTGCAGTTACCAATCTAAGATCAGAGTGACAAATCCAACTTAGCACACAAAGGCGATGCCTTCACTCACTAAAACTCCCAGTATTCACTGATTGGTCCGGTACAGGACTGGAGAAAATTAAACTGGAGCAGTTCCAGACAAGCAGCAACCTCCTGTTTTTTTTCTCTAGACGCGTAAATGGAAATGACTGAACTGCAGGTCCTTGAGCATCCACTTGAGGCTAACTCAAGAATGAGTCTTGGATGTTGTGGTCCAGGTGGATAATGAGATTGACTTGTGATCTGAAGGTCCCAGGTTCGATCCCCAGAAGTTGAAGTTGGTGTGAGCGATGAAATACTTGCTCTCCCATCTTCAACAACCACAGTTGTGATGCCCTTGAGCAAGGCACCAGTTCCCCGACTGCCCCCCGGGCGCCGCAGCCATGGCTGGCCACTGCTCCAAGTGTGTGTTCACGGTGTGTTTGTTCACTGCTTTGTGTGTACACTATGGTTGGGTTAAATCCAGAGCACAAATTCCAGGTATGGGTCACTCTATATCTGGCCAACTGGTCACTTTCACTTGAAAAGAAGTGAGTAGGCTCTCATTTAGTCCCATGTTAAAGCTACCTAACATTGTAGCTGGAAAAAAGCACATGTTTACACCCCTGGCTTTACTAGATTTCTTGATTCAAGCCGATATTTTTAACTTTCATGAACACTCTGAGGGAGGTGACTTATTATTAAATGTGTTTGTTTAAAATATAATAAGCCTTAAAGTTATGCATAAGTCAGGACTGGTTTCTTGAGTGAGATGACATTTTTTTCAGCTAGCTGGTCACAAGTGATCCTTTGACGTCATTCATTCCAGCTAATTTCATCTGATGATCTTACCTTCTCTGTGATCACTGTAAAGGGACACACTTTCACAGCTCACTGTGCCCCCTTGTTACCTATTTTTTTTTTTGCCATCATCAGAACCTGACGGTAGCATCCATGTTTTATACAGTGAATGGTTTCAGAACCATCTGTGTGAACTGAAATGTAATGGAAGCTAGGGGCCTCTTTTACCTAGAATGTTTAAAAACATAAAGGCTGTTGAAATTAAACATAATGTGAAGTGCAGGCACGACTATCTATTTTAATTAGTGTCTATTTGAAGCCTTCTGAGGTCTTGTGTGCAGTGAAACATCAATTACATCCATTTGTTAATGCTGAGTAAGCCATAACTTTGGCTAAAGTGCATATGATTTTATGCACATATAAAAACTTTTTTTTGAGTATTAGTATTAGTATTAGGAAAACTAGTCTAATACATGAGCAGTGTGGCAGTTTAGTTAAATATGGTTATAAAAATATTCCAAAAGAAAACGCATAAGCATGTAAAAAAATTATCTGCTCAGTTTTTGGATTTTACACCGGTCCTAGAAGGGTTAATACAAGCACAACAGCAACTAAACTAAACAGTTAAATCCATTAAAATCTCTACTCTAGGCCAATGTTGACTCTGCAGTTCAGACAGCCCTGCGCGATTGAAAACAAGGCCCCGTGGCAGTGCGAGTGAAGCCGCTGGGAGATGGCACACACTTTCAATAAGAGTTTCGGGGACTCTGTCTCAAAGTTTAGATTTCCCCAAACTGCAAGCTGGCAGCGTCAAGCAGAGAGGGCTGGCTGTGCGGAGCGAACTTGCCACTGAGAAGAGCATCAGACGCTGCCTCCTTGTGACACCACACATACATACCACCCCCCACTGCAGAAATGCATCATGGGAGGGCAGCTTCAGTCAACTGCTGTCAGCCCAGCGGAAGGCTGACAGAACTAGGGTGGCATCCATCACGCCATGACACACACACACACACACACACACACACACACACACACGCTCGTCTGTCCCTGAAAAGTGCTCGCCACCATCGCTCATGGGGTGGCACATATGGACAATACGGTCAGTACGTGCTCAGTTTTTCAGCTGAACATCAGAAGAATTTGGCTTTTTCTGTAGAAGAATTAAATGCCTTTTGTAAACATATGGCTTTTATGACCCAATGACAAGACCCAAAGTTAAAGTTTGAATTTACTTTCATCTTAATATCTATTAGCAAAGACCTTACATTAAAAGGCTTAGAGCCCAAATATATTACTGCTCAGTGTCCATATGTTCCCTTGTGTCCATCTGTTAAATTCTGTTTTAATAAAATATAATAGGGTGCAATTTATCTTAAATGAAACTGTTATTTAAAGCACTATCAACGTTTGGATCTGGCACAGGATCTGGTTCTACTGATTCTGCAATTTATCAAATTAAATGACATAACCACCATCATCTGCTTTTTATGGGATGTGTGTTAGCAGAGGTTACTTCTTTGTATGGTCGTCATGGCAGTGTGTAGGTCCTCAGACTGACCGTTCCTCCTAATCCAAATAATTATACTGCACCCTTAAAGTAGGTACTCATTTTAAGAGGAAAATATAGATACTTGTTAGTTTGTAAGACAAGAATCTGGTAGGCACTAAATCTCGATGGTAGGCATTTTAACATACATTGTGTGAGAGAACTTATCTGCTTCATAGCCATTCATTCATGAAAAATAATCTAGCAATTAATACAATACTATTATTTATTTTTGTGCTTTTGAATTACAGAGAACTAACTTACAAAGGATAACACATTCATCATTATGTATCAGCCACTTGAACATCTATCGATCTGCAATCGAAAAAAGAGATCGTAAAATACATTTGTAATAAAAATAGACCCATGTTGGTGTCGAATGCAGTTTTGAACATGGAGCCATACTCATGTTCATCTGCTCAAAGTATTACTCACCTGTCTTAGGGTCTTATAAGCATAAGGTATGCTTATTGTTTCCTATGTGTAATACTACATAATAATGCCTTCAATTATTTAGCACTTTTCCAGAAGCTCAAAAACACAATTCAGTCTCTCCACTCCAATTGCAAAATGGCCCTGGAGAGAATTGAATCGCCAACCCTCCTGTTATAGGACACCCAACTCCATCACTGTGCCACTTGTCAACCCACAATATTTTTCTCGTTTTCCGGTTCCTGTCATCACCTTATAATAGACTGATTATCATTGCTCTGCTTGCTGTAAGGGATGTTCATCCTTTGTTCAGTTTAACATCCAGTTTTTCACTGTGCATCTTGGTGTCCTGACACAATATGGCTTGTCTGTAAATGTTCTACACTTTTAGAAAAATGTCCTTATTTTCTATACTATAAATAAGAACTTGACAGTCATTGCAAAGTCATAGGGACCAAGCAAAGTCCCCATGTGAATTTCTTGTTCAGGTGATAATCTGAAGTGTTGATATGATACTCACTTTATGATTTTTTATGCAACGTGAGAGAAGTTCTGAATAAATGCGGTGAAAGTGACACAGGTTGCTCTGTTTAACAGGCAGCTGGAATGCTGTTCATGCTATCTGGATTTACACTGTAAAATACGTACTTTTCCACTTTTTGTAAAATACATTTACAATTTAAAAAAGAAAGAAAAGGAAATGGCGAATTATTGCAGAGTGAATGCTAGAAAATCTGTACTCTTCTCACTTGACTCCACCAAGATGCTCCTGATTGGTTGATATGGCTGCAAAATGTCGGAAAAAGTTCGAAATTTGAACTTCCACGGCGTGTAGTCCATGCTACCACACCAGGTCAAATGTCCCACAGTACTCATCATAGATGCTCCACCTTTGCTGAACAGATTTTATATCACGGCTAGCCATTGATTTAACACGTGAAAAATCACTCGCTAACGATGCAAATTCCGGTCTTGGTCTGAATGCCTAGTTTGGGTCTTCATGGCATGCTTCTCATCTTGCTGTCAGTATCTCTTTTGTCTCCTTTTCCGAGACTCCTGTCATTATTGTCAATTGTAATGGAAAACAATCTGAGCTTCCTCGTTACACAAGACGGAACTTTACAGATAAGGAAACTCTACACAGTAAAACAGTTTTATTTTATGTTACAATATTGACAAACGTGGTACAGTATTCTCTACATGAGTGGTTCCCAACCTGGGGTCCTCTTATGCGAGGGACCCAGGGTTCACAAGGGGAGAATATGGAGTTATTTAGGGTCACAATTCTGACCAAAAAGTCAAATTTTGAGAGTGCAAAAAGTTAATTTGCACACGTGTGAGATGTGTTTTGTGAATGAAATGTTCTTCTCGTGTACAATAACATATTTGAATGAGCAAAAATAAATTTCGAGTTTAAACTGGCACAGACAGTCTTGTTTGCTTGTTGTGTTCTGATTCAGCACATTAGTAGTTAATACTCCCTTCACACCAAAAGCGCCTTGAAGGAGAGATGTTCTTGTCATTTGTTGGGAGGTGTTATTAATAACCCAATTATGTGTTGAATTAAAGCAATTATGTGCATTAATAAACATTTTCTGGTAGCCCCATATCGTTCAAGTTCCTGTTGCCGCACAGTACATTTATCTTCCGTTTATCCTGGGAACCTTTGGATGTGCTCTGAGGCCCCCTAAATTTCGTATATGTCTAAAGGGGGGCCCCCAGGGAAAAAGGTTGAGAACCACTGCTCTACATGAGCATAACATGTTAAGTTTCAGTTCAGACATTTATACCCTCAACCAGCCTCCTCACGTGTCAAAACGGTTATTGACTCATCAGCAGATAAACTGTTTTACGTCTGTGACTGGACATCAGATGATCAAAAAATGACTTTCCAGAGGAGGCTTTAGAGATAATTAGAAAAGACAGTATTGTAATCTATATGTATGTTTTTCATATAATACATAATACATTTCAAATAATACATATAAAAATCATGAAAAATCACATTTTCCACCACACACTGTTGTCCTGAATATACAATATAAAATTGCTTACAGTTTAATTTCTATTTATTAACAAATAAAAAAATTAATTATATATATATATATATATATATATATATATATATATATATATATATATAAATAATGTAATAGAATATTTAATCATTGTAATTAATTCTCAAATAAGATTGAATTTGTATAAGCCTATGTTTACTTGGGATGGAACTGGAAGTGACGTAGAGGGGTGGGGTGTATACTTAAAGGAATCTCAAAGGGGTTACCCGTTTAGGGGCTTTCCTTGGTCTCTCTCTCTGTTCTGCTAACGGGTGGATGTGTGCCGCTCGCCTCTTCCCTTTCTCCTCTTCTTTAACTCTCTTCTGTCTCCCTTTCTCCCTCCATGATGCTTGCAATGTGATCACATTCTTCATTGATATCAATGTATGAGCTTAATTCATGTTTGGAGTAAGTAATAAATTGCTGTTTGCAATTGTGTTCATAAATCATGTCTCATGAGTATTAATAATTCCATAACAATATATATATATATATATATATATATATATATATATATATATATATATATATATATATATATATATATATATATATATGTAATATATGAATGATAATGAGAATTTATGGAGGATGAACAAGTTACAGCATGCAACACACATCACGCTTATGGGGACCGCTGGGCTTCTGTGAGCAATGACAATTACTGAGGCATCACAGCGCACTTTGTTGAAATTGCATTCGTTCGGTCAAACTGTGTCTAAAACTGAGGGACGGCAGGATGCGGAGGCATGTGTGGATCATAGCTTCAAGTGGTGAGACAATGGAAAAAGCGAGGATAAGTTCTATAAGTAATATATTTGCTTCCTCGAGACTCACCTTACTTTCATGTGAACACCTGTCCTGCACAGCCCACATACTGCGCCGAACTATCAGGTTTTGTGTCCACTGTCAAGGTATGCTACATAAAATAAAAATAAGATCAGAGTAGTGTAAAACAGTATTAAAAAGTTGAAGAAGAAATAATTATGGTGTTAAACAATGTAAGGAAAATAAAATACATTTTCTCCTGCTCAGTGCTATTGCCAGCCTTTTGCCACTTGCAAAATTATGGAGTCAACAGAGAATGATCAGCTTAGAGTTAAATTCAAACATGATTTTTTGCCTCAAACTATCTAAAAGGAAAGACAGCACTAATCTCAAATGGCTGAAGATTGCTGCTGCAATTGTTCCAAGGTTTAAAGACCTAAAGTTTCTTCCCAAAGATGAAAGGAATGAGGCTTCACTAAACAAGCTGTTAATGACAGAGTCAAACATTTGGAGGATATTGATGATTTATTGCAGATATGTTGTTTACATGACAAAACCTGAGCTACAACTCAAACAAAAAATTCAATAAGCAATCATATCTTAAATTTAATTGGTTTCTTTGTCTTCATTCATTCATTTTCATGTCGGCTTTATTCCCTTTCGGGGTCGCCACAGCGGAATGAGCCGCCAACTCTCTGGCATATGTTTTACGCAGCGGATGCCCTTCCCTGCCGCAACCCATCGCTGGTAAACATTCACACACACATTCACACTTTAACACTATGGACAATCGTTCTTACTCAATTCACTTATACCACATGTCTTTGGACTTGTGGGGAAACCGGAGCACCCGGAATAAACCCACGCGATCACGGGGAGAACATGCAAACTCCACACAGAAATGCCACCTGCCCCAGCCGAGCCTAGAACTAGCGACCTTCTTGCTGTGAGACGACAGTGCTACCCACTGCGCCAGCGTGACGCCTTCTTTGTCTTCAATTTTCATTAATTATTTACACTTAAAACAGAAGTTCTGAATGAGTGAGATGAGGTGGAGATCTATAAATTTGAGAATGTTTCACTCTTGTCATGGCGATCAATACAAAAAATTGTGCAATTAATTAGTTCATTTTTAAATCGATCGAGAGCACTAATATACATATATGTATATAATCCTTTTCACTGAATTCTATATGTTTTGCAAAATAGCCTTTTTTCCAGCTCTTTTCTTTACTTTTATAAATCCTTTTCACTGAATTCTATATGTTTTGCAAAATTGCCTTATTTTCAGCTCTTTTCTTTACTTTTCTAAAATGCTATAAATAAGAAACGGATAAAGCCATTGCATTTGACCAAAGAAAGTGCTGAGTCCATCTGTCTGGGTTGCAACAGCAAAATAATCTCTTTGAGACTAACACTCTCAAAACAGAAATGCTGACAAAGTCTCAGATTGTGCAACATTTTTATTTTAAATCACAGTGTTCTTAAAAGCAAGTGACTTCTCGTGGAGAGTTTGCTCTTTTAAAAGTTCAACCTAATAAATCCTCCCCATGAAACATCTGTCGGACTGCTGTTGGGCCTGTCTTGATTGCTTTATTTCACATTATATATTTCCCTCCTCATTTCTATCTAGGCCATCTTTCACTCTGCAAAACAAACACCCAGAGACGGCTAAATATATCTCAGCATCATTTAAACTTGTCCTCGGCAAAACTCAAGCTTAGTGGAGTTTCAGAGAGGAATTTGTCTCCTTCGGTGTCACTCTTTTAGCAGATAAAGTCTGTCTTGGATCTGCTGCAAAATATCTGCTGCGGCTCCTCATGCTAGCATGTTTATCTGACAGAGTGTCAATCAGAGCTTCCAAAATCACACTGTTGTCATTCACTGTAGGTTCAACTAGGAACAAACTGACCCAGAATAACCATCACTTCTCCGTGCATGAGACTGTGTGCATAACAGACAGGTATTCAGATGGCTTCTATTTGGTTTCTAAATCAGGAATATGATCCTCTCTGAATAAATAATGCAATCTATCTGTGTTCGTGAGCTGCTGTTTAAATTGATTATGATGACACCTGTGGCCCTGCTGCAATGGATATATGAGCATGCCATCCTCTCACACATGGGCTCACACTCACACATTCAATCTTACAAATCTATTGCCCTAAACCTCAGCAAACATCTAAAGGAACTCAACAGAATCTCTGGACCTTTGCTTTCTCTTAGTTCCGCAATCTATTAGAACGTTTGTCTGTTTTCAAAAATGTAAAAGGGTTATTTCGAGTTAAATTCTTTGTGATGTAATTCAAAGAAAGGGTTTATTGATGCTTCAGCACAGTATTAGTGAGAAGTAAAGCATCTTGGATTCTGTTGAAGTTGTGTAACGAGAACTATAGTCCTTTTGTATGTAATTTTGGTTTCCTTGAGTTCCTATTCTGTAAATTTTTTCAGTTAGAGTTCATTCAGTCCAATCCTGAAGTTGCTACTAGAATAAGTCATGAATCCAGAGTAGTTCCTCAGCTCATGTGCAATCCCTCACTGCGCGTTCACACCTCACATTCTGCACATTTTTTCAGTACGGTTCGTGCATTTACCCAATCTTGGTCTTAAAACAGCTTTATGCTCTCTGCTGCACAAGACAACAAAGAAACATTTTTTGGAGCTTATCACAAATTGATCGTAAAGATGACATCACACAGTAACATCCCTAAATGATCAGAACATTCAAATACTGGACGGTGGGATATTCTTTATGGTTATTTCATTGTCCCCTTTTGGTTGACAAGTCCAGATTTCCCATTGTATCTACGGTTCTAATGATCTTCTTGATGGTCTTCTTATGCATATTAAATAGATCTGTGCCTTTAATTCTGTTTTTACTGTTACCCGCTCCTGTTATTTTCATTGTCACTGGTCTACCTAATCTCTGGTCTCTTACTCATTTTTGTCTTGGCTCTGAGTCATTTATTTCAATTGTATTTAGTCTATTTATACTCCAGTCCCCTTTGTCTTTGGTCTCCTTCTACTTTTTTGTATCAACTCTCTATCATCTCTAGTCCACTATGTATTTATCAAATCTGATCTACTTAAACTTCAGTTCACTTTGTCTTTGGTCCTATTTTACATTTTTCTTCTTTGTCTTAAGTATCAATCATCGCCGGTCTACTTTTTCTTCATCAAATCTAGTGTATGTCTACTCCAGTTCCTTTTGGCTTAGGTCTTCTACTACCTTTTCTCAAGTCTATATTATCGCTGGTATACTTTGACTTTATCAGATCTGGTCTTTTTCTACTCCAGTCGCATTTGTATTTGGTCTCCTACTTTTGACACTTCTACTTTTGACACTTCTACTAGAGTCTTTCATTTCTGGTATACATTGTGTCTATCAAATCTGGTCCATTTCTACATCAATACACTTTTTCTTTGGTTTCCTTCTACTTTATTTTTTTTCTGATCTAATCCCTCTCCATCATTGTGTTGATTATTTATCTCCTCTGTCTCCATCGGCTCTTTTTTATTTCGACTCTAAATATTATCTAATATACTCAGAACCAGAGAGTAAATATTCCCTAGCTGTAGGGTATTGGTTGCTTTAGTTTTTCACAATTAAAGCAACCAACCTAATCCTAATGAAGTATGAGAATAGGTGTTAAGGTTATGTGGTTCTTGGTGTAAAAAAAACACAGATCTGTATCAGATTTAGAAAATGTTTGCATGTGCATTGCAATAAAATCTAAATATACTTGGGACACTTACACCTAAATATGATGTATTTTCTATGGTTATCTCCTGTACTTTGCTTGCCCAAAATCCTCAAGAATGAAATTCTTGTTATATCTTTTCAATTAATTTTCCTTGATGGATAACAATTACTGCGTTAAAAGGAGGGGTATCTTCACAGTCCCTTTGCAGTTGCTGGGGCCCATCATACTGGGAGATGATTCCTGGCTGACATTTTCCCATTATCTGCCAAGAGGTTTCCCTCGCAGCATGTTTCAAGCTTTTCTGAGGCAATGAAATAATTTATTCATCCAATTTAAATCAATATGCTCCATTCTTTTGTATTGCTTTCATGCAACGGCTCTATCCTATCTTCTTTTTTATTTTAAGCACATCCAAAGGTTCCTAGGATAAACAGAAGATAAATGTACTGTACGGCAACAGGAACCAGAACGATAAGGGGTCACTAGAAAATGTTTATTAACCCACATAATTGCTTTAATTCAACACATAATTGGGTTATTAATAACACCCCCCAACAAATGACAAGAACATCTCTCCTTCAAGGCGCTTTTGGTGTGAAGAAAGTATTAACTACTAATGTGCTGAATCAGAATTTTCTGACTTGGGTTGAATGTACCCTTCTTTAAAAAGTAGAAATGCTTGAATCTTTGAACTTGTTAGCTACATTGTCGGGAAAATCAAAGAACGTAGGCTTTAAACTGAATACGCCTCAAGAAAAAAATAGGTGTTAATCAGAAAAAAACACCAATATCAACAAAAGTCTAATCAAACACTCAATCTAAAAAAGATTCATCACAAATGAAAACAACAACTTGTCACATTCTATGTTCCCTAGATTATTTTCAAAGTGCTTCCCTAGGTAAGCGACCGAGATACCACTTGTGCAGCTAAGCAATCTTGAGATTCCATTCTGCGGCTATGTGACTAGAATCAGAATCAGAAAGATGTTTATTGCCAAGTGTGCATGTGCACACACAAAGATTTTTTTTGTGGTATCTGGGTTCTTTCCAGTGTTAGTACATTAAATGAAACTCTACATTAAAAAACACAGATAATGTTGCACAGTAAACACAGCTTGTATAAGTAAATTGCTAAGTTAAAAATAAATAGATCAATGTATATGATTGGTGGAGCTAGTAAAAATATAAAGTAATTGTGAGAATAATTGTCATGTAAGTTCCACTCATTTCTTTGTACTTTACTTTGTCTCCATGTTTGAAATGAAATGAACTCTCGTAAGGAATGCTGTGTGCTGGTACAGATTGAAACATTCCATATTCTCCTTATCTCTTTTTGGGAAGTTTCTGCACAACATATATGGTATGGTTATTGTAAAATGCTGTGGGTGGGGGGTTGAAACTCTGACCATGCTTGTGTATCTTGTTCATCCCTCTCTTTGGGGGTATAAAAGCAGTCTGTACTGCTCATGTGCTAAGCTTGTTTGAATAAATCACACTGAACACAGTTTGGTTTTTTCCTCTGGCTTCCAAGTGCGCACTTGAATCCTATTGAGCTGACGAGGGCATTCACTGGTGAAGAAAAGAGACCCGGTTGAGGAAATCCTACAGTAATAGAACTATAACTATATCAGAAGTCCAAGGTGCTTAAGAAATGAGCTTTGGAGGTTACGTGCAGACCAAAGCATAAGGTAAAGTAAGAGTAAAGTTCCGCAACAGAACAACAGAATATGGAGAGACTGCAAATTTCCACATCTGAGTCCCGTTTTATTTGAGAGTGGTGAAAGTTATGGGTTCAGGAGGTGGATGGCCTGAGATAAGAACCTGTGTTTGAGCCGGGCTGTCCTGGTTTTGGGGGTCTGAAGTGCTGACCAGAGGGTAAGAGCTGGAAGAGGTGGTTTCCTGAGTGGGCAGTATCCAGAATGATTTTGAGAGCACTCTCTAATTCTGGAGGTGTACAGTTCTTGAAGGGAGGGTAGGGGAACTCTATCTTTTCAGCAGTCCAAACTATCCCCTGGAGTCGTTGGATGTCTGATTTAGGTGCTGATCTAAACCAAACAGTGATGGAGGTACACAGATCAGACCAAATGACCGCTGAGTAGAACTGGCTTCAATAAAACTTTAGTTTATGTTGTTTGGTCTGGTGGATCAGAGTCGTCAGAGCAGGTGGGGGATGTCAGACTGTGAGTAGAGTTCATTCACCTCGTTCAAAGTTTGATTGTCCATAGAGGAGGGGAAGGTGTCTTGTTGTTGGTGATGGTTTTCAGGCCTCTCCACAGTGAGACAAGGTCATTAGCAGAGAACTGTTTTTTTTTTGCTTCCTGGAGTAGCACTTTTAAGCTGCTCTCATCTCTTTATTCAGTGTGTTCCTGACTTGACTATACAGGAAATGATCTCCACTCCCGAAGGCATCTCCTTTGGCATGGCAAAGTTGTCTGAGTTTTCCAGAGAACCATGGTTTGTCATTGTTGAATCTTGAATTGTTGAGTCTGAGTGGGAATGCACATGCACATGTCCTAACAGAAACTGACATATGTTGAGACAGACTAATGGTGATTAAAATACGCGCTACAAAGACTGCAAGTCATCCAGGTCTGAGACAGCGTTTTCAAACACACTCCAATCAGTGCAGTCGAAGCAGGCTTGTAGATCCTGCTCTGCTTCACTGGTCTCTTCATCTTTTAACAGTTCTCAATACAGGCTTAGCTGTTTTAAGCTGTTGCTTGTATGATGGAATAAGGTGGACAAGGCAGTGGTCAGAGAGTCTTAAATCTGCTTGGGGGATGGCGTGGTATGCATCATTTATAGAGCTGTAACAGTGGTCCAAAGTATTCCCCTCTCTGGTGGTGCACTTGTTGTGGTGCTTAAATTTAGGCAGAATAATACAAACAGAATCCAGATACGGCTGCTCTGTGTTTGTAGTCTTTTTTGCCTGCTGTTGCAGCGCCTCACAGGGATGCGCATGCAGTGGTATATATACGTTATCAAGCACTATCGATAAAAACTCAGGACAACTATCACAGTGAATTGAAAGGCTTACAGTTGAAGAAAAGTGCCTCCAGATGAGAACAGCACATCTTATTTAGCGCTAAGTCTGTACACCACCTTTCGTTGATGTAAAAGCATAATCCGCCACCGCACAATTTCCCGGTGGCTTCCTTGTCATGATCAGCAGATGAAACGTGCTCCCTAGGATGTCTCCATTTAGCCACACCCCTATAAAATACAAACAGGAGAGCTTGAAAAGTCCTTGTTTATATGAGTCAGTGGATGTATTTCGTCCATTTTGGTGGTTAGAGAGCAGAGGTTTGCCAGATGCAAGATGAGTAGCCGTGTTCTAAGACCACACTGACGAAGTTTGACTAAGGCACCAGCACGTTTCCCTCTCCGTCATCTATGCAGAAGCGCCGCTGCTCTACCGTCTAAGATAGCCTGTAAAACATCAGAGAACTCCAAAATAAGCAAGATATTGTTCTGTGAGTATTGTCTGATGCTTAATAGTGACTCCTGAGTAAACTGAAGAAGTTAGCAGAACAGAAAACCAGACAAATAAGCAAACACGCTGAAGAGCATCTGACTAAGGCTGCCATCCACAGCGCCATCTTGGATGTCGAATCCACTGGTGCAGGTAAGCAATCCATACATGAAAGACCACTGGTGCAGGAAACTGATCCCCTTTGTAGACAACCTGGACTACGTGACCATTGGAGACAGATAACATCTTAGAGAGTGTGTTGAGGGTGGGAAGTTATTCAATGAGTCTATAACTCTCTATAGTTTCACACTCTCTATTTTCTCACTCACTCAAATGTAATGTTTTCATGATGTGCCATGACAACACTCTGTAGTAGACTTCTCCAAATCTGGTCTTGGAGGGCTGCAGTCCTGCACATTTTTATTGCAACCCAGTTATAAAATGCATACCATGAGCATACCAGTGTTTTATGATGGTTGAACGGAGAATATATAGGCCTCCGTCACTCCAGGATTGGAATTGGAGAACCCTGCTCTTTAGGCACCCGCACATTTCATTGCCTTAAAATGTTCAATTATTAAAACATCCCTGTCAACAGTTCCGACAATTTACGGCAATGATTTCAATTCAAACATCTTACTTTTGAGTACCGATAAAAACATTACCACTGTCAATTATTCAGCATCAACCAAACTCATGCTTGAAGGAATCCAATTCAGTGGTGTTCACTTTTACAACCCTTCTGATTAGAGATGAAAAAAGACAGAGTTCCCGTTTGGTCAGTGTATCACGCTGGTCTCTGCTCATGAATGTTAAAGTGTGTGTTTTACATTCAGCCGTTTGAAGCAGCAATCAGTTTACTGAAAAATTCCTGTTTCTCAGAGCAATCAATCACAATTCGCCTACCTCTTTATGTGGAGCGCAACGCCATCATTAGGAACAAATCCCCCTGTTTATTTTTTTGATTAGGAATCCAGCAGAAAGCAATTCTGAATTTGTTTGCATAAGCAGGCACTGTTGGTATTCCTTTATTTATCACATTTTATTGTCTGGTACATTAAACTTCCTTTTTCTAACTGCAAAATTATACAACATCAACAAAATTCCATTTATTTCCCCAAAGAATGCTACTAAAAAATAATTTTGTGCAGTCATTACTACTGTTCATTTTTTTTTTGTGAACTCCACTCCGCTTCACAGTTCTCTTCTGGACATTTAGAAAAACACACACAAAAAATATTTTGTGTGTGAAAAAAACAAAACTCTTTTGCTCTCCCTAACGACATCTTTTTCTATAGTTTAGTAATGTCCTACCCTAAAAACAAAGTATTACATCCGTGATGAAAAACGAAATAAAGAGAATAAACATATGACTCAATACGGACTCAATGGAGCTCAGAGGTGGTGAGTCAGCACAGCGTGTGCTCCCTGTTCACCCTGGATCTTCTCATTAGTGTACAATATCTTCTTTCTCTGGGTGTCTGGGTTATGTGGCTTGTGATAGCTTCCCTCAGCTGCATTAGAAACTAAAACTCGCTGTCTTATTGTGGGGAGCTTTCCCCTCAGAGAAGCAGGGCTTTCAGTAGACTGCCTTTTAATTGGCCAGTATGAGCCCTGATCATCCAGCAATCTCAGCTTGAACTGGAGCTTCATGGTTGAGCGTGACAAACACACGCCTGTACCCCAAATGCACATACTCACAATTACTATAGGATGGAATGCCTACACAGTAAAATCCCTGAGAGTAAAATTAACTCTATCCAGAGTAGGACCAAATACACTCCAAATAGAGTGAAACAATAACACTTAAACTGAGTTAAATCATTAATGAGGTTATCATTTAAACCAGTGATTATTCACCGAAAACTTGTACGTAGTGATAAACGTTTGTATTTCACTATAAAAAAAAACATCACAACTATTCCATTCATCACATTGTAAAAAAATAAGAGTTTAACTTAATTTTTTATGCTTAAGATTGATGAGCTCAGTGTTAATTTAACTCTATTTAGAGTAGGACCAAATAGACTCAGAGCAGTGTCAATTTAACACTGTAGATTTTACTGTGTAGACTCACTTATAGGAGAGTTGAGAAAGTTTTTTTACATTTTAACATTCAACAACAATTACAATAACTTTGGAAGTGTGTGAAATTCGTCTGTTTAGTTGAAGATTGTGTTTTCCCTGCCTCATGCGCCAGTCAACATCAGTCTACTAGCGCAATAGATAATTTTTAATTCTGTTGTATTTCTATAAGTTATATTGTGGTATATTAAAATAAAATGAGTTTATTGGGGGTTTATCATTAGAATATTAGGGAATGTCAGGATAATGGTTTGAGAGGGATGATGTGATTTAGTATGTTGAATGATGTGAAATTTTTTGAATATGCAGAATTTCTTTTGCCGTTTGTATGTATACATGAGTGCAAGTGCATCTGCCTACACTCATAACAAAAGTTAGGCTAAGCTTAAGGATGTAAAGTAATGCCATGTGCGTATTTTTGAGCGCTGCACTACTGCATAAAACAACAAAAGAGGATCAAAATTCATGTTAATGTTGTCTTTATCGATAACACTCATGCAGCAATGTTTCTATTAATCACAGCAAACAGTGATAAACAAGAATCTCCTGACCAAAAGGGTGAGGGGACGCAAGGTGTTAAACACTGAAAACACAGAATCCTTCATTTTACACACTAAAAGAAGCTTTTCAACACACTTTATCACTGAACGACTTCAAACCTCTTTAGAATAGCCCAGAGTCTGCTGTCTGAGTCTGCTCTCTGTTTCACAAGGCCACCCACGTGTGTGTTTTCAGACCTGTCGGACACCTATTCCATTTTTAGCCACTGATCTAGAGCCATCTGGCACCATGAAGCCTTTAGTTCTGGTGCTGTCCAGTGGATTTCATCTGATCCGTCCATCCAAACAAGCTTTGTGTTATCACTGCAAACATGTACCTCTGCTATGTTTCCTCATTTATTGGCTTTTTTCCAATTGATCTCTGTATGCCTCCACAGTCCCATTGTTAATATAGAGAAAAGTGCATAAATTGGAACTTGACAGTTTTCATTTTAAATGTCCCCAAAAGGCTAAATAAAAAGCAACTGGACGTGTTCAGCACTAATTGACAAGACACGATGCCTTCTCACCAAAAACCTCAAACTGTGATTAAAAACCTCAGGAAAACTTGTTTAGTGTTTGTTCCGCATTTAAAACATTTTGTTCAAGGAAGTCCAGCACACAAGCCAGTCCAGCACCACCACTGAGGTGCGTCTCCTGACAGATGGAATGTGTCGTTATAGCTAGAGAAATTATTGGTCAGATTCAGCTGTATTTGTGAGAATCAAGTCAAGCCTTATCTGACAAGGATTTGGAGCATTCCTTATGCCATGGAAAGATGTTCCAAGTACCCAGCTAACAAGGAACGTCCTCGTAACATTCGTTAATGTTCTTTAAAGGTTGTTTAAATGTTAGCTCATAACATTTCCAAAAGAACTTTCTAGTAGCATTCTAAAAACCATAATCTGAAAATGTTATCTAAACAATATTCTCAGAAGATTCCTAGAAGGTTTTTTGAAAGCGATGAATGTTCTCAAAGTGTTGAAAGAAAATTTCTAGAAACAATGTTCTCAGAACATTCCTAGAATGTATTTTTTTTATTGATGATCATTCTAAAAACGTTTTATCACAATCTTGAGAAAACGTTCACGGAACGTAAAAAAAAACTTGACAAACTAACGTTTATGCAACGATACCAGTAAGGTTCCCAGAACTTTCTATTAATGCTATTAATGTAAATTTGTTAGCTGGGCATGGATTTAACAGAAACCAGTGCAAACAGGTGTAATTACAGCGATTAATCATGCTAATAAGCCTGGTTCAGGCTCTGGTCCTCTCACGTCTGGACTACTGCAACGCTCTCCTAGCAGGACTTCCATTGAATACGCTCAAACCTCTGCAGATGATCCAGAATTCTGCAGCTCGTCTTATCTTCAAGGAACCGAAACGAGCTCATGTTACTCCCCTCTTCATCACTCTTCATTGGCTCCCCATTAAATTCAAATCGCTAATGCTGGCATACAAAACTATCTCCAGATCAGCCCCTGTTTACCTCCATGAGCTTATACGCTCCTACATGCCTTCCAGAAGCTTCATGCTTCCTGCGCTCAGAGAAGGAACAGCGACTTGTGGTTCCATCCCACAAGGGCAGAAGATCTCTCAGCAGAACCTTCTCTTTCACTGTCCCTGGCTGGTGGAACAAACTCCCTGATCCAGTCAGGAAAGCAGCAACACTAACAGCTTTCAAAAAGAACCTGAAAACTCTTCTCTTCAGAGAACACCTACTATAAAAAAAAATTTAAAAACTACTACCTTCTTTTTCCCTCCTCTGTCTTTATCTTCTTCCCCTACTGCTTTGGTTTTTTGATCAGTTGATACAATTTCTATTGTGAGAAGTTGAGACAGACTTTGACGGTGTAACAAATTGCATATTGTCTCTCCCCTAATGTAAGTCGCTTTGGACAAAAGCGTCTGCCAAATGCATAAATGTAAATGTAATAAATGTACAGCAGTTGCAAAAACTAGAATTTGAGTGCTGTTCTCAGGTCAGCTGCTACGCTCACAGGAAGGACACTTCCTTATTTGTGACATGACAAATTTTAGGGTTGTATACAAACTCTGTTACTAAACAGTGTGGCTCTGACTAGCACTAATACGTAGGACAAACACTTAAAGTTACAGAATTAAAAAAAAAACTAAAAACAATTTTAAGTGGAGACTATCTTTTTTGCTTTTAACCCAGCATTGTATTGTTTTTATGGTTTTATTATCTATATAGGACAAATCTAAATAGCATTTTATTGTGATTTTTTTTTCGTTTCCACTTATTTTATTATTTTTAACATGTTTTATTTTGTTGACTTTGGTCGGTATCTGCACTTATAATATAATTCAGTATAATTACAATATACTATAACAGTATCTGTCCTCCTTAAATAAATTTGGGTTGGCTTCATACAGTAATATGGTTTATACCAGACACCTGAATATTGACAAGATTCAACCTAAAAATAAAACACCTTAAATTTAAGCATCCCTGCATAGCCCGATTACAAAATGCTTTTTTTGGCTGACTTATTCTGCTCTTAGTATTCTGTGATGTTCTACTCTTGCAAATGATTACACCTAATTCCAAATGATTGGTGCATTAGATGCTTTGGCACTCCATGTCTCATATCAAAAT
Source organism: Danionella dracula (assembly GCA_900490495.1). Classification (NCBI taxonomy): domain Eukaryota; kingdom Metazoa; phylum Chordata; class Actinopteri; order Cypriniformes; family Danionidae; genus Danionella; species Danionella dracula. The sequence goes on from UELW01000556.1 coordinate 9,747,627, forward strand.
TATTAGTCACTTTAAAGCAGCAGGGCACAGCTAGATATATAAGTTTCAGTTCCTAATTTCCTTCAATTTAATTCAGTTGATAATAGTGCCTCTGATTGGTGGATAAAACTGTCTTCATAAACTTGCTCCAGTGTCTCATTATTTGAATTTTATGGAAGGCAGTCATCAAAAACAATCCAAATACTTGAGGGAAAAACAAACAAACAAGAAATGTAAGTTTTAACGCTTAAAATAAAAATAAAAATTTTGAAACTGATTAGAATCATTAAAACAACTATTATTACTAATATTTTTAAAGAAAAGTGTGTATCACATAGCATCTTTTCTGCTGTGTTAGGAAACAAGAGTCTGCAGAGTCATTATTTATTAGACTCCACTGAAAGCTTATTAATGTTCTTGTAAAAAGAACACGGCAGCAGAACAGCACTGTAAGATTCTCACAGAGATCAAACAGCAGAGAATCAGCATACGCTTGTGTTTTTCATCATTAATCTCAGCACAGAACGGAGAGAGTTGATGCATTTGCGCTAATTCACAACACAGTGTCATTGCTTTCAAATGTTTCATGAAGCTGTCAGCATTTAATACAGTGCATCTGCATTTCTGCACATGATGCATAAGATTCTAAAAGAGATATTTATAGATCTTCTCATTTATGGTTCTTATACATAATAGTAAACTATCTAATAGTATTTTCTAATAGTCAATCTAATACTTATAATAGTCTATATATATATATATATATATGTGTGTGTGTGTGTGTGTGTGCGTGTGGATAATATTTAATGTGGTCCCCATTATTTTCCAGCACTTCCTGAATCCTCTTCATTGAGACATCACAGAGAGCTGGTGAGGGTTGTAGAAATTCTCTACTCTTCCTCTTTTTATTTCAGTGAGGCGGCTTCACAGATTCTCAACGAGTTCAGATATTGAATTCTGCTTGGCCAGTCCATCGCCTTAACCCTCAGCTTCCTTTGGAAGGCAGTAGTCGTCTTGGAGGAGTGTAGGGGTCATTATCATGATTAGAAGAGGCTTCCTTCTGGTGTGAAAGCAACCTCCATAGAAATTCTTCAGCACTCAAACATATATTTACCAAAGACAACTTCAGAATACGCTGCTAACATATGCACTAACTTTCTTAGGTTGAGCATGGCAAGTTCCGTTCTGAGTACAATATTGTTATATCACTGTATGGTCTTGGCCACCGTTCTGCAGCTCTGTTTTAGTTTTAGTTTTTTTTGGCAGGGAGGTGCCCTGTTGACTTTCCCTTAACCAGTGTAACTCCGGTCACACTAACTTTTGAGAGATCCAATGCATTAAGCAGGAAAGAACACACCCACCAGACAGCATGTTTGAAAAAATATCAAACTCTAAGTATAAATCATCCAAACGACAACAGGGTTAACTCTGATGCACTTCACATCAACACTGAACTGAACTGAACACTGATTTAAAGTAAAATTAGGCTTTAAAACAAGATTTCAGTAAGCTCATGCTCTCACCTCTCTAATCTGGTTCTTTGTAGTGATGCGGTATTGCAGGGCAAAGTTCAATTCAGCTCATCTTTCATCAGAACGTAATCTAAAATTGCACAAGTTCCGGTTTCCCTCCACTGTATGCAATTCCATCAACGGCAATAACATTACATTTAACACACCTGCTCACCTTTCACAATTGAGATTCTGTACCACTAAACACAGTACCACTGGGATGGGAAAATAGCAGCCTGGGCCCAATTTGGACATTTTCACTAAAGGGTGTTTTCGCTTGCCATGGGTTTTGACATTCATAACTGTGTGTTGAGTTTTTTTTAATGTTTCAGCACATTTACAGTTTGACATGAACTGTACATTCACCCTTTGATTTTGCTGAAATTTACATTTCTTTGTATAATTGGTTTCATATGGAAACAAAATAAATCTTTATAAGACTTTAGAAGGGTGTACTTGCTTCTTTTTTATTATAATTTTTTATAAACTAATAAGGAAAAAGGATAGTAATTCCATTAGTAATAGAATTACAATATATTATTGTAATTATAAAATGAACAAATTGATATGGTATTTAATACAGGAAACTACTTATTTTAAAGTAAATTAAACTTCACACAAAAAAAACTAAATGCAGGAGTGAATAATATACATGTTTTAACATTGCATTTTTAAATGAGTAGATCAAAGATTATGAACATGTAAAAACTAGGATACAATCAAAAATTGTTATATTAGATTTAAAAAAATACATTTATAAATAAAGAATAATTGCTTCAAACAAAACTTCAATGAAATAAGCTTGAAATAAATGTGATTTAAAGTGGTTCAACTATAATAATTTGGATCACTGAGAACTTCCAGTACTAGATAATTAAGAAGTTCATGTACTCTAACAAACTGTGCCTGTGCTCAGGTAGAAGATAACAGAATATTTTGCCTCCAGCTAGTCATCTTGCTACCAGCTTAATTGAATGTGTATAGACGGTTTGTACTGATACTGTCAAGGTTTGCTTTCATAGTGTCAAGCACATGCCACAGGCCAGGCAATGTAGGAGAAAGCCTAGAGATATTCTGACAAGCCAAAACTCCCTCTGGGCAGGAATTCTGGATAACCTTGAAAACACACTGTCGAAAGACACCCTGCCATATGACCTATTTTTTTTTAATCTGAACGCATTATTTACCTAAACAGAAAATATCAAAGTAGCAAACACATGGCACTGAATGGCTGTGTTTATTTGCAATGTGTTGAGATAGCTGCAGCCAAAAAGGGTCACTGGGTTCTTTAAAGACATCTTTAGTAGCCTGGTCTGAATAATAATACTATGCTATGGTCATTGAAAGTCGTTATCAAGCAATAACTGTGGTTCAATAGGTGTCTACCCCACTTACTAGCCTTCTCAGAATGTCCCACAGCTTCCTAAATACACATTTACTAGAGCTGTACGATAATTTGCTTGGCTGATAATTTTCCTGATCAAATAAAGGTTTTTCTTTTAGACCCATTTCTCAGCACTCCATGAGCTACGATTTTGTCAATGAGTGGCAAATTTACTTTTCCACGTCAAACCAGTTAGATTGTCTACCCCAATGAAAAACCCCTGAAAGATCCACCAGCGTCACTCAATGAGACTGGATAACACAACTCACTCAAAGACTCACCAGTCAATCTTGGCAACTCTCATGAGATTTTCTGATTAGCATCATGTCAGATTCTCTTCCATATAAAAGATTCACTTAGTCAGCATTCCATGTTCGGGCAACGAATATTATTTCTGATATGATATGAATTTAGCTCTCAATTGCTGATAGCACTCATGTAGCCCCAGACCATGGTACTCCCACCACCATTTTTGTCTGTAGGCAAGACACACTTTTCCACAAGTTATCACTTTTTTGATTGAGCAACTTCAGTTCTGTGACTGGGAAAATTTGCAAAAAAGTGGCCATAAACTGAATAACTTTTCTATTTTGTTTTTGATGTTAAATTACATGGATACACCTATTTTACAATAAAATTTTCAGAATGACAGATGTGTAAGAAAGGGGCTTGATGTTCAAATGTAGTCCTACACGACATCTTCCTCAATAATCCTGCTTGACTCTTCACTTTTTCTGTTTTAAAGCATGTTAAGAGCCTATGAGTCCTTTTTGATCAGACACTCTGTTTTGAAGCTTTTGGTCAGCTCCATTAAAAGAGTTTCTGCTGAGTCTTAAAAAGTGTACTATTTAAAAGCCTGAATTATTTTTCTGATGTCCACTTAAAGCTCAATTGGTATGTGTTGCTTGAGGTTGCCAGAGATTTAGAAAATGGTCCTAAACATAAAAAATATTTAATTGTATTGTAAGGTTACAAGAGATAAACGTGCATAAATGCTGAAAAGCATAAAAGTGGTTGTTGGGGTGGCAGAGATTGAGAAAATGCTCCTAAATGTTAGAGGTAAAAATAACAGTTGGTTTGCCAGAGTTTGAGAAAACCTTAAATGCTCCATACCTACAAAGCTATGAATAGATTTGCCCCTCTGTACCTGACTAAACTTTTAACAATGAGAATAACGCCTTGTAGTCTCCGCTCCTCATCTGTTCTGTGGCTGGAGTCTTCTCATCTCCCAAAATGGCAATGGGTGAGGGTCTTTAGCTTTGTGGCTCCTACTCTCTGGAACAAGCTTCTGACCTGGGTCTGCAACAGTCAATCACTAGCAAATTTTAAAACTATTTTATCAATACCTCTTCAGATAGACCTTCTCTCGGAGAATGGTTTTTATGTCTAAATTGCTGAGAATTAGATTATATTCGTTGCTTTCACTTTATTGTTTCATTTTTTTTCTGTCAGGTGTCCTTGCGTGCCCAGAAATGTGCCTTAAAATTTTTTAATTAGTATACAAATTTCTGCTTTGCCAATAGTTTAATACAATAAAATAACAGCAGATCCATGTACATATGGTCAATGCCGGATAACTAAAATAAAACTGGATGAAGCTATGGTTACACCCCAAACCTTAAACTTATTAGACATTCAGTATCAAAAAAATCTGCATGTTAAGGGTTAAAGTTCTTCAAACTCCTGTTGTTAATAGGCATGCATGTTTCTTCCCCTGCAGTTTCCTATATAAAGAATGGCCATGAGATAGCATTTCTTCATACATCTCGCTCTCCCTACGCCCTCAAATTAGACTCCCAGAATCCTCTCTGCCAATCCAGAGTCTCAATATTTGCCCATTAAAAAGCAGAGACAGAGATTCTGGTGAATAATTTAAGGCTGCAGCACAGAAGCCTGCTGATCATAGAGTCTTAATGCACTTTTGACAGCAGCCGATGGGAGTGAAAGAACATTGGGGAAGACCTTTTTCTTCAGAACACTTTTTAATAAGGTAGATTCAGTCAAATGACCACCCGGTGTGAGAAAAGTTTAATGTGGTTGGACCAGGAAGACGTCTAAGATCAGAAGGATTTGTACAATATCTTTGTTTTATTTATATTTGCTCTCATGTCATATACACACACACACACAAACACCATATACACAGAAATTGTGAACAGTGGTTTCAATTACAAACTAAAGAGAGAGAAAGGAATGAAAGAAAGAAAATGCACTTTGAATTACCTGTGTATGAAATGTTCTATACAAATAAATTTGCCTTGCTTTGCCTATGGGTCACGTCACAGACATTACCTCCATGTTTTAAGCAAATGAGCTGTGTAAGCAAATGAGAAATGTTTATGCACTGTTACTCCATTTTTTTGTGCAAGTCTCACTCTTAATGATAAGTCTCATTAAGTCACAGATTATCACAGTTTTTGTTTAGCAAGTCAGCTTTTCAATTCCGCGAAACACTCCACAATCCTTTTTGGACTATGCCAACCAAATATAAAAATGATTTAAATATATTGTGTTTATTTGAAATCTCTACAATAAGGTGATGGAGGATGCTATCATTGAACCTCAGTAGAAAGCTTACCCCAATGGAACACTTTATGAATTTTGGGTACAAAATTGGTCAATTATTTTGAACACAAATAATTAAATTAATTATCTTTACAGGTGAGAATTGGACAGATAATCACAACAACTGAGCTTGACTCAATTTAACATTTCTGCTTTAGAGTTATGCCAGGATATGAAATAAAAATTATGACAAAGTTTCCATGTGTATCATGCAGCCTGTATTTGATGCTCACCTAAAAAATACAATCTTGCGAAGATTTAGCTCACATAGCCCATATAAAATGCAAATAAAATTGGACCCAAGATAAAACTCTGAGGCTTACCAAAGTCCATTGGAGCAGCTGAGGGATGTGTCTCTGTTCCACCAGAGCAGAATCTGTTTGAGAAATATGACAAAAACAACTCAAAGCATTTTACATTTACATTCATTTATTTGGCAGACGCTTTTGTCCAAAGCGACTTACAGTAGGTGAGAGACAATATGCAATTTGGAACACAGTCAAAGTCTGTCTCAGCTCGGTCATAATAGAAATTGTATCAACTGATGAACAAACCATAGCAGGAAGAAAATAAAGGACGAAATTAAAGACAGGAGGAAAAAAAGAAAGTTTTTTTTTATAGTAGAGTTTTCAGTTGCTTTTTGAAAGCTGGTAGTGTTGCTGCTTTCCTGACTGGATCAGGGAGTTTGTTCCACCATCCAGGGACAGAGAGAGAGAAGATTCTGCTGAGAGATCTTCTGCCTTTGTGGGACGGAATCACTAGCCGCTGTTCCTTTTCTGAGCGCAGGCTTCTGGAAGGCATGTTGGAGTGGAGGAGCTTGTGGATGTAAACAGAGGCTGATCTGGAGATAGATTTGAAAGCCAGCATCAGCGATTTGAATTTAATACAAGATGGGGGAGCCAGTGAAGAGTGATGAAGAAGAGAGGAACATGAGCTTGCTTTGGTTCGTTGAAGATAAGACGAGCTGCAGAGTTCTGGATCATCTGCAGAGGTTTGAGCACGTTTGCTGGAAGTCCTGCTAGGAGAGCGTTGCAGTAGTCCAGACGTGAGAGGACCAGAGCCTGAGCCAGGAGTTGAGTTGCATGCTCAGTTAAGAAGGGCCTGATCTCTCGAATGTTGTGTAGAGCAAATCTACATGCTCGAGTTGTCTTGGTGATGGGGTCTTTGAAGGACAGCTGTTCATCCTATAGCAACCCCTCCCATCATCTCCACCTGTTTTAAGTGCCCAAGAAGGGTACAATGATCGACAGTGATCAACAGTCAGCTGCATTGAGATCCCGCTAAAGCAAAAACACTGCCCTGTGACCATCGATAGCAATTGTGCACTTGTAGATTCAGTTTTGTGTCCAATAAAGTAAACCTTTATTGAAATTTATCAACAACAACAAAAAACAAAACAAAAAAAAAACATTTAAGCTTTAGAGCTGTACATATGCATTTCCACAATTGTGAAAAATTCCTCACACATCTCACTCGCTCGCTCACTTTGGACCATAACTTGGTGGAGTTATAATTGGTGATGGAAGACTTGGACTGAGGGCTACAATGGGCACTAGTTGTGTTGCTCATATTCCTCACTAATGAGAATCTCTTGTGCTCTCTCCATCCCCGCAGCAGGAGACCTCCCCTCATGAAGGCACTTCTAAATGACCATGGTCACAACCACCATCTGGGCAGATTAACCACTAATCTAGAGAGCATGTTGTGTTCCGTTATATGTTTCTGATGTGTTTATCCCAAAATAGACTGTAACACACCCCATTGTTTCACTCCACCTCAGACCACAAATGAAGATATTTAATTCAAGTATGCTCTAGTCTAGTTCATCCCTCTACCTATGACGCAGGTCCTAAAATTCACAAGGACAGATCCAATGTAATTTTTTACACATTTGGAGCATTTAAACAACTGTGAAATCTGCAATAGTTCTTAAAAAAATGAACAAAATACTCAAATGGGATAAAACGATGCTGTGAGACTCTATTTAAATGGTTTTCTTTAAAGGGTTAACGCAACAGATGTGTGAGCTAACTAGGAGGCAGACAGTGACTTACGATAGTCTTGCTTCACACAGAGAGCTGCATGTCTCTCTCAGCACATCAAGCATATCAAAATGTGAACAACAACAACAAAGCTGGCTTTTTATAGTTTGTTACGGTCGCCTACTCGTTCAGACTCACTTGCTATTCCCTGAAGCATTTTTAGATGGAATGGGATTCTTCTGAACGAAACTCTTGTTTGTTGTCTGGGGAGATTGTGGCTTTGAACACCAGTGTAATTCTTTCTCCATCTCTCTCTTTCTTTCTCACGCACTCACTGTGTGTGGATGTGTGTACGTGAGTCATCTGGTTGGAGAATAGATGATCCCTTGACAACGACGAATAGATCCATCTCTGTCTAAAATTCTATTTTGGCTAACAAAACAAGCAGACTCTCAGAGTGTAACACAGTGTTAAAACTTTATTAAAAAGCAAAAACAATCATCTTTGGAATCAGTGGAGTTACTGAATGTTTCAAAAACCTCTGTACTATTTTACTATTGATTTATAGTTAATCAGCAATACTGATTCTTAAGGATTAAAAATACCCAACCTTGAAAATTTGACATTAAAGGGCAGACTAAGGAAGCAAAAAGTGTCTGATGTTTTCACATACAAGAGATGAAGCAACAATCAAAGAAAACTGAAACTTTCAGAGCTCAAAAGACTTTTTTTTTTCTGAATAAATAAAGAAAATGTTACAATCATCAACAAAGACTTGCAAGCTCTGAGATTTGAGCTTTTATATTACGTCAGACGATCTTTTTAAGACCTTCCCCGGAGATAGTAACCCCAGCCCCTTAACACTTATTAGCTTAGTTGCTAACATTAGCAAGCCTGCAGTACATTGAGCGATGAAGGCTAACTCGAGATGTGAAATACTTTTACACAAAACTAAACACTAATCATAACATAGAGAATCCTCAATAACAGGATACTCAGAGACTGAATACAGTTAACCTCACAGGCTGGAGCATATTAACTTAAACTGTACTCGAGCTGAACACTGCAAACTTCTTTAAAAACACGATAAAATTTTTTCCCAGCTGTATGAAATCCCCAGCAGGAGAGTTTGTGTAGAGATCCCATCAATAGACTCCCCCAAACCATCAAAAACACAGCTCAGATTCCTCTTCTGAACTCGCAATCACGTTGTTTAGACGATGTGGCATCTTTGAATAGCGTGGCTACTCATTCTTTTAACACATAAATAACTCACTACCCTTGCAAATTCCAGTCTGGGTGTGAATCTTCATTGTCCTGAAAGGCGTCAAGGGGGTTGAACAACTTGAAGAAACATCTAAGAATTTCTTCTTAGCCTCCCAAACTACGGTCTGATATGGCTCTGATGTATGACGCCACCTAGCTGCCATTATTAAATCGAGCATAGGATCAGGATTCGAGAGCACTAAAACAAAAAAGAGTGGGAATCGAGAGCATATAAAGTTTTAAAGAGCGTGAATGTTAGCTTTGCTGTGACGCTGCAGCGTCATCACACTCTCTTTAATGTACCTCGCTTCCTGAATGAGCGCTCAATTTATTTTTCATTCACTGGAAATACATCACAGGCGGGAGGCACGACTAGATGATCTCCGAATGTATAGAGTGCATTGGCTGGGTGCTTCCTCACCAGAAACTGTCCATTCAAGTGCTCTTGATAGGTTTTAGGTTGCTGGTGAAGAATCTATTTTGAGTTTCCTTGATTTTTTTTAACAAGTGTATTTAGATTTGTCAGTTGCAACACTGTTTTTCACTTGTCCCTTGTATTGAGCACGTTTTCCTTTTTTATGTGCCTACTGTGGTGTACTGGCCATCTTGATCCTACTCCCCATTTAACCTGGTTATACATTAATAAATCCCAGTTGACATACCTTAACCTTGATATTCCTTCTTTGTTCTCTATGACAGCGTTAGACCATTTAATTTTACTGACTGAGCCAAGGCCAACCAAACGCCAAATAACCCTTGAGGGGAACTTATCCTTTGAGTTAAAAGTGAATAATTGGTTCTTCTAAAATTCACACCTCGAGATTCAGCCTATCAAAGGCCAAAGAAGGCGAAACTTTTCTCTGAGAGGCACAGGGATTGGTGTATTACAAGAACTGCTGCAAGATGCAGACTGCAGTACAGTCATTTATGTGAGCATCTTCTGAGCCTGAAATGGTAATGAGAAGAGTCTTTATTCTCTGGTTTCATAAAAATATAGTGTATGCACACATAGGATAAGGCAAGAAATGTATATAAAATAACTGCATCCCCTTGATCTTAAATATTCTTAAAATATATTGTATTTATTTTGGATATTTTTACTCTAAAACTTACAAAACGTTTCTCAGAGGTTACAAATAATTATGTTACATAAAAGGGAACAAATGTAAGAATTTTCAGGGAAGTTATGCTCAAGGAACCACCATTTTCCACTTAAAATATAAAACAAATCACAAAGTTCAATCTAAAAGTTTCAAGAATGACCTTGTTTTCCTAAAAATTTAACAAATTTAAGTACTTTACCTGAAAATTCACTTTTCCTATTCTCTGGGATACATATTTTCTTGTAAAATTAACCAAATTTATGCATTTAATCTTCAAATTAATCTAATATCCTCTACAGGCATTTATACATACAGAGTTCTGCAGAATGTTTTTAAATGAATGGGAGAACAAAAGTAATTTAAGGTCTGATAGTAGAACCGGGAGTGTTTAAGCTTATCAAAGCTCCAATTCTTCTTTTTTCAACCCCTGAGCCACATTAGTATCTTATATTAGTACTCATCCCAAGGCACTACAATCTGCAGAAATCTGCTGAGTTTTCAGGGGAAATCTGCAGCCGCAGATTCTGTCTAACTTTGCTGACCAACACATTGAAAGCATCGGCGTTATATAAGAATGTGAGAAATCCTTGGCACCAGCCGCTAGCTTCAGAAGCAATCAAACATTTGTCAGCCCAACAAATGCATTTTTTTATCTGACATGATCAACCATTCTGACAGTTCTATACTGTCGGCTGCAAGCAAGAACACACTAATTACAAACATTTAGAGCTATGATTGTAATCTTTGTTTATCACAAACAACATGTTATGTGCACAATAATCACCCCAATTCCATTCACTAATTAGGTCAATACATCGTTTCCTTGGGAATAGCTCTAATCATCCATCCTGCAGGCTGTTTGAGAAGATTAACATAGCTAATAGCTACATTAACTTCCCACTAAAGCCAAAGTCTCGAGGCAGATAGGTGATGGCTCAATAGAAACATGCTATTTATGGGAATGGTAACCCAAGGACACAGCACGGAGAACTCGGTTGAATGACAACCAGTGGTTTTCAATTAGTGACCTACTTCTATACATAAACATCAAATTTTAAGTAAAACAATATTATTGGTCACACTAAAATGTCAAATTAAGTTTATGTTAAAAAATACAATCTATATATTTGATGATATTTTTTTAAAAATCAATTTTTGAGGAGTTTTGTGTCACATCCTCACCCGCCTCAACCGCACAGCATATAGTCACATGACCACAGTCACTGGAATACTGAACACCTGCTTCTTCAGCAACCATCTCCAGTTGCTCCTCGTCATCACTGCTACAAAGACTCAGTCCTCACTCAGTTCTCCGATCGGTCCTCAAGGTTACACGCCCGATGCCGACTGCTTCACCGGCCATTAGACGCCTTCCGCCTTCTCCTGCCCGTCTCCAGCCCCACATTACACGGCTAGACTATCTCCTCTTTGGACTGTTAAGTTTGCTAAGCAAGCCTGTTTTCCTTGTTTGACGCCAGTGGCATTCTTCTGTTCTCCCTACCTGAGTTATTTGATTAAAGCCCATCCTTTAATATCCTTGTCTTGTCTATCTCTCCTACAATTTATGGTACAGGGAGAAGATTATCTTGAGAAGAAATAGTAACTGAGGACACCTACAAGACAAAATTCAGATTTAACATTTAACGAAGTACGAGGTCCAACTCCCAACTCCTCTGGCATATGTTTTATGTGGCGGATGCCTTTCCAGCCGCAACCCATCGCTGGGAAACATTCACACACACAATCATTCACATTCATACTCTTTGGACAATAGTTTTTTTCTCAATTCACTTATTCCGCATGTCTTTGGACTTGAGGGAAAACCGGAGCACCCGGAGAAAACCCACGCGATCACGGGGAGAACATGCAAACTCCACACAGAAATCCCAACCGACCCAGCCGAGGCTCGAACCAGCGATCTTCTTGCTTTCATTATCAATGTGATCTTAGCCATTTGGATTTTCCTTATATGTACAATGACCTATAAACCTGTTGATTTTTTTTTCTCTCTTTTTTGCTATACATCCTCTAGAAGGACATTAACATCTTCAGATATTTTCTTGCAATTTGTCTTCTGAATACTTACGGAATCAAATATGAATATGTTTTTTGTGACACAATCCTATATATGGTGGTTTTTCAGCACTTCCTCCTTGAACAGCATCAGTTAAAACACACTTACAAGGCAATGATACGAGTTCTCGTTAAAAGTGTGTTTGGGAAAGGCATGGAACTTTTGTATCGTTGTACTTGGAGAATCATTATTGTGAGGTCACATGCACCCTGCATCCATCCGTCTTGATGGAGGAGTTCATGTTCTTATCATGTGTACATATTTTTTTTTTGTTCCTCCGGATGCTCTGTTTTTTTCATCTCACAGCATAAAAACATTAAAATAAGTTCATTTTGTATTCTCTCTTGTCCACATATTAAACTAAACCAGGCTTACAACACTCTTTCTTCCTAATTTTAAAATGACAATCGACAATTGTATTTCCTGATTTTAAAAAGATCTCTATAGTTTGTTTCTGTGTATTGCCAGAATCACCAGTTCTAATTCCCAAAACTGCAAAAAGTATTTCCTCAGTGCATCAACCAAAGTCAGGTATCCTGCATGCTTCTCGCACCATGGGCAGTGCAGAGCTCTCATACACCCACGTTTCTCTTAAGGGTGGATGATGTGATTTCCCTTTAGGATCAGGGCCCTGGTGAAGATTCAAAGACAGACGATCTTTAAAGTCACACCATGATAGCAGCATGAGGGTATTAACCATGTGAAACGGTCTCTCTTTCTCTGTCTTGGGAGAGTCTGTTATCGAATTCCTATTACAAATAACCCATAATCTATTTGTTTTATAAAGTAAATGTTTTATAGAAGCACATCTAAATTATTTTTAGGGTTTTAAAGGGCCATTATTATTGGTTTTCTCACGTCCATCGATCAAGTCAAGAAACTCATCTGAAAAAAAAACTTTGTCCCCAAACTTTGAGGTAACAGTTCATGGATTACACAGTCGCATGAGGGGAAACAGTGTTATGCACTTGTTTCACAGAGATTGACATACAGGAAGGGAAATGTCATAGTTTACCTGCATCTGATTACTGGAGAATGAATTTATTCTCTATGGAATAGGGAACTGGAACCATATTTTCACCTGGGAATTATGAACACGAACACAATCCTAGGCTTCTCAGTCTCCTCTGGTGAGCTCGACTCAAACTTTGACTCTGTATTAAATAACATGCTATATTGATAGTACACTGTTTATTGATTGTCATTTCTGTCAACACAATTTCTCTAAACCCAGTTAAACCGGGCCAGATAGATTTCATTCAGTAGTTCCTTAAGCTGCTCTGGTTTCATCACGTACAAGAGGGGTTATTACGAATGAGTCACTAAACAAATCATTTGGGAATTGTGACCAAATCCGTTAAAAATGAAATGGATAGTATAAGCCAATTAAACTTTTTTCGACCAGGCATTTGTGTCAACCTGTTATTGGAGACCTCCAAAATCACGGAACCTTTCAAAATCACAATAGGCACACTTTAATGTACCTCTGTGTGCTTTACCTTCAGATACAAACCTTGGTAATGTTGGGAGAAGCAAGTGAGTATTTAAAATAAGTCTCTTAGGTTTCCCTTCCAGGTCAGGCCAGCGCGTACGTTCTTCAGTTAGATGAGCTGCATTAGCAGTTCATTTGATTGGTTAGTTGGAGGTGCTTTGGCCAATTGGCATGACTACAGTTATCAGCCTTTTTGAGCTCTCTGAAAAAGAAAGTAGGATGAAACAAACATACATGAACCAATCTGAATATGACTTGAGGCATATTCTTGATGAGGAAACACTACTAAAGTATACAAAAATGCATGAAAAAATTAGATTAAAAAAAATTAGACCACTTTTAATGTTAGACCACAAATCATCATTTGTATATTTGTCAGTATTTTTGACAATATATAAATACATTTGATTTGAATTGAGAAAAAAAACATGTTACTACATGAGAGTCCTTTACCTAAACAAGCTGCTATACTTCTTTCCCATTACAATTCTTACTATTCACTTCAAAGAAGACATGGGCAATGTGAGAAATATGCACACATCGTCACAAACACAGACAGAGTGAAGCAGGGATCACTGTTGGTCATTCCATGGCCCTGGACAAAACCTGATGGGCATTTTGAAGCTCCTTAAAAAATTCCAAATGGCGAAAATATCAAAGCTGCCACCCGAAATTGAGATTTGAAGGACAGATCTGTCAGCATCCAGCAATCTGACTCTTATGCAGATGGATTCGACTCAGCCACTCCAAAACAATTGTCCTTGAAACATATTGTGCAGTCTTGTGATAGATCTCTTGTGCTTATGGGCTGGGTAATTGAAACTGACCTTAATAAATGAGTAGTACAGGTAGTTGTCTCCACAGCCCTACTGAAGATTAAGCTGACATCCAGAGGGGAAGATTACTGGGATTGATAAGCTATACAATGACAGTTTCCATCTCAAACACACTCACAGAAGACCATCTTTTTGCCTCAGCACTGTCCTTCAAGAATTACAAATACTCTCGAAGCGCTATACTCTCAGCAGTACTTTATTTGCTTAAATTTGATTGATCTGAGTGAATTTATTACATATATCAGTGTTTTCTTGCATGTTTTAGAGGGTTTTAGGTTGCTTAATACAAACATGCGTAATAACTAATTGATTTGTTTTTGTTGAATGAGTGATGATGTGTGTTTCTGGTATTCTTTAATATTGTTTTTTATGTCTTTAATATTTTTTGTATTAGCGTATAGCTCCATTTAGTAAAAAAAATGTGAGTACATAAAAATACACTTCGTATCAAAATGAGCTTTAATTGAAACATTGTTAATGTATTTATTTTAATGAACAATTTACCAAAATGTAAATTATTACGAAATAATTACCAAGTTCAGCTAAAAAATTTTTTTTTATCAGAAACAAAAAATCATTAGATGTTAAATGTTTTACCTCTTTCAGGTCTCACCAGGGACCAATTTCAAATACAAAAAAGAAGAACCATTATGAGCAGCCTACTACTTAACTAACTAAACTAGTCATTTTAAGAAACTCTTTGGGCACTGCGTGGACTGTGTTAGTAAGAGGCCTGAAGTTATTTACTTTTTTTGTTGTTGTTTTTTTACATATATATGCCAGAATAATCTCTGGTATCTGATTTTAAACCACCCAAAATAAACACGCCCAATTATGCCATGTAGATTTCTGATAGCTCCTTCTGATTGGCTTCACATTTATTTTGGTTCCAGTGCAGTAACTGTGAACTGTAGTCTGAGCAACAGAATGGCCTCTAAATTATAATAAGTTACAGAAATGGCAAATATATTTGATGCTTCCCTTTTTTAGGGATAAGCCAATAAGGAGCTTCTTCTATTGATAACGTGTTGTTTCCACTAAAACAAACTGGCGGACAAGTTAAAAAATGTACTTACCAGTGAGAGTTCAGCTGGTAAATTAGAAGCCTGTACTTAATAAATAGCAATAGTTGATCTAAGATTGTATACTATTGAGATCTATTAATTATGAATAAACCCATATAACAGTTTACATCCTTTTTGTAAATTAATCCATTTTTCTTCCCACAATAAAATTGATGTGAGCACTATTTAAATCACGGATGAGCACTGTTGCCTTTAAATCCAATTCCCTTAGAAGTAACTCTGGCTTGGAAGGAGAGGACATTGGGAATTTCTCCTCCGTTTTTTTGGCTTTTCAATCTCTGCATTCTATATGTCTATTCCTTAATCTGAATATGTGCAAACATTGAGTTAGTACGTCAGTTAGTTGTTTAAGACAAAATAAATCTGCATTTTCATGGTATTTGAAGTGCTCAATAGTTTGATTCTGCATATTATTACAATCAACGTATCTTGGGCACACTTAGTCTAATATTTACTAAAGACAGTGTTCAAGGCAAAAGAAGATACAGAATGTATGAACATAAACTATTTGCAGACACAGAGTGAGAGAGAAACCTATTTAAATTTCAAGGTCACAAACTGCATCCTTTTACAAAAACACAGTATAGATGGTATACATTAAATGAACAAGGTTTGGTTTTAGAGGCACAGTGGGGGATCTACCTGGAGTATGTGAGATACCGTTATGTAAACAGATGAACAGGAGCTTTTACATCGAATGGTGATGCACTATTTTGGTGGAAGACTTTTTTTAGCCCAGTAGACCTGTGGTGAGTAATTTTGGAGTGTGATCTCAGCCTCTGAGGTGTGTTAATTTGCACTGAGGGCATTCCCCAGGTACCAGTAGGATACATCATATCAACAACCAGAACCTTCTCAAAATAGCACATATTTAACACAAGCACAGTCTCTGTTCTGCAGAGAGTCAGTCAAGGATGCATACACACTGCACCAGCAGAAAATAAAGATTAGAAATTAAATATTCATCATGCTCTTGACCTTCCTCAATGCATGAACTACATGCTGAATAGATGGGAGAACCTTCAATATAGATGGTTTAACCAAACAATTTCATAGAATAACTATTATTTTTAAATGAATACTTTTTAAGAAGAGATTGTTTTTAAATCAACATAAATGGTGAAAATTAAAGATCAACTTATCTTCTTGGTGAGAGGTGGCAATGCTCACCATTGCTCAATTTACTTTTCTGTACTTGTATAATAAAGTATATACACTCACTGGCCACTTTATTAGGTACACCTGTCCAACTGCTTATTACAGTTTTTCAGTTACAATTACAGTTATTTAAATAGATAAAAAATAGATAAAATAGATAAAAAATCACTTTTTTCAGTTGATGAGAATATTACTTATGTGTGCACTGACATGTTTTACTTACGTGTTCTCCAAGGGTTATCCTCATCTCGCTGTCCTCTGCTTGGTCTCCTCGTCTGTATGTTTTTATCATTGGGATTCCTCATCTCTTGCATAAATAAAGATGCTTCATCATCGTTCGACTTCCAAGTGCAATCATTTGAATAAATTCCAGCTGCTTTGGAGTTTTCGTGTGGGTTCTTATGTCAAAATTTGGTTTATAGCAGACACTTCACAAGACACATGATTGTTGCTCTTATCCAAAAGTGGGATTTAAAACCATTTTGTTACTCTGGCACTGTGATAAACAAATAACAGACCTTAAACCACCTGAGACTTTTCAAGTATATTCGAATGAGCAGCCTGAGATCTAAAAAATTCAACATAGAGCCTCATAGGAGCACATTTTTAATGGGGCTTGCAAAGCAAAACACCAAGTGCTGAGACAAGGTTTAATGAAGAGAGGAGCTTAGATTCTCACAGCAGAGCTTTCCTGCAGGCCTCTCAGAAAAATTAGAATTTTGTTGTAATGGAACAGCATCTGGTGGAGCGTGTGTGCTCACAGCTGGTTGCTGATATGTTGCCTGCTCAAGTGAAGCTAAAGCTAAGCTAAATGCACTTTGTTTTCAGCTAAATCAAACTAGCCAGCAGGATGAAAACATCCTTAGATCTAATTAGCTGAGACCAAACAAGAAACATTTTTCACAGACTTCCTCACTTTTGAAACAAATTGTTCTGTTTGCTTCTTTGGTAATTTAAATGCTTAATTGCGTACTTGTTTGGTTAGCTTAAGCGTTATTTTTAGTTGATTGCATTTATTTCCATCTGAAAACAAGCTTCGCTGTTACAGTTTTTTTACAATTGCTGAGACAGTTTCTTCGATACATTTAACAAGTTTGCTTAACTCTTAATCCACCGAATCTGTGAAATTGTGAAAACCTGTAAAACCATACTAGTTGAAGAACTGGCTTCCGAAATACTATAAAGTCATTTTGGATTAATTTGAGTAAAAATGTGTTTTTCAAGAAATGGGGTTGAAGAAAAAAGCAAAACTGCTAAATATAATAAGACTTTTAGAAAATCAATTATGGGCTTATCTACTGGTACAAAAAATATTAATTCATTGAGTTTATTACACCTAATTTATTTGTGCCCTATTTCGCTGCATATACCAAATATTTAACCTTATAGAAAAAATATAGTAAAGGGAAGTTTAATTCGTTTTGGTAAATTATTCTTTTGGCTCATGGTAACTGTAAGGAATGAATCATTTGAACATTTCATTCAAATATTAATCATCTTTCTAAACATCAGCCTTAGGTATGTTTCATCAATGTCCATAATGTGCCCATCATAATTGTGCATTGAAAATAAAATTTAGTTAAGAACTTGAGAGAAACTTGTATTAAATCTCAACACAATACCATGTGAAATGCTATTACACCGTGAACATTATTGATAAGGAAGTTAACCAGTTCACAGTGAATCAAAAGAACTGCTCTTTTCCATATCTGGTTCCGGAAGCATTCAGAGGCATTGAATGAAAAGAGCAATGAACAAGTTGAAGAGTGACACAAAAGTAATATTCTTTACTTCATCCGGTTCAGGGTTGTGTAGATAATAGCACATATTGATGTTACATGAACAAGTTGATTTGCGATTTGTTTTGTTATTTTCAAAATGCTGCTTGGAGGAGCAATGAAAATTGTATTACCCCGCTGGGATTGCGTAATGTCCACGTGCCAAATAAAGATTTGCTTCCCCAAAAGAATAAACTCTTTTACAACAACAGCAAAAAAATACCCAAAACGGTTTCTTAATTACATAATTATGTAATATATTACTGTGTTGTATGCTGTTAGTTCATGACAAATACTAAAAACCTTGAAACGAAAAGAAATTTAGTAATGGCTTTGCAGTGACATACTTTTGCATTAGTTTTAGAGAGATTTTCACAGAAGAATACACAGATATGTTTTTCTAAGATCAAATATAATGTCTGCAGTGAAATACATTACAATGCACATGAATTATTTACCTTTTGAGTCCCAGTAAACATGAAAATGAGGCTCCAGTGTGAGTATCAAACATGTATTTTCCATGTTGTAGATGATAATTATACACAGCAAAGCTGTCAATTCAATACACCATCATGAGTCTCGGCAGGTTACAATTGCATTGTGATTCACAAGAGCTGAAAGCATAATCATCCCCTGAACAACTAAGAAAACAAACAACAAAGGCGGCTTTAAAGAGCATTCACAGGGGGAGGGTGCAGGAAGCAAAGACATAGAAAAAGATTAAAATCGACTGACTACAGAGAATAAAAGGCTGGTGCATTCAAGGCACAACTTCAGTAAAAACACAAAATGTGTAGCTATCAGTAAAAAGGCAAAGGAAAAAGTATAATGTTTGCATAAATGATTGTGTTATACGTATCTTTACCATCCAGGCTCTGACTTTTGAGGTTCCTTTTTTTTTTGCTTCCAAGCCAAGACAGGGACACCACAAAAGATTCAATGGGACCCCTTAGGCCTGGTTTTAATTCTGTTATTCGCTACCAACTGTTGACTTTGGTTGTGTGTACTTGTGAAATGCTCAAGTCTATAGGGTGTTCATTCATTCATTCATTCATCTTCATGTCGGCTTTCTTCCCTTTCGGGGTTGCCACAGCGGAATGAACCGCCAACTCTCTGGCATATGTTTTACGCAGCGGATGCCCTTCCAGCCGCAACTCATCGCTGGGAGACTATAGGGTGTTCCAACTGCCAATTTTACACTCCAAATTGTGCTCTTCAGTGCCCCCTATGCACCCACATCAGCAGGTAAGCAAGTTTTTAAAATTACATTTATTCATTAGGGAAGTAAAATCAGCAAGGCTTTTACAAATCAAATTAAATCAGGTTTCATTGAAAAGTCAATCATCAGTCCAGCAGTCAGAGCTCCCATGGCTGAGCTCTGACTGTGACCATGTCTTGGGAGTGTGTCTTCTCTCCTGGACTCAGATTACTTTAACCAACACAGACAGGCAAACACATTGGGAAACCCTTCCAAAAATTCATTTAATGCAAGTGTTTTCAATTTAAATCTTTCCCTCAAGATGGAAAAAACAGATGAAGAGAAGAGTTTGGCTTCTCTTAATATACCAATTGAGTAAACAGTTGTAAAATGCACATCTCTAATGATTTTCAACTACAAAACCGTTGAAGCGACTCCTACACATTTAACAGTAAAATGACCCAGCGGTGTGTTATTTCACTTTTTGAACAGTCATGTTGACAAAATGTCAGTCCTAAACAGTTTCTTCTTTCCTAACTAAACGATTATGCACACAGAGAAAAGCAACATATTTAAAAAAAAAAGGGTAATTTTCCATGGGATCACACAACAAATATCTTTCCATAATTCACAAGGGCTGATAACCATCAAAGTTCTAGTTCTATGGCATGTTAATGTGAGTAATAGTGCTGCCGTATGCAATATTCATCTGGCAAATGATTCTGTTTATTAAAGAAAACTCCAGAAAATGAAATATTGATCTCACAATCAGTAGAGCTATTGATCGGCAGTCCTTCAAGACACCCAGTGGTGTCACAGGAGGCAAGGATTTTTTTGTTGTATTTTGGAGGAATATTTTCTGGCCTCTTGTTTTCCATGCCTACATTGCTGCATAGGAAGCTCTGTTTTATAAGAGTTGTGGATTCAGTTGAGCAGAATGCAATTACAAACCTGTGTCAGCACAGTGTCCCCTGGAGATGTACTCTGGTTGGAGGAAAGGAGGCATCAAATCTTTAGAGACCGAGTGGTTGACTTGCTTCTCAAGTCAACCCTTTGTGTGTGATTTGAATCTCTTGAAATGCTGGTGGTCTGATGATAGAATGCATACACTTCCCCAGTTCTCAATGCTCTATGAGTAAATTCAGGCACGTAATAAAAGTTTTTAATGTTTTGGTGAATGAGAATCTTAATATTTTGAGTCCTGGTGAAAACCATCACATCTCAAGATGTATGAAAACTAAATACCCTGTAGAAAAGATATCAATCACAACAATAGCCCAATGATAGCATATTTCTCATAAAAACAATTCTTAAATGTTATTGACTTTGTGTTAGTGCAGGTAATCAGCCATCACGTTTTAATCACTGATCTGCTGTAGAAAGCTGTTTGTTTAAGACGCAAATTCAGCAGGAAATATATGAATCAGTAGACTCAAAAGTGAAAAAATCAAGTCTTTAATTCTTGCTTCAAAAATCCAAAAACAACATAATTGCAGACAGACTCTTGAAAAAAACTTTAAAAATGAAAAAGCTCAAAAAACAAGAATGCTCATTTATTTGGTCACAAGGCAGAAACTGGATAGGCTCAAGACTGAACACCACTCAATGAATAAGACAAACTTAAAAAGGCCAAGTAACAGGTGTTGCAAAGCATCGGCAGGTAGAATAATCTCCCCCAATCCTGTCAGGAGAGCAGCAAACTGAAAACTCTCCTTTTGCAGCAGCACTTACATTAAGAACATAAAAATGTGTATAACTATTCTTATTCTTTAAACACTTTTTGGTTTAGGTGATCAGTTGAGATGAGCTCCGTGTGAACTACTTGAGTAGCTTATAGTTGCTTTAAGATACAAATACATTTTATAACACTTGGAATTTTTTGAAATGGTGAATGAAGCATTTGATGGAGAAAAACACTATAATTGTGTATATTTGATTTCCTGCAAAAGAAAATGTTTTCACTCGGTTGACTCACAAAACTTACCCATGGAGATCACAAACACCAGTAATGGGGGTAATTAGAGAATGTGACCCGGTTTCAGCTTCTGGCTGAGAACTATGAGTAATGTGGGCTAGCAACAAACAAATGCTGCCAGTGCAACACAAGCTCTCGGCTCTTAATACAGGCAGTGGAGGTGTAAAATAGGCCAATGGCAGTGAATAAGAGACGAACATGACACACTTTACACAGCTGTGACTATTAGAGCTGATGAATCATTACATAATGGCTGAATTTGCCATTTAATGGATGAACGGCTTAATTGGTGGCCCTAAAAACGGACAAAACGTTGCTTCTTTTGTCCAATAAACCTTGAGGCTACACTCTTTGTGTCTATCAGAGCTAAAAAACAAGAGAGAAAGCATTTGGTCAGCAAAAACAAATGCTTCCTATCAACTGTGAGCAACGGGAAGTAAAATAATCACACATTCTCAAAAATGGATTGTGACATATGATGGGGTGAGATTACAGCTTCTCTTTATGGTTACACCGTCTGCTGATTTTGATGGAGAAATTCACTTATGATATTATGCCACGTTAATACAGATTAGGATGTTTGTTCAAGTGCAACCACTGACTGAATAGCGAGACAAGAATAATTTTACTATAGCTTTTTACATACAGTAGCATTTTACATACTTTACAACAGCGAGAGAGGAATAATCATTAGTTAATCCGTAGATGAACAATGCTGAGTTAACATGTGAAGTCATTACACCTGTAGATGAGTCATTTAATATTTCAATTACTGACTTAATTACTGGTTAATTACAGATTGTTCAAGGATTAATTGGAATGTAATTAATAATTAAATAATGTTGAGTTAATAATGATATATCCTCTAAGTAAAGTAAAGTAGGCATCTAAAACAGAGTTTTGGAATTTGTTATCTTAATATCATAATACCGGCAAAATTCGGTTGTCTTTTTGTGTGTGGAAATAATGCTACAAAATCCAGTTGTCTACAAAAGTCTTACTTTAACTATTTTTAGTTTCAGTGTTCTTGCTCTGGCTCATGTCAGTTTTATGAATAGAAAACAACAGCAAATCAATTTACCATTAAATTAAGTTAAAATTAAGTTTGGGCCACATCCATGTCTTTTTATATTATATAATTTCTTTAAAATATCTCATAAAAAATAGATTTTACAAACAGCAATCCAGTTTTGAAAGGGAAGTTTATTTTTTGGGATAAAACCGTTACTACAATAGCATAAAACATTCTTTGTGGATTCCCTCAACTCTTTTCAGCTCTAGGCTTTCTAAACTTTGGGTAAAGTCTGAAAGAGGGAACATTTTGAGTGAAAGCATACTGTCTGCACTTCTACTTTCAATGACAACAGTGCTCAACATGAACATGATTATTTTTGTGTCTCATTTCAGGACAAGCTTTACATAATTTTTTATAATATTAATATTCCAACATATTCTTAACATAATAATACAACTATTCTGCAGCACACCCATATTTAGGGTAATCAGTTTCAATTTCTACTGTGTTCAAATCTGCTCAGTTTATAGATTTCCCTAGCTGGAAACTATCCCAGTTATATATTCCAATTACAGCATGACACAGTATATTCTGAAGAGTTGCTTTTATTGAGAACACAACAACACGTTAACTCGCATGTTCATCCTACTTTTTCTTCTACGCTCAAAACCCTATCTCTTCCTTTTTGCAGTGCCTCTAGCGCCCATCTGGGTAATTACCCTCTTTGTAACCTCTTTGTAAAAATACTCTTAATCAACATCCATTGATGACAGAAATAAAATAAAGAAACAGTCAGCCTAAGTGTAGCAACATACAAACAAAAACTTTTCCTTCTGAATCAAACTCTTATTTGACTCAGCAATCCTGTTCAAGTGAACACACAGTCTTGTGCCACTGAGGTTTCACGTCACCTGCAGTATTCCGTGTTGACTGTGATGTGTGTTGATTTTAAAGTTGTTCACTTCAGCTAAAAACAACAGTTTTTAGAGGCTTTCCACTTTTTAACATCATTGAGCAAGAACTTGTTAGGTCCCACTTTCTGCTTCACAGGGTTGTAAAATCTTGGTCTTATCGTCACTATAACACATTAAACTATAGCTATACAAAGAAACTATAACACAATAACCCTATAAAACAACAAAGCCGAATTATAATATGCATTACCTGAACCTGAGAAGCAGGTGAAACCCCACGGTGAAAACCAAAACAAAAAAAAACATTTAACAGACAATTTTACAGATCTAAAGTGCATAGAAACTACATTTAGATGTTTGTTTTCAAAATGGCTAGTGAAAAGTTTCCCAAATATATTTTTTATTTATCTTAATTGGTGGTTGCTCCAAAAATGTGCTTCAGCAAGGCTTGGATGCACGGGGGAGGGGAGTTGTGCTTCCATGAGCATGCTCAATGACATGAAAAATGTGTGAGTCATTTCATTATGTTTTGTTAGTATCTCAAATATTAACTCAAGCATTTTACATATACTTAACTATTTAAGAATAGTTAACATTTGAATATAAATCAAGTAAACATATTTCTCTAGTAAAGATCTAATTTTACAAAGCAGACGTACGAATATGTCTTTTATCTCGCTGTTTCAGAATTTCAGCAAACAAACAATCTAGGTACAGCATTAAATGAAAGAAAGTTTTTACTGATAACAGAAAACAAGCCTGGTAAATTCAAAGTTGGAGCAAAAATGGAATAAATGCAGAATGAAAAACTCAAGAAGAACATTCAAACTAGTTTGACAGTGTATTTGAAAGAAGAGTTGTGTTGCATCAAACTTAGAGGCTCACAAAAGTCTCACAAAAAAATCTGCAGAGAATCAATGTCAAAGAAAATACTACAATTTGATCTACATGTAACCAGTGAATCATTTTTAAGAAAGCTCCAAAAGATAAAACAATTTGTGATAATGTCACATTATGCTTTGAAACGACATAAACACTTTATCTATTATTTTTAATAATCTTGTAAAACGGTGTGCTAGAGCCAGCACTATTTTGCTTACACAATTATGATACCTCAGCAGTTTGTATCTCGTTTCATTTACTAAATGGGATCAGTTGCTGGTCTTGGGGCGCACAGCCAATACTGAATACACATGAGTAAATCACAATTCACCAGCAGTCCACTGGTTTATTTATGTCATCAACTAATACACACCCACAAGCACTCAACATCTCTGCCCCGACTGAATTCCTCACAGCTCAGATGATATAGCGAAAAGGTTTTATTTTTTTAATTTATGTGTGTTAAGGCAGGCTGGCGGGATTGAGGATTGCACAGTAAAGCCTTCACTAAGTCCCTTTATGATTTGGACACAGCGGTGCATATTAGACACAGAGACTTATCAGCCGCGACCATGTTGGGAGAACTCCTCCCTCCCTGGATGTCCTCACGCCGCTAAAACCTCAAGACCTGCTCAGCAACCCCAAACACGCCCTCTGAGAGATCCATTTCAAAGACTATTCACTAACCAAAAAATACATAAATAATATATAAAAACACAATGGAAGAAAATGGCTCTGAATATTTGTTTTTATTTTAGTTATAGCACAAAACTTTTTTTGACTGTAAGTTATCGGGGGGTATGGAGTTTATGGAGACAAGGGCTTCCAATTCCTTTATTTATTACTTAAAGAGACAGTATTATGATTCCTTGAAAATAATCTTTCATGCCATTTGTAACATAGCTGTGGAACATCCAGTTTAATCTTTATTCATAAAAAGTATTTGTGTGTCAAGTTATCATCTTTAAAAAGAAAGAGTCGAATCAGATTCGCTGAAACGAGTCTTTTCTTAGTGTCATTGGACTGTACAAAATGCACTAAGCTCCTCCCACCACTCGAGCAAGGTTACTTAGAAAGGTGTTGCCCCAAACATAGTTGCTAGAGGTTTTGATTGGGTCGCATCATGCAGAGGAACTGTTTTTTTTTTTTTTTTGTGAGAGGATTTGCATCTTTAAACTCTTTGCTAAGAGAAGTATGGGAACAAAGGTCCTCTTTTCCCCTGTTCCTCAGGTTTTCTTTGAGGAACCTCGTTTAGATTTAGAGATATTTCAGACCCCCTATGGGCTTTTTTAATCTAGCGATTTGGGACCACTCATAATTTTCATTAACAATGACAATAACAAAATTATTTAATTGACGAATCTTTTCTCGTGACGATAACAAGACATTGAGGAGCTAAATATGTCTTTGTTTTGATGAAAACTTGAATGAAATTGTTAATGAGTGGACAGTTACGTGAAATTTCTGCTTTTCGTGATTCATGGCTGTAATCTGTCATTCCACATATAAAGTGTCCAGCACCGCCTGATCCTGGTGGGGTCACGCCCTCCACCTGCTGCGCACACATTGAGCGGAGCACCAGTTATTCCGCAGTATTCTCTTCATGCTTTTAAATATGCAAGTGCATGTTATTACTTCATCGCTTATATTTTAGTCTTACATATGTTTATTGCACTTTAGGTCATTGTAAAAAATTAAACCATAGTTGTCAAATTAAGAATGTTTTTGTGCTTGTTTTTTTTTTTAAGTAAGATTCCATTTTACCCTTTGCATAAGCCTTAGTTGATCATTCATATGATCAATTTCATTAACTTATCAAAAGATGTTTTTTAATCAAATAAATATTGATCTACATAAACTAAAACGAGACTAAAACATTTTTTATCTTTGTTGACTAAAACATGAATAAAACTATTACATTTTGAAATGACTAAAATGTGACTAAAACTAAGATAAATTAAGAAATTAAGATAAAAGACAAAAAGGCAAGATGGCTGCCAAAACAACACTGCTTGGGACAAACCCAGTGGCTTCTCTTTTATGACAAATTTTGGCGAATTTATGTCATCGGACTCATTACATAAAAAAGCGTGAGTTCACAGTCATATGAACAGCAGTTAGCCTAGATCAGGGGTCGGCAACCCACGGCTCTGGAGCCGCATGCGGCTCTTTAGCGCTGCCCTAGTGTCTCCCTGGAGCTTTTTCAAAAATGTTTGAAAATGAAAAAAGATGGGAAAAACATTCACAGTTTAACACTATGGGCAATTGTTCTTACTCAATTCACTTATTCCGCATGTCTTTGGACTTGTGGGGAAACCAGAGCACCCGGAGAAAACCCACGCGATCACGGGGAGAACATGCAAACTCCACACAGAAATGCCACCTGCCCCAGCCGAGCCTAGAACCAGCGACCTTCTTGCTGTGAGACGACTGTGCTACCCACTGCGCCACCGTGACGCTCCACATCAAAACAATGAAACATAATTAAATAATATTGTAATGAAGAACTTGAGGCGGAATCGTACAACAGAGTAGTCACGTAGTGCATCATTCTCTACAGAAAAAATAAACATTTAATCATGAAGGATTATTATGTATTTGTAGCCAACTTTGCCATTTTTATAGTAGGCTAATATAGATACATACACCTTCATTAGAAGGCTTATATAAGGCTTTTAATTTTTTTGCGGCTCGAGACATATTTGTTTTTTTTTGGTCCAATATGGCTCCAACATTTTGGGTTGCCGACCCCTGAACTAGGGTGTGCATGGCACACTGGATGAGAATATCAATATATATAGAGGTGCTCTCCAACATATCTTCATTGTTGTTTTATTTATTTTTGCTCCAGCTCTTTCCTGTCAAAATATCAGACACCTAATTTTGTTCCTTACTGCAATGCCAATGTCTTGTTACAATTTTATGACATTTCAAGCAGCTGTATAATTACCCTGCTTGAAAAGCTTTGTATAATAAAAGATAATATATGACATGTAAGCTTACATACACAGTAAAATTCGTAGCTCTCACTCACTGTTAACAGAATAAAGGTTTGTATGTATTGAGACCACCTGAGGCAAAATATTACATCATGTATATTTACGTCATTTTTCAAACATAGTGAGAAAGAAAACTACTTGGAAAAGGTGTAGGTGCCATCTTGCGTTCAGCAGATTAATGATAGTATCATAGTGTCAATGGCCTAGGTGAATTGATATTGCTGAACCACCCTGCACAAGGTCAGAGGTCAACTCATCCATGTGTGGCGCTAGCTCTGCTTCTATCACCTGCAATCCCTCTGGTGCCCAAGGCAACCAGTGCTAGTCTCCATGACTACGGCATTATCAGCATCAGCCGTGGTGTGCGGTGTCCTTGATGTGAAGATGGAGGAGAGATATAAACACAAATTGTTCCTTGCACCCCTCCCTCTCTCTTTCATTCTCCTCCTTTCTTTCACCCGGGTCAAGCCTTCACACATACGTGGAATAAAGGAGCTAAGATAGAAAGACTTTGGAAGTTACTGTCCTTGATTTGTGTGCATTTTTTCATGGCCAGTAGTGGGCATTATTTGTGTATTATTTAAATCTTATCTATTCGTCCATTTATATCTCGGTCTCACTATATATTCGATTCACACAGCAAAATAAACCGAGTCAGTTGGGCACGCTTAGATTGAATATAAACTTTATGTGCAGTTTACATTATGTTTGTATTTACATTACCATTCTTTTAGATCAACTGTTATATCAACTATTTCAGTGTCAAATATAAAAACTTGTTTTTATCATTTAACCTTGACGAAATAATGCATAAAATGAGAGCATTTTGTTAACTTTACCATCCCAAGTATGTAGTATACATCAGGGTTATAACCCTATGTATAGAAAAAGCCTCTTTTATTTTGTTTCTGAAAGAGTTCTGTTGCCATTAATTTTCCCAAAAAACTAACATTCCTTTGTAACCAACAGAGTTCAGCATAGATAAGTGCTATTGTATTTTTTGTGTTATGCAAATATAATCTAATGTAGGAAACTATCAGGAGATGATCAGACTTGTGTATAGGAGTTGAACACCACCAAGAAAAACTCAAAATCCAAATTTTTACAACTGTTTTAAAAGAATTCTAAAGCAGCAGCCCACTTCATCTGCATTTAAAAGAGCTATTTAAATCATATAATCTATTCAGGTGTAGAACGGCAGCTTGGGGCCTTTTACCAGGAAGCAAAAAAATATACAAAATTGGACACACTCCCAAAATTAAGTATATTTAGAATTGAAAGTTAACTTTGAATTCCCAGGCATTTAAATTAGTTTATTGGCCTCAAACAGGAAGAACTTAATCATTTTCAGAATTCTGAGTTCCTACAGGTATACCAGCAATGGGAAATTCTCTCGTAGCCTGTCGAACCAAACCCGAGAGAGAGAGAAAAGGATGAAAGCCGTTTGTTCTTCTGTTTGAACAACTGTAAAGATAAACGGGATGCAGTAAATCACTCATTCGGCTTTAGGGAACATGCTGCTTTATCTTGGACTCCGGATACGCAAATTTATTTTTGTCATTTACATTTATACAAACTGTTGTGAATATTTCAGCTACAAAAACATTTAACCAAAACTGACAGACCTAACTGACAGTTGAAATGTGGAATTGGAAAGAAGGACACTGCTGGTTTTGAGACTTGAGTGCTGTTTTGAGACAAGAGACCAAATTAAAATTTGGTTAAAACCAAATTGAGATTGTCATCATCATCTTTTAGCAGAAAAATAATTGTTCATGAATTTCACTTTGGCCCTTTCATGATGTGATATTAATAATACAGGTCTCTGAATGAGTCAAATTTTGTTTAATATTACAAATTACATTTTTAATAATAGTGATTACAAGGTCATTACTGGCCAATTATTAGTAATAGGGTACTTCTCCTTAAGTAATTGCAATTACATTGTAATAACGTGTAAACATTTCAGTAATTATTTGTAATTAAATTGTAATAATTACCCGGTATCTACATCATGTAAGGGATGAGGGTTTTTATCTAAAGAAGAGATTTTTCTTAGTTATTTTGCATGAATTACTCTGTAACTACCCTGTACTACATAAACTGGAGCTTCTTACCAGTAGTTACATGAAAAAAAGTTGAAATGGTAGATTTTTCTAATTTTTGACAATAATTTATGTAGTTATTACTGTATGGTTGCCAGCAATTTACTTGTAATTATATAATTACAAATTATTATTTAAAAGTAAACTGTTACTACCAATAATTGATCATTAAGTACACTGTAATTACCTTGTAATTTATTGGATATTACATTGTAATTACAATTAATTAATGGGAAATGTCCTGTTATTACGAATAATAACCAGTTGCTACCTTGTAATTACAAAGTATTTTTGGGCTATAATTTAAATTGATACAGACTAGAATTATGTTTTATTTGATTAGTTTTCAAAGGGAGTCTCCATCTCTTATATTTAACCTAAAATATACATGTTCAGAAATACATTAAATACGCTTTTTAACAGATCGTCTTTAACAAAAGCATCGTCATTTCATAAATCATGAAGTTTTTTAATGGCTGAATTTTGTAACATTTTCCCTCACTTGAAATCTTACAGCATTTTTAAGCAATGCATATAATAGGCAAAAACACACGAACATCAATTAAAACTACTCTTTTGTATTGTAACGTTACCTTACTGCTGAGCAATACACAACACAGCTCAGAGCTAGTCAAGTAACATTAGAACAATCCTGAGAGATTAAACATTAACTTCAGGTTATCTAGCCATTTTCTCTAAGACTCCAGTCTTGAATCGGTGAATCATTGAATCTTATGATCGGTGAACCAGAAGTAGATTTAATAGAATGGAAATCATTATAAAAAAAACAAAAAAAAAACACATATATATATATATATATATATATATATATATATATATATATATATATATATATATATTTTTTTTATAAACAAACTTTGATTCGCAATAATTCTAATCGAATAAGTCCATTAATTTGATTCATTGTTTTGTTCAAAGAAGCATTAAAGGGTTTAAATTAGAGCCAGAATATGTGAGATGATCCTAGATGAAATATCAAGCTTATCTATTGATGTAAATCTACTTGTGAATGAGTTTGAGATCAGAATGCAAAATTTAGCAAGCTCTTCTGCCAGACCAAGTTTTTGCTCAGAGACAGTGAGAGGTCAAGGATGAAAAAAGAAACTAATTATTATAAAAGAAAGGGTGCGACAATGAATTTTCTCTCTCAGTTTGACAATTGCATCCAATCTTTAACCACCATTAACCTTCTATCTTCCCAAGGAGAGACATGGAATTGCACCTAAAAGATGACATGTTACCGGAAGCAGTTCAAATAATTCTGTTTCGGTATTCCATGCAGTTAAAACGTTCTGTAGGGCGGACGAGTTGCAGTGTACGTGCATGTGATAATTTATAATTTAATAGCTGTCACGACTTTTAACAGACAGCTCTAAGTATAAACTAATAACAGAGTTGAGCAAAGATAAGATGAACATTTTATTGTGTTTATGCTATGCAAATAGAATCTAAAGTAGTCAAATTATTAGTAGATGCTCAGACTTAGAGGAGCTGAACACACTTGGCACATGTTTATTCGCATCTCTGTGTCTCTGAGCATCAAAAACAATTAGCGAATGTGAGAATCATATAAATGTAAAGAAAAATACCAAAGAAATATTTTCAGTGATTATTAAAACAGAAATTGGCAAACCATTTCAGTGTAAATCACTTTCAAAATTATGCTAATTAAGTGGATTTTAAAGGAACACGACTTTTTTTGGGCATTAACTGTAAAATGCAACGTTCATATTACTAAAATGGGGTATGTGATGGAATTGGGTAAATTTAGATTCAACTTTGAACCTTTATTGAATTATTTAACTCGTGAACATAATCTATTAATGTGAGCTAACCAATGTTATATAAATGAATTAGGTAGATAAACTTCTTCCATGCATAATAAAAATCAATTAAGTTAAGTTAAGCAGGCATGATTTGAAAGGCCTAAATGCTTTCGGAAAGGCTTATTTCGGGGCACATTTACGTATTAAAGGGCACCTATTTTGAAAAATCAACTTTTGGAATGTGTTTGCACATAAACAAATGCATGAAAGGTGTGAACACTTGTTGTAATTAAACAATTCCTTTTTAAGCCCTTGCATGATTTAGCCCCACCTATCACTGTAATTGACCTATTACCTCCACCCTGTCAGGTACCAGAGCCAGGCACCTGGTGAGCAGCGTGGCGCAGCACCTGAAGCAGGTCATTGTCTCTTCAGCGTTCCGACCTTCCCTTTTCCCTTTTTGGGTTTCCTGCATTCACAGATCAGGGTTCCTCGCCATCAATTCATTACCGTCATTGGGATTCTTCACTTGCACTCCTGAGCACTCCTACGATCTCCAGTCTTCAGCGCATTCACAAGTACTCCTGTGGTCTCCAGTCATCTCTGAGTCTCCGTGTCAGGGCACAAGACAGACGAGGACCCAAGTGCGTCACGTTTAAACAGAGATTCTTTATTAAGTGATAAAGACAAGGAAAAATGAAGCAGACTTCAATGCCCAGCTGGCTGCGTCTCGTGGTGCTGCTGGGAGACGAAGCCCTCGGGGTCTTCCCCAGGTAGTAGATCGAAGAGCTGGGGCAGGAGAGCAGAGCGTAGTTAGGAGCTGACGGTAGGTCGGGTAGCCGGGGTTGAAGATCAGAGCACAGTCGGGAACAGGCAGGCGTTGGTTCTATCAGGGCAAGAGAGTTGAGCGTAGTCGAGGTGGTCCGAGTCGTCAACGGGCATTCAGGTTCGGCAGACAAACAACAGGGAGTGGGGACAGAGAAACAGACAGGCAGGAAGCAGGTAATAAAACAGAAGAGGAGCCAGGAGTCATAAGCGCTTGCCTCAGCGTGCTGTAGGTTCGCAGACGATCTGACACAGACTGTCTGAAAGCAGGCGCTTATATAGGGAGAAGATTGATTTAGGATAAGCTTCAGGTGTGGTGGTACTCAGCGTGAGAGCCAGGGGGTGTGCCTACCAATCAAACTCAGGTGTAGTGGAAAACTACCGGGTGAGAGAGAGCCATCGAGTAGGCTCGTGACACTCCGGTTCTCTCCAGCGCCTCTCTATTACTCCAGTAATCACCCGTCGTTTTTGGTAGTGATTGGAAGTTTAGTTCATTTTGGTCACTTGGTTATTTTGACTCTCGTTCACTAAACAGAACTACTTCCTGCTGTGTGCCGTGGAAAAATGAGCGTTTGTAATAATTTTGGCGTTACACAAGTAATGTCACCACATCACCTCATGAAATATCATCAAGTGAATTAGTTCAATATTAGATAAGAATAGTTCAAATTAGATAAAATTCTGCAGGTTCTGCATCTGTTGGAAATGATTGAGAATGATAAGAACAAGTTGAAGAGCGATTGAACTTAACTGTTCTTTTCTATATCCAGCTCTGGGTCCGTTGGGAAGCAATCGTGGGATTGAACGAGATAGAAAGAATGAATCATTCACTAGGAAGAGTAGTTCATCACGACTAACTGTAAAGATTCGTTCTTTTTGAACAAATCCTTCACGAACGACACATCACTATTCCAATGAAGCACCATTACTCTCGTGATCTTCAGTGTCTCCAAATCTCTCTACAGCTCTGCACCATATGCATCCCCAGCGATCCTGGATCCTCAAAGATTAGTTTAATATGTGTTAGCTACAGTCGAGGAGTCGGTTGTTTTGGCAAGTAAATATTGACAGCTACAGGATACTAATACGCCATCCTTTGATCTCACCAATGTTGGAAAGAAAAAGAAGCACTGGAGCCAGGAAGCCAAGTCTTTCAGATCACAAATCATACTAACAATTTTTAAGCAGCTTGAGAAACATAAAGCCAAGAACCGGTAAAATACAAATCATCTCCTTTATCCAAGTACACATGTTCTTTCTTCAACATATTGAATAGCATAACACATAGACAATGCTGTAAATGTAATTCAGTGAGAAATACACTGTTGGCAGTAATTACATTTGATATTAACCAATATTGTGAGAAGAGTTGCAAATAAGCAATGCATTTCAATTTCTTTCTGGGTTTTGCCATTGGTTTGTTTCACATATCATTGCTGTGCAAGACTGTTCCATTTCTTCCTCAATGTTAGTCTACTTGGAGAAAGTAGTACATTATTCTGTGTTAAATTCCAGGTTTTCCACTGGGTCTAAAGAAATTCTAAAATGTAAATCGTTTATTATGCTTTTGTAAGTGTTCATGATGTTACGATATATGTCTTAAGTTTAATTCTTAATAGCCTTACACAGGTTTTGAGATCTTAAATCCAGTTTTGGCCATGAACGAATGAGCTGCTGAATGAAGTAGGAACAAGAAGTTTTAATACAACACAAAAACCAATAGAAGCCTTACAAGATCATGCGTAGGGGTAGATCAATTAATCAGCCAGACTGAAATATTGACTGATCTTTATCAGCTGCCTTGATGCAAAAACTCGATGAGGCAGTTTAATCTGCAATCTTGAATTACAGAAAAAAAAACATGGGAAACAACACATTACAGGATGTTGTTTTCTCGTAACAAACAAAATTAGTTTATAAAACACAAGTTATTTAAAAAATATATTTTTGCATGTAGCAGCATGTAGTGGCCTGTCTATATATATTTATATATATATATATATATATGGATTAGGTTATATAAGTTAGTTTTTAATTATTTTCAGGTGACCTTGTTGTTGGTGGATCTTAAGTTTGTATGTTCTTTATGCTGGGGAGGTGATTAGCATCTGCCTCAGTCAGCGAGGCTCCCAGGGGCCTCACAGAGGGAACTCTTATTTACTCTACCTGATCCTCACGAGGACTTTGTGAAACTGATTTGAAAGCAACTCTTAAAAAGAAGTGCTATAAAAAAAAAAACATTGATTGAAGTCAAATCTGCCCTAAGTTTTAGGCATTTAGTTGCTTAACACTTGCTCAGAAGACTCATTTGTGGTCTGTTCTCTCAAAGTTTAAAACATTTTAAATAAAAAACCTGACAGGTCATTTCAATCGATTACTGTGTGTAATGTGATTTCATAATTTCATGTGATATTGATACTAAATGTAACATTAATCCAACACTGTTCACACTCTGTACACCTGTTCATTCTCCTTCCTTACTGAGCATTTGTAAGCTTCTGATTAAGAGATGTACTCTTAATGTAGATGTACTACTTTTACCTTGAGCTGTGACATTTTGCTCAGTCTTTGCTTTTATTGTTCTCTTTTCTGTTATTGTGACTAAGTCCCTGTAACCGCTCCATGTTTGGTTTTTGAGAACTCTCAAATTGTGAGACTTTTTGGATTTTGTAGATAGTCTTCTTTCGTTCACTATTTCTATGATGCGTTGTGTATTCATATGCTCCCTAAATAAAAACAGGTACCTAACATAGTATTTAAAAATAGAGCATTAAAATTATCTTTAATTGGCTCCATGTTGTCTGTGTCCTTTTTGGGATTTTTCGAACAATTACATTTCTTTCAATTAATCACTATATATTAAATATATTGCATAATACTCATCATGAAGTTAAACAGTACTTTAATAAAATGTGTCGGTGGTTCTTAATAACCCTTTTCTCTGCTCAAAGTTCTGGTTGTCAATCATCAGCCGGTATCTCTGGTGCTGGGGTCGAGTGCTGCCTCTTCCCACATCTCTCTGCAAACTGTGTGTCTTCATCTTTTATACTCCTTATGAAACAGGCTAAACTCAAGAGTTCATTGGCGTCTGGCTTCAACTTCTGTCCTTGGGGCGGAAAGATGTCGCAGTGGTGGAGGTGATCGTTCTGTAACTGGAAGGTCGGCGGTTCGACCCCTGCAAGGTCCATTCTGCCGTTGTGGCCCTGGGTAAGCCACTTTACCCACATGGCCCAGTATGGAAGTGTGTGACTGGTGGAGTGTGTTTGGTGGTGGTCAGGAGGCCGTAGGTGCAGAATGGCAGCCACGTCCTGTCAGACTGCCCCAGGGCAGCTGAGGGCTACCAAGGTAGCTTATCACCATGAATGTGGATTTAATAAATAATGCTCTGATAATTGTAAAATGAGCGTCACGGTGGCGCAGTGGGTAGCACAGTCGTCTCACAGCAAGAAGGTTGCTGGTTCTAGGCTCGGCTGTATCAGTTAGCATTTCTGTGTGGAGTTCTCATGTTCTCCCCGTGATCGTGTGGGTTTTCTCCGGGTGCTCTGGTTTCCCCACAAGTCCAAAGACATGCGGTATAAGTGAATTGAGTAAGAACAATTGCCCATAGTGTTAAAGAGTGAATCTGTGTGTGAATGTTTCCCAGCGATGGGTTGCGGCTGGAAGGGCATCCGCTGCATAAAACATATGCCAGAGAGTTGGTGGTTCATTCCGCTGTGGCGACCCCGAAAGGGAAGAAAGCCGACATGAAGATGAATAATTGTAAAGTGCCTTTGAGTGTCTAGAAAGCGATATATAAATTGAAGGTATTATTATTATAAGGTGCATGCACAGGTATGCCAAGTTCATGGGTTGCTCTCTAGAGCCCCCTCAGTCCATCACAGACATCAGTTTCACAGATATCCATAGTTGACTTTTACCCCACATATCTGACCATTCCCAGACATCTATTTTGAATAAAGTTTAAATAAATTTTTTGTCAACTTTAACACACACTTTTACTACAATATCTGTTATACCCTTAAACTTACTTTTATAATTTTTTATAACTTTTATAAACTGAGCAAATTCTTGAAGTTATACAAAAATTCTATTGTTAAGTGATACTTTTAACTGAAGTAAATAAAAACAGTAAATATTTCCAGAAGAACTCTGCACTCAAGGAGACTCTAGTAAACAAATACAAATAAACAAATACAAAAAAACAAATACAAAGTCAACAAATAAAACTTAATTAAATTGCGCATTAAAACACAGGTTTGGATTGAGTTAAAAGCTTTAATTAATACTAACTATTTACAATATTTCAGTGATGTTATGTTTCTGTTAACAAGCATTTGCTTTACAGTTCACCAAGATCAAGGAGACAATACGCTCTAGATTCTCCAAATCAATATGATATTGTTATCAGACTCTGAAATGACTCAGGCCACGATGTTGCTCATGCTGTACCACCCACACATCCTGTGCATGAGTGTACTTTCCACG
Organism: Danionella dracula; assembly: GCA_900490495.1. NCBI lineage: Eukaryota > Metazoa > Chordata > Actinopteri > Cypriniformes > Danionidae > Danionella > Danionella dracula. The sequence continues at coordinate 9,784,025 of UELW01000556.1, forward strand.
CATGAGATGAGATCAAGATCAACATGGTACAGCACTGCTTTCACTTGGCCAGTCAGTTCTAATCAAACCACAGGCTGAAAACAGATGAAGTAATCTCTTATGAACCGTAATAGTAACTGAGTAATATTACATCATGCAAACACTTAGTAAAGCAAGTCCTTCTGACTGCATTCTTAAGTATACCAAGATGTTTCACGAAGACGATGTGAATGCAGATGAAAAGTTAGATGCTTCAAGTGAGATGACGTGTTTTAAGTGTCACATTCTATTTGAACATGAAGTTTAGAGATGCACGTAAACTGTTCTGATGCATTAGTGGTGCAGTGCGAGATCCAGCGTTTATGTAATAGCATCATCTAGGTCGCCATACCTGGAGGAACTGAAATCATTTTAGATGCAAAGTAAGATTGTTAGACTTCAGGCTGTGTTCCCAATTAAGGTGTTAACCAGGCTTGGGGAGTGACAGGATATTTGGAGTAATGTTATGTTATAAAATAACAATCATAGTAAATCTAAACAGTGTAGTATAAAAGGATTTGATCACATGTTGAAATAAACAAAAATATGTAGACATATTTTTTGCAAGACAATCATGCGAGTCCTTAAAGCCTGAAGTGCAATGTAAAAATGGAAAACTTAAACATAAACAAGCAAGATCAAACAATTGTGAGTCTGTCATCTTGTTTCTGACTTCAAAAGCATCAAAACAATCACAATGAATGTAAAAATTGGCTTACCTGAAACATTAATTTGTGCCATATGTTTTTTGCTGTTTTGATTCTGGTCTGACTGAAATGCTGGTTAAAATCGGATCCGGCACTGAGTCAGCTGCTGTCTGGGGTGGTTTGCGGGACTCATCCAATAATTTACAAACAAATTGCTCTGCTATTTAGCTATAGCACAAACGCAACAAGAACAGCAACATTTAAATAAAAACAATGCACAGACGCAAAGTCCTTAACACATGCTTTTCCTGTATGGAAACATGAAGCAATAATTGTTTTAAGTTAATTCAGCGTATTATTCAAATTATAAAAATGAGTGAAAAGCTTTTTCTTTATTTAGATGAGGAAAGCTGTTTTAGTCAATGAGGGATGGTTTGGTCTGCTTATATAATGTGCCACCAGCAAATGATCTGATGAGTGCTGAGCGTCTTAAGCAGAGTCCAGACTGCATGTTTTTACCCCTGATTTTAAGTTGGCGACCAGTTTTTGAGGAGTCACTGACTAAAACCCAAAATCACAGGTAAGTCAGTGCTCGTGCACTCATGTTACACAGTGTGAACGCATGAAGACGTGACCCAAATGAGTCACAGAAGAGTTGCTGACTTCCCCAAGATTTTTGGCATCCATAATCTTTTTCTCTTTTTCTTCTTTTTGCTGCAAACGAGCACACATGCAATTTCAACTTCATGCACGCTACCATTATTTTTGATCATCCCAGTCTCATGTGACTCCAGTATTGCACACGTTTCCTTATGTTGACATCTCGCCACTTCTCGCGTGTTCTGGTGCAAGACGTGGTTTGGTGTAGACAAGTTGTCACGGTTTTTGTAAAGTCATGCAATGTGAAAGCTCCTGTCGCCGATCAGTCATGCAATATGAACACATCAACGACTGAAGCCATGCAGTGTCAAAAAGTCTACTTGACTACTACTTTTAAAATTGTGCAGTCTGTAGGTGCCTTTAGGGGTGTCATTTATCTCATATGATCTTCCTAGTCTCACGTAGCCAAACGCTCAAGGTCTGGGGGTTTTGGCAGCTTTTTTTTTCAAGACCCGTCCATGAGGCTGTTTGGCGTAGTGTTGAGTTTCGGGACGTGGAAATGTAACCACACCAACTGATCAACACGCAACGAGTTAGTCATACAAAAACGTAACAGCAGCTGAGTGATACTAGACCAAAACAACAATGCAGTGAATGTCGCATTCTTTAGCGTATCCAACATTTAGTTGTTCTTTAAAATCACACACACACATTTTCAATGCACTAGGTGGATATTCGATGTTCTCGATCGAATGACTCCATGATGTTTTCGGCAGAATGAAAACAAGTTTACCAATCAAACCACAAATTCCAACTTTTCGCACCAAACTCATCATATAGTTTGCGTTCCGCTGGTATGCTGTTTGAGGCTGAGACTATCTATGATCCTCCCGAATCTAGTTTGAGGAACTGCATTTCCAGTGAGGAGCATCAGGTAAAGCATCATTTGGGATTTGTTGTTAAAACTGTTAAGTGTAAATCCTTATCATAACAGAACTAACAAGTTGATGCCCGTTTATATGTTTTAATCCGCTGCTGGAATCTCCCAAAACCAAACTATGAACCTTTAATAATCATGATAAGGGCACTTTAAAATGTGTAAACATTATAATATATTGTTATCAGTGTTTAAGTTTAGCTTACTGGCATTCTTAAAAGCATATTAAATGTTTATATTACTCACCCAAGCCACCAAATGAAACAGATTTAACAAAACAGTCTGAAGAAGATTCATAACCATTAAATAAAGTCCAGCTGAGCTTTTTTATTTCAAGCAAGCCTGCTGGATGTAGCTCTCCTGTCTGTTGCTATCATTGCTGATGGCAGGTTCTAGATTTCAGTAAATTAGGGTCGAAGGTAAAGCATTCAGCTAGACAGTTGGTCATATTTTTTAATTAAAAGTGGCGGCTGCAAATTTTCTGAAATGCCCTGGGTCTTTATCCTCATCGCTGGGGAAAAAAACTTCACCTGACTTTCTCATTCCATTTCACAGCATCTACTAATAATTTTCCAGATTGATTGTGCTCTTTGGCCTCATTTATGCACCAGGTCGTCATGCAAAACTCTGATAGCCTATGCATGATTCCTGTGTTTACACCCGCACTATATTCTGAAATGCTCTGCATCCTTCATGAGAACACATGCATCGTACAATAGCCTAGATGGATGAAAAAAATAACAACATATTACAGAAATGATCACAGTTCAGACAATGATGGTGAGTATAAAAATGGACTGGTTTATTGACAGGTGGAAAGAAATAGGAATCTTCCTAGAATACTGATTGTAGCAATACCAAGTTGAATGGAGCCAGGAGAAGGTAATTCAGTAAAAAAAAAAGAGGGAGGAGAGGAGGCACATGCAGAGGGGTGGGGGTGGATGCACAATGTGCCCTTAAGGATCACTATTAAAAATAATGTTAATGAGATCCTTCGTAAAATAAATTAATATATTTATATTGTATAATTAGGATTATATATTGATTTATTCGCATAATAATTTAGTATCAAACTATTTTAATATGTAGAGTTTTGATCAAACTATTTGGAAGCGATTTCAAAGTTTTGTAGTCTCTGTCAATAAGCGTCAATAGCAGCAAAGCTTTTCAGTCCCTTGATGCTGAGCTGGCTGGGAAAATAAGCACATGAATTTGGCTCAAAAACCAAGGGGCAACCCTTAAAAAAATCATTAACACGATAAAAGCTAAAAAAAATCTAATAAAAAAGTTAGTTCAGTTACATGCTGTATTGCATTGAAGCCCATATCTGTCTTTTTGACTCAGAAAGTCATAATTTTGGGATAAAATATGTGTGATAAAAATATATATGACAACATTTTGACTTTGAAAGTGTTTTAGATAAAAAGTCAAAATTTTGAGATAAAGTAAAAAAGTTTGACATATAAAGACGAAATTTTGACCAGCAGAATCCCAAGTTAATTCTAACTTTGTGTACACAATTTTTATGTCAATATTTTGATTATTAATCCCTACATTTTTACTTATTTTTTTCTCAAAATGGCTTTTTAAGAAATTATTTTCACGTTTGTCTCAAAAATGTGATTTTTTTAAAGCCATTATGTATTTTTAGTCTGGCGGAAATGGGCTTTCGTTAGATATCTTTTAGACTTTTTGTTCACAGTCCATCATAGAAATTTCCATTACATAAAGCATTTGAAAGCATACTGTGATCCACTCATTGTTTAACTTTATTATATTTTTAAATAAATTTCTTGTATAAGTTATCGTTCATAATATGTATCTGAGTAACAGTTTTGCATCTGAGTTATCATCAAAAGAAACTGCAAAATATTTTATATGCCCCTTTTTATATTTGAGCACCCCCTCAGAAGGTCTCTGCCCAGCCGGAGAGAAGAGGAACCAGAGATGATCGGGGACCATGGAACATATGAGGGGCCTCAAGTACCAATGATAAACATGGCATACAGAAAAAGCTGAATTATATTTGTAGGATTATTTGATATTTTGTGTCTGTATGGGGAAAGCAAAAATAATATAACGTTTCAGTCTAAAAAAAAAAAAGATATTCTTAGGCTTTGTAAAGTTGGCTTACAGATGGCAGTCAGGGAGCCCAGCGTCTGGCACGGTAGCGTGTGTCTAAGCCAGTCTTGTTGTTTGGAGCATGCTGGTGTCGAAAACCCTTCTTTTAGTGCATGCTACAAGTAGAACTCCCAGCGAAGCCATCAGCTCATTAAACATTCATAGAGTGAAATCTGTTTTGCCTTTCTCTTCCTAAACACCGTCCGGGTTTCAAAGTGAAAGTGTGAAAGAGACCTTTCTATATTTATAAGCCCTACAACAAATCCCCCTTCTGCTTGAGCAGGGGAGATATGGACTAGTAGGACTTCCGCTTCAACGATGCCCCCTTGCACACATTAAAATTTCAAATGATACAAGGCACCCTTGTCTTACTCCAACTCGGTTGTCTCCATTCACCACCTGTCATTCTAAATTGCCCCAAACATAAAGCGACGGGCATCACAAACATGTTAGCAGGCACAACATCGTGTTGAGAATGTATGAAAATGACCTCGCTTGCTGACTTTAGAACCTTTTAGAGTGACAAGAGAGAGAACACTCAGTGCCTCAAACAAGACAAGACAAGAAAGAAGCTCTTTCTTATTATGTATAAGTCATTAAAGAGTGTTGTTAGGGAAAAAGCATGAAAAATGTATGAAAATGAACAGAGCTGCATACTGTATTACGACGTGTTGCTAGAAAACACTACACATTTTCTTTGCAGTTTACTGTTTAGTAATAAACTGAGCAAAAGCTGAAAGAGATATCTTCTACAAAGAAAAAATGAGAATGTCTTCGTACATCTGTAACAATACTTTTCTGTAAACCTCAATTGAAACGAGTCTATTCATTAAAAGACAATTCTTCAATAATGACACATGATAACTCCAATTTGAATGAATTAGGCAGAAACCTCTCCTGGAAGCATTGGTATGCATCATCAGTGATGCAATCTTGAGTCAATGGGTGTTTCAGCTCTTGCAACATCAGACAGACTCACTCAGGTGATACAATCTGGGGTGACTCCTTTGGATGTGAAAAATGAATTCTTAGATGTGTCTAGAGTCTTTCTTTCCCAGTTCTAGATGTTAAAATATGCTAACGTTATTTTTTTATTCCATTGTTATTATTAAAAATAAATGCAGATTTTCATCATGTACCTTTTTTTATATAAAGGACACCTATTATGCCCCTTTTTAAGTGGTGTATCGTCAATTTTATGAGTCTTCCTGATGTGTCAGTTTCAGTTCAAAGTAAAAATCTGATATTTAATCAAAATGTTTTAAAATGTTGTGGGCATGCCCAATAGAGCTGTTTTGATAGGGCATGTTCATCAGATGTCATTCATGATTTAACCCTTGTATGGTGTTCGGATCTGTGGGACCCATTTTCAGTTTTCATGAAAAGAAAAATTACACAAGCAATTAAAATGTGACACTGAGATTCGCTGGGCTTGGCTCATTTTCTGAGAAAAACATAAATCAGAACACATTTTTAATGACCCCACATTGTATCCCCCTACACATTTATATTACACACAAGGTGTTCGGGTCTACTGGACCCGGGGCATGTTAAAGTGTGAAAATGGTAGATTCTTTACCTTTATTCTGTGTTCCCATACAAACATAAATCGCATACAAACATTTTAGTATAAAGTTGTATGATTGTGTGAATTAAAAGCCCCACAATGCAATGGGTCTAGACGACCCGCCAACCCTTTCAAAGTATAATAAAATCACAACACATGGTTTAAAAATCTAAATGTGAAGAAATTAGTTTAAAGTACAACAAATAAAGTATATTTGCTGTTTATATCACTTGTTTCTTGGCTAAAGTAAATATCTTTTAAGTATTTTAACATAAAATGTTTTGATTGGGTGAATTAAAATATCCAAAAGGCAATGGGTCCACGAGACCCGCAAACACCGCCTGAGTAACAATAATATGAACACCACACAAGGGTTAAAAATTTATGTGGATTTTAAAGTGAAAAAAATGTAAAGTGTTTTACTTGTTTATACATAAACATTAAAATATTGCATTGTTTAAATGCTGAAATTTTGACAGTTGTTCAGTTGTTTATTGTTATTTGCCAACCACTTGAACTGCCAAATCCCCCGTCAATGACGAGTGGGAAATACGTCAATCACGCTTGGTCGCAAAACATTTTACACAGGTTTTCATGCTATTTTTTTATTGTGCATTCTTTCATTTTCTTTGATTTTAATTTATTTATTAATCTGGAATTGCCACAGCAGAACCAGAGGAAACCCCCACAAACACAGGTAGAACATGCAAAGTCCACACAGAAATGCCAACTGACCCAGCCAAGACTCGAACCAGTGACCTTCTTTCTGTGAGGCGATCGTGCTACCCACTGCACTTCTTAGATATTACACCATCATTTAATTTATTAAATACATAATAGTTATTTTATATGATCAGTTGAGTATTTTTTTGTAAGTCAGGGTCTAAAATCATTTTCTCTTTAAATGAGCTATTGTGTTAACAGTTTTTTTTATGTGCAGATGAGACAATGACATGCTCCATTAGAAGAAAAGAAAGTGAGACATTTCATTAGAGGGGAAGCCAAATCACCGTAGTACACTCTGGATGAGGATGTGTATGTGTCCACAGCATTGTATCGTGGGAAAAATAACTTGTGATCAGAGCATATAAATGCTAGGCCACGGAGCCAGGGTTTGTTTCTTCAGGGTCCCGGGGAGAAGAAGGCTGTTTTGATATGGGCCTCTTAAAGATCTAAAATTCTGTAAAATTAACGACTGTTGAAGTCAAATAATAATTGCCTCAGCTGTCTTTTATGTGAATGCCGGAGCACAAAAGTTCAACATAATTAAATTCACTCAAACACATTAGGGCATATCTATTTTGATAGCAAAAGCCAGTGGGTCTTTTATTATGTCAAATTCACAATATTGTGCTGTATCCCAATTGAATCAGTTTTTTTAGAAAGTTTTACAAAATAAAGGAGTTTTTAGAAACAGGCACATTTTCATCTCTGCCCAATATGTTAAGAAGTATTTACCTATTTTGGAATCCTTTCTCCTGATCTGGCAGTAACAATTTTAGCATTTCTCATCACCAATTATTGAATCTAATTAGTCCTGTAGCATTTTCCTATTAGTAGTAATAACATAATTATCAAATAGTTTCAATATTTATTGTATTTTCAATTATATCTTTTACATTAAGTTAACTTGTTTTAATGTCTTTTACATTAAGTTAACTGATTATTATGCCACAATGAGATCATAGTCGGTAATGCTATTGGTTTGGGAATAGTGAAGTTTTCATTTTCCGTCTAACTTTGAGCACATTTAACTATAGAAGAGTCAAGTTTTCATAAAAAAATTGCTGAATTCTACTCTGCTAATGGTGTGAAAACGCTTTTGGTCTAATCAAATTTAATGGCCTGTGCTTATTGTCAAAGAAGAAGAAAACCCTACATGCACAGAAACGCAGCCGGTCCTTTGCTTTCTATAACTCAAAAGTTTCTATTTTCAACAAGTGCCGTTTCTTTCCTTCAAAGGCATTGGCATACCTGACATGATCTGAAGCATCTCAACCTCTGTTATCCTTAAACCAATAACCTTTGCTGGTTTATTTCTGCCATCAATCTATATTGGGAAGCCAGTCATTCTCCTCCAGGGAGCATTCAGGGTTGTGTGGCAATTTCCTCTTAGAATAGAGTGAGATGAGAGAAAGACGAATGTAGATCTAAAGTGCTGCATTATAACACAATGCATCATCGAGCTGTCTGAATAGAGGGCCTTAATTCATGACGTTTTAGAGGCACAGAGACCAAAGATGGAGACTAGAGTTCAGGTACAATACAGACAATCACAAATCGTAATGATGTTAATTTATTTCACATTAACAACGCACATAAACCTCTGAATAGGTTTGGGAGAGAGGCAGTTTGAATGTCTTGCAGCGGTAGTTTTACCTCTAAAAAAGTGAGTTGGTTGCTTATTAGGGCCCAATGGCTCCTATTGTAATATCTTTTATTCTTGTAATTCCTCCGCTATTGACGTCAATAGCAGTGTGATGAACACCAGGTGAAAAAGTTGGGTCTCATCTGCTGAAAAAAAATTATAGTCCCTGACTCAAACTCTATAGTGCCACCACTTGTCCAAAGTTATACTACAATTTCTGGTCATGATTGGGTCTTTCCTAACATCTTACATAACTCTTGAATCATGTGCCACGTCTTGCTATTTAGCTTTATAAAAGTATCAAATTAATTACTTTTTATGGTGGAGTAGCATAATTGCCAACTGAATTTACTCATTTGAATCAAGGTATAAGGTAACACTTGAGAGTCGATTCATTGAATCGTTTCAAAAGAATTGGTGGCTCGTTTGCATCCTGCTAACCCAGGGATTGCTCTACCGACTAATATATTATATATGTAGAATTTATTCTCTTCTGTGTTTTCTACAAAACAAGCCAAACATATGTTGTTAAACTATCAAATAAGACCATAAAACTAGAACAGACAGGGAACATTACAAAGTAAACCTAATAGGTTGAACAAAGTCTTTTTTACAAAAATGATGAGACTTGATGCAACAAGTTAAACTTTTTTGTGCAGTGCAAATGCCAAGTACGTTTCTTGACAGAATTGAATTTGTTTTTTTTTTTCATCACATTTTTAATCTTTCATGCACCTAAACAACTTAAAAAAACAACAATAACAACAACACATGGCTGAGCTACTTAAATTTTATTTTACAGAAATTAAAATGTATTGATTCCATGTAATTTTTGGCACTTTAGTGTTTCAATACTTATAACTAGGCTAGGACCTAAGTGATTAATTAATCACTATGTTTAAATATTAATAACCACAACATGAAATTATATATATATATATATATATATATATATATATATATATATATATATATATATATATATATATATATATATATATTTATATTATTTATGAATATATATATATTCAGAAGACGGAGCTTCTGTCCTACACAAACATGAAAAAACATGGCTTGAATGAAGATTCTATACAAGCTTTGCATCTCTCTCAAACATCCAGGGTCATGTTTGTGTCGAATCCCTGCAAGTCTTAGTACACTACCACCTCCTGGGAAGAGAGAGGTTCGGGGCTTAATCATTTATGAACCCCCACAGAGGGTTAGGAAGACTGAACTTCTGTGCGTCACGCATCATCCTGGAACTCAAACAGCAGTGCACTGGTAAACCCTCAAAGACGAAATCAGAGGCTGCTCAGAATAAGAGACCGCTGCAGAAAAGATGACAGGATATTGAAGTAAAAGATGGCTGACCCTTGTTTCGTTTGTGTTTCTTTCTGAGAAGAAATCACAGAAGTGTACTTGTGATTTTATTTTTAAATCACAACTGAACGCTTTAAAATTGCCCATAAGCTTGCCACTGAGGCTCAGAATATCATATGCAATCACCTCCCACTTGAAGCCTTCGCCTGCAGCACTTTGAAAAGATGAAACTCCTACGTCACATGGTTGTGCTGCTGGTTTGCGTCTCTTTAAAGTGTGCTTCACTGTGTCAGGATAACTCCTGCATACTAAACACTCAAAACAAAGAGCTGTCAAGCCTTCAAGTCAGACTTTGCCTGAAATCTAAAACAGCAATGCAGCAGAAATTAAATGAGAGACTCTACAAGCCCCTGTTTCAGTGACAGTGAGACTGGTGTGAAGTTATAGAGGGAAAAGAATTTGAAACATTTAGCCAACCAACTCAAGCTTTAGCTTTGGAAACTCATGACTTGACAGTTTGCAAACATTACAATGTGACATGTGTCAAATTAAGCAACTTGGCATGAAACTGCATTTAAAGTAAAATGAAAGCTATAGCAGATATGTAGTGACAAACTCAAACTTGGTGGTATGTCAGCAAATCATTCTAGTTCATACACAGAGCAGAACATCTGTGAACATATTACAGCTCTCAGCTAAGATATTACAACTTCCCAAGAAAGAATGGGCCACTCTGGGGCTCATAGAGCTTCAGGGTAGTACTGTGACAAGTTTCCGAACTTGAAACAAGTGTTACTACTTAGTGAACACTGCACAGGTCGCTTTAGTAATTATTCCAACATTGATTGTCAATGTAGATGATTGGGGATGCATTAGAAAATATGAATCTCTTCTGTAGAAATGACTCCGGAGGCAGGTTTGCCGAACAACAGCACTACAGGCAGCTTCATTTTTCATTTCTCATTTAAACCGAACACAAAGTGAACTCTACTAAAACGGAAATCCCTACACATGCACTTAAGGTTAGAGGCAGTAGGAAATATAAAGAAATCCTCGCAGGCTGCTTTTATACCCTTCCTAAGAAGAGGACGCATCCCTGCTTGGAAACTCCACCCTCTCCACCACTCAGTCTTCCTTTTAGGCAGCTAGGAGCTTACACATAGCTTCAGCATAAAACATGAAATAACAACTATGATACTCTTTATCACTAATTCCAAAAATAAGGATTTAAAATTCCTATCACAGGAATAAATGCAACACAACCAGGAATCTGCACAGTTTTTACGGTCAATTAATAAGATTGTAAACTTGTGTCGCCCACATTTTGAAAAATTATTTCATCTCTTTAGACTAGCATTTAACTTATGTTAACCTTGACAAAGCAGTATTTGTGATAAATAATGTCTTTGAATCATCTAATATTTTTGGCCTCTGGAATATGTGCCTTTTAACCCCGTTCCTCCACAGACATTTACTTTATGCATTTGGCAGACACTTTTGTCCAAAGCGACTTACAGAAGGGGAGAGACAATACGCAATTTGTTACACAATCAAAGTCTATATCAGCTTACTCATAATAGAAGTTGTATCAACTGATATATATATATATATATATATATATATATATATATATATATATATATATATATATATATATAAAGAGAGAGAGAGAGAGAGAGAGAGAGAGAGAGAGTTTTCAGTTGCTTTTTGCAGACATGCTTCCACCATGGCCCGTACTTTTGTAATAATTACATGTCACACCCTTGTCAGAAAACCAATACACTGCTCTGATTACAGACCAAACTTAAAGATACAGGGGTAAGGTTATAAAATGGAATTGTTCATTTAAGCTTAGTCACTTAAAAAACGATACTTACTGATTGTGCTCCTCATCAGCTCTCAGGACATTCGTTAAAAAAAAATCTCTCTGGGATGTTTGGTCGCTGCTAGATGCTTGAGGTTTAGGTCACCTGTCCTGTAACACTCAATTACTTATGTGTATATATATATGTGTATGTATGTATATGTATGTGTGTGTGTACGTATGTATAGGTGTATGTATATGTATGACTTCCCTCTCCACAGACACTTCTTCCAGCTCCCCGGGAGGGATCCCGAGGCGTTCCCAGGCCAGCTGGGAGACATAGTCCCTCCAGCGCGTCCTGGGTCTTCCCCGGGGCCTCCTCCCAGTGGGACATGCCCGGAACACCTCCCCTGGGAGGCGTCCAGGAGGCATCCGGAACAGATGCCCAAGCCACCTCAGCTGACTCCTCTCGATGTGACTACTCAATATATAATATCTTCAATTCTCTGGAAAGAGCAAAACTGACCAACTCATACGAAGCACCTCTCTTCTCATGGGGCTGCTTTGAAGTAGGACAGGACAGGTAAAAAAAAAAAAAAAAAAATCTCAGACACAGTCTTGTGATAAATCCTCTATTGAAATCCACTTTGTTTGGAAACCAGTCTGATGTGAAGTGCTGCTCACAAATATATGAGTGATCTTTTTTGCTTTATTACCATGCACAAAATCTACCAATGTCTGGTGAATAGATTCAATGGAAAACGCACTTTATCTGAATTGTTATTCTGCTAATTTTACACTTTTGAGTCAGACAATGCATTCTTTTTGCAATGACTATGGCTGGAGCTATGCTCATTGAGCCATTTTGACCTCCCAAAAAAGCAATCAATGATTACAGAAACATGCATGGACAAATCTGAACACAACTTGGAACTTATGTTTTGATGAGGGAACAACACACCATGCTAGAAATGTCAAAAAGCTTGACTCTACATAATAGGACACCTTTAAATTCACAAATCATGTGCAAATGGAGTAGCGTGAAGCTCTACCACTGATTTCAGGAACAATGGAGACACCTGTTCTCAAATGAAAAATCACACTCCTCCAGTTAGTAAATGAGTCATGGTTGTGCCAAGTGTAAAGTTTGTGGATTATGGTTAAGTTTCTTTTTTCAAAAGCTGAGCTTGGACCCTTTTCAGGTGTGAGAAACCTTGAATGCTTTATTTTATTGAGAACGTTTGGAATCTATGTTCAATATTTTGTGGGAACAGTTTAAAGGATGGTCACTTCCTCTAATCTGCAAAAGAGGCCACGAAGCAAAGACTGGTGCTGCATCCTAATCCAAACACTATACACAGCAGTAAAAGTAGAATACCTTAAAAGTAGGTACTCATTTTCAGAAGAAAATAATTTTTTAGTTGGTGAGATGAGAGTGTGCAACATGTCATCACACAGGACGTGTGCGAGAACTTAGCTCCTTCTTTTCATTCCCTCACTAAAAATATTCTAATAATAAAAATAGCACTCTCTAAACTGCTATTGTTTATTTATGTGTACCTTATTACAAAGAGTGCTCGTTTGTTTGGTTCTGCTTTGTTTGATTCTCGTTTGTTTTTGACTCGAGCGCAGTGGATTGTGAAAAATTCACTGCCTATAAAATTTTACATTCAGCATGACGTGGCCGCTTGAGTACCTCAGTATTATCTGTTGATATAGCTCGTACTTGCACACTGTACTGATTTTTGATTGTGGTCTCAAATTCTTGTTCGATAACTTCGAAGTTGAGTTGTTCTTTGGGTTGCAGAGTAAGCATCTGAAGACATTTTTTTTTCTCTGTCGTCTCAGTTAATGGTGTTTATTTGTTGAGATACAGTCACGGAGACTCCACATTCTGTTCATTTATGTCGTGTTCGCCCAATCACGCAGCAGGTGGCGCTAACACAGCACAAAGCTCAGTGCAAAACACATTAAGAAGACGTCTCTGTTGTTATATTGATCTAGGATCAGTGATCCGTAGCATTTTCAATTCTGCTTTTTTTTTAAATACCGCACGACTTGATCAATAAAATAGCTTCACCAATGAAAAGCTACTTGATTTAAAAAGCAGTGATGCTACCACCACACTACTGAGAAATGTAGTTAAACTAGTAAAGTCACTTCTTGTAGCAACGCTACTGCCCACACTGCTACTCGCGACATGCTATTTACTTGTGTGGCCATTACTAAGCAAATTAAGTGCAACTTATTACATCTTTCTTTACAACAATCAAATTCTGTCGTCTTGAATTGAGCCTATTGGTAATATTCACAGCACTCTGTGTCTATGTTGACACTCTGTGTAATTAAATCTGACAAATTAGGGAGCAAGATAAAGTTGAATCCTTTGACACTTCCAGAAATTTTAATATTTAGAAAAAGAAAAAAAAAAACACAGCTAGACAGTACTAGAAAATGAACTACAGATAAGGTAAAAATTCTATCTGAGAAAAGTTATTATTCAATACTTGCAAAAGTACCTTGGAGATAACATGCACACAATCCATAGAACTACAGGACAAATACCATGTTAATTTTACTAAAGAGTTAGTTTTCATGATTTACAGGGATTTGCTTGATTACAATACGTAGTTAAATTATTTTTTTATCTAAATAGTGTCTGTGTTGAGTTAGTAAACTTGCTGTTGCAAGTCAGAATCATCATAGTCTTATCTTGAATAAACGTTTAAGTCAAGTAATCCTTCCCCTCCATCTCTCTGTCTGTCTATCTAGATCAGGGGTGTCAAACTCAAATTTACAGAGGGCCAGAATCAAAAAAAGAACATTGTCGAGGGCCAGACCAATTTTTTTAATTAATTAATTTATGTTTTTATTATCTTTAAGATACAGTAAACTACTGTATTAACCATTCCCATATATTACAATTGAATTTTTGCTTAAATACTGAAACCAGAACAGGTTTAAGAAAATAATACAAACTAAAACTGAAAAAAATATCAGGCTTCTATATCTCTAACTTTATTCATTTTAATTGTAACCTAAATCTTTTCATCACAGACCATCAAGGTCAACACCTAAAAAAATATCTCTTTCAACTTTGAACAGACCATGCCATCAGTAAATAAAATAATATTTATCCATTAGTGCATCAAGTGCATCAATTTCTGGAGTCAGGCTCTGAGGCGCAGAGGAAATCCTCAGCACTGAATGAAGATGTTCATCGGTGAGACGACTCCTATGTGGTGTTTTGTTCATCTTCATTAAAGTAAACAGTTGCTCGCACAGATATGTGCTCCCGAACATAGAGAGCATTTGCGCAGCTTGGGCACGGAGTTCGGACAGCGTGTCAGAGAGGTAAGGTGGAAACTGCGCAGCACCGACAGAGTAATATTTTGACTTGAGCGTGTCATGACACTGCAGCTCAATAAGCTCCATTTGGAGATTGCTTGGTGCGTTATTCACATAGAGAAGCTGTTTTTAGGTCGGCCGGAGCTCCCGATGCGGAGCAGTAAGCCCCTGCTAAGCTAAGCTAAGCAATAGAGGAGAGTTTTCTCCGTGGTGTCCCTTTAAAAAAGTTTAATATGTAGTGCGTAAATTGTTAAAACTGACAAGAAAGACTGCTATAATATTGGTGAAATAATAATCAATTTTAAAAACGGCCACATACAATGCCGACACTTCGAGCTCCGAGTATCGCCAATGCCGCAGCATTTTCGGCAATCAAAACAGACAGTTGCGGCACTCGTAGAAAAATGTTGCCGCAACTGCGGGACGATTGCCACACATTGAGCCTGCTCCACTTCCCTTCTGTTCGTGTTTTTAAGACACGAACGAAAAGTGTCGCTGACGTCGCACATACACAATGAATGGCTGCGCTGACGCCACCCAGCGCTTGACGCGTTCAATGTGTGTACGCACCTTTAGAGGTACGTGCGCTGTATAACGGGCCGGCGGGCCAGATGTAATACATATTTGAAATCATCTCGCGGGCCAAATATAATTGTAGTGCGGGCCAAAATTGGCCCGCGGGCCTGAGTTTCACATGTCTGGTCTAATATATCCATATAGCCACTTGATATTTCAGTCGGGCATTTTCAAAACTTAATTTTATTCCAAACCTGTCAGCCTACCAGCAATGTTCTTTAAACCACTGTGTTAAATGTTATTTTTATGTTTAATTTTTAGCAATTCACTGCTGCAGCATAGATCATATTCAATAACACGATAAGATATGGGAAAACAAGAGGGAAAGTTCTGGTTTAGAGAGCAAATTGGTGAATGAAATTAAATTAAAATATCTCAAGAACATTAAAAATAAAACCTTTTAGTAGTAAGTGAACTAATGGATTAGAGCTTTATCTTCTTACTTTCAGAGGAAATACATAAAAACACTTGTTCATATGAATATCTGATGTTACAAACAGAGAAGAAACAAAAGTCTTTTGAAACTTAATGAACAGTTTCTTGTAGTGTTTTTAAGCAATCAAAGATTTCATCTTTTTTGTTTGAGTTATGACATACACTTTTGAGTTCAACATTACAAGTTTACATTATCACAATGTCTTTGCCTGTCACATAGTCCAAATCATTAAACACTTGTAATGTTTATTTAGTGATTTGCTAATCTTTAGATCCATTTTTTTTAACACAGAAGTTATTTTATAAACAATACTAGTGTGTGGAATGATATTAGTTCTTTGATGCATGACTTATCACCAGTGACAAGTCATGTCTGATCTTAACAGCTTCAAGGACCCAACGTATTACTTTATGGCAAAACCATGGCTAACAGTAAATGTTAATTATATTCAAAATTATGTATTTTACTTATCATTCAACAAGGCGATACTCGCGTCTGCTGAACCTCGGTTAAAAGCTCTGTGTCGAACGTTCCCTTAGATTGTTACGGCTCCAGGCACACACGCTTGATTGTTTTGAAATGAATGCAAATTATTTAATTATCATATTAGGATTGAAAGTCAACGTTATGGCCTCAGGAGTTCATAAAGCATTGACAGGCTTGTCAACATAGCAGATGAACAGGTGAGCCACCTTGTTTGTTCTTCAGTTGCTCCTCTCATCCCCTCTTAAAGCAAATCGAGTGACATTTAGCTGAACTTTGAACAGTAATGGCCAATGTTTACTAATGAATGCCACACGCACTGTCCATGGCATTTAGCCACTGCCTCTGAAACTTCCTTTCTCACCACAAAATGTTCTGTTAAGTGATTCATGTGAGCTAAATGGTACTTCTCGTGTAAGAAAACTATTTAAATAACATGTGTCAGATGTTACAATCCTATAAAAGTAAACTGTTTTCCTGGGTTATCAAGACAAAGAATACTGTTTTAACCCGAAAGAGAATGTCTTGGAGAAAAAAAGACTAAAAGAAATGCTTGATTAACATACTGTAATATTAATTAGGAATTCCAGACCAACCGTATAAATATGTTTTAAGCTCTGATTAAAATGACCCTTATATAAAACAGTTACAAATTAAATGTTTTAGTCCTGAGAAAAATCATATTTACAAGCCAGTTTCATAAGGAAAAAAAATAACCTATTGGTAAGTACTTAAAGCTATAATTACTGAAATAGTATACAAACCATGAAAAAAAATGTATTACCAAAATAAATCTAATCTGATCAAAGCTGGATGAGTATTTTGAAATACGACTTGCATTTTTTCTTTAATGTCTAGAAAATATTAAAACTGCATGCATGTCCCCATGTGTTCATGACTTAAGAGGAATGGCTCTCAGCACACTCTCACAGAGGGCTTGTCATCTGGCTAAAGAACCTCATTACACGGGTGACTAGGTCATCGAGTTTTGCTCTTTTTCAGGGGAAAATAAGAATGAAAGTAGCTAATTGCGTCTTTCTCGACCTCCCTCATTTGAAAAATCTGACACAATGTACTCCATGACTCCAAACATTTCTTCTAAATTGAATCTAAAGAGCTGTGCTGTTCACACTGAATTAAAACAGCATGAGACCCGTAGGGTTTTAACTGAAGCTTTTTTAAAGGTGCCCAATTATGCAAAAATTACTTTTTAGAGCTTTCTACCATGTTTTAATGTTGTTCCCTCATCAAAGACATACCTGGAGTTGCTTTAAGTTGCTAGCGCATGTCTGTTTGAGCTCAGAATGGCTACTTCATCGATTTCCTTACCTGTTCAAAAAATAAATAAATAAAATAAATAAATATATATATTATGTAATACATGTAATTTGGCATTTGATGGAGGCTTCATCTACCACCTGGGTTTTAAAACAAACTCTGTTCAGACAACCCTATTTGGCAATATAGAGTCCAAAGCAGTACGTACTGTCATTATCTGTTAAGTATCTTTTTTGTAGATCCTTGCCTTTGAGTGACAGATCGTTGCCAGTCCTTCCCTCATTTTTGCTTTACCTTGTTTTCTGTTTTCACTGTTTGTTCTGTTTCTCTTTTCCTTTGACACCTCCACCCACTTGGCTCAGGTCATGTGACTGACGGTGGCCATCTTTAATTGTTTTGTTTGTTTGGAACACATGTTCTTTTGTTGCCTTCCTACCTTTTCCCGCCCTTCTCGTTTTCTAGTCAGCGCTTTAAGTCAATACACCTGGGTTTCCCTCGTTATGTTTGACTAGTTTCCCTTTATAAACTTCCCTCAGTTTTCAGTTCCTGGTGGGTACATTGCTTATCAGTGCATTGTTCCTATTGTGCTGTTCTGGTTTGTTAATTATTTGTAGTTGCTTTCTGGCGGTTATTTAGTCTTTCTTTTTTATCCAGTCTTTCGTTTGTGTATTGTTCCTTGTTTTCCCTCTTGTGGGTTTTGCTTTGTTTGCCCTGCTTCTCTGGGCTTGTTATCTGTTTCTTTAATAAACTATAATTTAAAAACTGTCATGCAATTGGTGTCCGCGATTCTCTCTTGGCCTCCGCGGCCTGACATGTACAGTAATCCTCCGCACATATGTTTCGGCGTCTAATGGCAACCTTGTGAAGTTCACTCAGAAGGGGGCGGAACCAGTGATCTGGGAAGAACGAGGATAAATGGCACTCTTTGGAGAGACTGAATATATGAGGTGATTCAAAGATGTTTTATAAAGGTTATAAAAGGTGCAGTGCTAGTTTTGAGGGAACTGACATTTGTTCAAAATACTTTACAAAAGGCATAATAAGGGACCTAATATGGTAACCTTTGCAAATGCTGGCAAAGATACACTGAATGAAAATTAGTTTACAAGTACAAATAAATACATTTTAAAGTACTTTTGGCATCACAGCACAAAAACATTCAAATGCAAAAAGAAATAAAACTTTAATTTAAATAGTTTGCAACCCAGGAAAACTTTTTTGGATGTTTAATCCCTCCCCCTTTCCACCTGAGGAGCCAGTTTTAATTAAGTCTAAAGACAGATGCAACCTTAAAAAAACTATGTGTGATTTGAAAAAAATGCTCTGATTCATTGCTGTCTCAATTTTGAGAATATTTTATGAATTGTTGAAACTGCAGCACTAAAGCTTCTGTCTGAGATCAGACTTTCAATTTGCACATCAGTAGTTTAAATTGGCACACAATTGAAAACATTTTCATTACGATTTATCTCTGAGGGATGGAACTGGAAACCTCATGAGGTGTGGTTTGAGGGGACCAATCACATTCCGTTATCTACAAAAAGGCAATAAAAGCACTTTAATTTAGCCAAAAAAATGTACTTACATAGAGATATATACTTATTTAACACTGGAACCATTTTGAGAACGAAAGCGAGGGTCTGCTGAAAAAAAAAAACCTCCTTACAAGACTTTTATCCTTGATGTTAAAAATTAGCCCCCCCCCCCCAAAAAAACACACATGTCGAATCCCAATGCCTGTTCTATTACATATATTATATACATATATTATATACCATAAATACAAAGATTACATCAAAAACAAAATAATACTTTTGCCATTGTTGTTCTTCCTTTTCTTCACAGTACTACTGGGTTTTTTTCCCACCTGAGCCTTGCTGTTGTTCTCAAAATGGCACTGCTGTTTGTGAAATAAATGCATTTGTTGCAAGGTGTGTCGGCCATTTTAGTTTTGGGTAGCTAGGTTAGAAACAGTCTGAACTTGTACATTTATATTTGGAATTGTGGACTACAAAGCTTCTTGGAAAAACATAAAAATATTGCAGCCTCAGACAATTTTTACTAGACGCAGATGCAAAAATACTTCCTGTTTTAATATGAACGTGTCAAACTCTATAACAAAACGACAAAGAAAAACATTGTGTTCTCATTCTGAAATGGCCTTCTAAAGAACGCAATGGAGCAAAGAATTTGTCTTTATCAAAATAGTGTTGTGTTGTCCTCTACATGTAGGAGGGTTCGTCCTGGGCAGGAAGTTTGAGCTCTGACTCAACTCGCTGGGTATGAAGAAGCCAAGGCGGTGCTCGTGGGGGTGGAGTGCGGGGTTTGCAACTCTGTGCCCGGGCCTGTGTTTACTGATGTGGTTTCCAATATTTTCTTGCTAAAATTGAGCTGAACATGACTAGACTGGGGGTGTAGTTTATTTGTACTTTCATTTGTGTAAGAGAGCCTACAGTTCTTTTGTGTGAAGCGTTTTTTACATTCTCTCAAGAATCCATGATCATGAGAAATATGTACGAATCACACTTTCACAAACAAACATTTGTTTTAAAAGAATAACATAAAAAAAGAACACTAACACTTTATAATAACTGCACACTACTAAGCATTAATTAAGCAACAGCAAATAGTTATTCATCATATATGAATAATTGTTTCTACTTTAATACACATTTGTTAGGCGTTTATAAATATAACTTTAAAGTCTTCATTGGACTGAAACATTAATTTCACATTTTATTTAGGATCAGTTAATCATTGGTTTTTAAATTGTGAAAAATGTATAAATGATGAACTGATCCAGAGTAAAGCATCAAATTAATGGTATGAAGCATATTAAAAATAAATGCTTATAAATCAAGAATAAAATGTTTAAACGAATAAATATAAACAGCTTATAAATGTGTACTAATATAAAAAAAAATGCTTTATAAATTATTTATTAACTTTTAAAATGCCTAAATAACAATTAATAGTGTCACAGAGGCTAACCTCGTCACTCCCTCCTCTAACCAGCAGAGGGCACCCTCGTTGCACTAACTCCTGCTCCTCCACCTGCACCACACTACATTTCCCAGACACCCCAGGGGCATCGTGATTACACACCCAGCTGAAGAACATTACACCCCAGGTCAGCCGTGATTACACATCGAGCTGAGGAACATTATCACCAGTATTTAACGGACTGATTCCCTTTGCTCGAGGCGAAGTCTTGTTTGTCTCTCTGCTGCAATTCTGAGCGTTTACCCTGTTTATAGCCTGCCTGTTGTGACCCTGCCTGTTTACCGTTTACAATCTTAGCCGCCTGCCCGTTGTACTACTCTTGTTGTCTCCGTTCGTGCTTGTTTGCTGCCTGTCCTGACTACCCGCCTGTTATTTGACTACGTTTAATAAAAGCCTGCAAATGGATCCCAACCCGAGTGTCGTTATGTTACAGAAGACTTCGCCATCTTACGATCCAGCGGCTTTCTCACAACTGTCCTCAGCGCTGTCTACTCAGGCAGATCAACTCGCTGCGCAGCAACATTGGCTGAGTTGCTTGACATCCCTCAACGAAGAACTGGTAATCGCGCTGCAGAAGGTGCATGTCTCTTCCCCAGCGGCAGCCATGACGTCACCGAGCGCTCACGCCGCTTCCGCCGCCGTGGATGTGCCGCAGGTCAGCCCTCACCTCGGCTGTCCGGAGAGGTTTGATCAGCCCCGTGAGAGCAAGAGCGCAGGCAAAAAATTGCTGGAGTGTTCAGAGGACAGAAAGTACCGCCCAATATGGACCCCAGCTGACAGTCCTGGTGAGTCTCTAGTGGATCTCTCTGAGGTCCATATGAGCTTGCTCTTAACCCAGAGGCTGCAAGAGCTCCAGCGGGATGGACTGCCCTATGGACTCTATGCAGAGAAGCTGTGGACGAGGTTGCAGGGGTTTGGGCTGCCAGACCTTTGGCTCTTTTCCCTGTTCCTGGATGGACTGGAGGAACCAGTGAACCACAGCAGTCTAGGGGACAAGTGGAGTTGGGACTTCTGGCAGTTAGTCGATGACTTCATCCAGCAGAAGGAGCGGGAGCTCTATGGTGAGGATCTCGAGCTTCTGCTGGGCAGTGATGACTTCAAGGACTCACCATCTTCCCCAAGCAGTATAAAGTCAACGGAGACACGCAATAAGTCACAGAAGAGGAGACTGAGAAGGGCCGTCCGGAGGTCTGAAGGAGAGGTTGCCCTCCCAGAGTGGTATGGGCTTCCTATCCTCAGTCCTCAAGTTTTTGAGCCCGTTAGTGCCTCAGATCCCTCCAAGGTGGAGAATCGCACTCCCCACATACCCTGCGCAAAGCTTCCCATCCAGACTCCGTCTGCCTCATGCCCTGAGAGGGTCGGTCTAGACACCTCCACGGGGGTGCCACAACCACAACCTCCTTCGAAGAAGAGGAAGAAGAAGAAAAGGAGTGTTTCCAACCCCTCAACTCTCTCTTCTTCAGTCAGTACGACCGAGTCTACTGCTTCGAGGATTAGTGGAGACCACACCAGTGTTGCCCCGGAAACGCTGATCCCTGAGGCTCAAGGGAGAGTCTTGGCTGAAGTGTGCCATGCTCCTGTCCTTAATATTGGGAGGTCTTGTTATGCCGTCTTGCTTGTTGGGCCGCCCCAGCGCCTGAGTCTGCCTGCGCCGCCCCAGCGCCTGAGTCTGCCTGCGCCGCCCCAGCGCCTGAGTCTGCCTTCGCCGCTCCAGGTTCCGTGTCTGCCTTCGCCGCTCCAGCGCCCGTGTCTGCCGGCGCCGCCCCAGGTTCCGTGTCTGCCGGCGCCAACCCAGCGCCGCTGCCCTGCTCTGCCGGCGCCAACCCAGCGCCGCTGCCCTGCTCTGCCGGCGCCAACCCAGCGCCGCTGCCCAGCTCTGCCGACGTCTGCTCTTTGCCTGCGCCTGCCGGCGCCACCCGAGCGCTGCTGCCCAGCTCTGCCGATGTCTGCTCTTCGCCTGCCGGCGCCACCCGAGCGCCGCTGCCCAGCTCTGCGGATGCCTACTCTGCGCCTGCCGGCGCCACCCGAGCGCCGCTGCCCAGCTCTGCCGATGCCTACTCTGCGCCTGCCGCCGTCACCCGAGCGCCGCTGCCCAGCTCCGCCAGCACCTGCTCTTCGCCTGCTCTTGCCGATGCCACAGGCCTTGTTTCTGAGGTCACTTTTTGTGGCATGGCTCCTGCCACCAGCTCCTCCCTGGACTGCCTCTTAGGCACAGGGAGGGGTACGGTCCAGAGGAACACTCTTGGGTAGCGCGGAGGACACTCTCGACCCAGGCCTCATGGAGACCTTCCACCGCAACCACCCGAACAAGCCGGCTCCTCGACCACGTGCGAGACCACGTCACCGTCTGCCTCATCGCGCCAGGAGTCGCTCATAGGGAGGGGGCTATGTCACAGAGGCTAACCTCGTTACTCCCTCCTCTAACCAGCAGAGGGCACCCTCGTTGCACTAACTCCTGCTCGTCCACCTGCACCACACTACATTTCCCAGACACCCCAGGGGCATCGTGATTACACACCCAGCTGAAGAACATTACACCCCAGGTCAGCCGTGATTACACATCGAGCTGAGGAACATTATCACCAGTATTTAACGGACTGATTCCCTTTGCTCGAGGCGAAGTCTTGTTTGTCTCTCTGCTGCAATTCTGAGCGTTTACCCTGTTTATAGCCTGCCTGTTGTGACCCTGCCTGTTTACCGTTTACAATCTTAGCCGCCTGCCCGTTGTACTACTCTTGTTGTCTCCGTTCTTGCTTGTTTGCTGCCTGCCCTGACTACCCACCTGTTATTTGACTACGTTTAATAAAAGCCTGCAAATGGATCCCAACCCGAGTGTCGTTATGTTACAAATAGTGTGTAGTTAAGTGCTACCAAAACAGTTTGTATAAATAAACTACAGTATACTAAATGTAATTATAATTAATATATATATATAATTTTTTTACATTTTACATTATAATACATTAAATATAATTTTTGTACAATAACTTATTTTGTTATTTTAAAATGTTTGTTTGCATGTATCTTTTTTTGAAAATCAACAAGTTTTCACACTAAAGTGTCACTTCTAACAACAAATTAAGCGCCTTTGCAAGAATAAAAAAATCATATCTTAAAATGAAAAAACACATGAAAGGATTGTTGTATTCCCCATGTTGTTTTGATATTACATCAGTGTATGCAACCTCTAAAGCGTATACTTATATATATATATAATATAAGTATAGTCTTGTACTGGAAAATGTTTATTTGTGCTAGTTAAAATCCCAAATTTCACAGCCTAAGAAAAGAAGTCTCCTTTTACATGTTCTCTGAGGGAAACCAAAGAGTAATTCCATCTTTAGTTTATCTAATATTTGATATATGATCCATGCCGCTATGATCCATGCAGATTTTTATATATAATATATCAAATATCCCATGAAATTCAGGAGCAGCACTGTCATCGTTCTGTGAGACAAACCAGTTATTGACTGGTGGTATTTATTATTTACTAAGGTCAGGATGTGAATCCTGTCAGACATATTGCATGTCAAACCCGAGACAGACTGGATTGACACAGCTGCTCTATTTATGGTGACCGTGTTTATTAATGTCAGCCTCCACCTGTGTGATATCCAGATGCACCTTTACGGCATGCGCAGCAAGATGGGCAAGCAATGTCAGAGTTTTCATTACACAGATAAACACTGACATAAGATGTTATTACAGCATAAAATGGTTTCAGATATCTGGGCTCATGCTAAAGTTTAAATGTATTTTCTATCCATCATCTCCACCTTACCTCAAAATGATACTTCAACATATACGTTGCTGTTTATTACAATTTCTTGCAATCAGGTACATTGTATTTTTTTATTGAAAGATACATTTATTGATGAGTTTTTCAACATTATTTCCCAATTATATTGGATTCTGATCATATCAGTGGAATATCATGAAATAGATAATTCCATTCAAAAAGTAAACCTTGTTGATTATATCCACACTCTAAACATGGAATGACATATTTGAAGTGTACAACACCACACTCTAGTGAACTTTTATTCATAATTAACTCATTGAATGAAATCCGAATGAACTCTAAACCCCTGCAAGGCCTTTAAATTGGCTCTTACAGGCCGGTCACACTTACTTTTGAGAGCTCCATTGGCCATCGCATAACCGCAGACAACCTTCTCAGCAGACAGCATGTTTTAAAAAAAATACCAAGCTCACACCAACCACAACACTCTAATGTACTTCAAATCAACACTGAAGTCCTAAAAAATATTTTGGTAAGCGCTTGCTCTGACAGCACTAATTCAACACTATCTTTCACAGGTCAAAGTTGAATCCTGCTCAACTTTCATCTGAGCAGAATCCAAAGTTGCACTGAATAGACTCTAACTTTCAGTTTCACACGGTTACGTGTGATCCCTTTCAAAGTAGTGGATTTTTTTGGTGACCAGCACCTCAGTCTAGTTCTGTAGTATACACACAAACCGTGTGGAAGAAGGCGGAGGGCAAGACACAAAACATAATTGTAAACGACGGTAGTTAATAGAGCTCTGTGTCCAAGCACATTAGTAGAGAGGTGAATGGAAAGAAAAGAAGTGGTAGAAAACAAGTGTAAAAGAAATAGGAAAAACCACACTCTGGAGAGGATCATGCAACAAATTCCTTTCAAAAATGGAAAAGATTCACAAAGAGTGAACTGCAGCTGGAGTCAGTCTATCAAGAACCACCAAACACAGATGAATGCAAGAGATGGATTTCAGCTGTCACATTCCCTGCCTAAAACGACTCTGAAGCACCTCATCACAACTAAATACAAAATGAACTTTACTGCTGCATTTCCTTTGAAAATCAAGGTCCAAGAGTCTGGGGGAAATGAGAAGATCCAAGTTGCTTGTGATCCCGCAAAATGTTTATACAGTCAGTGAAGGTTTGAGCTGCCATAACCCAGATACATCTGCTAGTGTTGAGCCACTATGTTTTCTGAGGTCCAAGATCAAAAAAGCAATCTACCAGGAAGATTTTAGAGCGCAGAAGATTTCTGCTGCAGACCAACTTTATGAAAATGGCAATTTAATTTTCCAGCAGGACTTGACATCTGCAGACAGTGCCAAACTTACCAGTGCCAAGTTAAAGCAACTCCATGAAAACCTATGAAGTATTATGAAGAGAAAGATACTCCAGACCCAACAATGCAATGAGATGAAAGCCACTATCACTAACATGGGCTGATAAGTGCTGATAAATTGCTGTAGTAATCTAGGCAAAAGAAGCCCGCCCAACTAAGTATTACTTATGGTACATATGCATTTAAGTTTTCTGCATTTAAGTTGGCCAACTTTTCAAAAAAAAAATGTCTTTGTATTAAGTAGTATTCAAATTTCTAAGATATCGATTTCGGTATTTTCATTAGTTGTCAGTTATAATCATCAAAATGAAAGGAAATAAACATAATAAATATATCAGTCAGTGTGTAATAAATTAACATATGGAATCACTCAAATAAATCAACTTTATCATAGTGTTCTTCCCTTGCTGTATTTTGAAAAGAAACGTACATATTCATGACCAGGAGACCCATAATATTTATATTGCATCATGTAATAAGGGAATAATAGGTGCCTTTAATCCAGCATTGAAAACAAAATATATACAAATGATACACATTTACTCAAAACATAACTTTCATGCAGACTGTCCAAAAAACACAGCTCTAATTTGTTTGACGCTGACTTACACAACAATGATTAAGTTAATTTGTACAGAATAATCAGAAACCAGACATCTGGAGAAAGATCTGGTTCGTTACTTTTCACTTTCCTGAAATTTATTTGTTGAATGAGCTCAATTAAAACTCGCTTTGCTTTTATCTTTACAATACATATTCACAAAGAAGGTCAAATGAGTCTTAAAATCCCATCAGCATAAGTAAAAAAATTTGTAAAAGCAGAATCCTGCCAGGACTTTAGTTTTTCCCCCCTCAATTCAAAATGCATAAAGTAAAAAAAAAAAAAAAACTTGACAGATCTATTATTTTATGGATGTTTCTTCATGATTTAACGTTATAATTAAAATCGATAAAGGGAAACATCACAATGTATGGAACTCTGAGAACATGAGGACCTTTGCTCTGACCACTAAACCAAGCAGTACTCTCCATCAACACCCAGGTTTAACTTTAATTTAAGATGTGGATACAATTGAGGTAAGTATCAAAATAAATCTACAAAGCACCCCAAATGTTTCCTTTGAAACTGCCAGACAAGATGTAGAGAAGGTATAGCTCAATCTATCCAATCAAAGTCTAATCCATTGAATCCAGAACGTGTTGGGAGCATTGTTTCCCCCCTGTGTGTTTGATCTCCCAGAGCTTTTTTTGTTTTGGGTGGAAGATACTGCTTTACGGCATCAGATCTAGAAGTGGGTCAGTACTCAAGGGGTCATTGATTCAATAACCAGCTTTAGTGAGCTGATATCATCAAACGCTCTCAGCCATCAATGTGCCCTTGAGCAAGCCACTTTAGCACGGTTGGCTCTAAGGTCATAATAGTACATGCTTCTGAGCCCTCACTAAAGGTCAACAAGCACATTATTGTGACTGTGGCCCAAGGCATGTATGTATTGTACAATCCATGAGTAAATATCAACTTTTTTAGACAGATTTCTGCTATAATTAACAACTGCTATTAAAGTTGTTTATTTGGAAAAAGAATAGATTTGTACTATTTGAAGAAACTACAAACAATACTATTAGCAACTTATTTATGAACGGCTTACTTTAAATTTGGTTCCTTATGTTGAAAACATTACTAGTGGTCAGAGTTGTGCTAATTCCTAAAAAATAGTAACTAGTTACAGTTACTAGATACTCGACTCAAAATGTAACTGAGTTAGTTACTCTGAAAAAAAAAATTACGACACCATTAATGCCCTTTTCTTTTAATATCAGTGGAAGTAATTTGTCTAGACTTCGCTTCCTTCATTCCCAAAATGGCTTAAAAAAATTATAAAATATCTGAAATATATATTTTTTTTCCCAGCGATGGGTTGCGGCTGGAAGGGCATCCGCTACGTAAAACATATGCCAGAGAGTTGGCGGTTCATTCCGCTGTGGCGACCCCGAAAGGGAAGAAAGCAGACATGAAAATGAATGAATGAATGAAATATTTTTGAATGAAAACTTCACTTCACATGGTCAGGACAGTTGTTAGATTAAAATCACACAGTTTGCTTAAAGGGCACCTTCAAGCCAAACATGTATTTCATGATTTTTTTTATGATGAGCAACAAACTGAATGATTAAAAAAAAATGTTTCAGGGTAAATGGCCTGTTTTGAGCCAGGGGGCTGATTTCAAAGCATCATTAAAGCATACAAATTAGCCTTGTAATTCATAAGGGGACAGACACGTTAGCAGTAAATTATGCATTAAAACTGCACAGGTGGCAAAAGGGAGTCGTGCAAACAGCTGGGAATTTACACATCGCCTTCAGCAAAGAAGCTCTCTTCGCAGCTTTCGACCACATCCAACAGATGTTTCTCCATCTTAACATTTGTCTCCCAGCTTCGCCTAAAAGCGTGAGTCACCTCTGCATGGCTCCGACAGCTTAATCAAACAGACGTGCGATTATGCTGAACAAAAGGGTTCGAGACTGGCGTCCGATCAGACCAAGCAGCTTTTCTGACTAAAGAAGCAACAGCTTTACAGCTTTCAGTCAGTCATGAGTACAAACCTGGATTCTGCTATCTCAGTCAAAGTAAAATGACAACATCCATCTTTAATGGAAATGGCAAAACTGTTGAGTAAGAGGACATATGAGGGCTGTTACAATAAAGAAGTTACTATTATTGTAAGTGTATGAAACACTAGATTCAACTGGGCAAGCTCTAAAGCTGGAGGTTTATAGTTTACTGTGCAGAGATTAATTCGGTTGACGTGATTTTGTGGCTAATATTAGACCACAGTGAGTAATTAATCTGGAAATCTCATGGGTTGCAGTTATGACTCAAAGACGCTTTCACTTCTTGTTCTGCACCCAGTGGTGACACACACGACCACACACGCATGCGTTCATCAGTGTGATGCACACGTTACACACACACACAACATTCCTGCATGGGGCTTCACAAATGAGCAGATTAGTCGATATACATGTGCTCTGTTTGTCATCAAAAAGTCCAGAAGACAAGCACAGCAGCGCTTCATTAGCAGCATGGAACTCAGCATGTCAAAAAGCAACAGGGACCACAAGTGAGCCACAATTTGAAGCAAATTTGAAATGCTTCCGTAGGTGTGGGGAATTATGTGGAGAACAGAAAACATTCATTTTGATTACTGAAATTATGGTTTTTTTTAGAATCATTGAGTAGCTTAGATTTTAGCCACAAATGAGTTTTAGAAACAAAACAGAGTACAGTTTAGATTTAAGCCTTTCAAATCATGGATGTCACATGTCAGGCAGTAATTTTATTTATTTATTTTTTTTATCTGTCCTGTCCTACTTCAAAGCAGCCCCATGAGAAGAGAGGTGCTTCGTATGAGTTGGTCAGTTTTGCTCTTTCCAGAGATTTGAAGATATTATATATTGATTATTCCTCTGGATAGAAGCTTTTAATTTATTTCATTCGCATTCATCACAATAATTACATTAATCAATCATATAAACATACATCAGGACAGGACGGTGTAATAAAGGGGAAAGAGGAGAGAAGAAAGGGGAAACAGAGGCAGAGAAGGGAGGGGAGAGAAGGTGGAGAGGGAAGGGGGAAAGGAGTCAAGGGAGTGGAAAGGGAAGAAAGAAGTATATTAGACCGACCTGAGTACAGCCGGAAGGCGCATCACAGAGAGGCAGACAAATAGAAAGAGACATACACAGACAGGCAGAGAAACATGCAGAAGAAGAAGAAGAAGAAGAAGAAGAAGAAGAAGAAAGAGGAAGGAGGAAGCAGAGAGGAGAGAGAGAGAGAGACAGACAGAGAGACACACAGACAGACAGAGAAGAGACACACACAGAGAGAGAGAGAACACAGACAGACAGAGAAAGAAACACACACACACACACACAGAGGAGATAGAGAGGAGAGAGAGAGAGAGAAGAGAGAGAGAGAGAGAAGAGAGGAGAGAGGAGAGAGGAGAGAGACACACACACAAAGATACAGACAGACACAGAGAGATAGAGATAGATAGAGATAGAGATATATAGGAGATAGATATATACATATACACACACATATATATATATATAGATATATATATATATTTATATATATATATATATATATATATACACACACATACATACACACACATACACACACACATACATATACATACATACACATATATATATATACACATACACATAAGTAATTGAGTGTTACAGGACAGGTGACCTAAACCTCAAGCATCTAGCAGCGACCAAACATCCCAGGTGTCGTGACTAACCTTCTATGTCCCAAATGAAATGTGGGATCTGCCTCAGGCCAAGTCCCATATATGGTCAGGAACTACCCAGATATCCAGCCCACCCCCCACAGAACGACAAGTTTTGGGGCCTGGGAGCCGCCCCGCCCCACCTCCCCTGGTAAAGTCGGCAACCCCAGAGAGCAATGCCCGGGGCCCCAGTGGGCCCGCTGCAGCAGGAGGTCGACCAGCCTGGGAAGCCCCACCCACAAGCACCGCCATGCCCACATCCCCCCGCGGTAGGCCCCCAGTCCCGGGCACCTCCGTGGACCTGCCAGAAAAAAGGGAGGACTGCCAAGGGACCAGAAGGGGGCGGGTAGGGACACCACTCCAGACGCGGCAGGACCACCCCCCGGCCACACCCCGACCCCATCCACACATCAACCAGCAGTCCTCCAACACACACTCACCCCTACCAGCAGCCCCCCAAACCTAACCCCACGCACACCCCTACCAGCAACCCCCCCCCACCCACTAAATCAACCCCATCCAGTCATCCAATCATCCATCCATCCATCTACCCACTCATTCAGTCTTCCAGTCCCGGGCAGTAGCCAGCCGCTCACCTGCAGCCCGCACCCACCCCCGCAGCCACCCACACCCCCGCGATGGTGGGCCCTTACCCCCCAAGAGGGAAGACGGGGGCAGTCGTCCACCCATTCCCCAACATCTGCTCCCAGTTGTCATGTAATGCAGGTATATGTGGGTGTGTTGGAGAGATAAAATGCAATAAAAGAGGGAATGGTGTCCTGGAGTGTCACCGTCGTTTGGCGGATGATGTCCAGGCACTACCCCCCGCCCTACATATCTAATGTGTATTTAAAATGAGGGTAGCCTTCTCCGTCATATATTGTGGGAGGTGCCACAGATCTGCAGCCTCCTCCCACCAAGATTTAGACAGAGAGACTAGCCCTCCAGGCCTAAATGTAGTGTGTCTTTGCAAGTGTTGTAAGGGGCCCAGGGGTTGCCCAACCCCGGAAGCGAGGCAGTGGCAGGTGAGATTGGGTTAGGGTTAGGGTTAGGGTTAGGGAGGTGAGTCCCCGTCTAAAGGAGGCAGGGCGGGATCGCCGATAGGTCACCCCGCCTGCCTGATCCCCCATGGGAACAAGGACCCTCATGATTCTATTTGTGTGAGTGAAGAGGCCGGCCCCAGCCCGGTAGGAAGCCTCACCCCGCCCAGACAGGAATCGCTCCCGCGCCCAACCGATCCCCGAACCGATACCCCCCCTAACCCACAAGCCCCGGAAGCACCACGGGTGCTGGCTAGCCTCCCGCCCGGAGACTGTGGCGATTTTTTGTCTTTTAAGGAATTTCACTTGTCCTTAATCAATAAATTGGATGTTTGTCATCTAATAATATGGCATCAAAGCATCGCATGATCCGATCTAAAGAGATTCCACTACTCTAAACAGAAGAATGGCTTCACATCACACCACACAGTGAAGAAGAAAGCAAGATTTTCAGTGTTTTTATTCACATTCACTGATATATTTGGAATTACTTTTTAGATTGTTTATGAAATATGGAGACCAAAGTTTCAAAATAAGGTGAAAATATAATTAAAAATGACAAATTAAACATCAGGATTCTTTGTTTTAACAATGTAAAAACAACAAATCATTAAAAAAATATTTTAATATTCAAAATAAAAAAAATATTCAGCTTTGGAGGATCTTCATCAACTAGCTGGCACATTTTTTGCATATATTTACATCTTTTGAATTTTTCTGAAAGTTGGAAAAAAATTCTGTTCTGAAGGGGTTAAGTTTCTTTTAAAACCATTTTAGGGATCTTCTCCAATATAATATTTGGCAATCTTAATTTTCTGGTATATTGATTAATGTTAGATGCAAGATGTAGGATTTCTTTTATTTGAGCAACATCATTAGCGGATCCCCTAGCCTTCGGAGAAGCTGTTTGAGTATATTCAAACAAAGACTTCTACTAACACAGAGTTTTAAGTCGCCTTATATACTCTCAAAGAGAGGGGTGGTCAGGACACACAAGAATAGTCAGAGTTTCAACCACCTGTCCCCAAAACATATGGTGTGCAGGACCATTTCAGGAGAAGATGGACTGTGGCAGTTGCATAAATAAACACAGGTTATTCTAGTCACATTTACCACACAGAGAGTCTCACAAGGACACAGAGTATAATATGAGAATTCCTTATTGTTCTTAAACAAGAGACATTCAGATTTATTCTTCATTCATGATTGCCAATCTAATTCTAAATAAGAGGACTTCTGTAGATGAATGAATGAATTGAAGTGAAAGCAGGAACTAATAATTAATCTGGTCAAACAGAATTTCACCACTCATGTCATGAAAGGGTTAAAACAGACAACTTGTCATTAACCGTCTGGCTTTTGATCATCAGGATCCTCTCGGTCATTAAAAAAAAATATTTTATTGAGCAGACTCTTACAATTACCTTTATATGAAGGACACTGAGACAGGCACCTCTACTAATTACACCAGCTGCCTCTAGAGGATGCTTGTTTAGGGGTTTAACACACAAAAAAGACACTAATGGAACCATGGGTAATATAAAAGGATGTTGTGGAAGCCTATTACAGCAGAATGCTTTCCTACAAACAGTTTTCAATGAAGATTAATTGTTTAGAGTAAAACCCCTTAAAGCAGGGAGATATTTCATTAGTGTTTATTCCTACTAAAAAGGTATGCCATGTAAATACAACCTAGGCCTGAAAAACGGCATGATTTCATGGGAAGACATTTTTCACCTTGGGCCTTTTTCAGCCTTGCAGTGTCAGCACAAATACCAACATTGGTTCAAACAGAAAGCTGAATAAATGGAAAATTGCATGTAAACAAAGATCACAATCGGAAGACATTATAAAATAAATTCAATCTAGATCTCCAAATAAAACCTTGGTTCAATCCTTTGTCTTAAACAGGAAATAAATGTCAGCTTAAATTGGAAACTTGGTCATGGCCATGGCAAAATTTAGGTGACTTGGAAATGAATATAGTTTAGAAGAGTATAGAAGTACTGGTATAAATACACATTTAAAAACTATTGCATGAATTGTTTCTAGTGCTTGTAAACTTCAGATAAATTCTTGCAACACACTTTTTTTGAAGATAAGAAACATCAGAAGCTCAAAATATATTCCTGTGCTGTGAAGGAAATTCTTCTAAAACTACAGACTCGCAGAATTGTTGTATTTCACCTGTACTTTTATCTGTTTAAATTAAACTAGATATGAGATTAGACTGGGGCACAGCACTCTGACAGCTTGGTCACTCTGCAAAGACAAGTCCATTTACATAGACGGACCAAGATAAAAATCTAAAAAATATTTTTAAAAAGTGCCTTATGAAGATGACCGCCCAATGATACTTTTGCAATGGCCCACTTTACCAAAAAGGCCCTTGAAGCTCAGAATAGTTGTGGTCAGTGTCCACTTCCCACATTTCTGATGAGACAATTTTTGTAAATTTCATTAGATTTTTGTAGCTTCTTCAGAAGATGTATTGTTTCAAGTCGATTGTGCAAACATGTATTCAACGTTTGAAATTCCAATCCCTTAATTCCTTTAAAAGTAGTTGATTTCTACTGGAAAACCCAGTTTGTCATGTTTTTTTTCCAAGATGTGATCCTGGGCTTCAGAGAAAGTAGGTAAGGGTCGAAGTGTTTAGGATTTTGAATTACTGAATCATTAGCACTTGTAATAATTTCAAGCTAATTTCAGTACATTTAGAAAATGTAGTTGTTTCTAAATGTAGAGTGAGCTGTGCCAGTTCAACTGACACCTAATCACAATATCCCTGTTTCCAAATACTTTACTAAATCTTTAACTATAACAAATTAGAAAACAAATAAAGAGACCGCCATATGCTAAACTTGTGAATTGAATTGTAAAATCATGATCGCTGCATTCATTCTATGGATTTAACCATAAAATGAATTGAAAGTTGTAATAATCAACATTCATACCACAGTTCATGATCATACAGTTCATACGTATGTATGTGTTTTACATTGAGAGCTGCAAAACTCACTGACATTGCAGATTCCCTGCTGTGTCACTTATGACAAAGCATGTAAGATTGTCTGCTATGGAGAGTTTCCATGCGGCTGAAAACTAAACCCGCTGAGGATTGTGTGTTTGCGTGTGTCCTAAAGAGCAATTTTAGTGTTGTAATACTCACTGTAGCAGACCTGGATGTGGCGCTGACGTGCCAAGCTTCTATCAGTATTGGCAGGCTGTGTTTTGGAACTTATTGCATGTAATTCAGATGTCAGTCGCTGCCAGCCAGGTTTCACACACAAACTCACACAAGCACACACACAAGGTAAAACAATGTTGAGAAAATAACATTAACATCTATGATCCTTGCAACAGGAACCACACATTTATCCCTATAGATTTAAGGCCCTAAAATACAAATCATATAAGAGAGTTTCTACTAAATGTGACTTAATTTTAAGAATAAAGTAAATACTTAATTCATAAATATATATGCTGAAGATGTCATTTATAATGTTTCAGTAATGAGGTCACACGTCTTGGAATAAAAAAAATCAATAAAGCAAAGGAACCATGAATCAATAATCAACAACAAACAGCTGTAAAGCAATGGACCTAATAACCTAATAATTAAAATCAATTCAATAAACAAATGAAGTAACAAAGAAAATTATAATTGAACCAGTGGGTTAACAGACCATGGGGTTACAATAATGAACAAGCCGCTTGTAATCATACTGGATTATTAATAAACGTATTCTCACTCACGGTTAACTGTTGTTAAAAGTGTCGCAAACACAGAGAAAGCTCCAGGGGGATAGGGGCTTTATAATTTTCTATTTCTAAAACTAAACTTAAAACGTGTCTTTTCAAACTAGTCTTCAGTTCAGAATGAGTATTGTTCTCTCTCTGCTGTTTTTTAAATACTTTCAATAATTTTAAATAATTTTTTTTCTTTTAAAATACAAGAGGATAATTTAAGGTCTATTAACATTTAACTTTTGAAACAAGTGTTTAATTTGTATTTATTAACAGTAATAGCCAATAAAAATCACTTATTCATGCATTAAAGTGGGTTAAATTTCTCTGGAATTGGAACTGCATTGCCTGAGAACCACTAACTGGGATTATTAGCAGTAGCTCTGTGCCATGTTCCGGTTTTCGTAGTTCTCTGGAATTCAACAGCTCTGATGGCTTTTCCTGCATGGAAACAAACACCTTGATGGTTTCACCAGGGAAAGCCACGCAGCATAGCAGAACTTTTCCTGCATAGAAACAAACACCTTGATGGTTTCACCAGGGAAAGCCACGCAGCATAGCAGAACTTTTCCTGCATGGAAACAAACACCTTGATGGTTTCACCAGGGAAAGCCAAGCAACATAGCAGAACTTTTCCTGCATGGAAACAAACACCTTGATGGTTTCACCAGGGAAAGCCAAGCAACATAGCAGAACTTTTCCTGCATAGAAACAAACACCTTGATGGTTTCAACAGGGAAAGCCACGCAGCATAGCAGAACTTTTCCTGCGTGGAAACAAACACCTTGATGGTTTCACCAGGGAAAGCCACGCAGCATAGCAGAACTTTTCCTGCATGGAAACAAACACCTTGATGGTTTCACCAGGGAAAGCCAAGCAACATAGCAGAACTTTTCCTGCATGGAAACAAACACCTTGATGGTTCACCAGGGAAAGCCAAGCAACATAGCAGAACCTTTCCTGCATGGAAACAAACACCTTGATGGTTTCACCAGGGAAAGCCAAGCAACATAGCAGAACTTTTCCTGCATGGAAACAAACACCTTGATGGTTTCACCAGGGAAAGCCAAGCAACATAGCAGAACTTTTCCTGCATGGAAACAAACACCTTGATGGTTTCACCAGGGAAAGCCAAGCAACATAGCAGAACTTTTCCTGCATGGAAACAAACACCTTGATGGTTTCACCAGGGAAAGCCAAGCAACATAGCAGAACTTTTGCTGCATGGAAACAAACACCTGATGGTTTCACCAGGGAAAGCCAAGCAACATAGCAGAACTTTGCTGCATGGAAACAAACACCTTGATGGTTTCACCAGGGAAGCCAAGCAACATAGCAGAACTTTTCCTGCATGGAAACAAACACCTTGATGGTTTCACCAGGGAAAGCCAAAGCAACATAGCAGAACTTTTCCTGCATGGAAACAAACACCTTGATGGTTTCACCAGGGAAAGCCAAGCAACATAGCAGAACTTTTCCTGCATGGAAACAAACACCTTGATGGTTTCACCAGGGAAAGCCAAGCAACATAGCAGAACTTTTCCTGCATGGAAACAAACACCTTGATGGTTTCACCAGGGAAAGCCAAGCAACATAGCAGAACTTTTCCTGCATGGAAACAAACACCTTGATGGTTTCACCAGGGAAAGCCAAGCAACATAGCAGAACTTTTCCTGCATGGAAACAAACACCTTGATGGTTTCACCAGGGAAAGCCAAGCAACATAGCAGAACTTTTCCTGCATGGAAACAAACACCTGCAACCCATACTAAACTCCAAACTACTCTGTGGTAGTCCAACTTGTCAGGATGTGTCAAGAGTGAGTAATAATTATCATGCAGTGTCTCTTCATAGGATAAGTAGTTTGTGGTTTCTCTTTTTTCACGATACAAATAAACAGTTTTTATGTATAAATACACCTGAATTGACAACTGACAAAGTTATCCCTTTTAGGATTTTACATTTCCTGGACCTTAGAAAACACAGTGGACCAACACCAGCAGATGCATGCCGCTTTAAACAATCACTAACTGGAAATATACTTTAAGTATAACAATTAAGTAACAATTTGACACCTGAACCCCATTTCTTAAAAAATCTGTGCCTCAGCTGGTCCCTCTTTGTGAATTTCCAAAATATTTTTGAATGGGTTTTGTTACGCAATACTTCCAGGGCCGTCCTTGTGCAAAGTGTCAATGGTCGTCTTATGGAGAAATGTCAAGTCCGCAGTTTTTCCTATGATTGTGTAGCCTTCAGAACTAGACTAAAAGAGCTTTTAAAGGACATTGAAGAGGTTTTGATTTATTTAGCTTATTGTAGTGTGCCAGCAGTGGTCTTCAATAATAAACACACAGCATTTTTAACAACATTCTAATTTTCTGAGATACTGAATTTGGGATTTTCATTAGTCATGTTATAAACACTTCCAATATATAAGTCAGTGTGTGATGGATGGATGAATACAACATGCATGTTTGACTTTTTGTAATTATTGAATAAGTCATAAAATTTAAATTTTATAGCCAGCACCTGTACATCTCTCAGAATTTTATCAAAACTTGTACAATTAAATTACAGTTTTGTAAATGAAAAAAAGGAATAAAGGAAAGTTGAGAAAGTACTGTTCCTGATTCAATCTTACGAGTTCCATTTTGCTTATGTTGTTACTTAAAGATACTATAACTGGTAGAAAATGATGGTGAGGTGGAAACTCATGAGCGGTAAAATGGGAAAGAAATAGGACGCCTGTTTAAGAATGAATTTCTGCAGACTGCCAATGCTGGGGAGAAATGGGCAAGCAATCATAGGAAATAAGATGTAGTGTGCAAGCTGATGGGCCGAGAACTGTGGAGAAATAAGAGGGTGGATAATGACAAGAGAAGGACAGGCACAACGTGTGCTAAAAGTGACTTTAAGAGAGTGTTGAGTATATATGGAAAAGAAATCCATTTTTTGAACAGCAGCAAAGGCAGCTGTTAAAGTATGTGAGGGCCAGAAAAGAAAGATTGGCGAATCTTAAAAGTGGTTTCTGGCATCAATGGCCTATATCATCTGCTAAAACAATACTAAACAAGAAAGTAATTAACAAAGATCTAGAGATAAGATAGTTTTTTTTTTATTGTCCTGATAAAGCCAGAACCCAAAAGTTAATTTGGATTAATACATTACAGGAGTAAATTTTATTTTGTTGACCCTTTTTAAATTAAATTAGTTATTTCCTCTTTAATCAAGCACTATTATTTATCTTTGATTAAAAAAAAAACCCACACATGCAGAAAGACAGATCTTGTTCGATTTTTTGTTTTGTTTATGGTGTTAAATTCATTATTTACACCTTCAACCTTTTTATTTAGGTTAAGTGAGTCGAATCTGCCCTAAGTTCCAAACATTTAGTTGCTCAAAAGACTCCTTTGTCGTCTGTTCTCTTAAAGCTTTTGCATATGAAAGTCTTAAATGATTTTAAATCAAAAACTTGATAGTCAGTAATCATATATTTTGTGTTAATCATATTCATCATAGAGTAAAACACTACTCAAGCAGTGTAAAGTTTGTCGTTTGTTCTCAAAGCATAAGTCTTTTCTCCACTCAAAGTTCTGGTCATCCATCCTCACCGCCACCGGAGACGAGTGCTGCATCTTCCCTTGCCTCAATGCAAACTGTTTGTCTTCATCTTTTATGCTCCTTATGATGTAATCTAAACTCAAGAGTTTATTAGCTTCTGTTTCAACTTCTGTCCTTGCTGTAGGTGCATGCACAGGGTTATCAAGTTCATGGGTAGCTCACTAGCGCCTCCTCTCTGAACTACATGCTCAAAACAAGTGAAAAAAAGTCAGATTTTTTTAAACAGCAGCTTAGCTTATATATAAATTCATAACCACTTTCTGAATGAAATCCAAGATTGAATTTAGCAACCTCAAAGCCTTATACCATAAAGTCTTAATTTTCTATCCTTTAACTTTCTAACCAGTAACTGTTTTTTCACATACATTTGAAAAATGACTTTTTTTAATTCAAGTGTCTAATGTTTCATATAATCGAGTAACACCTATGGGTTTTGATAATGCTATTGTTGTGTGGCAATAAAAATGTGTTATTCATGTCACATTATTGTTATGCAAATGACTTGATGACATTCATCTGTCAATTTTGGACCAGTCAAAAGTCTTGTAACTGAGCAGCTGGCAGCACTGGTGAATTGCTCTGGGGGAGTGAAGAGTGCCGCAACACCAATGGAACCATTTGAGGTGTAAAAAACATTATAAAAACATCATCTCCAGAATAGTACACATCTGACAAAAAAAGTTAATCATTCAAGTTACTGCTTCTGAGGATCTTAAAAGGATCTAAAGTGTAGCTGAATGTTTAAATGTACTTAAGAGCTATATAATGTTAACTGCAAAGAAATCCAGGAATTTTGTGGGCACTGTTTGCTTCGGAAGTGCTGTATTACATACAAATACAGCTAACTGAAAATAAAAACACAAACTATAAAACAGTATCTGACCATAAATTTCAAGCCATTCATAGCACAAAGTACTAGCTTTCTATGAGTAAAAAGCTAATGTAAACCTTTGTAAATATAAATCATGCCTAAAGGAGGAAATTTTAATGACCATGGATCAATCAAAGTCAGCTTGCCACTGACTAAGATAGATGATCTCTCAAATCGTTACTGAAAAATATTAAGCAGGTTTAGGAGAGATATTGGAAGTGAAATACACCGGTCAAATTATTTGCTTCAGTTAACCTGCTTGGGCAGTATAGGATTGGCTAGAAAATAATCGGTCAAACGATGATAGGTGGTTCTCACTCACAAGGATGTGTCTTATAAAACTGTTTAAATCAGAAGACAGTCTGTCAACAGCCTTCTCAATTTGTGAGATCCTTAACAGGCAGTTTTCATTTCACATCTTTCATTCACGCTGCTTTGAAGGATGACTCAGGTATATCCTTTGCATTTCTAAACTGCTCAATCCTTTGCAAATATTTCGATTCTTATAACTCAATTAGATGAAAAGGATCTATTACCTTCTATGGTCAACATATGTGATTTAAAGCAAATTTGTACATGAATGTGTTCTCTTGTTTTCTAGTAAAGCCTGAAAAAAATTAAACAGAGTGTGGACATCAGACTTTCTAAGTGTCATCCATGTCATCTCAAGTTTTTTTTTGTTTTTTTACTTCATTTAACTAATAATGTATATTTATGGTGTTTACTCTTTTGGCGTGCTTTGTGAGGTTACAAGCACCAGCTGCATTCACATTATAGAAAGAACTCTAAATGTGAAAGAACCGTTTTCACATTTAAAACTCTTTCAGTCCTAGGTAGAATTAATTTTTGACTAGTCTTAATATTAATTACAGACATCTACAACTGTAATTGCATTTAAGTTATCTATAATGTGATTGTGGCTAGTCAAAACATATATTGAAGATATCTACAATGTGTCTTTGTGTAGTCGTAATGAACATTAGCTATCTACAATTATTTCCCAACTAATCATAATCCTCCATTGACTCCCATTGAAAAATATTAGCAGAAATCTTCAATAGATTTTTGACTAGTCCCAAATATATTAAGACATATCTCTAAATGAGTTTTGACTAGGAACAACAGTATTTTCAGATATCTGCAAATTGTCCTTGACGCAAATATAATTGCAGATATCTACAATTGCAAATTAACTAAAAATGAAATATAATAAATTATCATATAATAATTGTCATAAATTATTTACAGATATCTCTAAATGTATTATAGACAAATTATATATATATATATATATATATATATATATATATATATATATATATATATATATATATATATATATAAAATACAACAGTTATAGTATCTTTAAATATAACAAATTAAAGAATTTTTCAATATGGTCATGGCTAGTTAGTGAGATATTTAATTATAATTTTCACTAGTCGCAACTCATTTATAAATATTTCGAAAGAAGTTATGACTAGTAAAAATATAATTATATATTTCTAAAGTCAGATTTAAACCTAGTGATTTTTTTTAGATATTTAGAGATATCTAAAATGTTTTTTTAGAGATTTTAGAGATATGTTTGTGTCTAGTAATATCTGCAAATATTTTATGATATCTTCAACGTACATTTGAACTTTTCACAATCATGATATATCTCAAATGCAATTGTGACTAGTCTGTAGATATTTGCAGTTAGAATTATAACTAATCAAAATTGATTTATAACTAGGACTGAAAGAATATTAA
Source organism: Danionella dracula (assembly GCA_900490495.1). Classification (NCBI taxonomy): domain Eukaryota; kingdom Metazoa; phylum Chordata; class Actinopteri; order Cypriniformes; family Danionidae; genus Danionella; species Danionella dracula. The sequence continues at coordinate 9,824,994 of UELW01000556.1, forward strand.
ATGTTAATATGGCTTGCCATAAAAATTCTCTCTTGGGAAGTTCACATTTTTCCTCATGTGTGCTTTTAAAAAATGTTTTCTAACTTGGGATATTGTGAATTTGTCACTCTAATTTGCTGTAATATTAAGGTTATATAAGATAATAATAATACAACCAATTCTTCCTAATCTGGTACCTAATGTGCTCATGAACTCTTAAATTAACAATTTGACACAGTCCTAATGTGAAACATGAAGCAAATATGCTTCAAAGCTGCTGTAAGAAAGCACTGTATAAATACTTTTTGCAGAAAAAATGAATAAAACAATGCAAGTAAGGAAGGACGGAGGAAAGAAGGAGAGAAGAGAAACAGAAGAAAGAGTGTAAAAGCATTTTTTTGAGCTTGAAAGACACATGTTACGTGCCTAAGTCTACTTTTTAGTTAATGAACATGTCTTGGGATGTCTTTAAATCTGTCTTGTGTGCAGGTGTTGTCTGCTGACTGGTGTTAACTGGGAATTTAAATCACTGACGCCAGTATCTCTTTTGATTGGTGCGTGACCAAGGAGTGGGTGGAGTTCAGCACCTATGGGAGCTCATTTAATTCCTCACCTAGTCCACGGAAGAGTCTTGGGTTCTGCCTCATCACCACCACCTTAATGTTTCATTTTATTCTGGTCATTCAAAATTGAGTATGGTTTTGTGATCATTTTTAGGAAGGTTTAGGAAAGTGGTGTTGTAGGGATCTGTTTATGTGTATGTTGTTGGTGTTGTTGTTTTCTGTTAGGAAATTGAGTTGCTTATTTATTTTTGTAGTTGGTTTTGTTTATTATTTTGGTCTTTCTCCACCCTGACGTTGTTCCTCTTTATTTGGTGTTTAATGTTTGTTTTTTTGTTTTCGGGGCTGTTGACTTTTTTGTGTATCTTTCGTTCAGTTATGTATTAACCCTTCACTCTCACGTTTTAACTCCTGCCAAAGCTTATCGTACCTTAGGGGGTGAAATATTGGCAAAAAAATCAACCAAACATCGGCAGACCAAATGCTCATTTAGCAGCAATGTCTTTATAAACCATTTATGAAACATTAGGACTAATGAAATGTATCTGATGTACATTTACATTTATGCATTTGGCAGACGCTTTTGTCCAAAGCGACTTACAGAAGGGGAAATCGCCAATGCCCCTGGGATTGATCCCAGAACCTCATACATGCAAACCATGTGCTCTACCACTGAACTACACCCCACGTAAAATCATTGAAACTGAAAATCATTCTCTGCAGTGCAAGAATATTGTGGCTACGATTAATATGCTCCAGACATTTGTAACTCTCAATCAAGTATAATGAAATATAATATATTCTATCTCAAAACCTACTAACTCCTTACATCCTCTATGGAAAAAAATCCCTTTGGTATTCCTACTGTTAGCCGAAAAACTGCCTCTGAATATTTTAAACTCGTCTTCGTATCATATTGATTAAAACATTCAAAAATGCAGTCATCTCATCTCTTCTGAGCAGCTTCTTACAGAAGAACAATCTCTACAATTATTTCAATCTGGCTTCAGACTTTAACAGCACAGAGACTGCCCTTGTTAAATTTGAAACAATCTTCTCCTTGCATCTTAAAAGGGATATATCTAATATATTAATAACTAATAGTTCTGCTAGATCTCAGTGCTGACTTCCATACAATAGATCACAAGATTGTCTTACATACTAGAGAACTAAACAGGCTTTCAGGGTGAGGTTCTGAGATATTTTAATCTCATTTCTGTGACCAAACTCAGTTTTTTACCATACATAAATTCTCTTCAGATATAGCAGGAGTAGAATATGGAGTACCACAAGGATCTGTTCTAGGGCCCATACTATTTAAAAAAAATTTGTAACTCAAATACATTTTGTTTGATTGATTGATTGATTGATTCACAACCATTCCTGACAGTTATAATGCTTTTGTTTCTTGTTCTACATAAGTACCATATATTTGATGTGTCAGCTGTCATTCTATACCTTAACACACAACATTTTACTGCTGGACAGGATGTAGAGGAATGTAGCCAGTTAAAATAGAGTAAAGGCCTAGAAATTTTGGCCAGAAGCCTGGACTTACATTCCAACTATTTGTAAACCTAAAAAATACAAGGCAGTGTCCTTACCACTGCAGCAGTGTGCTAGAAACCACACGAACAACTGGGTTAGCATCTCTTGCTGAGTTCACTAGCACAACTCTCCACAGCAACCTGGACTTCCCTTGAAGTCTTCCATTTAGATACACTGTTTTGTGTAACTTTAGTGTGAAAACGCTTTTGCATAGAATGAAGGGTGAAATGTCTGGAGCAAGCTTTAATGAGCAACAGAAATGAGAGATGGATGACATATTAATTACAAATTGAAGACCAATAAATGATAAAACAGAAAGTGTGCAGACAATCAAGAACGTTGCCTTGAATCTTCAGACTGTGTGCTTTGTATAGGATCAATTTTCACAGTAAGACATCTTATTAAAATGGTTGCACTGTTATTTTCAAAGACTTTTAGGCTTCTGTCAGCTGAAAAACATACATAGTGTGCATGAATATGAGCTTTATACATTACCAGTACCTAAGCTGACTGTATATATATATATATATATATATATATATATATATATATATATATATATATATATATATATATATATATATATATATATATATATGCGCAGATTGTTATTAAAATAAAATAAAGAGGAAGGGAATGATAGATTATACACTTCAGTATGGAGATGATGGACTGTACAGCGGGTAAATGTGATGGGTTACAGACACAATGAGAGTCACACAGAGAGCCATCTGTCCAACAAAAACACTTTCCAGAAATACAACAGATAGTGTTAAAAGGGCACTAAAAATGTGTTTTTCTTATTTTTATGTTTAGATCCCTATAGGCTAGAATTGCAAATGTATGTTCTAAATTGCTCACGAACAATCTGTGTAGTCTTTATCTGTAGGAGCTTCAGGTCACCTTCAGGAGAGCAGAAAAAATCTGGACACATTAAGTAAATCTTAAAAATTATTTATGCTCATTTTGAGATGAAAAAACAAATCGTAAGTTCAATATGCAATGCCCATTTTAAAAATATGTTTTAGGTTGCGTGTTGTCTAACACAGCTTTTTAAAAGAGATTAAACATGGCACAAGAGATAATTATTATTTTATTTTAAAAAAACATGAATATGCTTTGCTAAATAATTGTTTTCAAAAGGCTAAGAACTATTAAAAGGTTTAGTATCAATCTATTGACAAACAAGGGTATATGCAACCACAACAGCAACAGAATTTTTTATATTTAAGGTTTAATCAATTTATTTAATTTATAAATATGAAAACACATAAAGCAATTTTGGCATAAGTTTTAGTGCTATCAGAAAAAGGCTCCTTTGTTTGTGTACTACTGTCTCATGTTTTGTTATAAATTTTACGTGAATACCTTTTTTTTCAAGAGTTTTCAAGGCATAAACGAAGTTACTTGGATGCATTGTTGTGAAACATTGTATTCTTTTTGTTTGTTTTTGTTTATGTTAGATTTTGTGTCAAAAGTGCTAATGCAGGTCAGAATAAGTTAATGATGATGATATATACAATACTAAATGTGGCATGCTGGCCACGGTTGAGGACTTGGAGCGACTACGCCACCCTCACCGAGGGGAAGTTACTAGAGAGAAACGTAGGTGCGTTTTCACCAGTAAGGCAATTAAATGGGCATGAGACAGAACACAGTACAAACTTCACACTTTATTAAGCACACTGATAGTGGAAGTGGTTCTCCAAGACGGGGCCAAGCTGGGCCAGGGTAGGCAGCCTGCAACCAAGTGAACACTTCAACACATTTCACACAGGTAACAATCAAATTGTGCAGTAATACCAACTACACGCTGCTTGCCTTCCCCTGGCACCCACCAGCTTGGACCCCATTGAAGGGACAGAAATGCAATTGAAATATAAACAAAATTAGGGTTAACGTAATCTGAAACGAAAACAAACAGAAAACAAAATAAAGGCTAATCACAACACACGTAAACGCTGGATAAGGGCAAAATATAACTACACATACACAGCAAAAACACAGACACTCAAGGGGAGAAGCCGCTCGCTCACAGTTCATTACTACACATGGACAAGGGCTGCCAGCGCGGTTAGCAAGCGACAAGTGACAGGCCCAGCAGCAACACCTGCCGGCAGTGGAGTGGTCTGGTACTGGGAGCCTGTCGGCACTTCCTAAGTGTACACAGACAATTAAATTAGATTAATGGACAACAGTAAACATGGAGGGAGAGAGAGAGTCCGCACAATCGTACAGATGCAACTCACAGTGGTCCCAACTTTGCAGCAGGTAATCCGAGTATTTACTTCCCCACTTGGTCTGATTGGCGGGAAGCTACAATGGTAATCCAATTTTACTAATAAATGGAGAAAAATAGTCTAACTACTTGGATTGGAATTAACCATATCCCTCGGAAACAGCGTTCACATACCTCAGTCTCCGTATACAAAGAGCGAAACTGGAAGTGCCGGAGGGGCGAAGCCAGAGTCAGTGATGCATACACAAAGCACCATAATAAGGGTCTTAAATTATACAAGTGCTCCCCTCTGATTGGTCAAATCCAGGTCTAATTAGGATCACTTAAACACTACATAAAGACAATAACTGTATAAATATATATAGACTGTTGGTATAAACCACAAGTTGGACAAGACCCAGATGACGCTTACGGCTGTGCAGCAGATTTTGACCAAAATGGAGGCCTGTGATGGACATTGATGGACATTAGAGGTCTGTGAAATTGACAGATCTCAACCCAAATTCAATCAGAAATCCTTCTTCTTTCGGCTCCTTCCCACTTCTCCAGGACGGCCTTTGCCAAGGCTGTTGCTGGAGCCAAAACAACTTCTCCCGGAGAACAAGATAACGAGAAGCTCTGAACTCCTCCTCAAGGACACTACCGCATTCTTTGCATCAGCCCAGTCTGAGTGGGCGGGTTTTTCGTTTGCGCTTTCTTCAGCTGCAGATGTCTGCTTGCTTGCGACTGGATCTATCTCCACTTCCCCTGTTCTCATCCTTATGCGAAGTGTCTGTTATGTCTATGTAAATGTGTTGAATGTGCTTGTTGCTATGGCTCCCCCTGCCCTGCCCCGCCCCGGCCACGCTTTGTTTTACCTCTTTTTAAAGTATTTGAGTGTTGGATGGTCACTCAAAATGAAAGGGTGGTGTAAGATAAGATCTAGGATATAAAATGGAACTCAGTCTTAATATCATCTTGCACCATTTTCTAACATCTCAGATCTTCAAACGTCTCCAGGAAGCTTCTAGGAAGAACATGACCAATGGTGTGGATGTATTACATTCACTGTTGAAAAATATTTTCCTCAAGCAAGGTGTACTTGAACCTTAAAATTTTGCATACAGTTAAAAAGTGGATACATTTACAGACACTCAACTCACTCAGCACATATTCTGGTGTTCTGAACTTTGACATGTAAGACAAGATGCTAAAAAAGTAATGAAAGAAAAAAGAAATCCAGGCTCAGTGTTCAACAGCAAGTGAGACGCGTTCTGGACTTGGTTCACCGGCAGTAAAGCATGGTGACACACACGACACGATCTTATCGCTACAGTAATTTTTTAGTGCTCATATTTTAAAAAACAGAATCAATTCAACACAGAAGTCTTGCCCCAGCACATTACTCTCCCACTCCTCCTTTCCACAGAACCAGGCTAACAAAAAACAAATTAAACTTTCCTCAGACAGCCTGAAAAAGGCTCTTGAATTTGGGAATTCATAAATATAAATGGAAAGGGATTCTCATGCGCAGGACACTGGAAGAAACCTTGCTGTTGAGCTCCGGCTGTCGCTCAAGTGTGTAATATCTTAAGTGAATGAGAGCCAAGGGAAATATAGACTTCTACACAGAGTGAGAGCTGCTCGGGAGAATAAGTCAACACATTAGCCTTAATATTGATCACAGCACAAGGGCAAGATGACAATTTTATACAGAACAGGCCAATCACGAGGTCGGGAGGGAATTTAACAGCTAAATAAGATGGGTAGGGACTCTTGTGCTTTAAAAAGTATGAGCTTTTAAACATCTGCAGCTCATTGTGATACAGGCTTCTATTGGTAGATGACAAAACAGCTTGGTTAGAGTCAGACCACTTGCAACAAATAGTATATAAAATCTGATTGGCTAAGATGCATTGAAATGGGAATTTAGCTGTTTACAATGAAAATGCTGTTATTGCAACATATATGTATACTGTTATTTTCAGTCAATTGCTTGCATGGGGTTGGTTTTGATATTTACATACCATCCATATATAATTATGTCATATTAATAATAATATTCTAAGACATTTATGATTGCTTTTCAGGTTAGGGCCATCTTTGAATCCACCTCCAGAGCACAACATAACAAAACACTAACCACTAATTGTATAATGGTGGACAGGAAATATGGTGAGCTAATCAGAGGAATGTAGTCAATTACAATTCATGCAAATTTTGATCAGGAATGCAAGGGTCACACCCCTATTCTTTTCGTCCAAGCATTTTTGGATTTTTAATGATCACAGAGAGTGAGGACCTCTGTTTAACTAGACACTAGAACCCACAGAGGCCATGTTGTGAGCACCCCCTGCTGGCCTCACCATAGGAACCTGGTTTCTCCCTGAGGTCTCCCATCCAGGAACTAGCCTGCTACAGTCAGGAACCAGTCGTGAGTTCCAGGGTGACATGTCTGAGGCATATCACATTGCCCTGTTGTGATTTAGTACCCTGTCCCCCAAAAGTAATCTTAAAATGTGTTTGGAGCATCCATTTATAGTGAGATAATGAATTTCAATAACGTTTTCAATAAAAAGTAAGAAAAAAGTTTCAGAAAAAAGCAACGACTTTCTGAAATATTATTTTGTTCAAGTCTGGCCTGCATGCCTGATTGCGTTGATGACATTTCAGAAGTCAAGCATGTGTTTAAAAGTATTTTCTATTTTTATAGTTACATGAAATATTCTACCTTTAGGGAAAGGTTTTTTATGGATCAGTGACACAATTGAAGGCTGAAATTATATAACTTTGTGTTTATGTAATTAATATAACATACATGTTAATGGACTTTCCCTGCAGTATTCTATTTTATGCCACATATATACACACACACATTCATAAATATATTTCTACCTAACATTGCAATCAAACGTCTATAGTAAAATGTATTATTTACTGATTTCTAATTTCAATCATTATCTATTATTAGTGACAGGCTGGAATGTGTGCAGTAATTTATGCTGTTGAGGGGAAATACATGGTATTAGCACAAGGGCCACTTCTGTTTATGCAACACTCTCAAAGAGCTTCTAATGAGACCAAAGGTAAGAGAAACAACAACAGTGTCAGAGAAAATATACTTGCATGTGCATGGTGCATGTCAAATAATTCCCAAAATAGCTGTCATACTCTAAAAAAATATATATATTTTTTTAAATAGCAAATTATTAAAAATAAAAAGACAAAGCTATCTGTTAGCTATGTATGCTAAACAAAACAGAGATACTCCTTGCAGTTATACAAGTGTTCTCGCTCCCCATTTCCCCTCGCTGACCTGCACTCTCACTGAACGTTTACGTGATGAGGACTTTACATCATCGTGATGCAACCGCTTTGCAGTTAACCAGAAAAGAAACTCTCTCCAGCCCTTTGTTTATACTGAATAACATATTTCGGCCAGATGAACGTAACTTTTTTCTAGGTTTTTTTGCTTGCCATCATCTAGAATCATTGATGACAAAGGTAGCGTTGGGTTTCCAGTGCTGTTCTCAGCCACAAAATCTGAAAAAAAAAAAAATATATATTCTTTTAGTAAATTTTGAATACGTCTCTACCATCCAGGACAGGAGCTGTGTCTGACCGTTCCCAACACTGGCACACTCCAAAATTACTGAGAAAAAAAGGGGTTTTGAAGATCAAAAAAGACCTTTATGCTGTTTCCAACCAGCATCCACACAAGTATCAGATTAATAATCTTTGGTCGTGTCTTATGTACTGGAGATGATATGAGGGACCACATGATTAGATAATGATTAGTCAATTATTAGCCAAGCTCCTTGATGATTAACATCATTAAAGATTAGAACATCTGTAATTTGGTGAGAGATAAATATATTTTGAGTAATCAAAAAGACATAGATAGTTGCAATTCTTGATATGTAATAGGAATGAAGTATTGTCAAAAATAAGTTATGACCAATGGGTACTTAATGTCGAAATGGATATATAAAGCAGTGACTGTTTTCTAAATGAAGGGCTCCATTAATATTATTTACACTGTTTGCTGGGTTTAATAAGCTCTGTTGCAATAGTAGTGAATGCTTTTGTTTTCACTGAATCCTTTTACAGCAAACCCAGGGTGAAACTGTTGCATGGACACACCTAAATATAAATGACATTGAAGTTATCTGTTATGTGTTTAATTCCACTTGTTTTAGCTTGCACATTATCATCAGACAGTTTGCCAAGGAAGCGGATGCATATTTAATACTATTGGCCATTTACTGAAAAGTAAATTAAAGCCACACCCCTACAATCCTCGGCTTTGAAGATTTAATGTGTTTTAAATAAAAATATATACAGATTTATATGTAGGAATGAATCTATGTAGGAATTGCATCTCCAAAAACAGTGCACAGTAAATGATAATAATAACAATAATAAAAATGTTTATTGACCCCTTAAGCTTTAAATATTTGATAATAATCATTGAGTAACTTAGTTTTACCACAGTGTAATAGTGGCATAAATGTTTAGTTCAAGGACATCTGTAGTCATGGAGTGTTAGTAAACTACTTCTATCCCTTGAAGCAAAGCTACAAATTATTAAACTGTCGGGTTTCTGGTTATGCAAGTGCTCCACCAAGATGTTTTAAGGAATTTCAAGACATCTTATGACACCCACACATTCACAAGGAGGCCATCACAACGTATGCCACAGGATTTTGTTTGCACTAGTTTGGTGTCACAGCTCTGCTTTTTTAAAAAGAGTAATTTGCAGGATATGCCACCTAAGTACTTCTTGTCTCCCATCATCTATCACTCTCGGCATCCTGCAGCAGCTTGTGTGGCCCTGCACAGCAGAGAGAGATGAGCAGCTTTTACAGTACAGCTCTTAACCTCCACTAATAAAGAAATAAAAAATGCCAACACACAAGTCAAAGAAAAGAGTTTTAACATTTTAGCTACTGTGCCACCAAAACAATGAATTTTTATTGTATGTGTGATGACCTCTAACTTAGTACTTTTCAAAATAAACTCAGTTACTGTTACTACATGCTGCGTTAGTGCGTTACTTTATGTTTTTATTTCTACTTCTTACTTCTTCCCGTTGCGTATTGTTAAGCGTAAGACCAACAAAGAAGAAAGCATGTTCAGTGAATGCTGTACATCATACGGTAGCGACAAAGAAAAAACCTGTTGTATGATTGGTAGTTGTCACTCACCTGAATACTCACTGAGGCTGTGTTGAACGAGTGTGATCATGGGGAGTCAAGATGAGAGAAAAATGAAGATATTACTGAATGAAGTTATTTTACTGAATTAGAGATTACGGGAAAAAAATATCTTAGATCCAAACTCTGTCTATCTGGCTTGAAGCTACTCTTAACGGCAACAACCAGAAACTCTAATTTATTTTGTGTTAAGTATTTTAGAAATTAATATTAATTAATTAATTATATAAATATTAATCAATATTTTCATAATTTCTTTCATAAGAGTCTTTGTTTTAAATCAGTTTGTGTATATTGACCATAATGGTTAAGAGTCGACTTTAACTAGTTATTCTTTTTTAGAAACGAGCACAACACTGCATATAACAAACATATAACATATGACATTAATTATGGGAAATTTGGTAAATTGATCTACATTAATTTTAAAAAGTGGTGAGTTCTAGAATATAGCTGTTTTAGGCAGTAAATGAAATGACTTTAACTGACTCTTGTGAAATCATTGAGTAAATCAACTCAATGATGTTATGCTCTGAATCTGTGCATCTATACTTTAAGCACTAAATGAGAATTGCTATGTAACTGCTTACAAAAGGAGTAACGTGTTAAAACATCCCAAATTGACAAGGGAGCAACAAAAAATTGCCACAAGCATTAAAGTTAGCACTCTCTTAACCAACATTGACAGTTTTATTCTTCTTTTTATTGTTATTTTATTATGCTCTTGGTTTGGTTTTGGCAATTACCCAATGCAGTGAAAACTGATTATACTCTCACATCCTTCAGAGAAACAAAACAAAACATTGAGTTACAGTTGTTCATGAATGCAAAGAACCTGTGCTAGTCTGACTGTATAATTATTTGGAAAGATGCCATACCGTAAAAAAACAGGCATCAGTATTTGGCAATACCTGGATGAGAGGAACAAGTGCATGGCCTTTAGAAAAACATGTGCAGCTATTTCTGAAAATGATCTGTGTGTAGAAGGATGTGCAAAAAGAGACAATCCAATTCACCTCAGGAGCCATATGTGTATAAAATAAGTGTTTTACTTGAAAAAAAAAAACATGATTTTGAAGCAGAATCTTCATTTTTGTGGGTGATGTTGTACAAAAAAAGAGCATGAAGATAATGTTTTTTGAGTTCAACCCTAAGGCAGATTTTTGTGTGTGCAATTTTTGTATGTAGTTCTTGTCAACATAAATAAGATTATTTTTGTTGCAAGCACACATTGCAGCTGTATACACCTATACAGAGATTATAGCTTTATTTTACTTTCCTTTACAAAGCATTTCTTTAAAGTCTGATTTCCAAAGAAAGAAGGAATTTGCAAAAATCCCCAAAACAATATGAATAATAATAAAGGTTCAGACAGACGATAATAATATAATAATAAAATAATATATGTATTTTTTATTTACAATAAAACCGTAGTTGATCTAAATATTAATGAAACATTTTTTTTATTATTATATGTATAACTTTAGTTCTTGGCTAATGTTATCATTATGCAAATAAAGGCATAAACGATACAGTTTCATTAAACATGTTGTAAAATGTTTACACACACAAAAAAGGCCCAAGCCAACATTAAATTGAATAAAAACACACTTGTCTGTAAGTAGTTCACAGGAAAGGAGGAAAATTGTTCTTTTATTGGTTGTAATGAGTTTTACTTTCATAAAACCCTTTTCCGTTCTTTGTTATTAACATTCATTTATTCCTTGTTTTTTGTTGACATGAGGAGTTGTAGTTATGAAAAATGTTGTTTTCAGTTGAAGAGAAGGTGTGAAATATTCTACTTCAGAAAGCATATTTTCTCTGCTTATTACAATAAAACGAAACCAGCTATTAATCCTTAGCAGAAAAGAGATGAGTACAAGCAATCCTCCCTCTCTGCAAGAGATTTAATGTTACAAATAAGGTGTTTTACCTTTAAATATGCACTTTATTGTTCTTCTCGTGTCAAATGAGTGCATTTGATAAATGTGCAAATCAAATGCAGAGACCTGCACACAGGCAATTACTCTGTAATCTGAAAGTTTAATATTTTTAAAGAAAGTGCGACCACTCCACATCTAAGACTCATTAAAAATAATTATTGGTGTTTCTACAAAGACATCCCTGCAGTTTTTATTAAGGCAACAAAACAGCAGGGTTCCAACACTTCTTACATTTTTAAAGCAATCATTATAGACAGAAAACTGACAAGAAAGAAATAAAAATACACTGCACTCTGAGTTTGGTGAATAGATGGAGGAGACGATCGTGTCAATGGACCCCTTTGAAATCTAGGAATGATCTCTTATTGGCTAATTATTAGTGGGGAATTAATTGTGATGTTATGAGATGTTGCAGGGCTGCTGAGTGACAGCTCTGTCAGATTCTTCGGTTTGTCGTCTCATTAACCATGCACAAGAACATCTAGAGCAGGGGTGTCAAACTCAATTCCTAGAGGGCCACAGTCCTGCACAGTTTTGTTCCAACCTTAACTGAACACACCTGATTCCACTGATTAAGCTCCTCTGGGTTTGTTTGAAGGTACTAGTGTGTCTCCTGAAACAGGGTTGGAACAAAAACCTGCAGGGTCTCCAGGACCCTCCAGGAATTGAGTTTGACTACCCTTATCTAGAGTATCTGTATTTACTCAGATGAGTTTATGACTTGTTAAAATCAGTTTAGTATCTTTCCCTAGTAAAAGACTGCTTGTGAATAGCAATTGTGTTTTTTTTAACTATTGAACATATTTATATGATGTTAATGATCAATGAATCAGATGACATAGTGACAAACTGTTAATTTTTCCACTACAGTTAAACATCTTGGCGTTACTATAGATAGTGAACTGACATCTAAGAACCATATCTCTTATGTTACTAAGAACGCCTTCTTTCACCTCAGGAACATTTCTAAAGCGCGGAACTATAGAATAAAAGTGGAGCCAAAAGGTTGCAAGCAAAAAACTACGTTTTGAGAAAGCGCAAACGCAAAAAGAAATTTTGAGAAAGCAAAAAGTGAAACGCAAATGCAATACCAAGTTTTGCGAGATAAAAAGCAGTTTTGCAAACGAAAATTAAGAAATGCGAGTAAAAGTCAGCCGCTCGACATTTGCTACAAAAAATTTTATTTGCGTTTCAGTCGACTTTTGCACTTGCGATTCAGTTTTTTGCTTGCGCTTCTGTTTTTTGTGCGTGCAGAGTTTTGTCCCCTATTTGCCACGGTGGGAGGAGCTAAGAGAACAGACCCACCCACGAAGCCGCTTCATCAGCCAGAGACGAGCAAATAAATGAATATTTATTATAGACTCAAACTATAGACAGTATCCACATACGATAGAAAAGAATACTGCATTTGTTTCAGCAAATAAAGGTTGACACGGGTCTCTTTGCAACTCAAAAACTATAAAGTAAACCAATTTAAAAACACATCCCTGGTTGTACAAGCCATTCAGATAAAACATGGTTAAATGCAATTGCATGTTTCTGACAGCTAGGAAAAGAAACAGATCTTTCTGATGGTTTTCTCAGATACACCGCAAACTGAAATAGTGGACGTGTTGTGGTACTTTTTCACACCTCCAGATTGATCAAGATAGAGAAAGAGAGAGATATGATCAATGGAAGATTCAGAGAAGACATTCACATAATCCATCTCTCCTGACTTCCACAGTATCCAAGCAACAGAGCATCTGTCTTAAAGAGGGAACTCATTTTGGAAGCATTGGCTGATGGGAAAGTGTGTGTGGAGAAGATCACGCTATTAAATCTGACCTTTCCTTCATGTGTTTTACACATGTGTTCTGTCAACATGACAGATATTTTGTCTGCAGTCCCTGGAGGAAGCACAATACTGTTGTTTACAGGTAAATACGATCACATACACTTATCTGAAAGATGGTTGGAGAGGACAATCAAGGGAGAACAATTTCATAACATGCAGCTATCCATACGCGGATGATAGAATTTAAACAGGATTTTAATTGATGTAAAGGACAAGATGGCTAGCTTGTTTATCAACAGAACAGCAGACGTCACGCTTATTAGACAACCTAACAATTCATTATGATTCTGACTATAAAGCAGTGAGTTACACCCGCGCAAGCCTCCTTTATGTAATGTCCCTTATGGATCATCAATAAAAAAACGTCAGAAAAACATGCAAAGCTGGGTTTTGTATGATCTGATTGGTCTTTAAGTAGCAAGATTTTTCAGCCACTTCCATAACCTGAAAAAACTTGTAGGCAATCAGCAATCTCTATCAAAATCAGGAAGAGGCACATTTTTGTTTTGGTGATTTTAAATGCAGATGCATATGCTGTAAGACAACAAGGGAAACTGATCATTCCCTGAAATGTTACAAAATAGTTTATTGGACTTATTCCCTCGAAGTCTCCGTAATTATATTTTACATGTAATTTTTTTTATTTAGCCAACACTTTGGTCCAAAGCGACTTAACTAAAGAAAAGAGAGCTCACTTTGGCTCCTTGAAGACCAGACGAGCTGTGAGTCTGGGAGCATTGGATGAAAGTCCTGCTAGAAGAGCATTCCAGTAGTCCAGTCTAGAAAGGACCAGAGCCTGAACCAGGAGTTGAGTGCCAAGCTCAGTTAAGAAGGGTCGGATCTTTCTGAAGTTCATTCATTCATCTTCATGTTCTATACTCTTCAGACATTCTATACTGACAGTGTAATGCTAAATTTAAAAGACAGAGAAAATAAAAACTTGTGAGGAGCATTGTTTTGTCCATGTTAGTTCAGTAACACAAACAAAGGAAGCCGAATCACCATAAATTGCATCGAAATGAGTGCCTGCCACGACACTTGCAACATCTCTTCTACGTCATAGGTTGCAGACGCTGCTGGCTTAGAGGCCGGAAAAAAAACAGAAGAAGCACGGGCAAGAGATGTATAAGAGGAGAGTAAAGTTGTTGCTGACGAAGCTGTTGTTGCTGAAGTTCCTCTCACCGATCTCAACACAGTCACCGATTATATACGTCATCGCCTCGTTCACCTATTGATGATGTAGCCACAGTTCTAAAACAAAAAACAATAATAACTCCATCGCATACCAGAGTATGTAACAGGCAGATGGAGTCAGGTGTCATCAGCATAGCAGTGGTACGAGAGATGACTCGTGACTATTACTTTCAATAATCAACCTTGTAAAAGTTGTTCTCAAATTTGATTTATCCATACATTTTTTGACAAGCCGTGTTAAAAGCCCATTAATTAAGCTTTTAAAGACCTGTAATGATTACAACACTCTTTCTTTTGAATGCCAACCTGGTTGGTGAAACTGGAATAAGGATAGTTCTATTTCTTGAAATAACCTTCATAAGTTAAAAATGTATTGTATTCTATTCTAGGCAATAGAATTAGAAGTATACTGCAATTCTAATGTTGTATATTAGCAATATGTTGCTATTCTAATGTTGTCCATTAGTGTAACATTTTTGCCCATAATATTAGCAAACATGAAATTTTATTAAAACTATGTTAATCCATGTTTTTCCATCTTGTTTGTTAAGGTGCTTTGATGCAACTGCAAAATACCTTTTTGACACGTACTTTTTGATTTATTGATTATTTATAACAATATCAACAGCATATGTGTATCAATTTCATATCACATGGTTGCTTGTGTAAAACTTAACCACTTTTGTAATACTTTCCCTGTTAATCCCTATGTAATATTTGCAATGCCCTGTGATTAAATGGGTTATTCCTGCACATAATGTAGATGAAAACTGTGCATGTAAAACCATTGCAAATGAGCAACAAGTAATCATTGAAAACAAAATACAATTAAGGTCAAATAAGGACCCCAACAAATAATGCAATGATCTAAAACAATCCAATTTTGGCTGCAACACTGGACACAGACTTTGCGGCCCACTTTTTTTCTCTTCAACTGGGACTTATAGCGCATCAACATTCAAAGGCTCACTCAAGGCATATCCAGCAGTACAAAGACTATCTGAATGAATATTTCAGAGGATCCTAAAGAAACACCCAAAGAAAACATCTTTAAACCATCTTGTGCTTACACTAACAGCTGTCAATGTTATAGCTTTTCTTTAAAACGCCTCAGAGGAAATTTAAACTTCTCATCATCATTAGTAAATAGTCTTAAAGGCATTCATCAAACAGAAACGATGCAGGGAATATGAATAGAGTCTGTGTGTTGTGGTGGGCTGATGATTGTGTGTGCTTACGGACAGCTGGGAATGAAATGAACAAAAAAGATCCGGAAGCCTCTTTCAGTCAACAAGAGGATGAAGAGAAAAAGAGATAGAGAGGGAGACGGGAAAGAAAAGAAAGAAGAGCGAGAGATTGAATTATTTTTTTCACTCTATATGCAATTTTATCATTGAGACTTGCAATCAACTCTAAGGTAACAGCTTTATTTTGTATCCTCAAAATAACATTTACAGGCATTAAACTTATATTAAAGAATATAAGAGCAACATCTCAGTTACAGGTGAATATGCTCAGCTTGGTTGCCAGAGGACAGCTTCGTTTGTTAAAAAGAGGCATCTTGACATTGCGCATCTTGGCAGAATTTGAGAATCGGATGCAATTTTGAGCTCCCAAAATGAAGCAGCTGAGAAAGTTGGAACATGACGTCTCAGCTGTGTTAGAGGAAAAACCTGGAACCATGACAGCACAGCTGAAAGTCAGCATGATTAGACTTTTGCCTGCATTCATTAATAATTTAGACACTAAATACGTACTGCAAATGCCGCCTGAATTCAAAATATTTGTGCTTTGAAAGGAAACGTTTTATTTATGAGATAACTGATCACGTTTTTGAGAATAGTCATTATTGAAGGATTGATTTTTATTATTTGATGACTTTTTCAAACAGTTAAAAGGGGAAAAAAATTAAGATAATTAAAATAAAATACTGACATAAATTTACCAGAACTTTTCTGTTTTTAGTTGTTGATTCACAGATCATTCAGTACATTTTTAAACTGACATTTCTCATTTCAACTGTAATTAAATCTATTTTTATCTTTTGATTGATTTAAAGGGCCATGCAGTGAGCTTCTGAGGGGGAAAGGCTCAAATATAAAAAGCTTCCCAGTTTTTAACACTCAGTTTTTAGATGTGAAAACAACATGTAGACTTACACAAGAAAGTTTACAACAATAACTAGACTGAAAAATGTAACTCAGTCATGTATTTATTATGTACTGTATTTATATACATATCAGATAAGAGCAAGCTTTGCATTCTCTGGTGACCAACTGCGAAAAGAAAAAAGATAAAGATAAAGTATTTGGGATAAGGCACCTGCTCAATCAGAAACTTGATTGATGTCTCATAATGCGAAACGCTTGTAACATATGAGTTCTTGAGCACTAATCTTACTAAGAGCAAAGGTTTAGTTTCAGAGTTTTTAGTTGTGGCTCAACAGAAAAGTTAGTTGTGCCAAGCTCAAACACCCCTAAGCTTTACGTCAAATATGTTTCTTTTTTCAGTGAAACCTGTTTAGTACTGGTGCTCAAATAGAAATGTACTTTTCTCTCTACAAGTTATTTCTCCTTTTTTCCTAGTATTTTGTGCTCAACTCAGAGATGATAGTGTTTTGTGCACAAGATCATCCACTGAATTACTTCCTGTGGCACTCCAATATTGCCCATGTGCATGATAGAGGAAAAGGAATGCAGGTATATTAATACACATTTTGGGGAGACACTGTCAAGCTAATGGTTTTCTTGGCACTGGAACATTTCGGTAGTGCTCTGTCCTGCCATGCTCTGAATACCAACACAATAGACCTTGAAAAAATGAAATCTGTTCCCAGAGAGATCCAAAAATGTGCTATCCACAAGTTTACAGCCACGTCTCCATAAAGGACCAAGTAAAGATAAAGGGTATAAAAACTCATTCAAAAAGTGTAGCTTTTTCTAGTCTTTTCATCCAACTACCAACAGTTTAAGCAAGAAATAAAAACAAGACGAGAATACAGCATGTTCTGTGATTAAATCTCAAATAATTCTCCCTCTTTATCTGTCCCTTGCATAATGGTGGCACACGCTGTGCGCAGAAGAGTCTCACTCTAAATTAAAATGAACTCATAAAACAACCACAAAAACATCCCCCACATTATTTCCTCTTCAGTTCTAATTGGTTCACAGCAGAATTGCTAAATCCTGTGGAATCGAGGCATATGTAACATTTTGCATCTTAATGAATATCTTTGAGGCGGGTGGTAAAATTCAAAGAGATTAGATGTTATATAAATGCTGTTTATTAATCATTTGTGGTAACCAGCTCCATTAGAGGCTGCAAACTAGAGCCAAACTCTTTGAATTTGGCAGAGACTAAGCGACAGACATTCACTTTTAATGAACCAATAACTTGCATGCAGTGATTGCAGATTCCCGCTCGTTCAATACGAAAGATTCGAGACGTCCACACCATGACTGTTCTAATTTATCTGATGCTGTCTCTCTGATAAGTATCTGACATGATGGTAAATTTGCTAAATGGATGTGAATACATCATGTCGGGTTGGATAATCAGGTTTATGCTCACTTTGGCAGGATTTCCACTAGATGTTTAGCATCCGAACTATAATATTGATCTTTTTTCATTTTGAAAATGGCATTGACTCTTACCATCACAGTCTTTTTTTTTTTTTTTTCAATATTGTGTTGGGAAAGAGGGCAAAAGAAAACTAAGTATTTGAGTCAATCATCATTTAAATAAAAAAGACACGGCGAAATACATAAAAAAGTAGTTAAAAAGACACAAACACAGTAATTAAAAACTAACCATATGCAAATGCAGAAAACAATAATGATGTGATTTTCTGGGGGGTGATTTTCTTATTCTTTCTCATATTTTATCCGCATTGCACAAAAAAAAATTGGGGGAGAAATCAGGTTCTTTAAGGGAGCCATACCAACAAAGTTAACACTGGCCATTGAATTTAAAAGGAAGGACTCATAACAGCGGCACATAAACACAAGTAGACAAGAAACTAACCAGAAATATGACTATAATTAGCGATTAACCAAACACCTATGCTATTGATTAATAAATACTATCTTAAAAGATTCAATACATTTGTATTGTTCTATTTTCCTACCATTTCCTTGATCAATGTTATCCAACCAAATCATAATGAAGAAAAAAAATCACAAGGTAGGCCATATAAACTAGATAGAGGACTATAGTAAAAAACAAGCAACGTATAGGATCATATTTAGATAAGATATTAATTTAGGAAATCATTGTATTTTATTTTAGATGGTGATAATGTTGCACTTGATGCTTCTCTTCTGTGAAGGAGACGCCAGAAGACATAAACCAAGAGAAGTTTACAAAGTAAACCTAGATTTCTACTTGTAAAAGCACAAACCAACTAACAATTCACTAATAAATCGGACCGTGAATTTAAAAGCTAATGTTCTCTAGGAATTGTTCAATGCAAAGTTTCCAATGCTGGACAATTGTTTTTGTGGTAAATTCTTCAAGAAAAAAAAATACTGAAAAAACAATATTCGTCTTTGTAGTTGGACAAAACTCTATTTTTCCTGGAAAATACCCAAAAATATATTTAACCATAAACCAACTCACAAGTCTTTCAAAAACATGGCGACTGATGTGAACAATACTCTGATTTACAGCAGGTATTTTCACATTTCACATTAAGGTTCACTTTTGTATTTACATTTCACAGCATTAGCGCTCATCATCGTGTGTCTAAGGGTCTTATTCAGGCCATGGAATGGGAGGCCCCTATATGTGGGAGTGGCTACAGAAGAATCGATTTTGGAAATTGCGGGTGGTGTTTTTACAGTGGAGCTAAGGATCCAACAATTCCACATGACATTCGTAACGTTTGGTGAGCTGTGTGATGCTGTGGGACCTTTGTGGCACCTGCTGTGCAGTGCTTAAGGTAGCCATATGACTCCTCTAAAAATGGAGAAAGAAAAAAATAAGAAATGTATGAACTTAAGAGAACCTCTCAGATCTTTGATAGATCACTAACTTTTACAAAACACGCTATGACCTAGTGCCCCTGTCCCACACTGCTTTCAACATTCAAATGTCAAGAAGAAAACCTGAGGAAAAGAACAAACAGGGAGGGGGAGTGAGGGGACGGATGCAAAAAGAGAGAGATGGTTGAGAAGAAGAGGAGGAATCCATCATTTAAGCAAGAGAGTGAACTCTGGGTCTCCTGACAGTGAGAAAGGGTTCATGGGTGATTATTAAGACAGATGACCTCTGCAGTCCATTACTCATGAGCGAAGTCATTCAATCCCCTGCGCAAACACACATTCATATTAAGAGAGAGGGGAAATAACTCATTAATACACAAGCCAGCTTCTGAGCTTGTGGAAATATAGCTTTTAAAACATATGTGATATTGACGGAACAACATATGATGATCCTTCAATTATTACCGTTATTATTTTACAACTAATAATACCTTTCTTTTCTTATCCTTTTATTATAGAACCCTGTAAATACTTTATAAATACTTGCACTTCTCCAGTTCAGCCTTGATTTTCGAGACACTTTGGGAGTTTGATGCATAATTTATTACTAATGGATGAGAAAAGTCAACATGTCTGCACAACTTTAAGGAGACCTATTGTGAAAATCAACTTTTGGAAGGTGTTTGGACATAAATCTGCCTGAACGGTGTGAACACACTAGTGTTAGAGTTGTTCAAATTCAAGTTACTTAGTAAAAAAAAAGTGATCCAAATTTGGAGTTCCTGAACAATCGGGTTATGTCGCTAAAGCTAACTAGCTTGCTTATGTTTAGCTAACATCGCCACGATATAAATACATCTAGCTCAAGTTGGTTAATAAAAAAGTATAACTCAGCAAGGTCCTCATTCACTTTATTCTAAGCAAGGCCCTTTTTGATTTACGTGGATGATAATACGACGTTGAGTCATTCAGTTCAGGGTGGCCACAAACTGTGATAATATTTTCATTTTTGGTGTAAACCTCGTCACTTTCGTTAATCACTTCACGACACTCACATCCCTCACGTCACTTGGTTCAGACCCTCATGTGGGGTGTATTATTGCATTTTTACATTATTGCATCTTTACCTAGACTTTACATAGAAATCAGTCACTTTTGATTATCTGCACTTGGTGTGTAGGCACCTTGAGTGGTTTGTGACATTAAAGTCCCCACCCACCAATGATGATTGACATGGGCATATGATCCTGTTTAACAATTCAAACAATGTTTACAGAATTGTTTACAGCAGTGTTTCCCAAATTGGGGTCCGCACCCCCCTTGGCGGGTTGCCAGAATTCACAAGGGGGGCTGGGAGCAGATAAAAAAGGTAAAAAAAAAAATTCATAAAAAACTCCACTAATATATAAATATATATATATATATATATATATATATATATATATATATATATATATATATATATATATATATATATATATATATTTATATACCTACCAAAAAAATTGTAAAAAAAAAATCTTAATCTTTAATAATTATTTAAATGGTGCTCACTCGCAAAACATGCTTAATTTAAAGGCATATTCAAAACATAAAACATAAATGCAGTGATTCTTCAGGGGCAAAGAAAAAGATTAGACACTGTGACAAAAAAAAAAAATTTGTTTTTATTGAGGATCAAGACAAGTTTCACCCAGAATGTGTCTTCTGTGGTAAAAAAAACTGGCAAACGACAGCATGAAAACAAGCAAAATGAAAAGACACCAGGAAACAAAGCACCCAGAGACAATAAGTAAAGATCAGGAATTCTTCAAGAGAAAAAAAGAGATGGCTCTGTCAAGTAGACATTAGAAAAGCATTAAAAAGCTGTATAATATTGGAGAGTAGCTAACCAAACCTGTCTGTATTAAAATTGTGGAGGAAATGTATGGCTCGCAAGCAGCTGAAAACATTAAATCTGTTCCACTTTCTAACAACACTGTGAAAGACAAAATTGATAGAATGGCAAAAAAACGCAAAAATCAGCTGCATGAAAAGCTTAGAGAAGTCCAGTTTGCTATACAGCTGGAATCGACCACAGTGAAGGTAGAGTCTGTGCTTATTATGTATGTACAGTATGTTGATGGAGATGAGTTGAAACGAGACATACTCATGTGTACCAATTTACCGACAACAACAACAGGTCAAGATATTTTTAGGGCTGTCGATTCTTATTTCACATCCAACAATCTCCCCTATGCAAATCTCGTCACGTGCTGCACGGATGGGGCTGCTGCTACGATGGGTATGAATAAGAGATTCAACAGCCCTTTGAAGGAAAAGAGCCTACACTGTGTGATCTTCCACTGTCTGATACATCACCAAGCACTCGCCAGTATAAAACTGTCCAGAGACCTCAGTGACACACTGGCAACAGTTGTAAAAGACGTAAACTTTAATAAAGCTCATCCTTTCAACCAGTATTTGCGCAATTCTGTAAGGATGAAGCAAGCCAAACTTCTTCTGCACACGGAGGTGCGCTGGCTATCGTGTGGCAAAGTACTCGTGCTCTTCCTAGAACTGCGAGATAAAATTTAGGAATTTCTTCAAAGCACAAACTACACACAGTCGGAGCGGCTGTCAGATGTGTTCTGGGTTAAAATGGCATATCTTGCTGACATATTCTCTCTTTATAATGAGACTAACAAGAGACAGTAGGGCTCGGAGTCAACCATCTAAGATTGCAAAGAAGCAATCGATGCTTTTATATGCAAACTGTAGTACCAGGCTGGAAAAATGTCACAGGAGCATTTACAACACTTCCCACTGCTGCTTCAACACTATGGTGATACATCTTTGAGTTTTGTCTTCACATTAAAGTCCAACTTCGCTGATTTTGACAAATTATCCAAGGATCTATGGGTTATGGATTCCTTCGCATCCAGACTTGGAGATGTGGAACACCTAGGCTGTGAAGATGAGGCTGCTGAACTTCTAGCTGATTCACTATCAAAAAAGTACTTCCAGGAGAATTGAATCAAAAGGCTTTGGATAGTAAAGGGACCTGTTATCACACCTACACTTGCAAACTATGCAATTACAAAAATCATTCTTCCCTTCAGTGCCACCTACCTCTCTGAGACAGCTTACAGCATCCTTGTGGTTTTAAAAACAAAGTCCCGCAACAGACTGGAAGTCGACAGCGATTTTAGACTATCACTAGCAGTACAACACCTGACATTCCATCACTAGTCAAAGGCATACAACCCCAAGAAGGACATTAGCTTTGTATGTTAGCCTTGGAAAAATCACAATGAAATTGATAGTAGATTTATACTTATAATCTCTAAATACTTGAAAGTAAATGCGCATATGTTGTGTTGTTCATGTTAAAAAAAGGTTACAGTGTAACCTGACTCCCCCAAGAAGCATCATTCTATTTCTGAATGTATTTCCTAACACAAAACCCTTCATTCATAGTCTACCAGTAAGAGAACACCTAAGGAAAACTTCTTTAATGTAATTTTTTTTTAAAGGCAAAGTTCCTGAAATTTAAGAAGTAAGTTTTGCATGTCTCTGTCTTTATAACTGTTTGCTTTGAGGTATTAATGTTGAATAATTTTACTGGCAGGAATGATTTTATCAGCAGGCCATTTTTTGTTAGTCTTTCACAATACAGAACACAATGAAAGTTATTAACATTAAAATACAAAAAGAATTCCGGAAAACACACCTATATGCCAATAATACATCTGCAAAAGATTTAACCACTTTGCAGGTCACCTTGACACAGGCAGATCTACAAACGTACATTTAAATGAACTGATCAACAACAGAAAAAAAGAACATCCTGTGCTTCGTGAACACAAAGGTGCTAAACAAGGACAGAAACTACATCGAAACCCAAGTTCGAAACTGAGCTTACATTCAGAGAAAGTGAAAAGGATGCTCACAGCATAGTCTTCGTTGCCAACTGCCATAACATAATGAGAAATCCATAATGGCATGTGTCTGCATCTCGTGGGAGTCATTAAGCTTGATGACTACTCTCAGAGGATTTATAGCAATGGATAAGGCCATTTAAACACATGTTCTGAAAACTCATCAAGATATCCCATCGTAACGAGGATGCAACTCATTAACAATCCGGAAGCACTTTCAACAAGTTTCCTTTAGTTTTTAATTGAAGAAAAGACACAGAAAGACTGGAGAATTTTGCATCAGTTTGAGATATGGTCTTTTGTTGCCAGTGTTAGCTCAGTGTTTTGCCTCTGTAAAGCAAATTTACAATGTCAATAAAACAAGTTCTAATCATTCCCAAAGCATTTCTATTTACAGTGCTCAGGGTCCCATAGCAAGAGCATAATTCTTCTGTAATTGACTTTGCTGCCTGCCTAAAAAGCCCTTTCCGTTTATTTAGTAGAAAAGACAAACAGGTTTTTTACGTGGAAAGCTTTCGAAAGTCATGGGACGGCATGGTATTTTCAATGAGTGTGCGATTCCCAGAGTCATTTGTATTCATGCAGGTAGGCGACAGAAGAAAGGATCTTCTGCTCTCCTTCCCGATAAGCTATCTGTAGATGGCCTTTTCTTAAAAGCAATAGGACTTTAATCAGTAGCCGATGCCGGCAGTCGTTTGAAGGCAGAGGAATCACTAATGGGTTTAACGCAGTCAAGACAGAAAATGAAAAGACACAAAAAGTCTTTAGAAGTTTACTCAGAGGTTGAGGTGTCAGATGTGTATGC
Source organism: Danionella dracula (assembly GCA_900490495.1). Classification (NCBI taxonomy): domain Eukaryota; kingdom Metazoa; phylum Chordata; class Actinopteri; order Cypriniformes; family Danionidae; genus Danionella; species Danionella dracula. The sequence continues at coordinate 9,849,196 of UELW01000556.1, forward strand.
GTGTGTGTGTGCCTGTTTGGATCCTAATAGCACACAGTAACAGATAGTTCAAGAGATGTATAGCATATCGCCAAGGTCATTTTAATATTTTGGACCATTTTGGATCACTGTTAATGCATGACTGAAGTGAGTTACAGTAGAATAAACAGAAAACAATCTCAAACTCAAACACTATCAATATATATATTTTTTGTATAGCACTTTTTTAGCAGTTGCTTTCAAAGCATTTACACAAAGTCCTAGTGAGGATCAGGTAGGGTAAATAGGAATTCCCTCTGGGACCCTCGCTGACTGAGGCAGGTGCTAGTCACCTCCCCTGAATAAAAGTATTGTAACTTAAGATTGATTGACGAAGAGATCGCTGGATAGTATCTGAAAACAAAACAATCAAAATAGAAACAAACAAACACACAAACAACAAACAGGTGATCAGCATCAGCTGCAGGATGTGATAAATGACGGGGATAGGTTAGATAGGCACATTTAACCACATAATTTTTTTTCAACAATTTGTACTTTTGTCGCACCCAGACACAATAGAGGTTTAGACACATACCCGGAGTCAATTATTTGAATGCTAGATTAAACCGATATGTTTTAATCTAGTTTTGAACTCTGTGAGCTTAGCTGAGCTCCGGACAACATCTTGGAGTTTGTTGCAGAGTTCCAACACTCTATATGAGAACGCTCTTCCTCTTCTGATGGATTTACTAATCTTCTGGGAAATGGGTAGTCCTGCTTCTTGCAATCGAAGAGAATGAGCCACAATGTATCGTGAGAGGAGACTGTGAAAGAAGAAATATAATAAATATGGTTCTTAAACGTCAGTTCACTATCTAAAATAACACCGAAATTTGTTGTGGAAAAATTAAAAGTGTGCCCCACCTGCTTCATATTTAAAACAGAGATTCTGTAATTGCTTTTTAGAGCCAATAAGTCATATTTCTATTTTATCAGGATTGAGCATGAGGAAATTTTTATTCTACCAATCATTGAGATCTTATTTTGCTTTAAGGGGCGTTAGGTTTTGCTGAGATATAGAACTGGGTGTCATCTGCATTGCAATGGAAACTAATCACATATCTTCTAATAATTTTGCCAAGGGGCATTATGTATATTGAGAATAGGATGGGTCCCAGAACAGATGCTTGAGGAACTCCATACTGCTTTTGTGTCTGATGAGTCTCCATTTAAGGCGTCACGGTGGCGCAGTGGGTAGCACGGTCGTCTCACAGCAAGAAGGTCGCTGGTTCGAGCCTCGGCTGGGTCGGTTGGCATTTCTGTGTGGAGTTTGCATGTTCTCCCCGTGATCGCGTGGGTTTTCTCCGGGTGCTCCGGTTTCCCCACAAGTCCAAAGACATGCGGAATAAGTGAATTGAATAAGAACAATTGCCCATAGTGTTAAAGTGTGAATGTGTGTGTGAATGTTTCCCAGCGATGGGTTGCAGCAGGGAAGGGCATCCGCTGCGTAAAACATATGCCAGTGAGTTGGCGGTTCATTCCGCTGTGGCGACCCCGAAAGGGAATAAAGCCGACATGAAGATGAATGAATGAATGAATGAGTCTCCATTTACATGAAAAACTGACTCCGGTCAGTTAAAGTTAAACAAGGTTAAAGTTAAAGTAAAAGTTAAACCACCTTAAAGCCTGGCAGTGGATGCCTGCATCATTCTCTAGTCTCTCAAGGAGAATCCTGTGATCTATCGTATCGAAGGCTGCACTGAGATCTACCAGAACTAAAAGAGAGATATTCCCTTGATTCCATTCAGGTGACAGATCTCGCCCAAATACTAAGTAGTTTCCTATGAACTATGAGGTCATTTCAATTGTTGCATTAAGAAGTGAGTTGCCTTACAAACTACTCGTATTCAGTGATCATTAGTAATTAGCCATTCATTTTTCTGAAGCTGACCAAGTAGATATTTAGCTCTCAAAAGACTATGGCATTAGCTGTCTCACTACCGCATTCTTTAAAGGTTGAATAGCTTTCATGGAATTGTTTGCCATTGTTGCAATTGTTTTCACTTTTGCTTAAACTTAACAAAAAAAAAAGAAAAGAAACAAAAACCCAGACATAAGTTCGTGTCAGAGATCAACCAGCGTCATTCAATGACGCTGTTAATTAAAACTTACCTTATCAATGAACATTTGGGCCCAAATTTTACCCAAAGCGACTTACCCAAAGGGTGCAATGCAGTTTTTGGGTCGCTTGTACTAAAAGTTGTATTAGCTGCTCATAGCAGGAAACAAATAAAGGGGAAATAGGAAAAATTGATAATTATATCTTTCATAACCACTGTAAGTGTTCCTTGAAAACAAATCCACAACTCAAGTTTCACGCTTTGAATGTGTTTGCTGAACAAATATTACTTTTCCATGATATTCTTGTCATGTGATCAAAATCCCTGTTTAAAGTGTTTAACACGAGTTTGAAAAAGCAACAGTTGGAAACACTCTTTGAGGGATCACGTGGCACTTATCAATAGTAATCTGGCTTAGATTCTAGCAGTGTCAGAGGATGATTTCAAAATCATTGGCATCTTCCCTTCACTTAAACAACTCCTCTTTCCAGAAGCCCCTTGTCCCAGTTGTGTTCATGGCTTGTTTTCTACTTTCACTTCCTGGTTCTGGACTTTCTGCTTTATCACTATGATAATACCTGCTGTTTTCATGCCTGTTAAGCCTCTTCTTTTGTCATCTAGTGTTGCTATATTCTCGTCATCAGTTTTTTTGGTTATCTGTGTTTGCAGTACAAAACAGAAAAGCAATATCTATTTATGTAGTTTTTATTGAAATGTGTTCATACTTACCTTCTGGATTTCCATGTGCATTTCTGACAGTTTGGAAGAACATGTAAAGGCCCGAACTGACACTGAATTTTATTAGAGGCCATATACTCTGAGATCAGTGGGTCGGCTCCAGCTGGTGGTTGCAAAAATGAGACTTAAAACTAGGGGTCAGATCATTTTCTGTGGCGAGACCGAGATTGCGGAATGTGCTGCCTCTCCTTGTTAGAACCGCTCCCTCAGTAGAATGTTTAAAGTCTCATCTTAAAACCAGTCTTTGCTCTTTGGCTTTTAACTCTGCTTAAGCTTTTGTGGTCCTCTGAGTGTTTTAATAATGTATGTATTTTAGTTTTGATTTGTGTTTTATCTGTCTTGTTCACTTTTTAATATTGTGTTGTTCACTTTTTAACATTGTTTTATGAGTTCTAAAATGATTTATTTAAGATACTGTTTTGTGCTGCAATTTGTTTTCTGTTCAGAAAATGTGCTATATACATAAAGTGGATTGGATTGGATTTGATACATTTCTCAGAGAAAATTTATTTGGTGGCAATGCCCCCCCCCCCCTACACACACACACCCACAAACAAACACGCACACACAGAAAACTTCACCATCAAGTACAACATATTTAATTGTCCCTTCAAAATATTCCAAATGATAATTCATAGAAATAAAAAATGTGTGTTGTCAGTCCTTAAAGTAATTTAAGAGTGTTTACTTTTATGTAAGTCACTTCAACATCACTTTCAGAATTCTGAAAATTAACAAAAAATAAAACTGATGGATTTACGTTTTATGAATGAACACTATGTTACTGCAAGTAATTTGTAACACAACATTTAAACCTAATCTTAAGCAAACTGAGAATTAATATTTAGACTTGAAATGTATTATTAAAGGTAGCTCAGCCTGACTAATGTAGCCAGGAATAGCAACTTGAGAAAAACCCATGTAAAAGCCTCAGATTGTGAAAATGTAATCACTGGAGAATTTAATTGGCCGTTTATGCAGATCACCATCCGAATTAGCAGTACATTATTTACTCAGCTAAAAATTTACATCAGCAAATTCAACAGTTGAATGGTTGAAATGCTAATAGTGTTAATCATATAAAAAAGGTCTTGTCCTCCAAAAAAATCATCTCTGGGTATTTCAGGGCTTCGGTGAGCTGATGACAAGCTGGAATTACCATCGTTCCAAATCCCCTCACAACTGTCTTTGCAATAAAGTCCTTGCTCAATACTAATTAATAAGCAAATAATAAGACTTCCTTTTTCCTTTGTGGCAGCAACACAGACACACACAGCAACAACAGAGATGCAGCGGAAAGACAATTTGTGCTAAAAAGTCAATGGAGTTCACTTTTGCCTCAAGATTAATGGATTTTCAAACTGTTGATTTCTCTGTCAACATTCAGTTGTGTAAGGCCCATGCCAAATGGTTAATTGTGTTTATCTTATAATTTACTGCTGCTTATCTCCAGTGTTTAATGGTAGGCTGTGTAATTTTTAGAACTGTTTGGGTAGGTCAACACCATAACAAGCTAAAAGCCAATCAGCAGGTGCTTTCAAAATATCAACCTTAACAACACAAATTGCCTTTGATTCAAGGGGCGGGATTGTTTTAGGGATTTCAACCGTTATCGGACACATACCCCACTTTTGAAGCTTATTAAAACAATACATATATTACCTACATGCCCAATAGCACACACAATGCCTAAATTAAAATATAATTTAAACCAAAATAAAAACTGGTCAAGCAAAGAGGTTAGTTATTTTGTTCTGTTAACAAGTGCATGGAGACTGCATCTCTTCCAGGGTCAGAAGGGATCCATCTGTTCTCGTGTGTTTCAATTTTTCATGAAGTGCCATCTTATGTCAGGCAGTAACTTTTCACTCTCACTTCCTGTCAAAAAGGTTTGAATTGAATACCTTATTAAATAAACAGAAAAACTTTGTTCTGAGCTAAAGATTTCAGATTCAGATTTTATTTGTCACATACATATACATACAGAGTACGACGTGCAGTGAAATGTATTGTACGACTGTCCAACCTGTAACCATTTAGGAAATAGATAAAAAGAATGAAAAATAAAACATAAATTATAAGAAAACGAAGTAGATATGAATTTAAATAAGTACTAAAATACAATATAATACAAATGAAATAAAGTACAAATGGAATACAATATAATACAAATGAAAATGAAATAAAGTACAAAATGAAATAAAGTACAATAAAGTACAAGTACAAATGGAATAGAGGTCAGTAACAGGTCTTTTAAGCAGTGAAACTAGACAAAGTATTACGCTCATTATAAAACGCAAAATGTCAGCAGATGTGCATGCTGCTACATCATTCAGTCTGAAAGTCCCTTCGAATAGCATCTGTTCACGAAAGTACCCCTTTGACATAAAATACAAACCTTATTAACTCAAATTCTTATTTAAAAATAAACCTGAAAAGGATGTGGACAGCAGCCTTGAGAAAGGAGGAGTGCGAGTAGAACAGGAGAGCTTTGGAAATATTTTTGTTGCAGTAATCTTGAGTATATACTTGAGTGTAATTGTGACACAAACCACAGCATGTGACTCTATTAGCATCTGCCAGTGTAAGATCTTTCAGTAAAAACAGGGTAAACACATTGAGATTGGATACTCCCCTACTCTCACAGCCTTATCTGCTGCACCTGCCTCACGCTCACTTTCAGCACTATAGACACTCGCTCATCTGGCTGTGTTGTGATATTTGTGTTCTAACTTGTGTTTTTATGTTTGATCCTTCACTCCATGTTCCAGTGATCGGGGGTATGTGATTAGCAATGAAGGTTTTACTGCTCAAAGTTTCCTTATCACAAAGCCCTGATAGAAAAAAAGTCTAATTAGGGAGGGGGGATTGCAGTGGTAAAACTTGTGTAATGAAGAAAAAAGCAGATCCAATGTATCTGGATCAGTTTGATTGATTTTGTTCTACCTGAGTACTTAATTATGTTCCCCCCTGACAAAAATACACACAAGTAAGTGAATTGGATACTCTATATTGCCCATAAATTAGGCTCATATAGCATGTTATTAAATACAAAAATTCTTCTTCCTAAAAACAGGGTTTTCATGTTAATTGAACTGTTCTAGGTCTTAAATAATGTTTTATAGTTCTGATTTCCATAAAAAGCTAATTTTATGTTTGTTGTGTGTTTGAAAATGCTTGTAAACACCCAGAAATGTTACAAAACCTAAAAGTGATTGTTATGGTTGCCAGATATTGACATAAAAATAAAAATTTAATCTAAAGTGATTATAAAGCTTGCCAGAGATTGAGAAAATGCTCCGAAATGTAAAAAAAAATTTTTAATTATTGTTTGGGTTGCCAGAGTTTAAGAAAATGCTCATAAATGCTCCACTTTGTAAAGGCATGGTTAGGGTTGGCAGATTTTGAGAAAGCCTTCAGAAATGCTCAAAAACAAAACATAGCAGTGATGGTTTGGATTTCAAGTAGTCTATTTGAAGCATACTGTTTATCATGCAATTTTTAATGTTATGATGTAGGGATTAAATTTAATTCTTAACCATATTAAAAAGTCTTAAATTTGACCTTATGAAACCTGCAGAAACCCTGTAATAACTTGTACCCTGTGAATTGAACAAGAATAATCATATATCCTGATTTCAAAAGCTCTATGTTCCTAAGTCAACCATAATATGTAATATAATTAACCTATATACGTTATTTATTTATTTTTATATTTAATATAATTTTATTATAAATGTCACCTACAAGCTGCCAGTGTTCTTGTACACTATATTGAAGACCTAGGGGGGTGAAGACCTAGAGGAGATAAATCGTCAACGTGGAATTAAATCTGAAATGTTGGTCAAGTTCAGTAGTGTGTATATTTAAATATTCTGACTCGTTGACATGATGTTTACACTACATAATGTGTTTTGTTAATCAAATTACAAATAAACAAAATAAATACAAATTATTGTAAAAATTCAAACAAAAAACTTTGAAGCTCAATAGCTCAAAACGCCTCTAAATGCAGACGGGGGGTATTAAATCAAAGAACAGTGAAATCATATTTGTTTACTAAACATTCAGTTCCTGGAAGAATTAAATAAAGCAAGTCAATTGTAAATTGGCAAATAATGAATAATGTTAATGGACAAACAATATAATATGCATGAAAGAGAAAATCTAAAGCCAAAAACAAATGAAGCAGATGGTTAAGATGGTTGCTTTCTTTTGTCAGAGCAGATCATATCAGAAAGGCTTAGTTTTGTACAGTTGCCAAAGCTCTGCTCTGTGTAATGCAGTTTTGAAAGATGAAACAGCTTGATATGATGCTGGTTTGATAGGATGCGGGCAGGTGCTTTCTGCCGCATCGTGCATTCATTTATGCTGGATGGTTTAATGCATTTCTCCACTGGTAGAACTTCATTCATGCATTCAAACTTTTGTATTAGTAACCTCTTTTGATACCTCCACAACAAAGAAACTGTAACAAAGAAACTTCCTAACTGTAATTGGAAATACTTCCGACAGCTCTGTAACAAGCTATTGAGACAGCAGTCCCAAAAGCCTTAGCTACCTCTGAGTGAGAGAACATTTGTCAATGTTTGTAAAACAGAAGATTTATTATTCTTCCAAAAGAAAACACCGCACAAACTAGTGTATTTTACAATCCCAGAGTAAAAAATGTATTAAGTCACTGTTTTATGAAACAATTGCAACAGTATTTGGAGTTATTTACTAAAAATGGTTAACACATGGGTATTTTAGCTAATAAGCAATTTAGGGTATTTCTGTCATATGCTTTGGTCACACTGAAAATTAAAAAGTCTGCATGTACCACATTGAATATTTTGATCAGCTACCAAAAATCTGCCCAGTTAGTGCATCCAAACAGGTGGAGCATTAAAGAGGGGCCTCAGTCGCTATTCTTCTTGCTTTCAAAAAAGTCTCTTCTAAGTTCCTCTTCTTTCACCACTCTCCAATTACAAATGTAGTAGCACTTCACTATCTTTTCAGTTTAAAATAAATATGCTTTCGTTTGACTTCTTTAATGCTTGATTTTATTAAACGTACTTTCTTTTTTAATTCTTAGTTTCCAATGTAAAGCACTTTGGATTACCGTGTATGAAATGTGCTATATAAATAAACTTGGCTTGGCTAAAGCTAATATAGTGACATTAAGTTCCCACTGTGAGTAGAAAACTCGAAACTCACCAGATGCTCTTCCTCTTCACAGACTCTCCTCCAAGAAAATCTGTTTGATTTTTGTGCAAATGAAACCAATGCAGATGTCCGTTCATACTTTTTTTGTTAAGACTTAGTCTAGAGAAAACTGACTGGCTGAAAACTGATTGGCTGAGGAAAGTAGATTTCTGCCAAACATCAAGAGCTACAACACAACGGCAGAAGTCATCCAAATATTACAAAACTCCAGTCTAATCTCCAACCTAAATCACCGGAGTTATTGAAACAATTGAGAAACTGTCTTTGCGATCCATACTTTTTTCATTCATGAACGGATGGTTGTGCTGGTGGTTCTACACTGTTATGATTGGAGTCGTGAGTATTACAGTGATTTATGATGAAATCCTGTCGACAGCACTCTGTGACTCGAGCCTAATGACTTGAAGAACTAATGACTAGATTATGACTGCTGCGCTTACTTTCTCCATTCATCTCTGATTCTGCCCTAGTTCCATCAATTTCAGCGTAAATCTGATTTCACCAGATAGCGCCCCTAATCTTTTTCAAGATGATGGAAACTAGAAATCCATAAACTTAGTGCTTAGTTTGCATGAGTGATAAAATGAATGAAGCGGATGGATGAATCAAAAATGGTCTGAAATAGAGGTCAACCAATACAGTTTTTTTTTTCCTGGTTGATAGCTGACATTGTGTGCTGCCAACTCCAGAAATTTCATAAAGCTGTAGTGTGGATGTTATTATGGAAGACAACTTTAATAGTGAAATATGATCACTTGTTGTTTTTGTTTTTGCTCAATCTGGAGTGCGGAAAACACATCTTTGGGAGGGATTGTTGTAAACAGCACAAAATGCAAGGTGATTCAAAGACTATTTTTACGAAAAACATTGCATTTTCAAAGTTATAAACAGTGCAGCGCAAGTATAGAGGGCTCAAATATTGACTTTAAGTGCTATAATAAGGGCATAACGCGGGACCTTTCATTTATTTGGGTTTAATCATGTGTAAGAATTCAATTATTAGTCTTGTGAAAATGTCCTATCCACACATTTCTTGTTTTATTTTTTAAATCCCCTTTTGATTTTCCCATGTTATCACGTCAGAATGTGAGGTCGCATCGTGTGAATCTCATTACTTTTCTCAACGATGAAATCGTTCTGCAGAGCTCAATAGCAAGACAACTCTTTAAAAACATATTGGTGTCAAGCATACCTTCTGTCGAGCAGTCTGTTGTAGAGCTAAATCTTTAGTTGAAGACAAATAGAAGTTCTTTAAATTAAAAGTAAAGCTTGCTGCAGCCTGTTGCAACGCTGCTCCTCTCCTATTGGAGGAGAGTCATGGTGATGTCATCACTGCATATTTAGTGCTTGATTATAATGGTTTTATCTTTTATTTTCTATTTGAGTTGGGTTATCTAGACAGAGTGTGTAAACGTTTTTATTGTGTGTTCAGTGGGATGCCTGTTAAAAAGCAGAGTTTTTTTTTGTTACACACCATCCCCAATTATGGTGTGTGTTTTGGTCCAATACTTTGGAGGAATTTATCTAAATGATTCTGCGAGGAAAGGAATGGTTCATGTGTGTGTAATTTTAGATTTTTGACTGCCTGATGAACGTGGGCCTACTTTATATTATTATTAATATTTCTAATCATATGCCACTGATTGTAAATATTTTGTGGGTTAAGTAGAAAGTTGGAATATTGTGGAAACCAAGCAAACCGAAAAGACAGAATTAGGAGATGATTAAACTATTTTAAACAGTAAAGATCCTAGTCTGGCTTCTGTTAGATTAGGGTGGGCTACATTTTAGTAGTATGCATGCTATTCATTTATCAGTTATATTCCTGAAAGGATAGTCACTTTTGTACAGTTGTTTGAATGGAGAGACACAATTTTACGAAGAGCCTCTCCACTGGAGAGATCATTATACAGTGCTGTGACAGTTTTAAAACTGAAGAAAGACAACTTTAGAGCAGCATTTCATTTTTACTGTACATTTAGAGAAGTGTCTAAAAGCTGAGAATGTGTAAGCTTTGTGTATGGGGCTGTTACAACCCCTGGTGGTTGTATGTTTTGAGTTAGTTTGTGTGCTAGTAGTTTTTACTCATTCAATGACCTCACTTCCGGTTCCTGTGACTCCTCATTAACTCGGTTCTATGTTGAATTTGTTTGTATTTTGCTTGTTAGTTTGGCTTTGTTTGATTATTTAAACATGCTTAGTCCTCTGACTCTGATTTCCCCACCGTGTTTGACTGATTCAACACTGTTGCATATTTATTTGTACATATTTTGCAGTTTTAAGTCGGGAGTTGAAAGTTAGTGTATTGTGTGTGTGTGTGTGTGTGTGCGCGTGCGTGTGTGTGTGCATGCATGCAAGTGTGTGTTTTTAGAATTATTACAGTCATGTGTTAAACTTCAAGTCCTGAGCTAATTGGTGTTCACTGTGTGTTAATTGTCGGGTGCCCTGTAAATAAACTCACTTGATTGAAAAACAATTTTTTCTCTGTATAGTGGTGTATTTATGCCTGCACCCTAGACCAAGCAGAATTAATATACAAATCCCCAGCTTTCCAGGGGATTATGGTAACAGATGATAAAGATGCAGATGATGGAACAAACAGGATACATGGACAATAGACAATACAGACACAGGGAAATTATAGTCCTTTTATATGAATCTAATATGGTTGCTATTGGATATTCACACAATGAGATTGCTAGTATTCAGGTAATGCCAGGGGCATCGCAATGGTGGGGAATAGGGATGTTTGAGGGTTAATTACTCTCCATAATTCCTTTTAATGTAGTGAATTCTACTCCAGCTCTTTGTCTGCCGCACTCCCACCACTTTAAATCTACTTCTTAACTAATGCAGATTACAGAAGAAAGTCAGTTGGTTAAATGACCAATAAGCAGTCAGAAAACAGTATTGTCTTGCATTTGATTGGCTTAGCTCTGTTGTTGAAAGCTATCAGTTTCCTTGCATTGAAAAAGCTTTCAAGAGGGTTTTAAAAGTCAGCTATTATTTTTGGTACATTTTATAAAAATGCTCTTATTTATACATAGTGTTTACCTCAATAATAAAGTAAAAATAAAGCAAATAACAGCTGAATATTGAAAGAGTACCTTTAGAAGTAGAAATTCTTCTTTAGTAGAAAGCACAAGAAGGTTCAGAAGATAGTGATGAAACACCTTACAGGTCAGACTTACTTACATTGGAATTACATTTCTGTACATTTTTGGTTAAATGTAAAAGTTTATGTAAATTAGCTAATATAATGCATGTAAATTCTTATTTCACCCCTTTCCGAACAACACATTTTTAAAAAGCTTGCCATGCCATCGGGTGATAAAGATCGTGAATGATCGAGTTCAGGTGAGAACCCGGTATCGATTTTATCAGATGATGCTAATGGATCTCTTATAGCATGGGGTATATAGAGAACTTAACCCAACCTCAAAACAGTTAAATGAAGGAAAAAAAGGCATTTCTTCAATCAGGTGCACTTTTGCCTTGTGAAGACAAAAAAAAATTCTTTTTTTTTTGAATGTCACATAATGTATGCATGTGTGTGACTGGTGGGGTATGTTTGGTGCTGGACAGGAGGCCGTTGGCTCGAATTGACAACCACATCCTGTTAAGGCAAGCTGAGGGCAAACAAATTAGCTTATAACCACCAGAGTATGAATGTGGAATGAATGAATAGTGCTCTAAAAATTGTAAAGTGTCTCTGAGTTCTGGAAAACACAATATAAATTGAACGCATTGTTATTATTATACAACACAGTTTCATAAGTTGAAACAATTGATACATTTTTTGAAAGGGAGTTACGGTGGTACAGTGGTTAGCACGATCACCACTTTAGCTAACAAATTTATGTTACAAGAACGTTCTGGGAACGTTACCGCTAACGCTCCATAAACGTTAGTTTGTCCAGTTTCTTAATGTTATGCGAACATTATCCCAACGTTATTAAAAATGTTTTTTAGAACATTCTCTCCACTTCTGTATAACAAATCATTTAACAAAAAACTTTCTGCTAATGTTCTGAGAACATTGTTCCCAAAACATTTGCTTTCAACATTATGAGAACATTCATAACTCATAACAAAAAACATTCTAGGAACAGTTTAACATTATTAGAATGTTACTAGAACGTTCTTTTGGAAACACCATGGGCTAAAAATTAGACAACCTTTAATGTTAGCGTATGTTATGACAACGTTCTCTGTTAGCTAGGTCTCAGCAGGAAGGTTACTGGTTTGAGCCTTGGCTGGCATTTCTGTGTGGGTTTACTCCGGGTGTTCCAGTTTTCCCCACAAGCCCAAGAACATGCAGCTCAAGTGAATTAGATGAGCAGATTGTCCCTAGTGTATGAGTGTGGGTGCGTGTGTATAGATGTTACCCTGTGGTGGGGGGTTGCAGCTGGAAGGTCATCTACTGCGTTAAACATATGCTGAATAAGTTCATCCTGCTGTAGCGACCCCAGATAAAGGGTCTACGCCAAAAAGAATGGATGTATCTGGTTTTAGAGTACAAAATAAGATAATACCATAAATTGCTCAAATGTAATATTTGTATTGATCTGCAATTGTCATTTACACCACATCTCAAAGCACAGCTGTAATTTAAAGGAAAGCATGGTTGAAATGACCTGTGGTGGGAGTTTTATAGTTTTCTTTTGTGAAAAAAAAAATTACAACGGATTACAGATTAGCTTTTAAATAATTGTTAGCATTTCATGTATTTAAAATTCATTAATTTACCTTACATTTCTGTTTTTAAAACACATTTACCCTGATTTTTCCTTCATTTGCTGGAGATCAATCGTTAGTTTCTCTTCATGTCCAATCAAGGAAACCACCAAAACAATCTTACACAAAAACTTTTTAAAGGGACAGTACTGTGTTGTGATGGAAAGGAAGAGAATACATTGCGGCAGCAATAAGTTAAATAAAATGTAATATTAATGCTAGTGTTACACTAAATGGTATAATGTCATACATTAAAATCATATTTGTAAACTGTACTGTCTTGATGGAGTTTACAAGCTTGGGTGCTCAACAAGGAGAAAAATGTGGAAAATGTTGACACATATGGACATCAAAAAGAATTAAAAAATGAAAAGGATAGTAAAAAGGTGAAAGGTGGTTTTATTGCAAGTTTGACAAAGAAAGTGGATGTTTTTTAATCATATGTATTTTTTTAATATGGCTAAAGAACATAAAAGTGCACCTGATTTGAAAACACCCTAAAATGAAATAAGCCTTCATTATAGTTGCTTTGTTTTAAGTGTAGCTTAGTATGGTAACCTTTTCTCAACATTCGCAGAAATAAACCTCACCCCATTACACCACTCTCATCTGTCATCCACATACAGTATAGATCCACACGCCACAGTAGTAATCATTGACCTCACAGTGGACCGATGTCCCCTGCCTAAAGTGAAATTCATTTACACTATAACAGGGTTCAGATGAGGTTAAAATATTCATCCCACTTAAAGTATATGGCCTAATAAAATCCCTCTGTCTCACATCCAACCTGGCTCTTGGGCTTTGCGAGAGCATCTCAATAGAGCAGATGCGGCTCCATGCTGCTCTTGCTAAACGCAACAATGAGCGAGCAAACAGAGAGGAACTTGTGCAGCACAAAGCCTTTTTTCTGTAATGGATTTTTAAATAGAGGGGGAAAAGCATCTCCAGCCCCATCACACGGCTGTTTATTCATGGTCTTAAACTGGAATAACTTAATCCAGCATCTTTAGTGAAGATTAGAGTAGATTTGCTTCAATTAAAAACAGACTTCGCGCCACACAATCAATACAGAACCCCCTGGCAAATTGTTGTAGCTTTATAGAGATTTCTTTTTGGACTGCCTGGAAACAATTACATCGACTAGATATGCATCTGAATGAAGAGACAATTCAAATATTTGTTAACTATTTTAAAAAGCACAGGACAAAAAGAATGAAACGTGTACGTCATAGCAAGCTACATCATAGTCTGGGCTTGGTTAGGGTGTAGACTGTAGTAGACTGCATACTATCCATTTATCAGTTATATTCCTGAAATGAATAATGTCACTTTTGTACAGTTGTTTGAATGGAGAGACACAAGGTTACGAAGAGCATCTCCACTGGAGAGATCATTATACAGTGCTGTGACAGTTTCAAAACAGAGCAAAGACAACTTTAGAGCAGCATTTCATGTTTACTGTACATTTAGAGAAGTGTCTAAAAGCTGACTCCATCAGCAACTAATCACCTCCAGTAGACATGCACCAATGTTCTCCCACTTTACCAGCTCTCACAGGTAGACTAAAATAAAACTACAAATAGATAAATTAAAAAATCTTTTGCAGATTTAAAGGGCCAAACATTATTGGATTATAATAATATGTGATATTTATCTTTTGCCTCTCATGAACATACCAAGCAAAAGTTTAGTTTCGTAAAATGATTTGTTATATTTATTATCAAAAGTCCCAAATTGGGAGCGTCAACGATTCATGCTGTTTTAGGGGCGTGTCTCCTGTTGGCGCCTGCTCTGGAGACGAATTAAGAGCGCAAGGAGCAGCATTGTGATTCAACCATATATGTACAAGCCTCTGCAGCTCATCTGTGGGTAGATGATGAAAACTTTGGTGTTGAGATGTACATCCTGAAACAGAGCAAGTTCTTTAGGAACATTTGTTCTAATCCTTCAATTGATTCGCACGGACAGATAATGGCAGACCTAATGTCTCTGTAAACTGAAACTGATGATTGGTAAGTTTATATGCTTTCAATCAATATTCAAAAATTGGTAAATCATGTTGTGATAAAAAAAATTCGATCGGTTAAAAATAGCTCATAATTTCTGCCCCATTTAACTTTTGCAGTAAAGACTCAATGAAATTAAACCTCTCTATTGAAGTGAAAGTGACCAGTTGGTAAGATATGGAGTAACCCATACCAAGAATTTGTGCTCTGCATGTAACTCATCCCAGTGTACACACACAGGAGTGAAAAAACACACCGTGAACACTCACCCGGAGCAGTGGGAGCCATGGCTGCAGGGCCCGGGGAGCAGTCGGGAAACTGGTGCCTTGCTTGAGGGCTCCACAGCTGTGGTTGTTGAAGATGGGAGAGCAAGTGTTTCATCACTCACACCACCTTCAACTCGATGGATCTGGGGTTCGAACCTGCAATGAACATACCTCTGATAAACTTCACATTTAACAAATAATCAATTTTTTGCATGTAAAGGAGTAACTTCCCATTGAAAACCTACTTTGTAAATGTGTATTTTGCTTCTTTAAAATTAAAACTATATCTCAGATATGACAGTGGTATAGCAATGTGCTTCTGCACTGCCCTATTTTGATGGCCCTGCACACTTTTAGCACAGTGTCAACGTGTAGGCTTTTGCACCTTTTCTCTTTTGGTCCCCTTGAGCTTTCTAAGACTTGACCAATGTCATGGATGGACAACAGATGAACATGATGTTGAGACAGTGTTTGCGTGCAAAAAAATTGCTGATGTCCCCCTCCTCCAACATCCACCATCTTCCCAGACACCATATGCAATGGCAATTTTTGTCAAAATAAAACAGGCCATGATTGTGGACACAAATTTAGGATCCTCTCTATGATTCAGATTGAATTAGCATTGAAAGTGTACTACAAAATACTAGGATTTTAGTAATCATACTGAAGGAAAGACGCATTTGACTTTTCCTCACAAAGAAAAGGTCAACCTATAAATGTAATGGCAGTTTTATTGGTAGCCCGATGATACTTCCTTTAACAGAAGCTTATATTCTCAGCTAATTCGTAAAAAGGACGCCTGAGAGCTAAAATCTTGGTGATCGAAAAGGGGTCAAATAATATATACCTAATATTTGTGCAAATCAGTTTAAACATAGGCGTCACGGTGGCGCAGTGGGTAGCACAGTCGTCTCACAGCAAGAAGCTCGCTGGTTCTAGGCTCGGCTGGGGCAGGTGGCATTTCTGTGTGGAGTTTGCATGTTCTCCCCGTGATCGCGTGGGTTTTCTCCGGGTGCTCCGGTTTCCCCACAAGAACAATTGCCCATAGTGTTAAAGAGTGAATGTGTGTGTGAATGTTTCCCAGCGATGGGTTGTGGCAGGGAAGGGCATCCGCTGCGTAAAACATATGCCAGTGAGTTGGCGGTTCATTCCGCTGTGGTGACCCCGAAAGGGAATAAAGCTGACATGAAGATGAATGAATGAGTTTAAACATTCTGCTCTTTCAAAGGCAGGGACCAGTTCATGAAATGAAAATCCTGAATTAGTGGAGGTCAAAACCTTAATTGATTCACTGTAAATAATTTCTTCATTGTGGGGGAAACAGCATATAATTCACCCAATCACCTCAATCAGTTATTGACACTAATGTCTAACTCTAGCCAGTGGCCTATTGATTTTGACCAAAGGCTTTAAAAAGCTCAATTTTAATAATGTGCTTGAAATCATTCTCTCTGTAAGAGTCTACTTAATATGATTCAGTGTTTATACTGCGAATTCAATGTAACAAGTTTCTCGAACAAACCTCCAGGGGGAACAGAAAAGGCTGAATGACGACCTATGCTATGAGATCAATACTAATGTCAGCTATTGGATTGGCTCAAGTCCCTCAGGACCAGTGTGCGATTGGCTACTTAAACCAAAATGATTTGTACATATCCACACCGCCATTTTAAGTGACATAGTCGCCTCTGGAGCTCACCATATCTATATCATGTCCAGTGCACAGGCAGGTTGAATGCATTTACCGATACTAAGCCCCTGGAGCTCTATCATGAGCTTCCTTAAACTGACAGTACAGTGGTAAATCCACCAGCCGAAGGAACTCAAGTTAATTTCTCCACTCTACTGAGCCAGTCCATACTGAGTGGAGTGTAACAGTCTAGTTATTGAAATCAATAGCAATAACTGCAATTCCTCATCCTCTGAACGGATCCGTACCAAATCGATGAATATCAAATTACACCCTGCCTATAGTGCATAATTTCCATCTGAGAGACAGAGATCAAGAACTTGCAAGAATATAGATCGATTCTTATTAATGATGGCCGTTTGACATTGATTTACAATTCCATTATTCAGGTTGGCGTCACGGTGGCGCAGTGGGTAGCACAGTCGTCTCACAGCAAGAATGTCGCTAGTTCGAGCCTCGGCTGGGTCGGTTGGCATTTCTGTGTGGAGTTTGCATGTTCTCCTCGTGATCGCGTGGGTTTACTCCGGGTGCTCTGGTTTCCCCACAAGTCCAAAGACATGCGATATAAGTGAATTGAGTAAGAACAATTGTCCATAGTGTTAAAGTGTGAATGAGTGTGTGTGAATGTTTCCCCGCGATGGGTTGCGGCTGGAAGGGCATCCGCTGCGTAAAACATATGCCAGAGAGTTAGCGGTTCATTCCGCTGTGGCGACCCCGAAAGGGAAGAAAGCGACATGAAAATGGATGGATGGATTATTCAGGTTTTCATTTAACCATCGCAGCACACATGCTAAGGTGTGGAAAAAGTAAATGTAGTTTGTAGATTTGTTCTTTTTGTAGTTTGAGATTAAAAGATGAAAGATTAAAAGTGTAGCACTAGCAAAATGTAAACTTTTTATTCCCAAAACATCAGGAAAGCATCAAGAAAACACAATCCTGTTGAATTGTTGTTCAGTCAGTTTGTATTTAATAGTGATGGGAAGTTTTGTTAATTTTGGTGACTAATATTTTTTGACTCTCGTTTACTAAACAGAACTAGTCTTTGAACAATTCCTTCTTTTCGGTCATCCATAAATAATTATTTCATTAATTCCCTTGCAAGATTACTTGCAAACAGTTATGACAAAGACCCCAAAACCGAGCGAAATACAGTAATAAGACAAATTACACTAGGTTTTCTGCATCTTTTGATAATCAACACACTCTAGTAAACACCTTTTCTGATACTTCCAAACCATCAAGATTTGCTTGCTTGTTTCAGTAAAATCCATTATGTATCCACCGTGTGCAGTAAAAAAAATTGTTTTAGTTTTAATTTCGAGAAATTCCACCACAAACCCCATGAAATACCATCATACGAGCGATTCAAATGAATAAAATGTCTCTAACATCTGGGTTCTGCATCAATTTAACAGCAAAAACGATAAGAATAAGTTGAAGATCGATTCAATGTATTTGTTCTTTTTTATTTCTGTCTCTGGGTTCATTGGGAAGCAATCGTGGGATTGAACGAGATGCTGAGAACGAGTTGTAAACTAGAAAGAGTAGTTCCCCATGAATCACTATACAGATTTGTTATTTTTGAAAGAATCCTTCAGAGACAAAACATCACTTGTATTCAAGCATTTGTAATCCCATGGATCAAATTAATTTACTTATAGATCATATGGACTTTCTGTTAAATGTGTATATAGTAGCAGTCAGGGATTGTTTTCTATGTAATTTGATTATATATCAAGGTTTGATTTCGATGTCATTTAAGGATTTTTCTGCCATTGCTTCTATGTAAACTCTCTCTGTGTGTTCCTCATCCAGGTCTTCTGTGGTAGATTAGCTAAGTTAACTTGCATCTTGTGGTACCATGTTAGAAAGATATAAGTCCTTCACTAGAGGTCTCATTCACTGTCCCAAGCTGGTAGAATAATCTTGGGACAATTAAAGGTTAAGAGCCATCGAGGGTTATCTGAATGCATATCTTTGCAAAGAGCAATTTGTAGGCTTGACGTACAAGTAAATTTTCATTTAGAGTTCATTTAGAGTTTTTTTTCTTGCTTGTGCACCCCATATGTATATTTGATCATCTTGGTATTGTTTTGGACAATTATTTTTGCTTCTGGGTCCACTCTGTGCGAAGTGAAGGAATTACTAATCCGAATCAGCATTTGAACATTAAAGTATCCTGCTTGTATCATCTGTCGGAGCTGATGGCATGTAGAAAGTTGAATCCCTCACCGTCCTGGTAAAGGAACAGGCACAAACACTTGAGTCTGAAAAACACCAATTCCATAGATCGTGGGTTCTCCTGAAGAATCTTCTACCTTGTCACACTGCTAGGCTTTTCTCACACAATGTAGAATTATCTTGCAAATGAAAAACACTGCCTTGCTATGGGCACAAGGAGAACCAACACCTGCACCTGTGAAAGAGAAGCACAACTAAACAGTGTGAATAAAACCCCAATCATCGTTGTACCAAATCTGAAGGCATTCTAAATTTCTGCAATGACTACAGGAAACTGGATGTGGTGTCTTTTGTTTGACAGCTAGCCAATTCCTGGATGTACCAATTATTGGATTGTATGGTTAGCAGTAGAGACATCCCCACATTAAATCTGACCAAGGGATACTGAAAGGTCCCTACAATAGGTTCTAGCTGCAGACAGTCTCAGGAACATATTTTAACACGTGTGCTTTCAGCCATGCAATCTCAGACCTACTGATTTGGGTGTAAGAGAGACGTAGTGTTACTTCCAAGCCATTTATGGCTCACTAAGGTGATGCAACATCAATGAAACTATGTAATAATAATAATAATAATACATTTTAATTCAAGGCTTCTTTCTCGACAAACCAGGCAATATATAAACAAAACAAGGATAAAAGACAATATAATACAAATAAAACAAAGACAAGATTAAGTGGGGTAACAAGATCAAGAAAAGATCTTAAGTTTGGATTTAAAAATTTATCAAGTTTCAAGGTTTCGAATGTCAGTGGGGAGTGAGTTCCAAGGATGGGGAGCAGTGCAGCTGAATGCCCTGATCCCCATGGTGCTGAGGTGAGCAGGAGGAACTGTGAGGTGGATTGAAGAGGAAGACCTGAGAGAGCGGGCGTGTGTGGTGACATGAAGAAGTTCAGTGAGATAAGTAGGTGGACTGGATGGACTTATGGATGAACTTGAATGTAATGAGTAGGAGTTTGTACTGGATGCGATATTGAAGGGGGAGCCAGTGAAGCTGTTGCAGGACCGGAAAGATGTGGTGAGTAGAGGGAGTTTTGGTGATGATCCAGGCAGCAGAGTTTTGTAAAAGTTGTAGTTTATGAGTATTTTTTTTAGGAAGACCATATAGTAGGGAATTGCAGTAGTCAAGACGTGAGGTAACAAGGCTATTGACAAGGATGGCACCAATTCATAGACAACCCCTTTTCCTACAAAGTAAGATTTAGTTGGGGCTAAGTGTAGATTTCCATTTCAACTGACAAATAAAAAAAAATTAAGGCATTCATCTGTGTCACATTATTGCTGAGTTGAACGAGACAGCATGTGCCTTTGCATGTGCTCTGCTGATACTGCAGCAACCATATGTGAATGAGACTTGAATGTTGCAAGAACCTTCTTTCTCTCTTTGTCATGGTGTTCGCCACTATGTACAATTCCCTTCACTTTTCAAGGGGCTCCATCGATGATGATCTTTCAGAAAAGATGGCCATAGTATCAAGACCTCACAAGTTTAGATTGTGGCCTACCTGGATGAGGTTAATACAGAGAACTTGAGGGTTGAGAGAAGCATTTACAGAGAGTTTTGGGAGAAAACATACAGACTTGTCTTCCAAATGCCACCTGGATTTATAGAAGTGTTATATCTGGGTTACAAGATTGGAAGATTGAATCCAACCTCTAGACAGCAAAGTCAAAGGCCCTACGGGAAAAATCAGAAATGACCCACCAACTGACTTAAGTGACAACCTTCTTGGGATTGGCTGATGATATATTTAAATATTTTCAGAGAATGCCTGCTCCTGATGGACCTGAACAAAAACAGGGTAGCCTGAAAATGTCACATAGGCTTTTGTACAAGAAGTAGGTATCTACAGATCTCACCTCACATGTCCTGTGCTGCATTCTCTGGGTTTCAGTTGTCTCTAATTCTATTAATCTCAGACACTCTATGTCATCTCTAACACTGGTTTGGGGAACAGTCTTATGCAGCTTCATGATGCAGAGGAACATCTGGGTATATACGTCAGCAGAAAATTTAAGTTTCCAAGTAAACAACTGTAAAAGTGCAGCTCATCATGAAGTTTACATATTTTCTGTTAAGGGGATCTTTATTAGAGACCACTAACCTGGTGGAAGGAGCAAGTACTCACCTGAATCCACTCCACTGAAGATAACACAAAAAATTATCTACCACAAATTCTATATGCCACAATTAATTAAGAATGTTTACACCAGATTCCTCATCCTAGAACATCTTTCGTTAGAAACACTCACCCAATTGTTTGTGTCTCATTGTGACAGACATAACATACCTGCATCAGATCAATCAAATAGGCCCCTAACGTTGACATAATTCAATCTGTATTCAGCAGATAGAGTTAATGCAGTAGAATCCCAAACAAATGGCCTTAGACCTCAGCTGTGTTAGGCAACTCTGCACCTTAATAAAAAAATAACTCAACATGATTGTCTGTGAAGAGAAATAAGTTTTATTTCATGGTCCCTGAACCCTCCTGTATAATTTTGAAAATGAACTGACACAATCCCTATTACGCCTGCTTCATTTCATGGCTTTTTGCTTGGCTGACATTTCTGAAACATATTATTATATTATAACACTATTAAACTACAGCAGCTGAAAAAAATGTAAGTTTCTTTCAAGACTTGGATGTGAAAGAGGCAAGACCAGAAGCTTTGCTCTGGCCTCAGAAAAAAAAGCTGTTGACATGTTGATAGATTAAAAGAAGGAGCGAGCATGAAATCTTTCCAGAAGACTGCAGCCAACAAAGAAGATGCACACCCTCAATAGCCTGCCATTCTAATTGGATCTGACAGTCAAGTGAAAGATAAAAGAGAAACAAGATATGAAGCTTATGTACACATCCAATGGAGACTTTGAGCACTGTCGTTGCAGTGCATTAGCAACCTTGGAGATATCTAAAATCTCATCAACTTTAATCAAATGACAGAGCACACAAGCATACAATGCACGGCACATGGGGGAAAAACAGGCACATTTGTTAAGGTTAGAAGAGCGGCGGCTGGGGTTTATGGATATTGATGCTGGTGGAATTGCGTGTCAGAGCAAAGCAGAGAACTCACAGAGAGAGCATCATTCATCCCAGCGGCCTCTTATACACACACTGAATGAGGTGCCAACCTGTGTCATTCAAAGAGCCATTTCTGTCCACCTCGCTCTATTGTCCTCTGACAGAGAGAGAAAGAAGTGTGAGGGCTGCGCGTGAGAGAACGTTGGACTGCAGGGAAAAAAACGAGCAAAGAAGAAAAAACACGACAAGAAGAGTAGACGAGGGCAGGAGGAGGGGCAGACATTCATCAGTAACTCTTTTGTCACTTCTAAAGCTAGAGTCTGGATAAAGCATAGCTTGTTGCTTTTCCTCACTATAGGCAATGAGAAAGAGAGACAGTGAGCTTTAGACGTGAGAGATCTGACAAGAGCAGAAACAAATATACACAGGATTGGAACTAGAATATCTATACAATTACTTTCTGAAGCCAAACTTCCAAGTAAATAATAATAAATATGAATGCAAATAGTAATTGCCAGGGATCAAGCAGTTAAAGGTGTTTCAGAAGGCAGTTGTCTCGTGGATAAGGAGATCGGCTTGTGATCAGAAGGTCACGAGTTCAATAACCCAGATCCAGAGTTGAAGGTGCTGTGAGTGATGAAACACTTGCTCTCCCATCTTCTACATCCTTCATAACTTGTCACTTTCACTTCATGAGAGATTCCCATAGAGTCATGAGTCATGGAGGTTTAATGGAAGCAAATGTCCTTGCTGTAGTGATGCTGGAAACACTCTTTCTTCCTAATATTGGCATTGCCCCCCATAGATTGTAAAATAATTTCCTGATTTCAAAAGGAAATTTATGGTTCCCAATTTAACAGCATACTGTATTTCTAATTCTACCCAATGGAATTATCCTATATGAATTGTAATTTCAAGGTGTGCACAGAGGCACAAATTGGTTTATATAGTATACCGTAAAAAAAAGGTATTACGTAATACATATTATTAGTATGTATGTATTATATATTATTCATATGTTACAACTGGTGTAACACAGGGTTCAATCCTGGACCTACTGTTGTTTCTCATTTATATCCTCCCATTGGGTTACAGCTTTTGGCATCCAGATCTATATATCATCCAAGGCCTCTAGCTCTTAACCTTCACCAACTATAACTGGGGTCTGAGCAGGTGCAAGTACTGTCTAGCTTTTCTTTTCAAAAATTAAAAAACAAACACCATTAAATTACTACTCCTCCAATAGTTTTGTTTGTCTTTTCAATTTTCAAGAGTTCAGGAGTTAGTCTGGTCCAGACACTCTCATTTGAAACTCACATAAGCCCTGTCAGTCAGTCTTCGCTTCACCAGTTATGAAAAAAACGGTTTTGTACCTCACTTACTTAATGCTGAATGCTATAATTCTCTCTACACTTGATTAAACCAACAACTTGCCGCATTACACCAGTCCTGCAAAAATTTCACTGGCTTCCTGTTAAGCAGAGCATTACCGTCAAAGTGCTCATGTAACTATTTCAGACAACTACAATTGATCGGATCATGTTTTTGCCTGAAGCTCCCCCCATTCACCCAAAATGGCAATGGATGGGAAGGCCTTTAGCTATGAGGCTCCCATGCTCCGGACCAAGCTTCCAGGCTGGGTCTGCAAAAGTCCTTCACTTCTTTAAATTCTGTTGTTATTCTATATTTATGTTTACATAAAAATACAGGAAGGTATTGTTATTATTTTGGGATTCATAGTATGATCAAAACACCAGGGTAGCTCCAAAGATTGCAATGTATCTTCAGGTGACTTTTTGTGATGGAGCTTTGTTGAGAAACCCTAGTGAATCTTTGACACTTTTCTATTCTGTGACATAGGAAATCTTTTGTTTTAATATTCATCTTCATTATAATTTCCCTTTGTTTTAAACATGAACTTCAGGCCCGCCGTATATTTGAGTAAGACCTCACATGCTTCATCATGTCAGCTGCACACCCTAGATCTCTTTTTTTTGCCTTCATGCAATCATATGGTGGTGTCCATCAGCACACTGAAGCTGCTGTGATGGAGTGTACTTGTTGAATTATGCATACGCAATAGAGTCACAGATCACTGCGGTGCCTGCTTCTGACAGATATGAATACCTGTGAGGTGGATTGGAACTATATGAGCTACAGATCTACTCATCACCTTCCCACTCTCTCTTTCCCGCCCAGTTGGAAGATACACCTCCAAAATCAAATAATAACAATGAAGAAAGCATTTCTGCTTTCTCTGTGATCACTAAAAGCAAACGTCAGCCTTTGATTTACCAACTGAATGCACTCACAGCTCTATTCAGCTTTTCGGCAGAGTTGTTTGTATATGGAAGAGTGCCGCAGCAGCCTTTAACTTTAGGGTTCAAAGAAAACAATGAAGATGTTGATTAAATATAATCCACATCAGTCAAACAGACCAACGTGGCTAGCTTGGGCCCCTGGTAGAGGTTTTTTACCTGATAAAAATGTGCAGAATGCCTACTGTCAGGATTGCTGTTGGCCTGTTCGTTTTTACTTCTATGAATACATTTTTAAAGATATGAGTTAGCTTTCATAACCATTTGTTTTAAGCCTGAATTTGTTAAACCAGAAAGTTTAAACGGAAATGTTTACACCAGGGAGATTAACATTTAGAGATTGGTATTTTTAAGAACACATTGCCTGGTGGATAGGGTTTTCACTTCCGCAGGTCCATGTGACCACCAATAGGATATTTAACGATTTTTAATATCACATACCAATTAAAAGACTGCCATAAACTGAACAGAACAGTTGTGTAGGAGGCTAAAATTTGGTTATGTATATGATATGGCAAGATTGAGCACTGCATCAAGACAAATATTAGTTGACTACTGTTGAGTGGGCTTTAGAGCTTTTAAACAGATGTAATTTTCCAACCTTTATTGAACATTTAGCACATCCTCATGACAATGAGAAAGTCATACTATAGTATGTCCTGTAGAAGAACAAAAGAGGACACCTCAAATTAGGGCTGAACAATTAAATAATTTTTTATTGTGATTTATATTTCTGGATTTGACAATCCTAAAAGCTATATAATAAAAATGATTATGTTTAACATTCATTTTATTTCTGTATTGATGTGCATTGAGGCATCCTTACATGGATTTTCACTCGCAATATTCTACCGCAGCAGCAGATCGATGAATCTAGGAAACTAGTTATATGTTACCAAACACAATAATGTGGATAATAGCAGGGAGGACCACTCCATACTCTAAAAATGAACAAAACTATGAGTGTTATCGCTTATATAAACGGTTTTGTAACAATGCACCCTTGATTTTTCCTTCAGAATGTTCACACAAATCATACTGGCTCAGATAAATTCTTCTTTCTGCACAATACACATTTGCACCGCTCAGAAAGAGTGAATGAAACACTGTGCACAAGTTTATTTACCAGAAATTAGCCCAGAAAACATACGCGAATTTGGCGACAGTGTGATAAGCTTACTGGGTGAGCTGTGAATGGAAGGGCCTCAGGGCCAAGAGCTATTTAATTTGTCAGTGACGGGTCACTATTACAGAACTATTGGTGAACACCTCCAGGTAGTCAAACACAGAACTTTAAGTATAACACATATTGCAAAGAAAATGTTTTATAAATCGTCTCTTTTTTTCTTGCAAAAGGTTGTGACAGCGTTGCAATTTAGCAGGTGCTAGCTTGAATGCAACTGAATCTTAGGTAGGAATCTAATACATGCTGGTATAGAATAACTACGTATTTGTGGTATTCAGATTTTTTATTTTAGTTTTAAATAAATAAAAAAACTAAATTCTAATAAAGAAACAGCAATGTATATAGATGTAATAACATAAAGTAGGCCTGACTGAATCAATAAAGGTGATTTGCAGAAATCAAATGTGTTCCCACACCTCATGACTCACATGCATTCTTCCTCTCTTTCGCTTTCTGCCACTCTGGCAGGAAATTTGCTCACTAGATGAACGGACGAGGGTCAAACGCTCACCTGAACCTCACCAATTAAGTTTCAATGAGAGTCTCTTATCAAATTGGCTTTTATAGTCAAACTCTACAGAGAAAAGTGAGAGAGGGCGAGAGACAGGGAGAAGGGAGAGTGAGAGATAGAGTGAACGAGAGAGAAGCAGTCACAGACGTTTAAAAAATGTGCCACTTTCAGATAAAGCTTCCTTTATACACAGGCAAGCTTCTGATGAATACAGAAGCCTAATTAGACTAAACGGCATTCACAAAGACCATGCTGGAATACAAAATGGGCTGAATGTGTGTGTGTTTGTGTGGGTGTGTGATGTGAGTTAAAGCACACACACGGGAAGGAATGAAATGTCATTTTCAGTAGCTGAACAAATTAGCCACATTGAAAGGTTTAGATGGGTTCTGTAAACACCCTCGATGATTCAAAGACACTTTACTAAACATCCTGCACTGAACTGTCAGCCAAATAACCCCATCACGCACAATGCAACTAAACATTAGGGAGAGAAATTAATTAAAAATTGCACAAACCAATATTTCAGTTGTGTCCAAACCACACTGATGACTTTCTCTAGAATCCTGAAAGAGATGGAAAAGAAATTAATACCAAGCCTTTCTGTAACACATCTCTTTCAGAGTGAGCATGAATAAGAATAATTCAATGACCTTCACACTCAGGCTGCAGGGACATTGTGAAAGTTATCACTTTACAGTAAAAAGGGAGACGCATGGGGGAATATAAGAAGCACCTTGAATTCCTACTGAAGTAAAACGTCTCAAAAGATGTTCATTCAATCTGGAGTCAAATAAATAAGACTAAAAAAAATGAAAGGAAGTACAAGTGAGATTGGCAGACCATGAGTTAACTCATTCTATCTGCGATTCTCTTTTATGCGTTGAGTTCAACAGTAGCTTGTTTTGAAGAACATTCAGACATGACTGATAAACAGAAAAACAATGGAACAGAGGGTGATGGAAGGGTTTCTGTAACCGTAGTAACCAGGTTCGGGAGCCGTGATGGAAGGGCACTTAGAGAGAATGTGGAAACCGTTTCAGGCCAAATTTTCTACAACTGCTCTCAAGCCACTAGGGCATAGGAACATCTCTAGATCACTTATAGGAAAGGTTCTTCTCAGACTTACATGACGGTTACATCAGCTTCAGATTTAGATTCTCCTCAAACTTTACAAGAAGGGTAAAACAATATGTTAAATATTGGCTACTTGGAACTACTACACATTTCATTTTTTCCCCAATGAATCTGATTCTATTTTTGAGTTCTTTATCAAGACAACCTTTATTGCAAATATAATATTGTGTTTTTCAGACAATTTTTTTTTCTTCCTGACTGTTAACAGGCAGTATGGAAAGGGTAATCTGTGGTATTTGGTTATTCTAATTACAATAATGCATCAATTATAATATTTAATTAAGTTCACACTTAAGAAAAAAGGCATTAATATACAAACATTATCGACTGGATTTATGCGTACTAGGTGTGCTGTCTGAGAGAGGGCTCTGAGTCCTAGGCTGCGTTCACGCTACAGTCCAAAGTGACCCACATTTTTTCCCCATGCATATCTGATATTTTTAGGACCGCCTAAGCAGCTCAATTACAATTTCTTTTTCAAATCCGACCCAGGTTGCTATGGTCCTGAAAGTGATACATATCTGATTTATTGTAATGGGACCTCAGTTTGAGCAGCCAGGTCACATTTATTCCACATTTATGTCTTTATTATATGGGCAGAGATATTTCTGAGTGTGAACTGAGAAGTTTAGCATCAACTCATTTTAAAAAGAAAGTAAACGCAAACGGACTAGGCTTGTTTGCTTGTTGACTTTTTTTGTTGGTGTTTTTTTGTACTTAAAAAAAAAAATTGGGGGTGTTTTTTATGCTTGGCTTTCTCACTCAAGAACTTTCCTGAGTGAACTTTCAGAACATCACAAAATTAGTTTGTCTGCAATTTTATGAAGTATTTTAGTTAAATAAACAATCAAGAAACATGCAACTGTGAATATGAGTTCTAAAATCAAGCGCTGTGTTTTGCAGACTATTTTTACAGCAATTTATGAAAGATTGGGTTGCTCCACTAATCCACTGTCCAGCTACTCTGAGCCGAGAGCTTGTGGATTTTTTCTATCATGTTCATACAATCTCATACACCTACATGCCCTCCAGAAACCTGGGCTCAGAGAAGGAACAGCGCCGTGTGGTTCCGTCCCACAAAGGCAGAAGATCTCTCAGCAGAAGCTTCTCTTTCACTGTCCCTGGCTGGTGGAACAAACTCCTGATCCAGTCAGGAAAGCAGCAACACTAACAGCTTTCAAAAAGCAACTGAAAACTCTTCTCTTCTTGGAACACTTACAATGAAAAAAAATCTCTCTTTTCCCTTTTATTGCCTTCCTGCTATGATTTATTGATCAGCTGATAAAACTTCTTGTATAAGCAACCTGAGTTAAACTTTGTAACAAAAAAAAACTGTGTAACAAATTGCATATTGTCGCTCAGCTACTGTAGGTCGCTTTAAACAAAAGCGTCTGCCAATTGCATAAATGTAAATGTTATATTATTCTTATTATTTCTGTCTGTGTTGCTGCTAGAATTTTTGAGGTTAATGTATAACGAATTGGGTTAGGTTGTCCATCAATAGATTTGACCTGAAATCTGTTAATTACTTTAAAAAATGATTCCTTTGTAAAACTGAAAGGTTATAATTTCCTTCAGTTTACAACCATGATGCCGTTTGCAATACATGACAAGAAGAACAGAATCGAGCTGCAACTAGCAGCTAATTTATCTCTCACAGATCGGTGGAAACCTGCACCATCCTCATTAATAAGCAGCCATTAGTCTTAATAAAAGGAAGAGGAGCTGTGATTCACTAGTAATTGGGTTAAGGAGTTCCTACAGGAAGGTAAGTGCAAACCCAGGAGAAACTGGCCGACAGGGATGGTGCCCTGTCAGGGACAATCTTCTACTCACTAAATAGTGTTCAGACAGGCTAGGGCGTGAAACAACCCCACATTCATCATCTTCACAAATCCAGAGCCGTGGGGCTGTCATGTGCTCATGTGCACCCACAGAGCCTCAGCCATAAATATAGCCTGTTTTAGAAGACGCAGAAGGGAATCACTCTGTCGCACACGCACATACAGTCTCCTGGGCATATGAGCTCCTTCGACATGCCAAGGGACCACGGGAGGCCATGTTGGACGAGACGACGTGGCACATGGCAACACAACACCCAGTGCCACCTTCTGCTGGGTAAAGTGTGAGAGAGAGATGGCATCATGAGCACCATTTTAAAAACATTACTATATTATTTTAAATTGTGGTGGAATTCTCGAGAGGTAAACATATAGTACTCAGAAATAAAGACAGACAGAGATTCAATCTGAATTTTCTCTTGACTTATCAAGCATAATTGCACGAACGGCGAATAATGGTGTACAGACCAGACTCTCCAACTGTAGCACTCTAAAACCCCTCCCATCTGATGAGGTGTTGTCATTTGCATGACATGTGATGATCGGACCATGCAAAGTCATGCCACGTTTCACACAATTTGCACATAAACTCTTAATTAACTATTAACTCTTAATAGCTATTTCTTAGCTTTTTACTGCAACGCTTGCTTGCGGTATTATCAACCTTTATTCAGGTAAGCCATGGGCTGCACTGCAATCTAAGTACTTGAACGTTGATGTGACTCTACACACCAGCCGGAAAAAAAACATAGTGTGTCAATGCGTCAGTTTCAAACAAATGCTTCCAGTCATTTTCTAGTTTGAGTTCTCCATCCACTCGTGCATTATCCTGCATCAGGGAGGAAATCTTGCTATTATTTCCTCTTCACACATCTTTGAAAAAAAGGAAATAACTAGAAACTGAGCTGGGGAAGCCAAAGCTGTTGCTATAAATGGTTTGTTTGCCAGGTAACAAATGGTTTGGGGTCATATTTACAGATGATTTTGCTCTTCTTCTTTTCTTCAAAATTAGGTGCAGCTGCTTCACCGTGTATCCCGAGTTCACTTGCCGTTTACTGAAACACCATCTAGTGTTCAGGAGAAGGTTTGTGCACTATAAAAGACTTCATACAGCCACATGAGGGGTGCAGCCCATGCTTGCAGCAAATGCAGTGCAGTTTATTTTATAACAATTAACAAAAAAATTATGATGAAAAAAAAAAAAGTTTTATATGAAAATGTTTAGTTTTTCCAGTGCTTGTAAAAGGTCTGCATGATGTGCACATAGTTTGTATGTACATTACCTGCAGACTGCCCTAAACTCATCTTCTACTTGTGGTCGATTCCAATTCTGTCTCTCTCCCATTCTTTGTTGTATTTTGTCTGTTATCGCACTGATGTGTTTATTGTTTATGTGGAGGGTGTAAGGTGTGAGTGGCTCCTGTTTTATTTCTACTTTCAAATAATGCAAGAGGAGGAAAAAAACATGAGACATTTGAGCAAGCCAAAATATTTGATTTTCTATTTAATGAATTCCATACTCTACACTTATTTTCTACACTAAATCTGACTTTCATATTTCTTTTGCTCACACTCTTATTCTGTATTTATTCACACATTCTTGCACAAGCTCTTATAAAGAGGGTTTATTTCAAATGAATCTGGAGATCTTCTAAAGCATGAAACCTCCATGATATTAGCGTTCCAGTTATGGGTTGCAGTCACTCTGCTGTTTTCTATGTATTAATTATTTGAGGTCCTTTATAAATACAATAATAATTCAATGATTTGCATCCAAAAATAATTACACAAGGGCATGCATATAGGAGAGAGTTCCCTTCAAACCCTTACCTCTGGCTTTAAATAACCATCCTAATATGCATATAAATCCAAAGGTCACCGAATCGTCCATAATTAACAGCATGCCTCTGTGACAGCCACGTTTCCTGTCATATTTCATGTGCGTAATCAGTTGTAAACAGCCATCAGCTGAATGTGACGCAAGCATAAAACATGTAACTCAAATCGTTAAGTCTCCTGAGATAAAAAAGCTTTAGTGCTGTTTGAGAAGATCTCATCTTGACTTTCAGAGCTGAAGTGCTTTCACATGTAATGGTTCATGTCTGGAAATCGATTCCAATTGCAATTCTAGAAAGAAAACTTGAACTGTTTTCTTTCTAACCCCCACATCCCCCGAACCACCATCCATCTACTGTGAGCCAAGAGCTTGTAGAGTTTTCAACCATGATCTGTGTTGTAATGAATGTTAACTTGGTGAACCTACTGTACTTTGTCAGGAATTGCTTCACATTCAAGGAAGCATATGATATTCGGCAACAGAGATCTTATTTAGCTTTCAAATACTGGTAACGAGCACTGAAAAAATAATAAGGTATACATTTAACATAAAGGGTAAAATGTGTTTCAAGTCCCCCTTTTAAAAGACACTTTATTACTCCGATGATATGTTGAAGCACTGTCTTTTTAAAAGGACCTCGAATGAAAAATCACACTTTTCCTGGTATTATCAGAATTCTTACTTATTAGTGTGTGCCTGTTAACACCCATATCATGATCAAAATCCATCCATGACTCATAAAACAAGTCAATTTCATAAAGATGTGTCTCTGACATCACAAGTCTTCCAATCTCGTCCACTTGTTACAATTAAAACATCACATTTACGACTCTGGTTGTAAATAATCATTTGCCGTGCACTTTAGTTTCAAGTCTTCAACTGTGACTCTTTCTAACTTAAAAGTTCTCCACCCACAGAAAAGGAATACACATTTATTTCACTTTATTGAATATTGAACTTAAAACTTTCATTGAAAGTTACTCCTATTTAAACATTTTCAAGACAGTTCAGATTCAAGTGTAGAATTTAAAACTCTTAGCATGCTATAAATAATGTTTATTAAAAAAATAATGAAGCTATTTCTTCTATATCATTAAAGAGCCACTTTTATGAAGCTTTAAAAACGACCTCTCATGTGGTAGGAAACATAGCTTCCAAGTTAAGAGAGTCGCTGAAACAAGTCCTAGTTGAAAGAAAATCTTTTAGTCTAATCACACACTCTGTTCAACCTCCCTGTTAAACTGAGAGAGGAAACCTTTTAAAATCACAATGGGGAACTTTAAATCTTGTGTAATTACATAATGCCATACGCATCTAGTCTAAAGTATTTAAAATACTCTCAGATTAACTGAAATGATGTTGGGACTGAAAACTACAAATTGCTAAATTCATATCTCAGCCCATTACTGGTCCCTAGTCTCATAAGACAGCAAGTAAGAAAGGAATCCCTTTTAGGGGAATTTTAGAGGACATTAATGTTTCATATTTCAAATAATATTATGAAGTCTTAATGGTTTCTCTTTTAATGGCATTTTACTGGATTACTTGACTTAAGCTTACAGAGCATTGGAAATAGGGTTATTCATTTTGCCATCAATGGTCTAAGAACACAAGAGGTAATAAAGCTAAGACAGGGCTTTCTAATGGTACCTCTTGTGCCATTTTACATTATATAAAATCAATCTTATAGGTCTCATGAACATCCAAAGTTAGATTTCTATTCAAAATACCAATTTCTTTATTATAACGGATTAAAAATTTAGGGGGGGAGGGGGAATAGTGCAGTAAATCATGACTTTATAAAAGATTTTTATTTATTTCATAAGGATATAAGCAGAATCAATGATGGCTGTATTATTTGACAAAGATATTTCAAACAACCGTGCTGGTAAGTTCAGTACAATCTGTTGTCAGCCTAAAGCTAAATGAAACCGAGTGTATTCAGAACTTAACTAAGTACAGGAAATGCTCTTTGTTTTCCCTGATGTGTGTTGAGGCTAAACATCTGCTGCAAGTTTGAGAGAAACCAAGATATTTGACAATGTCACCCTAGTCTGCACAGGCTCCAGTAGCTTTTAGTTTCCAATATAAAATTCACATACAAATATGCTGATATACGTCTTTAAATGGAAAAGTCCCGAGTGTTTGACCAAAATCCTGTGTCCTTTTCAAATTGCGTTGTCCATTAGTTTATCTACTAATGCAAATTTTGCTTAATAACTGCATGACACTCATTTCTTGGCAAAACACGGCACAGAAAAGAACTGATGAACAGTGTGCAAAAGCTCTCATACCCTCAACAGCCAATCACTGAGCTCATCAATTGACCAATCAGCAATCAACAGGTTACTGTTAAAATCAGAGAAAAGTTTTGAGTGCTTCATAGCACAGAACATATACATTTTACTCACGGAAAGCTAACCCATAAAGGACAAAGATTGAAAGAGTTGTTAATAGTTTGAAACAACCACCCTTCCAGCCAGTCAAAGCTGTGTTCTAAGTGATGGCATAGCCATGTGGTACTGTTTGAGTAACCACAATATTAGATAAATTGGCATGTTTAGAGTGGTAATTAAACGACTCTTAATCAAAGGCTCTAGATCCTTTTCTTCTTTATCGCACAACTACCATGCCACAAAATGAATGATGCATGTAAATACATAATTTGAAAATCATTTCAGCCATATATATATGAACTCTGTTGCACTCATTCAACCTTCATTCAACGAAGCTTTTTGTCAACATTAACAATAAGTAATTGTCACATTAGAGTGTATCTAATTATGTTGGCTAATACTGAGGTGTTGTAAAACATGCATTTTGTGGGATTAACAGATTAATGCTAAAGGGATTAGTGCAAAATAAATATTGTGATTTTGTTCCAGTTCTTAGAAATCAGCCGACTGTAAAATCTGCACACACACTGCAGCATGATTATTTAGTGCGGTTGAGGGGAAGAATAGACTATTGCAACAATTAATAAGGTCAATAATGTGTCACGTTTGTTGAGATTGAATGAGACTGGCCTGAAAGACAATTCCTATGCTCCTATAAAACCAACAATGATAATCTTCTGTAATCTTATTATTGAACAGAAGATGCACATACATGTACTACAAAGAAAAAAGCTATTGAAAAGATTTGCACTGCATAAAGGTCACAAGTAGGTGTGGACTTATTATTCAAACACTGATATTTATACTTTGTTGCCCTTTTTATCCTCAGTAGAAGCAATTGATCAATTTGTGTTAGTTCGTCATAATTTTCCAAACTCTAACGTGACCATTCCAGGATCTGGCCGCAGTATCCGAGAACACTTAATAAACGGCTTGCTGTTATTGACTTCAATTTAGAGAAAGCTGCTGAATGCTTTTCTTCCATAGAGGCCCAGAGCACCTCGGGGAAATCCAGAATTGCATTGCCATAGGAAACATATTACTGCAGGTCAGAACC
Organism: Danionella dracula; assembly: GCA_900490495.1. Classification (NCBI taxonomy): domain Eukaryota; kingdom Metazoa; phylum Chordata; class Actinopteri; order Cypriniformes; family Danionidae; genus Danionella; species Danionella dracula. The sequence goes on from UELW01000556.1 coordinate 9,883,478, forward strand.
TCCAGTTTAGAGGATTTATGGTTGAGCCCTCAATCATATTTTCACCTGTCTGGATGCTCGCTGGTCCTTGGTAGCATCTCTGTAGCTAGAAACTGGCCTCATCCATACAAACACACAGAGCACTCTGAAGGCTGAACTCGATTTAACCACTGATCTAATAGAAACACTTTTTTGTACACTGTGTGTATGTGATATCAGTCTTCCCCCAGATAAACAAGCCAACATGTGTTTTAAATCAATGCCAAATTACAGAATCGATAAATAATTTTGTTGTCCCCAAAATATTGATAATCAGCATAATACTGGAAAAATTTTAAATAACCATGGAAAATTTTGATCTTTGAATGAAGAGTAATGTAAGATACGGCACTTAGACTAACTAGTTGTGGTCTTGTGGATAAGAAGATCGACTTGTGATTGGAAGGATCCCCATGTGGTCCCGAGGGGGCCCTAAGAGGCAGCTGATAAAAACCCGACTACGCCACCCCGGTGGGGAACCCGGGGAAATACACCCCAAAGATGGAAGGCAACACAAGTTCGTTCCACCCGTGGAAAGCAAGGACAGAGAGACGTGATATGGCATACAATAAATACTATATTTAACTTATTATGAAAATAATAAAATGTCAGTTATGGAAGTTTTCGTCCCCCAAGGGGCAGTGGGAGCGGAGAGAGACGGACCCAGCTTCAGTGCACACACACGCACTGCACGCACCGTAAGTCTCACGTCACCTGTGTTCACCACACTTCACCACAACACACAACACCCCGCACTGCTTCCGCACCCGAGTCCTGGGGAGACAACAATACCACAAATATGACGACTATAGAAACGCTGCCCTCCCCCCTTCCACGGCACGAGCTAGTGCCGGTGTTCTTTAAAGTTCGTTCACAGAAGCATTGCATCCGCCCCGGCGCATCCCCTGCTGCATAATTATACAGGTGAGGTTAGGTCACGGAGCTCAGCATTCACGCATAAACTTCACTGGGTGCCGGATAAGCCCCCAGCAGAACAGCAGAGTGAGGATCCTAAAATTGAGATAAAATCAAACACTCATTCTCTTCCGCAAAAAGTATACAGCTAAAGGTGCGCAGCTGAGAACAGACAAACACTACTCACGTCAGTCAGAAAGACATGCTCTACCCGCCGACACCATTCCAGCCACCTTAGATGTTTTCTCTGCGCTAATAAAGAGCCTTAATTAGTGCCGCGAAACGGAGCTCCAGACATACAGTCTGTCCACAGTTTATCCACATACCTTGTCGCCAAGGAAACCGGAAGCGAAACGGCCCAATGGGACGCATCAGCCGAGCAAGCGAACGCATATCGGCCTTCAAAATAAGAGCGCTTATATTTGCCTCTCGCTGCCTTCTGATTGGCTAATGAGGCAAATAGAGAGCGCGTCCCAAGCTGGGAAACTCCATATTGCCACACCCACATCCCCAAAAGTTGAAGCTGGTAAGTGATGAAACACTTGCTCTCCCATCTTCAACAAACACAGCTGTGGAGCCCTTGAGCAAGGTAAGACCATGGCTGCCCACTGCTCCGGGTGAGTGTTCACGGTGTGTTTGTACACTGCTGTGTGTGTACACTGGGATGGATTAAATACAGAGCAATACAGAAATACAGAGTCACTCCATATCTGGCAAACTGGTCACTTTCTTTTCATTTCACTTTCACTGGGTGTTCAGACCATGACCAAAATTTGCATGGTTAGTAAGTAATTTAAGTGTTAAGGCTAGCCCATTATGGAATCCATGCATCAACGGCTGAGCCTCTACAACGGTTCTGGATGATGGCATTGGCCTTCATGAGGTTAAAATTTAAAAGGTACAACCTTTTCCACCATTTTGTGGCAGCATTAACCAATATGGAGCTTCCAAGAGTGAGAAAACCTGAAAACCAGCAATGGCAGTGGATGGAGTTCACCTACGGTAAAGTGTTTCTAGCGTTAGTTCAGTTTTCCTATTCCTGGTCTGAACACAAGATTGGCCAGAATTTGCACGCTTAGTCAATGATTCATGAGTCAATGGCTAGACGTTATATGAATTCTGTGCGGTGAAGGCAGAGTGAGGAGGACAAGAGCTGTGGAACTTATGGTGGTGTGGGATGGCCAATGATGAGCCACACAATGAAAATGACATCTCCGATGCAATTAATATAAGATAGGAATTAAGGGAGCAGAACAAATTCCATTGCTGTTTGTGCCCAGTTCTAGCAGGTGGTAAAGGGTGTTAAACAGGAAGAGAAATTGTTTAAATTCACAGGATATTGGGGAAAAACAACTGCTAACAGTTTTGCAATTTAAGCATAAAGATGCCTTAATTTACTGTTTTTTGGGTTCAACACAATTTTATTACACTATACATAATTTTCCCAGCGATGGGTTGCGGGTGGAAGGGCATCCGCCACGTAAAACATATGCCAGAGAGTTAGCGGTTCATTCCGCTGTGGCGACCCCGAAAGGGAAGAAAGCCGACATGAAGATGAATGAATGAATATACATAATTATCAGTTTAATTTACTATTCTGTTCTAGTTACAGTATATTTGATCTTTAATCTATGAGTTGTTAATGATTTTTGGATACCACTTTCTTTTCTTTAAAGTGTGACCATTTAAATTTACTGCATTTTCTGTTTATAGAAGGTAGATTGACGATGTTTGGTGTGCGAATCTATTGATTGAAACCTCAAAGGGGAACAAATGGTAACTGAAGAGCCTGTGGGGTCACAATATATTTTCGACAATTCACTTACTTTCTAAAAAAAAAAAACACAGACAAGTTACTTTCTGACACCTGCTTTTTGTGGCTTTGGACTATTTCTGATAAAAAGATTATTAATATGTCAAATCCATCACATAGTGTCACACATTGTGCATTTACCATAAACCAATCAGGACCTTCTTAGAGTAGTCACATGGCGGAAACTTTCAAACTAGCAAAGACATTCGTCTATGGAAATCTGAGTGAGTAGAGGGTTTCTACTATTTGTTCTTAAATGAACACTAGACACTTTCATCTCACTCGATTTTCTATAAGCCGTTAATCCCGACATGACAGGGAACCTTCTATTCTATAATAGGGAAATAGAAATAAAATGTAAAAAATTTTACTTAAAGCAAATACTTCTCTACAATTAGCTTACACTTTGTCAGGAAACAAAAAGGAGGAGCAATAACTAATATGCAGTAGTGGCTGCTGTTTATATCTAGCTGTCTACACTAGAAATGTGCTAATATAGAGTACATGCCTCTTTAAAATACTTTTGAAGCATTGCCCCATTTTACATCTACAATGAAGTTAATAAAAGGTGTATTACCTTTTTGGAATCTGTTCTGACATTCTACTGATATAATCATACAATCGTCTAGAATAGCTTATAATAGATGAATGATCCTGTGGCCACTTTTAGGCTGCCATGTCTGATGTTTGTTTAATTATGACAATATGAAATAAGCAATTTTCTTCACAATTAAAGTAAAAACCTGGAAGCAACAATGGTGTGTTTGGCAATGCCGTTCTCATCCTGGAAACAGATGGGGTATTACCTAAATGCATATAAGGATACATCTTTTATCGCACTTATATTTTTATTTAGAAGAGCAGTTAAGATATGTTTGTCTTTATAGTATTTCATTAAAACAGTTTCAGGTGTTACATTTTTATTTCTATTAAATAAACTAGTGAGTAGATTTGGTTAGGGTTGACTTTAGGTTAAGAATTTAGTATTTGAAGCATCCACAATATTTACACAAACAGAAATTGTTAATCGACTAATCTCAAGCTGCTCAAGCATCCAACTAGGTGTTCACAGAGCAGTTTTTACGTTCGATTTGCTTTTGGTGTGAACACAGCATGATTAATGCTGTTAGCTAAATTAAAATAAATGTTTTTATCCACAGCAACTAGCGGAAGGCCAACAGTAGGTGAAGTAGGCACAGTTTAATTATATGAATAAGGTTGATCATTCAGCGTCACAACAAAAGTACAACCTGCTAATTTGAGCAAATATTTTAGTGCATTCTCTCATGAAAGAATGCTATAGCAAAAATACTAAATGAAACATTTGCAGGTTTAACTGTATAAACTTAAGCTTTTCTGAAAAGTCAGGTTTTTCCCTTTCGGGGTCGCCACAGCGGAATGAACTGCCAACTATTCTGGCACATGTTTTATGCGACGGATGCCCTTCCAACCACAACTCATCGCTGGGAAACATTCACAAACACATTCATACACATTCATACACTATGGACAATTGTTTTTTTTCTCAATTGACTTATACCTCATATCTTTAGACTTGTGGGGGAAACTGGAGCACCCGGAGTAAACCCACGCGATCGCGGGGAGAACATACAAAGTCCATGCAGAAATGCCAACCGACTCAGCTGAGGCTTGAACCAGAGACCTTCTTGCTGTGAGACGACCGTGACGTACCACCGTGACGCCCTGTGTAAAAATATCCACAACAAAAAATAGTTTGATTGGAACAGCAAAAGACAATCTCTTTATTGTTTGGGTAGTTTAGTGTGACAAGCATTTACTGTCACAGCAGCATTGTTAAAATAAACTAATCAAACAATAGAACATATAGACAAATAAACAAATGAATCATTCAAGCTTTCACACATTTGACAGAAGCTTTCAACCAAAGTGACACAGTGCTTTCAAGCTATACATTTTATCACTACAAGAGTTCTCTGGGAATTGAACTCTTGACCTTGCCATTGCAAACGTCATTTTGAAGCAGCCGAGCAACAAGAACACGTTGTGATGCCCAGCGGAGGTGGAACAAACCACTCACTTCCTTTCCAAGAAAGTCTTTGCTTCCCCAGTGAGAGCAGCTCTACTGTATGATGGTTTACTTTATTAAAAACCTCTGGAAGAATGACTTAAAAGTTAAAGTGTTTTGATAACATGTCAAAGCCACAATTTGTTTTGTTTTAAAATTGCATAATGCATCTACAATTTATACCAATATAAACAATATCATCCTTTAATATTACATTTAAAATAGCCCTTTACTTGAGAAACATTGTTATAACTCATACAACCTATAAATAAGAAGAAGCTATCAATTCGATGAGATAAAAAGCAGTTTTGTAAACAGAAATGAAGAACTTCAAATAATAATCAGCAGCTCAAATATATAACAAAAAACACACCAAAGAGTACATATTTGCTCAATATTTGTCTATTTAAGCTCCTTTGAATGAGAAAATAAGAACATTTTCTTTACAAAACATTTGCAACACACATTTTGATCTCCAATTCAGTCTTGTGCGGTAGGCTCATTTTTGTAATTTTGTCGAGTTTTTAACATGGAGAGAGGCGCTGAGGTAATAGAGCTGCCCACAAAGCCATCAATCAATCAATATGTTTTTATATAGCGCTTTTAACAGATGCTTTCAAAGTAGCTCCACAAAGATCTAGTGTGGATCTGGTAGGGTAAATATTTGTGGAGTGAATGAATACTGCTCTGATGATTGTCAACCTTGATAGCCTAGGGGTCAGTGAACATGACAAGGCATGATATGGGTTTCTCCCATTCACTTCAAATCGATCCACATTCCGAAAAAAGGAAGGCTATACGGCTAGAATCTACAAATCCAAATGTATTATATTGAATTGAAGAGTTGATTTTTTTGTTGCATCTCCTGAAGGTTCTTCATAAATATAAGATAACATATTAAGTTTCATCATGTGTGAAAACTGTTATTTTTAGTTCAACAGTTTTAATTGCATTTAAAGCCACTCTCCCTAAAATTAAAAAAAAAAAAGCAGAGATATTTCCTTGAAAACAGACACAGATTTATTTCATTCCCGCATTTACAGATTCCTCTGGTTTTAAATAACCATGCTTGGTGCAAACAAAGTCTAATATAGATGATTCATAAACAACAATCAGTTGTTTTGTTGTCTCAAATCATTGACAGTAGGTTTCTGTGTTTTGGTTGAAACTGAGAAAGAATCAGAGTCTCGTGCAGCTATAATTAACATCTCTTTACCAAACATCAAAAATGGACAAAGTCTCTTTTTACTGCAAACTGCTGGCAGAGCAACACCAAGTTAATCAATTCACACATTTCTAGAATGTTAATTGTAAGCAGCCAATCTCATTCCAGCATTCAAATGTTGAATTAGCATATGACTGGGGAGGAAATATAAAAAGGATCTCTGAAACTATGAGGCTTATTGTTTCAGGGGAGAATGCGTCATTTCCGATGGCACACCGGAGACTACTGGGTTTTTATGCTGGGTAAACTACATGCTATTGCAATGAAAACGAGCCAAGATTCATGGGATTTTTAGATTCCCAGTTTGAGCAATACCATTGGGTGGTGGAACAGAGGACGAGATTGATTGACAGCAAAGGCTCAGAAGAATTCTAACAAATATTCTATAGTCGACTACACAGCCAAAAGCTCTAGCATTAACATTGAATGACCTTCAACACCACTGTATAAACTCAGCTCAGTTAAACACCTTTAAAAAACTACAAAGATCAGCTATTATTCAATATAAACACTAGAAAAAACGATTATCTCAAAACTTCTCTATATGAAAGCAGAGTTATTATATTTAATTGGATTTTTTGGTTAAAAAAGGTTTATATCTTCACTAGAGCAACGTTTTTCTCCTCACAATCACTTATTTGAACAGAAAAGAGGAATGGTGTGGGAAAATAAATCAGAGCTCAAAGTATTCAGACAGGCTTTCATTAATGACTCATATTCATTCATCTTAACGTGAATTACTACTTTGTGTAGAAAAGTTCACCTACAACGACTTTAAATGTCTGAACTTACAAGGTACATGAGTAAAAAGGCAGTGTCTTCAAAATAAAAAATAGACTAAGGTCTAGACTAAGGAGAGAAGAGATAAGGTTGATCTTACTTTGTTTTAAAAAATAAAAATAATTATTTTGTCACATGAAAAAACTTTTTAAAGGGTGGGTAAACTAAGAAACCAAAAAGTGCCCAACAGTTTGTCTTGTAAAACCTAAAACAACACCGAAGGTTTTTTGACTCTTCTTTGCTCTTTGAATAAAGCTAACTTTATTACAGCCACCAACAAAGAGTTACACGCTCTCGAGACAGGGTTAAGGGACATCAGTTGATCTTTTTAAGAACAGCAGCCCCTTCAGGCTGGTAGGCTGAGCATCAGATTCGAGAGATGAAGACTAACTTCAGATTGAAAACACTATGACCCAGAAATAAACACCAATGTCAATCTCTGGACTACCTAACTTAAAGACCCTGTCAACTAAATCCCCAGCATTACAGTGTGTTAAAAAATGCCTTCATTAGACCTAAAACCTAAACTTCTTAACCTTCGTAGGGTATTCCCATTTTAAAAGTTTTACTTCATAACACATTAACATTTATGACTTATCTCAAATTCAAACAATATAGAGAACATTTCTTGACTTATTGCAACCAGTCCCTATTAGAAAAGAATATACACTTATATATACATTTTTATTCTTGTAAAAATTAAAAATGTGTCAATTGCACCCGAAGGCCACACAAATCTAATTCAAAGCTAGAGAGCATATTTCCCCAGTGCCAAGCTAGAGTTATACTTCCTGGTTTGATTAGCACTTTGGAAACCACATGACTGTCTGTGATGTCCTGCGTGGGCGTCGAGGGGGGAAAAAGCGTAGATTAAAGCGTAGGTAATTAAGTATTTCCAACAACTTTACCAACTGTATTCCAGTCAAAATACAGCTCCAAACTTGTCCAACGTTCCAGTTAGCTCCCAGGTGAGTTTGTGTTGGTTGACTGCAGAGTGATGCAATTAGCAACTTAATTTAAACAATCCTAGAACACATCACTGCTTATAATAAACCTGGCAATCTCACGTAAACATTTTATTATTTAGTGCAAATAGTGTAAACTCACCAACTTCATAATCCATTGGGCTGAATTTCGAACCGAATCACATTGTGTTCGTACTTTCCAAATAATGGCTGTGGACACAGCATTTGATGTTAAAGGTAAACAAGTACATCACACAGATACAAAGTTAACAGATGGAGAACCAGAACACTAAAGCCATTTAGTTATTATTGGCCTAAGTACTCATTTTGTTATTCCAAGCCAGCAACAGACAGCTGAACCAAGCCTAACCATTAAGGAGTGTTGACAAAAGGACTTGTATTCTTCTTCAGAGCTTCGGGAGAGCAGAACTTTCTTTCCAAGCCTCTGACTGGAGAAGAGTTTCATAATTAGGCACCAAGGGAATGAATTTACCGTACAGGGAGCTACGCCAATAGACAAGCCGAAACCCAAGCTATGGACGTTTCTTTGCAGGTCTTTTTAATGGCTCCAAACAGAGTGAGAGGAAGAAACCAGTCAAGTTCCCCATTACCCTTTCAGAGACTGCTGGGAAAGATTTTTTTTTTGTTTATCTACAGAGCTTCAAAGACGCTGGCAGAAAGTATTTAGTGAGTGCACAAATATTCACTCATTAAGTCTTGGAAGACAAATAAATAGGTGTCAGATTGCCAAAAGTAAAGGAATCTGTTAAATTCTGAAAATTTTGATCACACTTACAAAATGTGATAAAATACTTCAGCAACATTAAATGTGAAAACAGAGGTTTTATATTTTAATGAATATTTGATTTTTACCAATGTTTTTTACCAACATTTGATTTTTACCACTACTTTTCCCTTTATATCTTTTTAAGGTAAAACCTCTTTTTGAGACAAACGATGGATAGAGCTTGTGAAAAAAAGAGGTTAAATAAATAAAACATGACTGAGAAGACTTTGATATAAAATGTTCTGCTTACTGAGCATTTAGAGTTGGAACAGCATTTCATACTAACCTGCATACTTAGTCAGAGTCACAAGTTTGTATAAACACAGCATCTGCATTTTTCATTTTTGCCTTTTTAGTCAACATCTCACAGATTTAGGCCATGTACTTGATTTGAATCCTTTTATCCATGTATTTAACAAGTTAGCATTACATGTGGTATGTTTACTCTAATGGAAGTTAAAACGATCTAACTTCAGGAACATGCAGCAAAGGATTATTACAGACCAAGTAATAATCTGAGCAGTCAACATGAACGAGACGTCACTTTTACTAGTTCTGAACCAAAAGATGTCATAGAGATCTGATATGAAAGTCTATTTAAGGTTACTTGTTAGGTGGGATCAATCAAAGCATTATTAATACATTAAATAAAACGTAATGCTGTCATTTAGTTGCCAAATTCAATACTTGTAAGGAAATAAGTTAAATAAATATTGTTTAAATGTGCAACTATATCTCACGTTGGCTGCATCTAAATTCTGTATCATTTAGAAGCACATAGTTTATTTTTAGAACAATAAAACAAAGAAAAAAATACCTTTCAATGACCCTTGCAGATGCAACTCGCTGTTAAAAAGATTTTTTTTTTATTGTAATAAATTGCTAGAGCTTCCAGCAACCTCACTGGGGACTGGTTTCAGAGAAAATTAAGTGCGCAATGAAACCAAACGTTCTCCTATCTTCTTATGAAATATGCCTTAGAGTATCTACATAGTATAAGGTGGAAACCAAAAGTTCAATTATTTAGGAATTTAGTTAACTTAACAAATATTTTTAAAATGATAAATAATCATTTGTCTGTGCTCTGTGTTTTTGGCAACCCAAAGTCTCGTATTTAATACATGCATTTAGCTGTTTTTAAATCATACAAACTGATGATAATGCCCATTAAGTTATACCAATATATTTTACCAGCACAAGGACCAGGTAAACCAACTTACTAGCCGTGTTTCCATTGACCATGATAATGCGCAAAATGTATTTGTTAAAAAAAAATTGCCTAATGAAAATATGATAACTTCGAGAGAAAAAAATGTGTTAGGTGGTATTTAATGGAATATAGAAATTAAATAATTAAATTATTTAACAGTGTCATGATATTGCACTTCAATAGTACATCAAATTGGGAAAATATGTTTTAATTTATTATGGCATCATGTTGACAGACATAAAATAAATATAAAACTAATACTTTTTAGAGTAAAAAAGTATTTTGCTCACTCTGAGGTGTGATCAAAACTTTTGAACCCTGTGATTTACATTTGGTTTCTACATTCTAAACCCAGTTTTGCTAAAAAAATCTAACATTTAAAGAATCTTAAAAAAAAAGATATATATATATATATATATATATATATATATATATATATATATATATACAAATAAATCCATTCACGAAGGAAAATACCATCTTTTACCGGTCAGCAAACCATGGCACAAATCCAAAAGTGTGTTTCACTTCTGAATTTCTGGATCAATCATAGAAGAAATCAAAATTGCAAACATGATTAGCTGGCCTCAAACACTCAAGGACAAAAACAAAACTCAAGATAAACTGATGCTGATGAGAACAAGCTTATAGACTTATAGATTTTGCTGAAAACTTGTGCCACGCTCCTACAGTGTCTGAATGAATAATTCTGTTTGAAACAAAGGGGTTTTATGTTAAATGAGTCGTGCAGGCGTCTGCTGCAAGCAGATTTACGGAGTGTAGATTAAGGATATTTGAGAAAACTAGACATTTGTTAAAGAGGTAATTCAGAATGCCTTCAACTGTAATTCCATTCAATACATTAAGCTCCACTGTGAACATTTAATCATGCTGCAGTGTAGACAATAGCAGCAAAAGAGTTGCATAAAATAAAGCATTGGTGTAAATGCATTTTATGAGTTATTTAATCAATTAACATAAGTTCAGAAAGAGTATGTCTTATAACTGGGCACTAACCAGGTGGCTCACTTTAGCTCATTACTGTGTATAATCACAAAGTAAACAGGCAAATAAAAAATTATAATAATAAGCAGGGATCATATTGGTGAGTTATTTCAAAAGTGAAAGTCAAAATTAGATTAAATGGCATAATATTTAAACTTTTATACATGTCGTCAAATCTAGCCACAGGGGTTTCAAGCCAGTGACTTCTGTGCCGGTCCCAAGCCCGGATAAATAGAGAGGGTTGCGTTAGGAAGGGCATCCTGCGTAAAACATGCCAAAACCAAATATGCAAGGCATCAATTCGATTTCCATACCGGATCGGTCGAGGCCCGGGTTAACAACGACCGCCACCGGTGCTGTTGACCTACAGGGTGCCGGTGGAAATTGGACTACTGTTGGTCAAAGAAGGAGAGGAGGGAGAAGGATTCATAGGCGGCGAGAGAAGAGGAAAGGCAAGAGTATAGGTCTGAGAATAGGGACTCTCAACATTGGTACAATGACCGGGAAAGGTAGAGAGCTGGCGGACATGATGGAGAGAAGGAAGGTAGATATTCTGTGTGTGCAGGAGACCAGGTGGAAGGGTAGCAAAGCACGTAGTATTGGAGGGGGATACGAACTGTTTTACTATGGTGAGGATAGGAAGAGAAATGGGGGTAGGAGTGATCCTGAAGGAGGAGTTTGTGAGGAATGTTTTAGAGATGAAAAGAGTGTCTGACAGGGTGATCAGTTTGAAGTTAGAGATTGAAGGGGTGATGTTGAATGTAGTGAGTGGTTATGCTCCACAAGTAGGCTGTAAGCTGGAAGAAAAGGAGAGATTCTGGAGTGAGTTAGATGAGGTGATAGAGAGTATTCCCAGAGGGGAGAGAGTAGTGGTGGGAGCAGACTTCAACGGTCATGTGGGCAAGGGCAACAGAGGTGATGAGGAAGTGATGGGCAGGTTTGGTGTTAAGGAAAGGAATCCAGAAGGACAGATGGTGGTGGACTTTGCCAAGAGGATGGAAATGGCTGTAGTTAACACTTATTTCCAGAAGAGGGAGGAACATAGAGTTACCTACAAGAGTGGTGGTAGGAGTACGCAGGTGGACTACATCCTAAGTAGACGAGCCAATCTGAGAGAGATCACTGACTGCAAAGTAGTGGTAGGAGAGAGTGTAGCCAGACAGCATCGGATGGTGATGTGAAGGATGTTTCTGGTGGTCAGGAAGAAGAGGGCAGGAAAGATGGAAAAGAAAACCAAGTGGTGGAAGTTGAAAAAGGAAGACGGTTGTGAGGAATTCAGACAGAAGCTGAGACAGGCTTTGGGTGGCCAGGAAGAGCTTCCAGAGGACTGGGAAACTACAGCAGAAGTGATCAGGGAGACAGGTAGGAAGGTGCTAGTTGTGTCAGCAGGAAGAAGGAAAGAAGATAAGGAAACATGGTGGTGGAATGAGGAAGTACAGGACATCATCCAGAGGTAGAGGCTAGCTAAAAAGAAGTGGGACATCGAAAGGACTGAAGAAAGTAGACAGGACTACAAGGAATCACCGCACAGGGTGAAGAGGGAGGTGGCAAAGGCCAAACAGAAGGCATATGATGAGATGTATGCCAGGTTAGACACGAGGGAAGGTGAGAAGGAATTGTACAGATTAGCGAGACAGAGAGACAGAGATGGGATGGATGTGCAATAGATAAGGGTAATCACAGATCAATCAAAGATAGAGATGGAAGGGTTCTAACAAGTGAGGAGACTGTGCAGAGAAGATGGAAGGAGTTTTTTGAGGAGTTGATGAATGAGGAGAATGAGAGGGAAAGAAGGGGGGAAGAGGTGAACATTGTAGAGCAGGAGGTTGAAAAGATTAGAAAGGATGAGGTGAGGAAGGCTCTGAGGAGAATGAAGAGTGGAAAGGCTGTTGGTCCAGATGACATCCCTGTGGAGGTGTGGAAGTGTCTAGGAGAGACAGCAGTGGAGTTCCTATCTAGGTTATTCAACAGGATTCTAGAGAGTGAGAAGATGCCTGAGGAATGGAGGAGAAGTGTCCTAGTGCCAATCTTTATGAACAAGGGTGATGTGCAGAGTTGTAACAACTACAGAGGTATAAAGTTGATGAGCCACACAATGAAACTCTGGGAAAGAGTAATGGAAGCTAGGCTAAGAAGGGAAGTGGATATTTGCGAGCAGCAGTATGGCTTTATGCCCAGGAAGAGCACTACTGATGCAATTTTTGCTCTGATAATGCTAATGGAGAAGTACAGAGATGGTCAGAAGGAGCTGCACTGCGTCTTTGTGGACTTAGAGAAAGCGTATGACAGGGTGCCGAGAGAGGAGCTATGGTCCTGTATGAGGATGTCAGGAGTGGCAGAGAAGTACGTCAGAGTAGTTCAAGATATGTATGAGAGGAGTATGACAACAGTGAGATGTGCTGCAGGTTAGACGGAGGAGTTCAATGTGGAGGTGGGGCTACATCAAGGATCGGCTTTGAGTCACATTCTTGTTTGCTATGGTGATGGACAGGTTGACAGATGAGGTCAGACAGGAATCTCCATGGACAATGATGTTTGCAGATGACATTGTAATCTGTAGTGAGAGTAGAGAGCAGGTGGAGGGACACCTGGAAAGTTGGAGGTCTGCTCTAGAAAGAAGAGGAATGAAAGTCAGTCATAGTAAGACAGAATACATGTGTTTGAACGAGAGGGAGGGAAGTAGAACAGTGAGGTAACAGGGGGCTGAGGTCAAGAAGGTGGAGGAGTTTAGGTATTTGGGGTCAACAGTCCAGTGCGACGGGGAGTGTGGAAAAGAGGTGAAGAGGCGAGTGCAGGCAGGTTGGAGTGGGTGGAGAAAAGTGTCAGGGGTGTTGTGTGACAGAAGAGTGTCAGCAAGAATCAAAGGAAAGGTGTACAGAACAGTAGTGAGAGCAGCTATGATGTATGGGTTACAGACTGTAGCAGTGAGGAAGAGACACGAGGCAGAGATGGAAGTAGCAGAGATGAGGATGTTGAGGTTCAGTTTAGGAGTGACAAGGATGGACAAGATTAGGAACGAGCACATCAGAAGAACAGCTCAGGTTGGTTGTTTTGGAGACAAAGTCAGAGAAGCCAGATTGAGATGGTTTGGACATGTGCAGAGAAGGGATAGTAGTTATATTGGTAGAAGGATGTTGGAGAAGGAGCTGCCAGGCAAGAGGGCAAGTTATATGGGTGTGCTGAAGGAGGACATGAAGGTAATTGGTGCAAGAGTAGATGATACTGAGGCCAGAGTTAGGTGGAAACAGATGATTTGCTGTGGCGACCCCTAAACTGGGAACAGCCGAAAGAAGAAAAAGAAGATACATGACGTCCAATGGATTGAGCTGTTGGTATTTAAATTATTCTCATGGTTGGGTGGTTATTGACTCAAAAGAAAAGTTTAGATTACAATATATCAAAGCACAGCTGACGTACAATACACAAACTCTTTTAGCAAACATACTCTGTGAATGAATCAATTCGACCTTTTTTTATCTTAAACAATAATTACATAAAGAATTTTGAGACAATTGTAATAAAAAAATGGTTCGTTACACAGTGATTTCTAGACCATGCCTATGACAAATAATTTTGCATACAACTTTTATATGAAACACACATTTCAAGTATTGTAAAGATATACCAGTATCACCCAGAATGGCTAACAGTAACAAACAAAGATCCATTAAACAACTTGAAAAAAGATTTTGGGCAAAAGACACAGCAAAAAAAGAAAAAAAAATCACAATGTTAGTATTTAACATAATTCATAAATTCTCATCTCTAAACAATTTCATTATAATGATTAACAAACAATATAATTCAGATTGATGCAGTTGCTTGGTTAAGACATCCATATATGGAAAACTGAAGGCAAGAATGTTGCCAGCTTCTTTGTTGCCAAAAAATGCAGACAAAATGTAATCATTCACTGAATAGTTAGTAAAAAAAGGTGTAGAGACACACGTAAAGATAAATAGGACGGGGTCTAAAGCAGATTCATGTGGTACACCCACAATTAAGATGAAAATGCCAGATAAAGTGTATAAATAATGAGCAAAGCCCTGTTCATTTTCCCAAAATGCTTATTTCATGAAAATGTGAAAAATAATGTTTTAAAAGCACCATTATAATCAATGAGTAGACTCCGAGCATTGCTGTGCTGGTTTTTTAAGTGTGCTGAAAGTGTATGACTCACATATATATATATGTATGACTCACATGCAATATAAATGGATGCTTAGTTCAAAATAAATATTTGCTTACACTAACTTTTAAAAAAGCATGCAGCATTTATATTGCATAAATAATTGAAAACAAACAAAGGTAAATATAATTAAACGTTCAGCTAAAAATCTCCTTTTACATAAGTCATTAAAACAAACAGTGGTAAGCTCTACTGTCGTCTACAGAGAAAAAAAATAACACCAGTTAGTGAAATCACATCCAGTTTCATGTCAAGCAGCACTGATAGCAGAGAAAACAGAGAGATACAATTGTGTCGACCGTCACCTTTTCGCAGCACCACCATGACACCATGAGCAGGGTCGATGAGGGTGAGCAAACTTGGACAGCTAATAAATCAAACCAACATCCCTGTTTTAAAAATGAATAGTGAGGAGAGCAGAAAAGGATTACATTATTACAGCCCAGATCGATCCTCCGAACCCAAAGTCCTGAGACCAGCAGTTTGCTAACATGCTATGCTAAGCATAGACCATTCACAGCCTAGCAGACATGAGCCAATTCATTCATTCACTCTCCCTACTTTCGCTGATGGCCCATCAGAACCTGTTCCCCTCCCCTCTAGTAAGCACATCATGTCTTATTATCAGCACTCTGCTGTAATTACTGTAATGAAGTGTGCACTATATACTATGAGTTGCATTCTGTGTTATGGAGGTAGTGTTTGACTGATTTTCCTCAGGGTATGCTGTAGTAACATCAGAAACCACTCCTCCTGGCTATGGTGGCTCACTAACACCCTTCACAGTGACCGCCAAATATGGCTGCCAGAGAAACTGGGACACGCTATGCCATATATTCAAACTTCAAGGCAGAGAGGGATCTGGGGATGTGGAAGAGAGGGAATGAAAATGACTTGGGTCCATTGATAACACCATCCTCCTGCTTTCTTAAAGGCATAGTTCTACTAACAACCCAAACATGCAGTACAAAAGTCAGATATACTGATTTTCACTGCTGGATTAGAAACATTAAGGATTGCTTATATGAATGCTGCATTTTCACAAAACAAAAATGCTAAAAAAGCACACGTTTCAAGTTGAAGTAAAAATCCAACTTGATGTGAGTGTCCACTGGAACATTTCCAACAAAAAAATTATTTAAAAATATTTAGTAAATAGATATAATACAAAAATAATAATGTAAAAAATATTATGGAAGAGTTTAACAATAAAAATTGAAGTTAATAAAAAATATATTGCCTTTTTATAAAATACCAGTGTTTCAAGCATCTCAACACCCCCATCACTCAGTCTTTAGACTGAGAGTTAATGATATAAAAGGGACTGGGACTTGCATAAAAAGAGCAGTTACAGTGCATGAACACTTCTCATTGGCTTACTCTCATCTTGTGAATATTTATGTGGTTTTAACACCTTCATGAAACTGATCAGATAGCTCAAAGCTTAATCTTGGTTTTTGACAGAAATCAAGTGACATCAGCATGTTTCGAAACAATAACGAGAACCATTAATTGTATATAACATGACCGTAAAATGGCGCAGTGGGTAGCACGGTCGTCTCACAGCAAGAAGGTCGCTGGTTCGAGCCTCGGCTGGGTCGGATGGCATTTCTGTGTGGAGTTTGCATGTTCTCCCTGTGATCGCGTGGGTTTTCTCCGGGTGCTCCGGTTTCCTACAAGTCCAAAGACATGCGGTGTAAGTGAATTGAGTAAGAATGATTGTCCATAGTGTTAAAGTGTGAATGAGTGTGTGTGAATGTTTCCCAGTGATGGGTTGCGGCTGGAAGGGCATCTGATGCATAAAACATGTGCCAGAGGAGTTGGCGGTTCATTCCCCTGTGGAGACCCCGAAAGGGAAAGAAACCGACATGAAAATGGATGGATGGATGAACATAAAACAGTGTAATAGTTTGTAGTTATTGTAATCAGATGTTTCTTTCTTGGCAAGGGCTACTACTATATCAAAAAAGGGCTAAGAGACAGTTATTGAGTTTTGGAAATCTTGGAGAGATTTTGTGGCCCTCACTCAAATTTCCATGCCCTTAATTATGCAAAACTTAAAATCTTATAACATTGTGTGACTTGTCATAGAGGTCAATTGAAGTAAAATGCATTGAATAACATAATGGAACCAGATAAGTAACGCGGTTGTTTCAGTTGTAAAGTTAGGCATTTTTAACATAATTGACGGGAACCTGTTAATTTCTATTCCTATTGCGCATCGAGAGGGAAAGCTGGAAATTGCCCCTATGCAAGAACAGAGCAACATAGATTTTCTTGAAATTCAACAAAAATTAAGCATCTTTTAAAAAAAAATATGACATTTGTATATTGCTTTTCGGGACATTCAAAGCAATTTTATATAAAGACAATAGAACAATCAAACAATGAAGTTTGAATACCTCAAACTAGCCCTGAGGTACAAGCACACCTGGTTGGGAATCCCTGCTCAATTAAATCCTCTTTATTTTAATTGAACATTGGATTTTGCTGCCAAAACAAACATTCAAATGCATGCATGCATGTTAACTGTTGTCACAGCAACTGCAGTCATTGCATTCAATCTCATTGTGTGACGCACAGAGAAATATTAAGGCAGCTAAATTATTTAAAAATGCAAATCAAATAAATTGCCTGATTGTTTAATCAGTCAAATCTTAGATAAACTAATTACAAAGCCAATAAAGGAGAATCTCTTATTATCGAATTTACGTAAAAGTAAAGTGGTGTGATAATTATATGCATTAAAGTTTATTGCGATCATTTTAAATTCCAATCAGGAGGAACACTGTTTAATGACGATAAAAAATTGACACAAAGTGAAGCTATGAAACAAACAAAAAAATATTTCAGCTGGATTAATAAATTCCGTTCAATCAAGTTAAGGATGAATGGAACTCATGACAGCAGCCATTTTTATCTTACTATTATGACGCCAAAAATCTTGTTGACATATACACATTTGTAAGATTATCACAGATTATATATTAGGCACTAAAATATCTCATTTTCACTTTTGCATGTAATAAAAGTAGCAGTTTGGTCAATCACAAAAATACATAATTATTATTGAATCAATAATTGAATATTAAATAAGTATGCCATTAATTTAGATGATTGAAACCCTTAATAACATCCCATGTTTTGATCTTAGTATGACAGAAGATTTGTTGTTCGCCATGACCCCTGCTTTCATTCCAGCTGCCTCTTCAGTGGCTCTACATTAGCTTCTCTTCCTTGTTTCTCAGTTGTGAGGTCA
The DNA here is from genome assembly GCA_900490495.1 of Danionella dracula. NCBI lineage: Eukaryota > Metazoa > Chordata > Actinopteri > Cypriniformes > Danionidae > Danionella > Danionella dracula. The sequence continues at coordinate 9,901,691 of UELW01000556.1, forward strand.
TCTTTGACACTTGAGATAAACTTTGTAGCTTGCTGTGAAGTAGAGCGAATCAGAGAGCAACTCAAATGCTCCATCTTGACCTTTCCAGGCATTCGACCTCCATAATGATATTAGCGCAGGGATCTGCACCATGGACATCAATTACCTCCACTGTTGAGTTGCTAAATGGAGGAGTCAAAGTATTGGCCGAGCACCCAATCTAGAATAATTCATGCAACTCCCTGGAGTGTGAAAACCAACAGAAACACTCTTCACCTAGCTCTGTAACAAATGCTAAGACACCATTCTGTGACTTTAGAAACCAACAAACAAGAGCCATTTCCTGTTCTAAAAGATGCTCTTTAAAATGTATTCGCCTGGTGCTGAGGATTTAAAAACCTCCCTTTTGTTGGGTTCCCCAAATCAGCGTGCAGCACACAATGACAGGAGAGAATGCCCGAGACAATTGTTCTTTACTCAAAGATTTGTGAATCAAACTTTACATGCTATCTAACATTGGCATGTCCCATTGTAGTATAAAATTGATTTACAAGTAAAGAATAAATCAAGATTTACATTGTTACCTTGAGATAAAAATCCAAGATACAAAAGGCCACTCGAAGAATATTTAGTTTCATTCTAAGAAAAAAATATATACCAAAAACACGTACGAGAAATATGTACCCATACATATTCGATATTTGAAATTCAGGCAGCTGACACAATGGGCTTCACACGACTGCGTTCAACACCACCTGTTCTGCTCTCCTATTGGTCAGTTCAAGCTATGACGCTGTGTGTTCATGCATAGCATACTGCTCTTCTCTTAGTCAGATTATTCTCATGACACCTTCCCAGAAGTGCTCCCCCTCTCTTCATGCACACTTTCAGTTTAGTGTTGGTGTCCCAAATTCGTTAATATTTTTTAATGCTTTTTTGGCAAAGCTAATTTTTATGGTTATGGCTCTCCTCGGCTACCCTCCGTTCCCCTTTCCTACCACCTCCTTCCTTTGACATATTGCCTCACTCAAAAGGGTTATTATATTATATATTAAGGGGTATTATTTTTCATTCATTTTATTCTGTTTTCACGGTTTGATTATTATTTATTATATTTATAATGCATACTTTTAAGGGTTTCTCTAGTTTTCAATGTTATTTTCTATTTTTAGTGTTGTTTCTTGGAAGGATTAGGCATTTTACTTGTAAAACTTACAGATCATACAAAAGACTTCAGCATACGAAGGCCACACCGGAACGGATTGAAAATACGGACGATTTGATTTGAATATCCTTCTCTTACAGTTCTCAACTCAAAACTGCTTATAATCTCATGCTTTTTTAGGCTACGTCTATGTTCAACATAACTAGTTTTTATTGGAGTGGGCATAATTTACTGCGAGTTTGGGCTGGGAACTGTCACTTAGATCTGACAACTCGTACCAGAAAGATTGTTTTTGAGCGATCATTTTAGTGAGCAATGACAGAAGCTGGCCAACTTGGATTGCTCCATGGTTTGACTCCCAAGTACATGTTGTATCTGTTAGTCGCTTAAAGATACAACAAGTGCACACACACGGCAAATTCTGATTAAACCCCAAATCATACACTCCACTCTTCTCAGTCTGAGCTTTTGTCTGTACCACACACTCGCACTAAAAGTGTGTGAAACAGGGCTTTTTCTGTCTATGCACCAACCCTGTCGAACCCTCCTCGGGGTGCTCATGGATGCACAAAGTTACAGCATCTTTAAATCTCATCCTAAACAATTGGCTTTATGGCTGTTTACATTTTATGATTTTATTTCTTTTACCTTGATTTTAATTTCCTTCTCTCCATGTATCTTGTTTAATTCAATACATCCTTGTTATATTTTGCTTCATGTTCTTTCCTGCTCAAGGCTTTGGGAAGCATAGCTTGAAAGATGCTTTATAAAAACAGTTTATTACTACTAATAGAGTTAAAACAAACTCCCTTTGTCCAAATAATTAAAAAATATATATATGCATACATCTTCCAACAAAAATCCAAAATCCAATAACTAACATAGTTTAACCCCTTTCGACCTGGATAATTTTTTTGGTGTCAGAAGTTTGTGTTCATAAGTCAAGAAATATTACTAATTACAATGTCAATCTCAGCTGTTATTTTCTGTGCATGTCATTGAAGATCAGATATAAATGAATGAGATTCTCAGAAAACATTCAAAGGTGTTTTAAAAAATAAACTAACAAAATATGTTCAGTACAAGTTGTTTTTTTGTGTAATTTTACTGCATTAAAAAGACTTTCAAAATCTGGTAAAATTACTCTCATGTCATTGAAGTTTTCCAACGTTAAACAACTGGTGAAGCGTGGTGTCCATTTGGAATGGGGTCTTAACTACAATAAAACACACTCAAATTATAAAAAGAAAATGCTGTAGTGTAACTTAGAATTGAAAGAATAGTGCTAATAACCAAATTAACCCAACACTTTCAGAGACTTATAGATACTCTTGGAGAAAGAATGAATGAAAACAGGACGTAAAACTGCACATTTTTCGAATGTCCAAACAGTTCACAATTGCAGAGGATAAACAGTGAGTTGAAATGCAACGAAGGAAGGCTGTGAGCAGCAGTGCTGCTGAACTCAGCTGGGCTCTTGAGGTGTTTGCACCCATGAGAGTGCTGTCTCATGTGTGATGTCACCTAGCACTGCTGATCCTTCTGTAGATCACATGAACACAAAAACTGTAATCTAAAACCAGAGGTGAAAAGTAGAGAATTACAACTATAATTAAGTTGTTTCCGTTTGCTTCATATTTTTTTGAAGTAGTGTTCAAATATTGTACTTTTACCTGAGCATTTTGATTTAAAAATGTTAAATGCATACTTAATGTATACTTAATTGTTATTATTTTTAGAATTGTATTAATAATCTTATGGATAAAAAACTACAAGGTGCATCCTGAAATCCAGTTATTGGTGCAAAGAAGATGTGGAAGAACCAGTCAAATGTGAACTAACTTCACCTTCAGTGTTTAAGAGGCCAGTCTGATTTCATGAAACATCCATCAATTTTCTTGTCGGCTTTCTTCCCTTTCGGGGTCGCCACAGCGGAATGAACCACCAACTCTTCTGGCACATGTTTTATGCGACGGATGCCCTTCCAGCCGCAACCCATTGCTGGGAAACATCCACACACACTCATTCACACTCAAAAACTATGGACAATCGTTCTTACCCAATTCACTTATTCCGCATGTCTTTGGGGAAACCGGAGCACCCGGAGAAAACCCACGCAATCACGGGGAGAACATGCAAACTCCACACCTTTTTGCTGTGAGACAACTGTGCTACCCACTGCGCCACCGTGACGCCCATGCATATTTCATTTTACACAACTATGTGCAGAAAATCTGCGTTTTAAAACAAACTAAAAAAACTGTTAGCTTTTTTAAGGCATCAAAAAGTGAAAAGATTAAGCTTGTATCTGCAGGCAGATTCTCAGGGCTGACTTGGTCATAAAACATGTTGAATATGTTGAAGTGGACTAAAAATACCAAGTGTACTAAACGGTGAAACACTGCTTAGTCCGGTTTGTTTTAAAAGAGAATGCATCCAAAATCATCATCCAAATTAGCAACAATTTTTACCATTAATTCAGCTCATTTCTGATGTGCAAAGGCCTTATACATCAGAATGATGAACAATATTATTGTTCCCATGTTTAATAAACACCACTAAAACAGAAGAGATGAATGCTTTACAATAAACAATCTTCTGTAAAAAGTGAGTATTCGAGTGGTCATTAACAAATTTTTCCTTTTACTTGAGTAGATTTAGGTAACTTTACTTGTACTTGAGTAAATGCTTCCTGAAATAACAATATTTATGGACTCTATGGATCAGTGGCAAATGTTGGACTTTCAAATAGGAAAGCTCATTGTGGATTTTTAAAGTGCCTTGTTGTCATTTTGAAAGGTTCATTATTTAGTTTTGGGAGTCTTTTTGTCATTTTCATAAAATGTAAAGTCCACAATGTTTCACAACTTCATTACAACTAATACCTACTCTCAGCTTCAGATGTCATGATTAAAGTTTGGTTGCTTTGGTATATTTTATTGTAAAATTTCAAGACTCTAATTAATCTAATTGGTTACATTTATTTGGATTTCCGGAAGAAGTGTCATGTTTATTTTCGTTTAGCCATATGATCGAGACAAAGATCCATCATATGTACTGAAAATTAGCAGTTGATGAGAACAGCTAAACATCGAATTGCATTGAATAACTTGTTGCATTCGGTCGATGTTCATTATGACATTTGTTATGATATTTGTTATTTCTACTCCGATAAATATCTAGCTACATGAAGTAAAATTGGATTGGTTGACATGACAATCAAAAGGCTTGCTGGGTGGGTCTTAACTAATGAAAGCTGTGAAACACCAGACCTTCCCCGAAGTAACTAAAACCCACCAACCTAAGGTATGCAGACTTAAAAAACTACTGATGCAAACTACTGGTTAGAATCCTTGTGTTCAATGACATGCATGTATTGTTTTGAATGTTAATTTGTCATAAATTTAAGTGGAACAAATGGTGGCAGTATCCTTCATAAAGCTGCTTTTTTGAGTAAAAGCAGAAAATACTTGTACGTCTTTTCTGTGGTCTGGTACATGTTCTCATCTTGCGCACATGCACCACAGTAAACTGGCTGAAAACTGATCTTGCCAGTCAAGATTTTGACCCAACTTCCTTCACATTGCAAACCGAAATAAAGTTGTTCTTCTTCACAAATGTTAATATCCAATGACAGAGAGAACGCGATGCAAGAAATTAAACAAGCTCATTTTATTTTACGATTTGATGATTTGACTTATCGCAACGGACTAACCTGAGGCCAGTTTCAATGGATGCGCAAACAGCTGTGAGCACAAAACAGCATGTATCGTCTTGCAGCACATGCCACATTTTCTTTCAAAAATAACAGCTGAACATGGACAAAAAGTAAAAGCAACCAGCTTAAAGTTGTGAAGAAAAATGACCAATTCAAATGTATGGTCCAAACTACAGCTCTATATGAGACTTCTTCTCCCTCAAAGTACAAAACTGACCTGTAAATGCGAGTATAAAAATATTAATATTAGTATCGTATCAAACCAGACTTTCATGATGCCTTCAGTGGCCTAAAGCTTATCTTCACCTTCTTCTTTTTTGTGATCAAATGAACACATTCCTAGTGATATTTCAACGAAGCTTCTCTTCTATGATGCAACTATCAACTATTCTCCCAAAAAAAGTCCAGTCTGATAAAAATTTAGAGCTTGGGAATACATTAGGAATACAGAACCAATCAGAAGGCGGAAATGCATGTCTTCAATGGAAAAGACTAGAGGAGAGACATGAACAAGACAGCGTGAAAAGTTTAGAGAGGGATAAAAGGGAAACAAAATAATGAGGAGAGAAAAGGATAAGTTCAATGCCACTAAAAGATTGAGAAAGAAAAGTGATTTAGAGAGCACTGGTGTTGTGTGTGTGTGTGTGTGTGTGTGCATGCGTGCGTGTGTGCATGCGTGTGTGTGTGAGAGAGTGAGAGAGAGAGAGAGAGAGAGTACAGTGAGCGAGGAGGGGGAGAATGTGTTAATACACAAGAACACTGCATCAAACCAATGCACTGCTCTGAGCGGGATGCGTCAGCAGTACATTCACGTTTCCACTGAAGGACAAAAGGAGGAGAAAGACTCTGATGCCTGCAACCCAGTCTCACAGAAGGAGATACCAAGGAGAATGAGCACTAAAGGTGAGGACCACAACTCTTGCCACCGTCGCCGCTGATGGTCTTCTCCACCGTGTGTGCGCATGAGTGCTTGTGAATGTCTCTCTCTCCCTCACAAGCTCTTCTGCTGCCCACCTCCCACTGCAGAGCCGCTGCCAACCCGCAGCATCACAGCCAGAGCAGGCGAAGTGCCACAACTTACTACCTCAAAACAAGGAAAATAAAGGAATACCGCAGGACTCAAAAACACGAAAGGGAGGGCAAACTACGGAACCCTCTGCAAGGTATCTCTTGGAAACTAGCTGCACGTCACATGGCTGTATTCGTTCCTTTTTTCTAACATTGAGAAAAGAGAGGAAGGGAAGAAGAGAGAGAGGAAGACAGACAGAGAAAGTGTGTGTGTGTGTGTGTGTGAGAGAGAGAGAGAGAGAGAGGGAGCGAGAGCACAAGAAGCCAACGATCAGTGGACAGGGAAAGAGCTTCACCACTGCTGCGCTTCTGTTGCTACTGCTCCCCTGTCCTCCTTCCCCCTCCCCCTTGAGCTCCCGCAACACCACCCAGAGCCCCCCTTCGGAGAAATTGATGGATTATTGCTAACTGTGCACGCGGCAGTCCGCAGCTGCTACATCGACAGACAGAAGAGGCGAGTGAGTTAAAAAAGAGAGACAGAATGGCTGCAGTGTCGTCTTCTTGCCTTTTTTTGGATTCATCAGCGCACTGTTAATCAGCTGAACAAGTGTCGTGGGGAGTGAACGATGGCAAACTAAAAAAAAGCTGCTCTACTGCAAGAAGGAAAGACAAATCTGTGAATACTTTTTGACATTTTCTTCCTTTTTTCCTAGTTTTGTAATTCTCTTTGCCCTAGCGCACATGTGCTTTAGCTATGGAATCGTGTGAGGTTTTTTTCTGTGGTATTCTGCGTTGCCTTCCAAGGACAATCAGTGGGGGATCCAAGAGGAAATCTTTTCCAAGCTGACTGGATCTGTGCACCTGCTTAGCTGATTGGGCCTTACCCCTTGAACCAGTTTCACCGAACAACATTTCTCGCTGGATTTAATAGGGGCTTTTTTAAAATTAGTCCATGATCCACTTTACTTTGTTGAGCGAAAGCCATACCATGTTGAATCGCAAAACAGAGGACAGTGTTGGAGTTTTCGTTCAAAATAAAGGAATTTACAAAGGATGACCATGAACTGATGAGGTAGGTGCCTTTTATTTCACTCTACTTACTTTTAGAGAAGATTTTCCCCCTTCCACACTCATCTTTTTCCCCCTATTTTTTCCTTTCTGTGTTTCACGCAGAAACATCCTGCACTGTCGATGGCAAACAGATGCAGAGTTTTGCTCAAACCAGGGTAGGGCTACTGTTCTCCGTTCCCCGGCCGAAACCCCACATGATGTTGAATTATGAACGCGCTACATCATGAGTCTCTTGTGGCAGGTAACTGTGAACCGTGCCTGGAACGCAGCCCTGCTCTGTGCAGTCTACCTCATGATACTATCATGGAGTGTTTGCGCCGCCCCCTCTGGACAAGTGACCTGTCCAAGTGTTTGCTTCTGTAGTAACGTGTCCAATAAGGTGGTGTGCACCAGGCGCAGCTTGGTTCGAGTACCCCCAGGCATCCCCTCCACCACACGCCATTTAAACCTGATGGAGAACAGCATAGAGACAATTGAAGCTGGGACTTTTCAGCAGCTCCGTCACTTGGAGGTGCTGCAACTTGGCAGGAACTCTATACGACAGATTGAGGTTGGGGCCTTCAGTGGCTTAAACAGCCTCAACACATTGGAGCTGTTTGACAACAGGCTGACTGTGATCCCAAGTGGGGCTTTTGAATATTTGTCTAAACTGCGGGAATTATGGCTCAGGAACAACCCTATTGAAAGTATACCTTCCTACGCATTCAACCGTGTTCCCTCTTTAATGCGTCTGGACCTGGGAGAGTTAAGGAAGCTGGAGTATATTTCTGAGGGTGCTTTTGAGGGATTATATAACTTGAAATATTTAAACCTTGGAATGTGTAACTTGCGGGAGATGCCAGTTCTTACGCCTTTGGTTGGCCTGGAGGAGCTAGAGATGTCTGAAAACTACTTCCCAGATTTAAAACCCGGATCATTCAGGGGCTTAAAATCTCTGAAAAAGCTATGGATTATGAACTCTCGTATTACCACGATAGAGAGAAATGCATTTGATGATGTCACAGCCTTGGTTGAACTCAACCTGGCACATAACAACCTTAGTTCTCTGCCCCATGACCTATTTGCACCACTGAGTTACCTGGTGGAGCTCCATTTGCATCATAACCCTTGGAGGTGTGACTGTGATGTAGTGTGGCTAGCATGGTGGCTTAGAGAGTACATTCCCACAAATTCCACCTGCTGTGGTCGTTGCCACACCCCTGCTTATCTACGTGGCCGTTATCTGGTCGAGGTAGACCAAAGCACTTTCCAATGCTCAGCACCTTTCATATTGGATGCCCCAAGGGATCTCAATATCTCCGCTGAACGTGTAGCTGAACTTAAATGTCGCACAGCCCCAATGTCTTCAGTTAGGTGGCTTCTCCCAAATGGAACTGTTTTAACCCATGGCTCAAATCATCTGCGAATATCAGTACTTAATGACGGGACACTGAACTTCTCTAATGTGCTGCCAGCAGATACAGGTGTGTACACCTGCATGGTGACTAATATGGCTGGTAACTCCAATGCTTCGGCCTACCTGAATGTGACTGCTGCTGAGCTCAACACTTCTAATCTAAGTTACTTCACTACTGTTACAGTGGAGGAAGTGGCGCCCACTTCACAGGAAGTCATCAAACCAAAGACGGTAACCGCCTCCCCTTCCGTCTTTCAGCCTGTTTTTATCTCCACACCAACAGTTTTACTTCAAACTCCCAAACAAGTCTCAGTGCCAACAGTCCGTGGAACGACACGTCCCCCTGCCAGTCTTGACGAGGTCATGAAAACAACCAAGATTATCATTGGCTGCTTTGTGGCAGTCACTCTGCTTGCTGCAGCCATGCTTATTGCTTTCTACAAGCTGCGTAAACGGCACCAGCAGAGAAGTACTGTGGCAGCTGCTAGAACTATAGAGGTCATTCAGATGGATGAGAATGTTCCCACCACCCATGCAGGGACGAGTATACCAAGTGAAAGTGGAATGATGTTACCTAGCCTGCGAGATCATAACAGCACCTACAAACCCAGTTACAGCTCCTACAGACCAGCACACACTGCTCTCTGGGCAGAGAACAACATTGGGAACTCTTTACATCGCTCCCGACCAACCACCATCAGCACCATCCCTGAACCCTACTTGATTAAAACTCACAACAAGGAGAAGGTACAGGAGACGCAGATATGACACTCTTTCCCCCTTCTCCTGTCTGTCTCTTTTTCTGTTCTTCAAGGAAAAACATGCAATAGAATGCACAACAAAAAAGACAGCAATTAATTTTGTACCCAGTGCAAAACTGAGACTGTTTTTCTTGTACATGCTTATATATAAGTATATTGATATGAAAAATATAAATTAATCCACTATGGAAGATACGCGATTACAGATTATATGAATTGATGGCGAATTTAAAAGTATTTTCTAACCTATAACTCTTATTTAAGATGGGGGACAAGTGATGAGGCTACTGCAAATGAAGGAGTAGTTGTCTGAAAAGCAGGCACCTGTGATTTTTAAACTGTGCTGTAAATGATGCAGTAAACTCCCATTTATACAGAGAACTTTCTATTAAGTAACTGATTGATCCACTGAGTGAACTTTACAGGCTTCTAAATGCACCAGGAATTTGTAATGTGCCAAATACTTGCAATAACGGAGACTGGTTTAAATGACCAGAAACAAAACACAGAACGGACACCCAGATAAAATGGAGCTGGAGCTCTCGGCCAAATATGTTATTTTGGCTGTGCCATAGTTTAGCAGAGTGTTTAACTATGTGTTTCCAAAATACATCCTGCTTGCTTTATGAGTTTAATCTTCTGACTATTACTCTGATGTTTCTCTTGCTTTTGGACTATCCTGTACTTCCATCAAGTTGATTTCCCTGTTCTTTTCAGATTCTATACTACATCATTTGATTGTTTTCAGGGCTAATTTAGACAATGCATCACAACCGTTGCCTCAGATTAGATGTGCAAGGGCTCAAACGGATGTCAGATTGTGAGAATTATCGGACAAGCGAGTTGCTGTGATTGGATCGGTTTTTGCTGCACGTTTTCCCATTGTTTCAAATTTTCTGTTTTTGAGAAGGGAACTCAAATGAATGTGTGAACTGCAGACATTCTTTTATGGAGGTTGTTCCGAACAACATTCTTTAGTCCTTATTTTGAGCAACACTATTTTTATGAGGAGTCAACAGAAGTTTCAACAATAAAAAAGAAAAAGTTTGGTTTGTATTTCTCTAAACTAAACTCCATCCTCTTGTCTTTTTTTCTGGGGGTTAACGGTACAGCTCTGACTAGCATAATAGAGCTTATATTAAGCTTCATTTTGTATGCTGCCTTTCTCATTTCAGAAAAATTGATTTCACTGATAAACCAAATTAGTTTCACAGCATAATGAAGTGTCACATGGTTACATTTCTAGCTAGATGATTGAGGTGACATCTTCATATAGATCAGATAGGTGATGGATTCATGCTTGTACACACAATGTCATCAGCCTCTTTGCTTATGGAGTGCTTAATGATGGTTCATTGTTTGAAACATAATCTCTTTTCATTCATAACGAAGTTATGGGCTTCCTGTGTGCTTCAGCAGAAGCATATGTTAAGAGGTTTGAGTGCAGCGTTTAATACAATCCTTTATTGATCTGCTTAACTTGTGACATCTACCTAATAAGAGGCAAAGAGAATGAGTTGAAGAGCTTTATTTAAGGGTCAAGATTTAGGCCATTCTCTGATTGAACAAAGGCTTGGAGCAGTTCAGGAATGTCATGGAAGACATTCAGACCTCTTTGGTACTAGAATCATCTTAGACTCACAAACTATTATGACATTTTTATATGTAAAATCCAGGGGAGCTAGTACATTTTATTCTCAAACACTAATCTGCAGTTTATTTATTTTTTTGCTGTAGCTCTTTAAGAAGGATACACTGCAATACGAGACTCATCCTTAGCCCCGCAGCAGCAGTAACCCTGTCTTTACCTCCCTAAAAAAACACAATTTACTGCCCTCAGAGAACAGAGCTATACCAGAGTTCCATAAATGATATATATAAAAAACTCTCATACCATTACATGTCCTTATGTTTTTACATTATTCAGAAGAAAGAGGGTTTATAGCAAACTGTGGTGTTGTATCTGTGGATGATGAGCCTTGCGAATTTAATCTTTAATGCCTGTAGGACTCATTTGAGGTGTGCTGATATGCCATGGCTTTTATAGTTTGGTCAAAATGGCAGATCTCCTTTTTATGATAATGTCAGGCTCAAGTTCAGCTAAAATCCATTTCGGAAGCAAATGAGCCTTACATTCACTCAGCTGTTCTCGAGTGTTATTATTATGCCTTGCCCTTTTGTTCCCTTCACAGGAATTTTCTCTCATTTTCACTGAATGTCTGACTTTGGCAGTGCACAGGCTTCATTACAATAACATATCTGTCCTTTAACAGCCACAAATGCCGCCATCCTCTCGCTTCTCACTTTCCTCCTTTTTCCCTCATCTGTTTTATTACACTAATTGACATTATTGACTTGATGCGTCAACACTAACACAGTGTGCATCCTGTTATGGAGGAAGGCTCATTTTTGATGGATTCTCCATGGGAGGCTTATCAGTCGCACAATTATCCTGACAGATTTGAGGATCACATTTTGCCTCCTCCCCTTTCCCTCCCTTCTGGTGACGGATACGTTAGCTTTCTGGGGACTGATGGATAGAGATGAGAAAGGAGACGGACCTTAGAGAAGAGTGCTGGTCTGATGCTTATCACTTAATGAAGTGTCTGTGCTGGGCTGGGCTTTCTTTCAATAGTCTGGGCTCCGAGCGGCCATCTTGGCCAAGCATGAATGGTATGCTGCTAGTTTGCTGTTCAATCATTTAGTAGATTATGAAGATTTTCTTGCTTTATTGTGGTGCTTTTTAAGTCATTTGCAGTGTCAAGTAAGTAAAAAAAAACGTTTTTTGGAATTAAATATGTACATAGTTGTTTTAACTGATATATAAAACGTAATTTTGATATTAGCTAATGGTTGCTTTCAATTGGCAACACAAAAAAAAAAGCCTCATCACAGAGATATTCCAGTTAAATTTCAGAAAAAAACTATAATTTCAAGAAATATACATCAAATGTTAAATGTGGACAAGTAATATTTTACCAAGCCATTCCATAAAACAAATAAAAAGAATATGAACGTCACATAATTATCTGGAAAACAGAAGCAGTTAGAAATACTTCATGAAATCTGTTGTCACTACTATGGGATATATGTAAACTAATCAGCCATTTTTGTATTTAACTCAGTATTTAACTCTTATATATTCCAACTCAACTTTTCTAACATTTCTAACATGTTTTAGTGTTGTTCGTTCATCAAAACATGTCTGAAATAGTATTTAGATTCATTCATGCATTTTCTGGGAGCTCAAAATGGCTTGATGATTACAGGGCCACACATTGTAATAGTGCTGACCCACTGACCAGTCAGATGAACCACTAATGCAGCTCATCTCAATGGAGAAATGACACACTGTCTGACCCGGAAGTACTAGAGGAAAAAATCTCTATATTCACCAGAAATATGTAGATTTTATGTGTGTCAACAAGCAAAATCTTGGAAAGATAATTCGTATTTGTGAGCGGTTTTTAAATAAGCTTTTCTGACCAATCTGAGGGTGAGTGGCAGTGTGCGAATGGAGGTAAACTGCACTTTTGGCACAGCCCAACAATCTGAAGCAATTCAAAGGCATTTTCATGATGAACTGATCATTGAAGGTTATTAAAGATGCAGTGATTAGAGAAGGGTCAAATATGTAATCTAAATGCTTACTATGGCATACTATGCCATAGTATGCCCCATAGTATGGGGCATCCTATGGCACATTTGACTACTGAGTAACTTTTAAAATTAGTCATAGCTCTTGAAGAAAATTGGTGATCATCAACTACTTAATCTTCAGGACCAAATAATGCTAATGAAATGTTGCAGATGATAAGTTTTTCCAATAACTAGGTCTTGGAATATAACCACTGCCAGTATCTTTTAAGACGACAGAACGTGGATTTAATATGGGAAAAATCCTCCCAAATCACCAGCAGTGACCTCATGGAGGTCCGTGCATTACTTGGAAGTTCATTAACAGTTTTGGATTGTGAATAGGAGGCAAACATTGTTAGATTTAAATAGATTTATATGTGTAGATCATTTGAAATGGTCTGCTTTAACTTTTTTTTACTAAAACATGTCACAGAATTACAGATACATTTTTCTGTTTTTCTACTTTAAATAAGTAATTTCTATAAATTTAGCAACATAAATATACAAAGTTTAACTGAATATTACAGTGATATTACAGTGAAAATAAAATCTATGAAGTTAAACGTTTTTGTGAATGGAATTCAAACTCTGAACCAAAGTACCCTGGGTTTTTTGGCTCTGCCCTACAGTAAAACCACAAGTAATTGGCTGATAGAGATTGCGTTTAACTTTGTAAACAGAAACTATTTGAAGAGAAACATAATACATATTATGCATTTTCATAAATAAGCACAAACTGACATAATAAACAAAAGCTAATTCAGGATATAATGTGTTCAGGACATAATGGAACTTGTTCAATCACCAAATTATGCCAGAATTCAATGCTAGTTTTAAAATACAGACACAACTCTGTAAATCATGAAGACTGCCTGATTCCATTTAATTAACAGGCTATTTTTAACAGGCTATTTATGTCTGCACTAATAATTATTCTTGAGCTCGAGTTCTGTTATGCTATGAAAAGATGCGGTCGACTGCTCACAACATTTGCAGAAAAACAACTTTAACTTGTCAAAAAGAAGTCAACAAGGGGACTTGTAGTCCCTCCCTCCATAGCACTGCTGTCCATGCCCAGTTTTGTTCCAAAAGAGGGGTTTAATGGCTCTTTAAATTGTGTAAAATACTGATTGGTTTGCATACAGTGTAAAAAAAAATAAAGAAAGCACTGGCAGAAAAAAAAATAAAAAAAGAAAGATAGCCGCCCAGTGTTCAGGATATAATGTAACTGTTTTAACCAATCTCATAAACTAATGCTAGTCTCAAATTACAAATAAAACTCTGTAAATCAAGACATTTGAAATTTCCATACAGATAAACTGCTATTCATGATTAATTCTCATGAAATTATTTTACAATTTCTTTCTAGTTACAGTGTCAATTAAGAATTAACTGTTAGGTTTGTTGTCGATCCCTCTGAACTACACATACAGTACAGTACAGTATTCTAAAGTGTAATCATCAAAAACATTGTTTCAAATGATAACATATGAAATATTTTATTAGTAATAATACCAGGTATTCGACAAAAGCTATTTTATTTTGTTACATGATATAGATGTCCTTTAAAAGTGTTTATAATAACATTAAATAATAGTATACATGATATAAAACCAAATTAATTACATGAAGACAATCTATCAAAATCTGGCAGATGACTATAAGATAACTATCTGCAGCATTTACTGACTGCTTGTGATTCATTCTAATAAAGTAGATAAAAGTTGCACGAGTGATCCTTTCAAAATATATTACACATACCATCTTTCATTTCTTGTCTTTCTAATTAGGCTTGCACTACAAATTATAATGACACAAAAGCCTGCTCCCTTGCTGGCATCTGTAGAACATTTGGTTTCATTAGGCATGAGATCTGAACAAAGTGAAGGTAGAGATGGTGTAGAGTGTGGCTCGGGTTAATGAGAATATAATCAACTCATTAATTTAAAAACTGATAAGCATCATGGCTATTTAAATAGCAAAACGAAACCACCAACAGGTTTGTTTTTGCTTTAAAAATCCTTTATTGAAACTTGGATTTCCAGCGACACAGGAAACAAAAGGCGCACAGATCAAACAGGGTATGTGGCAGAGAAAATATCACGATCGACCCATCAGATAAAGAAGATTCAGGGCCATATCTCTGTGCCCCAGGAACATGCCGACAGCAGACAGATGCCCGCCGAGAGTTTAATCATATATCTATAACACAGCTTTTTTTCTGTTAAGGGATGTAACAACATTGTTCTGGCTTCATTCTGAAGTGATAACTGGAATGAGCTGGCTTCCTACATTTTTAAAGACAAGCTGACAGCTAGATTTTCCTCCTATTGATTTCTGTTTGAGGACAGAGAGAGAGCCATAATGGATGGACGTAGCAATGTTTCCAGACAAAGCCACAAATTAAAAGCCTGTCTGATTCAATTTTGTAAAAAAAAAAAAGTCCATTGGTGATTTATTATGAAAGGTTGTATCTGGTAAATGCTCTTAACAGCATTGGCATGTCATAAAGCATAATTCATCAGTGAAGTTATTGTGTAAAATGTCCCTGTTAAAGCCTGGTCTCATCACCATCAGAGTCTGTTGCAAAAAATTAGGAAAAAATTGCAATGTTTCACACACACCCGATACAGAAACTAAGCAAATGTAAAGTAAAAGCTAATACATTTGCATAGAGAAGTCCTAATATTTGCTAAGAAGTTATCCTGAGATCATAATTTCCAACTTGGAATTTCCACCAGCCAAGATGTCATGTGATGTCATCAGAACGAATTCACTTCAAACTTTTTTCAAAGAGCTCTGAAGAAGAAGCAACAGTTTTAAGGGTGTTGCATATTTCCAGTTTATTACGGGCCAAGAACTGAGCTGTCGAGACACCTCCTGAATAAGTGGATTTTCTTCTTTTTGATCACTGTTATTATTGATTTTTCCTCTATAGACATCTTCGTAAACCGCTAAATTGGCTTGCACAAAAATGCTGGAATTTTAACCAGTTTTAGACTAGACTTGTAGACGTTGATCAACAAATACACCAAATTTGGACCAAACTCAAACCTCCGGCAACACCGTTGGTCGAACGTGCACTTGCTTTTGTGCTAAGAACTTTTTATACATGATGTCGGGTAAACAAAGTTGACTCTTCCATGACTTTTTTTCAGCTCTTCATGAAATTTGAACTGTATCATCTTCAATTCCTGCTGACTAATGATAATAAGGTCAAAAATTTACACCTTTAAATGGTGTGTGAACAAACATTTAATAAATTGGCTAAAATAATGATATAGATATTAAATCGAAAATTGATGCTTGCTTTTCTCTATTGCCTGCAGAGTTTTGGTGCAGAGCCCTATCGTCCGTAGATAGTTTTTCTTAGCTAAAAATGACCTGTCCACACATCCAAAAATCAAATTGGTCTCAATACGTTTGTCATGTTCAATTTTACTATGTTGGCTATTGTTGGCGCCGGTTAAACGCTTAGAAATAAAATCCAAAACTCTTCATGCAAAATCATGACCAAGTCATGGCTCTACTCAAAAAAGCATCTCCTTTAGGTCAAAAGATAACAAAATGTAGAAAATTGCTGATAACTTGCTAGCTTTTTCACAAGCATGTGTGGTTGGTTTTGGCATTTTCCCCGGAGCATACTACATTAACTTCCTTTCTGCCATTAATTGTCTAAACACACTTTTTCAAACTCCTCCTTGTCCATCCTCCTTGAATTTCAAACCAGACCATTTTCAGAACATGATGACTTAAAGACCTGGAATTCAATTTGTGCTCAAGATATTAGAAAAAAGTGAAACGTATCATCTCCTTTCATATCTTCAAATCATAAATATTGCCTTAACAATGGTCTCTGTTGCTGCTGCTGATTTAGATTAATTTGTTTTTCTCGAAAGATGGAAATGTTATGTTATGTGTGTATATATATAATAGTACGAATGATACATGATGTTGCCCTAAGACAAAACATAGAATTCATGGTTCAGCAGTGCCTGTGTAGAAAATGATATTTGGAAAAGTAAAAGCTATTTTCATCAATAGGATGCAAAATACATATGACTTAAGAAGACATTGTTTCTTGAATGGATTAAAACTTCCACAGAGGGTGAATTCTGATGACATCACAGTCTGTGAGTGGCTGATAGAATATATAGTTGGAAATTATGTTACCAGGACAACAACTATTTACCAAATTCATCCTATATTTTTTGTATCCTACTTTTAACATATAATAAGGCAAGGCAAGGCATGTCAACATTTATTAAAATGTCCATTTCATCCACTTTGGTCATTGAAAACTTTGTGTATTGTGTAATGTATTTAAACTTTGTGTAATGTATTTAAATTACACAATATCTTAAATATCCTCATGGACTGTTTTACTGATCTTTTTTCCCCTCTGTCTTTTACTTTGCCAAAAGGTTAATGAGGGGGTTTCGCTTGAATTTATTTCCCACTTTTGATCCATTTCAGCAACAATTGCTTGTGTTGATCTTTATGGGATCCTACATTTTCTTGTGTTTGTGTAAAAAGAGTATAAAAGAGAAAAACGTTTCTTGCAGCAGTAGCTGCATCATTAAATATGATTATAGTTCACAATCACTTTAAAAAATCATGAGCTTGTTCTTATCTTTAAAGTTTTGCCTACTTTTACACCAGCCTGAGCCATTTAATAATACATTCCTAGTTCTTCTGAAACATGTTTCTAAAACTTTGTGCAATAGTTACTCAGTATAGTTAAAAAACTCTGAAAAAGTCACTCAATTGTCAGATATTAACAAAAACATAAATAATTAATAAAAATATGCTATATCCCATGTGAGTCACAATTGTTGTAATAAAATATATATTACAACTATATATATATATATATATATATATATATATATATATATATATATATATATATATATATATATATATTAAACTGCAATTCTTCACTGAAAACTGGTACTTTGTTCTAAGTGTTTGTATTTTCCTATAAAAACTCTCACTACGTCATTTCTATGTCAGTAAATTAAAAAAGTACAGGAAGAGTTTAACTTAAAACAATTTGTTGATTTGAGTAAAGTAGGACCAAATAGACCCTCAGGCAATTTAACACTTTAGATTTGACTACTTTTTATCTTTGAATATAAATATTCTAGTGTTTAAAATGTTTTTTACATACATAACAGAAAGATTGCTGTCTAAAGTTCCTGGAGTACCTCACCCATCAACTTCAATTAATCATTGCTAATGATTGGAAAACATTAAACGAGAAAAGATGACTCAACAGCATTGTTGCTTCACAAGACGGTGTATTTTACAAAACCTGCTGCACAGGATCACAAAGTGAGAATTTATGCTCGCCAAAAATGTGTGTTTTGAATTTGTTGTGTGACTCAAACCGGGCAGCGATGAGTGTGTGTATTCGCAGCCTCCTACACGATTATCTTGCCTGGAAATACAGAACTTGTTTGCTTGTTTACTCAAAATACAATCCTCCCATAGCTTATGAGCTTTAAGGATAAAAAACAAACATGGTGGACAAGTGCCAGCAGACCCTGACGGAAGACAAACCAATGCTGGTTAAACATCCATGGGGCAGACGAAAAGCATTGCAATAAATCCCTCGTATTCTTCACAAGAACATGCCAAACGACTATAATTCCATCTGACAAGGCTTCGTAAAATATAGATGAAAAGAGAGATTTTTTTCAAGGTCCTCTCAAGGTTTCAGGTTGTGATGCATTTGAGCTTAAGGAGTTATGAATAGCGCATTCATGGATGAAGAAGTGCCACCTTCAAGGCTGTCGTCACTTCAGCTCAAATTCCACAAATCAAACGGCACAATTCACACCAGTTTCCTGCATGACATCTGAACGTCTGTATGTGTGTGTGTGTGTGTGTGTGTGTGCGTGTGCTGGTGTACTTGTGTGCGTGCGTGCGTGCTTGTGTGTGTGTGTGTGTGTGGAGTGGAGAGTTAAGCGGCGAGGTTGTCATGTACTTTTCTTCTTTTGTTAATTCAAAGTGACTAAATCGGTTTTATCATCATGAAATATTGATGGACCATGAACTTTTTTTTTTACATTTAAAGCCAACAAGAACACCAGGAAGTAATATACATATTTATAGCAGCTTTTTTACAATGTTTTGCTATATATATATATATATATATATAAAATGTGTGTGTGTGGGGGGACACTTTAAACAGGGTCAAAGAGGGAGCCTGCTGAATTAGTAATGGTAGTATATTAGTTGTTCTCAAACTTTTTTCAAGTGCCACCTCGGAAAAAATGGCACTCCAAGTACCACCATGATGAGCAACATCAAAATACATGACTCCAGTATGGCCAAAGCATGCAAGCCTTCCTGTTCAACTACAGTTAAGTGCAGTTATTGATAATATTTTTTTTTACTAATTTTGCAGCATTATACAGCCTGAACATTTTGATTGTAATAATTACACATTTTAAACGTATCAATTTTAATGGCAAAATATCTGCTTTCTAATTCTCTCTTTTTTCTCTCTCCCTCCTCTCTTCCTCTTTTCTCCGCCCTCCTCTACTTTCTCTCTCCCTCCTCTTTCTCCCTCCTCTTCTCTTCCCCTTCTCTTCTCTCTCTCTCTCCCTCCTCTTTTCTCCGCCCTCCTCTACTCTCTCTCTCCCTCCTCTTCTCTTCCCCTCCTCTTCTCTCTCTCTCTCCCTCCTCTACTCTCTCTCTCCCTCCTCTCTTCCTCCTCTTTCTCCCTCCTCTTCTCTTCCCCTCCTCTTCTCTCTCTCTCTCCCTCCTCTGCTCTCTCTCTCCCTCCTCTGCTCTCTCCCTCCTCTTCTCTCTCTCCTCCTCTTTTCTCCGCCCTCCTCTACTCTCTCTCTCCCTCCTCTCTTCCTCTTCTCTCCCCCTCCTCTGCTCTCTCTCTCTCCCTCCTCTGCTCTCTCTCTCTCTCTCCCTCCTCTGCTCTCTCTCTCTCTCTCCCTCCTCTGCTCTCTCTCTCTCTCTCCTCCTCTCTCCCTCCTCTCTCTCTCTCTCCCCTCCTCTCTCTCTCCTCTCTCCTTCTGCTCTCCTCTCCGCTCCTCTGCTCTCTCTCTCTCTCTCTCTCTCCCCCCTCCTCTCCTCTGCTCTCTCTCTCTCTCCTTCCTCTCTCTCTCTCTCTCCTCTCTCCTCTCTCTCCTCTTCCTCTCTCTCTCCCTCCTCTGCTCTCTCTCTCTCCCTCCTCTGCTCTCTCTCTCTCCCTCCTCTTTTCTCCGCCCTCCTCTACTCTCTCTCTCCTCCCCTCTCTTCCTCCTCTTTCTCCCTCCTCTTCTCTTCCCCTCCTCTTCTCTCTCTCTCTCCCTCCTCTACTCTCTCTCTCCCTCTCTCTCTTCCTCCTCTTTCTCTTCCTCCCCTCCTCTTCTCTTCCCTCTCCCCTTCTCTCTCTCCTCTCCCTCCTGCTCTCCCTCCCTCTTTTCTCCGCCCTCCTCTACTCTCTCTCTCCCTCCTCTCTTCCTCTTCTCTCCCCCTCCTCTGCTCTCTCTCTCTCTCCCTCCTCTGCTCTCTCTCTCCTCTGCTCTCTCTCTCCCTCCTCTGCTCTCTCTCTCTCTCTCTCCCTCCTCTGCTCTCCTCTCTCCTCTCTCTCCCTCCTCTGCTCTCTCTCTCTCTCTCCCTCCTCTGCTCTCTCTCTCTCTCCTCCCTCCTCTGCTCTCTCTCGCTCCTCTGCTCTCTCTCTCTCCCTCCTCTGCTCTCTCCCTCCTCTGCTCTCTCTCTCCCCCTCCTCTGCTCTCTCTCTCCCTCCTCTACTCTCTCTCTCCCTCCTCTCTTCCTCCTCTTTCTCCCTCCTCTTCTCTTCCCCTCCTCTTCTCTCTCTCTCTCCCTCCTCTACTCTCTCTCTTCCTCCTCTTTCTCCCTCCTCTTCTCTTCCCCTCCTCTTCTCTCTCTCTCTCCCTCCTCTGCTCTCCCTCCTCTTTTCTCCGCCCTCCTCTACTCTCTCTCTCCCTCCTCTCTTCCTCTTCTCTCTCTCCCCCTCCTCTGCTCTCTCTCTCTCTCTCCCTCCTCTGCTCTCTCTCTCTCCCTCCTCTGCTCTCTCTCTCTCCCTCCTCTGCTCTCTCTCTCTCCCTCCTCTGCTCTCTCTCTCTCCCTCCTCTGCTCTCTCTCTCAATTAAAGACATGTCAACATTATCAGCTCTGCTATCAGTTACTGTCAATATAATCATGTGATCTTTAAATAGTTTTAATATTGTTATAAGAGATATGTGAGTCTGTGTTTGAACTCTGACCTTCAGATTTATCTCAGATGTTTGGTTTCTTCAGATCCGGGTTGTTGTCCATCCATCCATCTTCATGTCGGCTTTATTCCCTTTCGGGGTCGCCACAGCGGAATGAACCGCCAACTCACTGGCATATGTTTTACGCAGCGGATGCCCTTCCAGCCGCAACCCATCGCTGGGAAACCGGGTTGTTGTTGTATTAGTATTAACGTTTGAGTAACTTTAAAGAGAACATCGTCTTGCTGTCATGAGAAACAGACGCACGTAGGGCAGAATGTGATTGAGTAGCTTCACTTTTCAACAAACACAAAATAACGTTATATGATTTACCTGTGTAGGAATTTCCCAGGTCTGCAGCAGCTTTGCCTTATCTAACACGATCAAACTCATTATCACTACTCCGGAGCGTCAAAGAGGCTGGAGGCAGGGGCCTGTGATTTCATTGGACAAGCCCACTGTCCTTCAAACAAATCAACCAATGGGCCACACGCCTTCAACAGATTGAACAATTTTTTTTGTTTGACACCCACACCAGCAGTATTGACACGAATGCGTACCTCAGTTTGAGAACCACTGTATATAATAGTATTGTCAACATTATATGTACTAATTTTCCTGCCTATAAGAAAATATGTACAATATGTTGATGCTGTCATGTGCTGCTGTGTACAAACTTCTTACAGCTATAGAGGAGCTAAATATTAAAATACGAGGAGCCTCTGTTCTACCGACAACTGTTGTGTTGTGGCAGGTTATAAGTCTGAATATTTGTATTTTACAAGTGAGAAGACAAATATTGTGCTTCTAAAAGAGAAATTCGTGGCTGTGCGTGCAATGCTGAAGTTGTTGTCCTCTTCAATCTTATAAATCTAAAACAAAAGTTATTACAAGAAAAAAACACTAGTTTTTAAATAGTTTTTATATTTAGAAAGACAAAAAATATTATTTACATTTAAGATTTATTTTTACTTTAGCCCTTTTATACCGAAGTGAATTAATTCAAAGAATTCAAGGTATCAAAAACTCATCATATATTATGCCTGTTCACACCCTTAACATTGTGCAGAATCCTCTGCAAAGTGTTATACATAATGCATTTCATATTTGGCATCCCCATTTACATAAAATGTCTTCTTTCTAAATAATGTGGATTCACTAAGTTTTTTTTACCAATGAAACTAGAAAATAGATAAACAGAATGGTAAGCTGATATACGACACATTTTAACTGTATGTATCCTCACACGAACCTGTTTTATCCTAAATGACAAATACGCGGTTACGCATTATTATTTTATTTTTTTTTATTTTTTTGCATGGCTATATCCCAAAGTATCATACACATCCTAAATTCATCCACATTACTGGTTTTAGTCTGATTTGTTGTTTTTATAAAACAGTGGCTAGAAAACAATGAGTGATTCAGATATGCAATAAAACATTAAAGTTAGATTATTTATCAAGTTCTTCACTGATCTTTTGATCTTACGAATCAGCAGCATATCGATTTATGGTTATTTACACTGACATACTATATAGGCAAGTAAAACCACATTTAACTCACACAATACATGTAAAGACTGCAATCTTCTTTGGATCATCTGCAAGTTTTGTTCCCTGATCTTGCTTGGTCTTGAATAAGAATTGAATAACTGTAAACTTTTTCAGAATGTGATGTTGTTAAACAAAGTTTCAATTAGCGCAGGGCAGTCCCCATATTAAGCTTTGAGTTCCTCCATTTATAAGGCATCAGTTCGACCAGTCTCATTGAACCAGCAACAGCAAAAAAGCCTCCAACACCCCTTCGCCTCACTTTAGGGGGGTCTTTGGGCTTTAATGAACCTGAAGTCCTACGGACAGCTTGCCTGGTATGTGTTTATACACACAATTTCTTCTCGTGCTACCAAAACTAATTTCTGCAAGTGCACACTTTTTCCCCTCAAAACCTTCTATGCTGACTAGGGGATCTAGTGGTTTACACAACATATACTGCTCTGTGATGGTTTTGAATTCGTTTGTGGAGTTTTGTGGAAAACATGAACTGCTTTCATTGAGGCATGGAAAAAGGAACCAAACAGGACTGCATGGCAGATAATGTGTTGTGTAGAAAATCAATATATATACTTTAGCTCTATTATAAAAAAAACAGTGTTTAGCATGTTTTGGAGCGATGCAAGACTGATACAATTTTTTGTTAAAGACAAACTTGTACTGGATTAAAATGGATTATAATACATTTTTAAATAACGATGAATTCATGAGATTCTGATTCTGAAAATTAAAATGCTGTGACCTTGCAATGGCCATGTTGCTGTCTAAACTGTAAAAAGAAAAATTTTAAAATAAGTTTTGAAACCAAATTCCTCATATATACCAATAACCATATTACTAATGTTGCATATTACAATTTTTCCACCATGACAAACGTCTACTCTAATGACATGTTGGGACTTCTATATTTTTGCATTAGCATCTCTGTGTTATTACAGTAGGCGTCACGGTGGCGCAGTGGGTAACACGGTTGTCTCACAGCTAGAAGGTCGCTGGTTCGAGCATCAGCTGGGTCGGATGGCATTTCTGTGCGGAGTTTGCATGTTCTTCCCGTGATCGCGTGGGTTTTCTCCGGGTGCTCCGGTTTCCTCCACGAGTCCAAAGACATGCGGTATAAGTCAATTGAGAAAAAACAATTGTCCATAGTGTGTGTGAATGTCACATAAAACATGTGCCAGAGGAGTTGGCGGTTAATTCCGCTGTGGTGACCCCGAAAGGGAAGAAAGCCGACATGAAGATGGATGGATGGATGTCATTATAGTAGTCCTCAGGTCTTTGGATCAACTTTTGAGTGTACCTAAAGTGCTCTATTAAAAATATTGCCTGATAAAAAAAGAACATCGACATAAACAAAGTCAATCAGTCTTGCACTTCTACAAAAATCTATGAATAATTTCTGTTTTTTTACTTACATCCACCAATTGAAACCTCCTTCCATTAATCCAGCAATCACATTTGTTTCGAATCCTTATAAGGAAAGCGTTCCACTTGTTTTTCTCTGAACTTCATAAAAATGTTGCAAGAAAAGGGACACAATTATTGTCTCTTTACAACCGTCCTTTGTCTGCTTTAAACACTTCAGAACAGAAAGATGGCAAATCAATTCTTGTTTTTTTTTACTATCAAAGATTTATTTTAAGAAAGTGAGCCCTTGCCTGTGCACTTTA
This sequence comes from Danionella dracula, assembly GCA_900490495.1. Classification (NCBI taxonomy): domain Eukaryota; kingdom Metazoa; phylum Chordata; class Actinopteri; order Cypriniformes; family Danionidae; genus Danionella; species Danionella dracula. The sequence goes on from UELW01000556.1 coordinate 9,925,873, forward strand.
TTAGCTTAAAAGGCTCTCACAGAATTCAGCACACAAGAGCTGTATTTGACTCTGACAGCTTACTGTGTCTATTATCATAAAACACACACTGATGGATTTATGCAAAGGCATGTTTCTTCTAAACTGGAGTCTGTTCAAACACAGCCGATTAATCAAACAATATTTACATACCATACAATATTTACTCTGAACAATCTTTCAATAAGGTTTGCCTCTCTCCATTATGAAAGTGTTAATATTAATTAATTAGTGAAACCCTTAAGAAAGGTAACAATGGGAATTACATCCATCAGAGGGATGGATTAAACTTATTATATAGTTATCATACAAAATAAGCGTGTGATGGTTTGTATACTTTTTCATTCAATCCCTATATAACTCTGTCTAATCTGTTTATTCACAGTTATGCCACGGTCTGTCTGAATACTAAATTCTGATTGGCTGATAGGTATTGCATATTTCCTGATTAACAAACATGTAGTCCCGGTGCATGACTGCATGACTTTAGTATTCATTGTAATAAACATTAATGCTAACCAATCAATCAATTTTTAGATCGGCAGACCAGAATTCACGAATTTGGCCATCTTGAGTTGGTTTAGCAACTGTTTTATTTAAGTTGTATGGTCATTTTTTATACCAATTGTCATGTGTGGAGCCCTCTGAACTGGATCGAGAGAAGTGTGAGGACCCAGCTGCCTGCCGCGAGGACCAATGTCGGAGAACAAGAGCCAACGTTACCTGCTGCATTGACGAAAAGGAGAACATGTTGTGTTTTACTTTTTACCTTTCTTGAAGAATTCCACATTAAAAAGAAACAAGGAGCTTCAAATTGGCCTTTTATGTGTTTTCAATCATGTTAATACCTTACGTTCTTTGTTGCAGTTTTTTTGTGTTGTGTTATTAGCTGCAGAAAGTCAACATGAGCTCATCCAGATAAGTGTATGTCCTTATGTCGTTAAAGATAGACTAATTTTACTCAGATAAATGTTCGCGTTCGATGAGTAATTATATGCAGAGCCTACTGTGGGAAGAGTTCCCAATGTTAAAGGAATTTTCACGTTCTCACAGTGGATTTAGAAATCATGAATAAACTACAGAAATTCTAAAACAAGTGAATGATTACCCCTATGTGCTTTTTGGATTGCTCTTTGTGTATAAAGCTAGCTAGCGCTGTGGACAGTCCTGTAAAGCTAAATAAAATATCAGTTATTGCCTAATGTTTGTCCCGGATCTCTTTTAAAAGTCACACATTTTAGCCCAAAATCGTTAAGAAGCTGGATTCAGCCTTGTCTGGTCTTCTAACTTTTAATTTTAAAGCTTGTTGCAGGACTGAAGTGAAGGGTAAGCTACATTCCAACTCTCGAATGGCTCAAAAAAAAATTCTCTGCAGATCTGTGAGTCACTGCCTGAATGATTAAAGCAGGGATAGAAAGAGAAAAGCAAAATCTTTCAGCTTTTACTACACAAATTATACTTTTGTTGAAGTCTTTATGATTCATCATCTTCCATGCAAGCTGTATGAATAACAGTACAAAGCAAAGCAAAAAATCAGACCCATCACCACTACCAGATATGAATTACCTTTCCCAGTCCCTGAATACATTTTAACTGAAGTCAATGGGAGAATATTTAAACTTCTTCCAAATACACATACATAATTTAATTTAAATAAAGAAAACAACTAATTTGCTCAGCCTGAATCCTTATCTTGCTGGGGAAGATCACATGTTCATTGTGAAATATTGTCTGAAAGTTTTTTTCAGGGCCGGACTGGGACCAAAAAAGGCTCTGGCGTTTTTGACCATGATGGCCCATCATGATTTTTTTTTTGAGTTCTGCACAGGTGTTCTTAGGCGAATCTAGGTGGACAGAATAAGCTTTTGTAATAGTGTAGGAAAACATGCTTAAAGGGTTGCCTCAAAAAAAAGCCTTGTATTAGTATAGAGGAGAAGATGAAAATGTGGATTTAAGTCTTCATTATTTTTTTTGTGATCAGAAAGTATCCCTGTTTAAGAATTTGTATCTTATCCCTGATGGCAGATGGAAGCATTTCATTGCATTTTAAGGCTCAAAAATATTAATGGGATAGTCACAAAGACAAAACCTTTGAATGGCGGTGACATTGGCAATTAATGGGCAAATGTTCATATTTGGAGTGGAGTATGCCTTTACAGGGATATGTATTTGTCAAATCATGTATTTGTGTTACAGTTGGTATTTTAGTCTCTGCAGTAGCTGTGCTAGAAATCATTGATGTAAAGTCAAGTAAATAATAATACCAGAAATATGACACTTTAAGATTAGATTCATATGAATTTATTTCCAAGCCCATTCACTTCTTATTGTGTGCCAAATTTACTTTTTTTTTGCAGGCCTCTTCCTTGAAGGTTACAAGATATTCACACAGCATTTAACTCACTGTGGCATGTAGAGTAAGAGATCAGGAAGAGATATGAAATTAAACATGAAATATAAGAAAGAACAAGGCAATAGATTCCGTGTTTGCTCAACATGTTACAGTTTTATCGCTTGCAACACAGAGCAGAGATCCTGAGTCAGATCTCTCGAGGACCTGTCTTACTAATTCATGCACACGCCACACTTCTCAGCTCCAGGCTTCTCGCAAAGCAGTTAGGATAAATTATACATATCAAAGTGGACCAAAAGCCTCCGCAACATCCTCAAATCCCAGTAAAGGAAAACAGAACCGTGAGAAGATTCAAAGCAAAGTGTTGCATCATGCTATTCTGTATAAGGGTTAAAATATGCTTTTATAGCACATGTATGCCACATACAGTATTGGGTCTTTTTGGGGCAAATGGAAAATACTATACTTAATGTGCAATAAATAAAATCTGACCAAGAGAAATCAGGTTATACAAGACATTTTGCACAAAAAATGTGAACTCCCAAATTATTCACAAATCATAAACAAAGAAACAAATCAATATAAATGCATCACATATTTTGCAGACATGGCACATGGTAGTTTTGAATACGCACAAAGGTGCACAAAAATCATAGACAAATGAGTTCAGTAAGTGCTCATGTGCTAATTCGAGAATATTTTTGTGTTGATTTTTTGGCAAAGTGTATTTTTATGGTCATGCTCTCCTCCGCTACCATCAGTTCTCCTCTCCTACCACCTCCTTCTCCGATACTTTGCCACATCGCCTCGCTTGAAAGGTAAGGGTTGTTTTTCTTTTTTTATATTCTGTTTTCATTGTTTTATTATTATTTATTATATTTGTAATGTGTACTTTTTAAGGATTGAAGAATCCTGGTTTCTTTTTCTATGGTTTTCCATTTTATTTTCATTATTTAGAGTTGTTTCTGTTTGGTTTGGAACAGATTAGGCATTTTACATGTAAAACTTGCTTCGACATAAGAAAAATTCAGCATACGGAGGCCACCCTGGAACAGAACAATTTAGTATTTCAAGGTATCACAATACTAATTGAATAAATACTTCCACAGTTTGCCCTCCCAGGGCCCTGACTGGTATTATAATCAGTTTATTCCATGCAGAAGATAGTTTAACTGAGGTGAAAGTGAATGAGAAGAAAAATCAGAGCAGCTGGATGGAAATAATAATGGAAAGCTGTAGCAAATATAGAAGCTCTCAGGGTAAAAGCAGCATAGCTGACACTCACAACACATCAGCACAAATCAAAAGGCCAATACACATCACTGTTATATGGGTGACACAAACACTCTATCGATTCTCTCTTTGCGAGTGTGTACATGTGTATATGGTTTGTGTTAAAATATGAGAGAGAATATTTCTCTTCAAAGTGTTAGACACTTGCCGGACCGTTCAAAATCACGCTTTACTTTCTTCACCCAGGGCTGGTTTTTGAATGTCAGCAGATCAATAAACTGTAGAGGAAAAAAGAAAGAGGGCAAAGGAAATGGATGGAAAGATTGATTAAAACACAAAGACAGAAATAAAACGGGGGTATCTGTTTTACATCAAAGCTTTTAAAATTTAAACTGCACGTTTTTTTGCCTAATACTAATCCCACCACTGCAAAGGGGGGATTTTAAGCCTCATAAACGCTGGCAGGAAGAAAGCAGTATTGCAGAGTAAAGGATATTAAAATCCCAAAAGTGCTGTTTCTTTTGTTGGGACGAGGGGATTGAAACAGTGAACCTGACAAACTCATTTAGCTTAATCCTCACTTTCAGAGCCCTGTGAGAGTAACACCACTGCAAATATACAGGGCAAACAGTGCATACCACACTTTCATTAGAAAAAAGAGCGAATCAACATGGATTGCTTAGACAGGTGAATGTTTTCCTTAACGCAGCAGATTTTTCCATGTTTGTGTGCTATGCACCAATGTGCAATACATTTTCTCAGTCGTCATTTTTTTTTTTGCCTTATGCTTTAAACTAGAAATTGATTCAAATAACATTTAATTAATTACTTACATATATGTATTTTCCAACACTTAGTACTTGAAAGAATACTTAAAGCCAATAGGCTCAATTTTATTACTTTGAAAATATGTTTTTTTGTTTGTTAGTTTGTTTGGTCTCTGCAGCAATGCAAAACCAGAAACACAATCATTTTTAGTATTAAGCTGCATATTATGTCTCTTTTTAACTGTGTTGGGAGTAAAGGTAATATATTACTATAATATTACTTTGAAGAAAAACTGTAACGTTACTTTTAATGTTTCTAAAATAAGTAGTTATTTGCATGCTTGGTAATACATAAATTACAATGCTGTTTTTACAGAAAAAAAATTACAATGCTGTTTTTTTTACAGAAAATTTTAAAAATGCCTAACAAAATAATTTATTATTGTATATTTTTTTAATCGTTCAAGCGCAGTACAAGAAAAAGTGAGCTAGTTCCTGTTTGCGTCTGTTCATCATCAGTGAAGACGGACTATTATGGTCTTTATAACACTATTTTAAGTTTATCCAAGATATGGAGGAGAAAAAATATAATCATAAAGTTTCATTTTTGTACAAAATAATTATTTACGCTAAAAAACAGCACTGGCAACTTGAAAAAAAAAACTGCAATGCCTTCCAGGAAAGCCAGGAAGAAAAAGACACCAAAGAAGAGGGAGAGGAAAAAAATCACCATAACATTTCGTTGTATTACCCATAAATTAATTTTTCTCAACTTCTTAAAAATAAAAATAAGGCAAAAAAAATCCTTTGTTGTCATTTTTTAGTTTAATATTTTTAAACCACAAAATTTAATGGGTTCACCTCACCCGCTAGCACTCAAATCAACCAACTGCCCAATACCTGTAAACATGATCAAATCACTCTAATAGCATATTTGATATCTATTATCCAATAGCACCCAGCCTGATAACAATTTCAGACAAATGCGAGATTGTTACCATCATACCAAGCAGCTGGGAGCTTTGAGGTCTGCTTGAGTCATGAGTTTTCAAAGACTTCGAGAAAGAAAGAGAAAATAAGGATTTTCAAAACAACTCACTGTTATTCTCTTTTTTGGATCTTATAGTGTAATTGTGATCTTTTTTTATAGCCATTTAGACATTTCAAGCACTTATGACTACATCAGTTTTTCATGAATATGTGCACATCAAAAGTAAACAACTGTAAAACTTTTTTCTTTTTCACAATATTTTAGCAATTTTGTCAAAGTAAGTAATTGTTATATGTGGCTCTGATCATAAAAAAACTTATTTTTAATTACTAGTCTATTTTCCTCTAAGAACCATAAACAGAGCAGTCCATTAAAATATGTTTTACGAGAAGGTTGCGCTGATATAGTGAGCATTTACGGCCTTTTCTTCTTTAAGCAGGTGATCATGTGTTAATGTTGTGTGCCCAATCCTACATCATGGAATTAAATTTTGTTCTGCTGTCATGGTGATGATCTGTGGTGTAGATCCAGCGTTTGGGTATTCTCATGTTAGACTTGACGATACAAAAGACAAATACACAATTTAAAGGCAAAACATGAATTAGCTTTTTAATCAAACATATGAAATATAGACATTTTAAAGCTAAAATCCAAACCTGAAGTTTGCAGTGATCATTTCCCTATTGTATCGAGGAATAACATTTGTAACATGCCTTTACTGATTCTCTGAAGATGAACCTGGTTAATGGTTTGGAATGACAAGAGTGTGAGTAAATGAAGACAGAACAACAAAATGCAAATGGTTATCCATAAAAAAAAATCATTTTCATAATTTTTCATTTAAAAGTCAGATTCCACTCCCTCGCTTCTCACACTTCAGTAACTTCGTTAACCGCCTCTCTAAAACAGACCTAATTATCATCTAGGTGAATACCGCATATATCAGCAAAATGATTGAAGCCAGCCAATAGCGGCCATCCAATTTCAAAGCGAGCTGTCGTTTCTGAGCAATGCCATACTCCATGGCTTCATTAACAGGCGAATAGCGCTACTTCCATGTCTCCTCAAGGCAATGTCCCATGCTAAGGTTGTATTTGTAATTAGCCCTGATCCCATTGGGAACTACAGCAGCAGAGGCCTCAATGACATTCACCACGGCAACGAGCTGTCCTTTATGGCAGGGTTAATTAAGCCCCGGACAGCATGACTTCCTCATGAACTCTTGCCATATTGTATATGAAGATGAGATATGTATATGAGATGTCTGTGCAGAGCGATGAGGTTACTCCAGCACAGACCTGTGGAATACCAAGAAATTTGAGTACAGCGTAAGAAACGATTTCACTTTATGGAATCTTGGTGGATCTATCCAGTGCTAATATCGGCTGTGGTGCAAGATGTATCTTTTTTGACCATAAAAAAGTACATTATTCGAGACTTTGTGACTTTCATAAAAACTTGTTTATTCCATGAAAAATGTGCAAAGCTGAAATGTGGTTCCACAAAAATGTGATCATAGTATAACACAGAAATGTACCTCTTGACGCTTCTTCCCATGTGGCCTACCGCCTGATAATAAAGACTCTCAAATTGTGTCTATGAACAGATGATATAATAATGCTTTCAAGTGCTCTTCCAGAGCTTAAAGATGCTTAGACATCAATATACAGAAGATATAAACATACATTAACAACACCAAATATATTTCATAAAATATTAATATCTGTAGCAGGCCTTGGTCATCAAAGCACCATAAAACTACAACGATAAAATACATACAAAACATTTTCAATGCAATTGCAATCACAAATACAAAATCTTAATACAATAAATAGAGCAGGGGTGTCCAACGTCGGTCCTGGAGAGGCGGAGCCCTGCACATTTTAGTTGCAACCCTGCTGTAGTATGCATACTAATCTACTTCAGCCAATCAGAGGACCATAATTCAGATTCAGATTCAGATTCAGATTCAGATTTTATTTGTCACATACATATACATACAGAGTACGACGTGCAGTGAAATGTATTGTACGACTGTCCAACCTGTAACCATTAGGAAATAGATAAAAAGATAAAAATAAAACATAAATTATAAGAAAACAAAGTAGATATGAATTTAAATAAGTACTAAATACAATATAATACAGATGAAATAAAGTACAATGGAATACAATATAATACAAATGAAAATGAAATAAAGTACAAAATGAAATAAGTACAAATGGAATAGAGATGTGACGTGCAAGAATGGCAAGTGATTTGTGTGTGACAGAAGGTCACTAAAGTGCAGTGTGGATGTTTTAAAGTGACTTGCGCTGTTTCAAGTCCACGATTGTGCAAACTGTGCGGAGTGTGAGGTGAATGTGTGGAGTGAGAGAGGTGATGAGTGAAAGTTAGAAAGTCTGTCTTTATGTGCCCGGTGTGTCCCCGTTTAGAGTCCGAATGGCATGCGGGAAGAAGCTCCTCCTCATTCTCTCTGTGTTTGCCTTCAAGGAGCGGAAACGCTTTCCTGAACGCAACAGTGAGAAGAGTCCAATGTTAGGATGGCTGGAGTCCTTCACAATCTTCCTGGCTCTGGCTCTGCACCGCTTGTTATAGATGTCTTGCAGGTCTGGGAGCTCGGTGTGGATGGTACGCTCAGCTGAATGTACCACCCTCTGTAGGGCTCGCCGGTCCTGCATGGTGCTGTTCCCGAACCAGGAAGTGATGCTGCCCGTCAAGACGCTCTCAATGATGCTGTTGTAAAAAGTCTTTAGCACCTGAGAGGGTAGTTTAAAGTCCCTTAAGCGTCTCAGGTGGTATAGACGCTGCCGGGCCTTCTTCACCAGGGAGTTGGCATGGCAGGACCAAGACAAGTCCTGCGTGATGTGTACGCCGAGGTACCGGAAGCTGTCCACTCTCTCCACTGGAGTCCCGTTGATGGAAGCAGGGCCGTACGTTCGCTCCCGCTTAGTACTGAAGTCCACTATTAGCTCCTTAGTCTTGCTGACGTTCAGGAGGAGATTATTCTCCTGGCACCATCTCTCCAGGTTTATGATCTCCTGTAGGTAGGCCGTCTCATCGTTGTTGGAGATCAGGCCCACCACGACAGTGTCGTCAGCAAACTTGATTATGGTGGTGGAGTCAAAAGTGGCCACACAGTCATATGTGTACAGCGAGTACAGCAGGGGGCTCAGAACACAGCCCTGGGGGGCTCCAGTGCTGAGAGTGATGGAGGATGAGGTGTGTTTCCCCATCCTTACTGCTTGTGGTCTGTCTGTTAGGAAGTTGGAGATCCACTGTAGAGGGAATTATGGTATTGAATGCCGAACTGTAGTCAACAAACAGCATTCTTGCATAATTCCCTTTTCTGCAGTCCAAGTGGCTCGTTGTTGTGTGGAGGAGGTGTGAAATGGCATCCTCCGTAGACCGGTTTTGTCTGTAAGCAAACTGGAGTGGATCTAGTGTGTCTGGCAGTGTTGTAGTGATGAAATCTCTGACAAGTCTTTCAAAGCACTTCATCACCACTGATGTCAGGGCTACAGGGCGGTAGTCGTTGAGGCTCGCGGGCTGCGGTTTCTTTGGAACAGGAACAATGGTCGACTGCTTGAAGCATGATGGGACTGTAGATTGTTCCAGGGAGAGATTGAATATCTCTGTGAACACCGGTGCCAGCTGGTCAGCGCAGACTTTCAGAACTCGACCTGTGATGCCATCCGGTCCTGCTGCCTTCCTGGTATTCACTCTCCTGAATGCCCTCCTCACTTCATGCTCTGAGATGGTGAATGTGTTAACCTCTCCGGCTCTCTCGGCGTGCATGCTGCTAGCACCACTAGCGTGATTAGCTGCAGCCTCGAAGCGAGCATAGAAGGTATTTAGCTCGTTTGCCAGAGAAGCGTCCGCATTCCCCATTCTGGAGGATGGTGCTTTATAGTCTGTCATTGTTCTTAGTCCATGCCAAAGGCTCCTCGAGCCGCCATGTTGGAGTTGCGACTCGAGTTTTTTGGCGTAGCGCCGCTTCGCCTCCTTCACCGCTCTGCACACGCCGTAAGACGCAGCCTTATAGTCATCCATATTCTCGGTGGCGAGCCCCGCATTGTAGGCGGCGGAGCGGGATCTCAGAGCATCGCGGATAGTTTTATCCACCCACGGCTTCTGGTTGGGAAACGTCTTGATGACTGTTTTTCCAACTGTATCATCCGTTAGTTTCCCGATAAATCCCACAACCGCTTCCGTATACGTGCTGACATCATCAGAGCTGCGCCTGAACATGTCCCAGTCTGCGTCATCAAGTGCGTCCTGCAGAGCGGCTTCTGATTGGTCCGTCCAGCGTGAGATCTCCCTCTGTGCCGGGGCTTCCTGCTTTAGCCTTTGTTTATATGCCGGCATGAGGAAGATGGCGGCATGGTCTGATTTTCCAAACGCTGGACGTGATTGTGCTTTGTAGCCTTCCTTGAATGGAGTGTAACAGTGATCCAGTATCCGTTCGCCCCTGGTCGGGCAGGTGATGTGCTGGTGGAAGTTCGGCAGTGCGCGCTTGAGTTTGGCACTGTTAAAATCCCCCAGCACAATGAATGCGGCGTCCCGGTTCTGTGTTTGTTGTGAATTTAGTGACTCGTGCAAGTCCCATATAGCAGTGTCCGTGTCCGCTTGAGGTGGAATATAAACGGCACTAATTATGACCGAGCTGAATTCCCGAGGTAGATAGAAAGGCAGACATTTGATGGTCAGAAGTTCTAGATTCAGTGTGCAGGAGCGTGCGAGAGGAACAATGCTCGCGCTGTCGCACCAGTGGTTGTTCACCATCAGACACACTCCACCTCCCCTTGACTTTCCCGACTCCATAGTTCTGTCCATGCGGTGTACCGAGAAAGACTCGGCCGGTTGGATGGCATGGTCCGGTACCGCTGGGTTAAGCCATGTCTCGGTGAAGCAGAGAAGGTTGCAGTCCCGAATGTCCCTCTGGAAGCTGACCCTTGCCCTGAGGTCGTCGAGCTTGTTTTCCAGAGACTGGACGTTGGCTAACAGTATGCTAGGTAAGGGAGCTCGGTGAGCGCGCGCTCTCAGCCTGTTCCTGACGCCGGCTCGTTTCCCTCGTGGACGCCGGTACGGGTCGCGTCCTTTGTTGTTCCTCAGGATGTCACTCGGCCAACATGGGTCTGGGGTTAAAAACGGCGAAAGATGAGTGCATTGTGCACCAATGGAAACAAGAGTGGCTCTATCATATGTAATGATGGCCATCTTGCAAAAAGAAACCGGTATAACGGTCTAAGAGCACGAGAAATAAACAAAAGTAAGATAGGTTTGGTCGGAGCAGTCGTGACGGCAGCCGACCTCACCGGCGCCATCTTGCAGGTGTGTTTCCTGATGGTTGAACCAAAAATGTGCAGGGCTCTGGCCCTCCAGGACTGACGTTGGACACTCCTGAAATAGAGAAACAAACCTCGTTCTACCAACCAAGGGAAAACACTATCTCTAGACGATTGTTTTTGTTTTGTTGTTTACTCGTCAAGTGCACCACAAGAAGACAATTTTAGTTAATAACATTAAAGAACTAAAACCGTTACGATGGCAATTTGTATGTTGAACTTTACTTTAGAATACTAGCAACGTAAAATCACAATCAGATTAAAACTAATTATGCCGTTTAGGAACATAACCTTCTTGTGTTCCGCTTGAGGGGGAAAGGTGGTGCAGGGGTGGAGTTTGTCATCCTCAACCGGAGAGTTGTCTATTCAATCCCAGCTAGGCTTATTCTGTCATCGTTGGGCAAGCCACTTCACCCGCATTGCCCTTTATGGATGTGTATGACTGGTGGGGTGTGTTTGGTGGTGATCAGGAGGCCTTTGGCGAGAAATGGCACCCACGTCCTGTCAGATTATCACCACCGTTGAGCGAATGTGGTGTAAATGATGCTCTGATCATTGTACAGCATCTTTGAGCATCTGGAAAAAAGCTATATAAATGGAAGGCATTATTATTATTGTTAGCATTCTGTTGTCTCTTATCCCAATGGATTAGTTTTGAGCAATGTATTGAATCAGCTTTAAAACACACTGGTTACATTGTTGTGCTTTGTTCACACTGGAAAGCAGAAAAGGCAGACGTTTTATATGTGAAGTCAATGAGAATATGTGAGTACGCAGGAAAAAAAGACTTAAGGCTTTCATGCGTTCACGGGAGAAGCAGAGAATCATGGTTGCCAGATCTGAGCAACAATTTTCAGCCCAAACTCAACTTAAAACTCACCAACCTCAATTTAAACCAGCCCAAATCTCCACATAGCAAAACACGAATGTTAAAGGTAAAAGAATAGACGTAAACTGATTAAGAACATTAAATCATGCAATTTGTGGCACAGTGTCAGAGGAGGAGGTGGTAAGGAAAGAGAATGGATGGTAGCGGAGGAGAGCATGACCATAAAAAGAAGCTTTGCCAAAAGAAGCACCATGAAAATATTCACAGATTTAGGACACGAAACCGAAAGTGTGCGTGAAGAGAAAGAGATTTTTTTCTGGGTAAGCGTCATGGGCTGTCAGGCAACTAATAGGAGAGCAGGATACTAACACACAACCTCAGGGCTGGAACTGACCAATAGGAGAGCAGTATTCTAAGCACAAACACACAGCATCAGGGCTGAAACTGGCCAATAGGAGAGCAGAACATTTGTTGGCGCGTTCAATGCTGCCAAGTGATGCCCAGTGTTTTTTTCTAATCGCCCATATTTCAATATGTATTTCGAATATGTATTTCTTGTGTGCAGTTTTTGTATCTTGAGATTTTTTTCATATCATAAAACATAATATTTTTTGCGTGGCCTTTAGTATCTTGAATTTTTCATACCGTGAACCATTCATATCTTGAGGTAACACTGTATTTAAGTTCTTGTCTTCCATATTCCCATGGTTGAACACTTGGAAAGCTTGCCTTGGCTGCTGGAAATACTCACCTTGTTACTGCATTTTTCTCCTGGCTCCCTCGTCGTCTCGTTCTGCTTGGTGTCCCCTGATGTGTTTCCTCTTCACAGAATATTGCTGAGTAATATAGATAGAGAATAAGATAAGCCTGAATTAAGCACAATGTAAAAACATTTTTTTGTTCTGTACATTAATTCGTATGAACTGCAATAAACTTAGCTATTTGCAAAGAGCCCTCATTCTGTGTCCTGACAGCAATAAACAAAATGTTTATAATGTGATTAGTTTGTAGAATTTCAATCTAGCCACAGGGGTTTCTAGCCAGTGACTTCTGTGCCGGTCCCAAGCCCGGATAAATAGAGAGGGTTGCGTCATGAAGGGCATCCGGCGTAAAACATGCCAAAACCAAATATGCAAGTCATCAATTCGATTTCCATACCGGATCGGTCGAGGCCCGGGTTAACAACGACCGCCACCGCTGCTGTTGACCTACAGGGTGCCGGTGGAAATTGGACTACTGTTGGTCAAAGAAGGAGAGGAGGGAGAAGGATTCGTAGGCAGAGAGAGAAGAGGAAAGGCAAGAGTATAGGTCTGAGAATAGGGACTCTCAACATTGGTACAATGACCGGGAAAGGTAGAGAGCTGGCGGACATGATGGAGAGAAGGAAGGTAGATATTCTGTGTTTGCAGGAGACCAGGTGGAAGGGTAGCAAAGCGCGTAGTATTGGAGGGGGATACAAACTGTTTTACTATGGTGAGGATAGGAAGAGAAATGGGGTAGGAGTGATCCTGAAGGAGGAGTTTGTGAGGAATGTTTTAGAGATGAAAAGAGTGTCTGACAGGGTGATCAGTTTGAAGTTAGAGATTGAAGGGGTGATGTTGAATGTAGTGAGTGGTTATGCTCCACAAGTAGGCTGGAAGCTGGAAGAAAAGGAGAGATTCTGGAGTGAGTTAGATGAGGTGATGGAGAGTATTCCCAGAGGGGAGAGAGTAGTGGTGGGAGCAGACTTCAACGGTCATGTGGGCGAGGGCAACAGAGGTGATGAGGAAGTGATGGGCAGGTTTGGTGTTAAGGAAAGGAACCCAGAAGGACAGATGGTGGTGGACTTTGCCAAGAGGATGGAAATGGCTGTAGTTAACACTTATTTCCAGAAGAGGGAGGAACATAGAGTTACCTACAAGAGTGGTGGTAGGAGTACGCAGGTGGACTACATCCTAAGTAGACGAGCCAATCTGAGAGAGATCACTGACTGCAAAGTAGTGGTAGGAGAGAGTGTAGCCAGACAGCATCAGATGGTGATGTGTAGGATGTTTCTGGTGGTCAGGAAGAAGAGGGCAGGAAAGATGGAAAAGAAGACCAAGTAGTGGAAGTTGAAAAAGGAAGACGGTTGTGAGGAATTCAGACAGAAGCTGAGACAGGCTTTGGGTGGCCAGGAAGAGCTTCCAGAGGACTGGGAAACTACAGCAGAAGTGATCAGGGAGACAGGTAGGAAGGTGCTAGGTGTGTCAGCAGGAAGAAGGAAAGAAGATAAGGTAACATGGTGGTGGAATGAGGAAATACAGGACATCATCCAGAGGTAGAGGCTAGCTAAAAAGAAGTGGGACATCGAAAGGACTGAAGAAAGTAGACAGGACTACAAGGAATCACAGAGCAGGGTGAAGAGGGAGGTGGCAAAGGCCAAACAGAAGGCATATGATGAGTTGTATGCCAGGTTAGACACGAGGGAAGGTGAGAAGGAATTGTACAGATTAGCGAGACAGAGAGACAGATATGGGATGGATGTGCAATAGATAAGGGTGATTAAAGATAGAGATGGAAGGGTTCTTACAAGTGAATAGAGTGTGCAGAGAAGATGGAAGGAGTATTTTGAGGAGTTGATAAATGAGGAGAATGAGAGGGAAAGAAGGGGGGAAGAGGTGAACATTGTAGAGCAGGAAGTTGAAAAGATTAGAAAGGATGAGGTGAGGAAGGCTCTGAGGAGAATGAAGAGTGGAAAGGCTGTTGGTCCAGATGACATCCCTGTGGAGGTGTGGAAGTGTCTAGGAGAGACAGCAGTGGAGTTCCTATCTAGGTTATTCAACAGGATTCTAGAGAGTGAGAAGATGCCTGAGGAATGGAGGAGAAGTGTCCTAGTGCCAATCTTTAAGAACAAGGGTGATGTGCAGAGTTGTAACAACTACAGAGGTATAAAATTGATGAGCCACACAATGAAACTCTGGGAAAGAGTAGTGGAAGCTAGGCTAAGATGGGAAGTGGATATTTGCGAGCAGCAGTATGGCTTCATGCCCAGGAAGAGCACTACTGATGCAATTTTTGCTCTGATAATGCTAATGGAGAAGTACAGAGATGGTCAGAAGGAGCTGCACTGCGTCTTTGTGGACTTAAAGAAAGTATATGACAGGGTGCCGAGAGAGGAGCTATGGTCCTGTATGAGGATGTCAGGAGTGGCAGAGAAGTACGTCAGAGTAGTTCAGGATATGTATGAGAGGAGTATGACAACAGTGAGATGTGCTGCAGGTCAGACGGAGGAGTTCAAGGTGGAGGTGGGGCTACATCAAGGATCGGCTTTGAGTCACATTCTTGTTTGCTATGGTGATGGACAGGTTGACAGATGAGGTCAGACAGGAATCTCCATGGACGGTGATGTTTGCAGATGACATTGTAATCTGTTGTGAGAGTAGAGAGCAGGTGGAGGGACACCTGGAAAGTTGGAGGTCTGCTCTAGAAAGAAGAGGAATGAAAGTCAGTCGTAGTAAGACAGAATACATGTGTTTGAACGAGAGGGAGGGAAGTAGAACAATGAGGTTACAGGGGGCTGAGGTCAAGAAGGTGGAGGAGTTTAGGTATTTGGGGTCAACAGTCCAGTGCGACGGGGAGTGTGGAAAAGAGGTGAAGAGGCGAGTGCAGGCAGGTTGGAGTGGGTGGAGAAAAGTGTCAGGGGTGTTGTGTGACAGAAGAGTGTCAGCAAGAATCAAAGGAAAGGTGTACAGAACAGTAGTGAGACCAGCTATGATGTATGGGTTACAGACTGTAGCAGTGAGGAAGAGACACGAGGCAGAGATGGAAGTAGCAGAGATGAGGATGTTGAGGTTCAGTTTAGGAGTGACAAGGATGGACAAGATTAGGAACGAGCACATCAGAGGAACAGCTCAGGTTGGTTGTTTTGGAGACAAAGTCAGAGAAGCCAGATTAAGATGGTTTGGATATGTGCAGAGAAGGGATAGTAGTTATATTGGTAGAAGGATGTTGGAGATGGAGCTGCCAGGCAAGAAGGCAAGAGGAAGGCCAAAGACAAGTTATATGGGTGTGCTGAAGGAGGACATGAAGGTAATTGGTGCAAGAGTAGAGGATACTGAGGCCAGAGTTAGGTGGAAACAGATGATTTGCTGTGGCGACCCCTAAACTGGGAACAGCCGAAAGAAGAAGAAGAAGAAGTTTGTAGAATTTCGGTAAATGCCAAGTCGTGGAATTGATTTAGGGAAGAGTGTCACAAAATTGGCCGTTCGGCCCCAGCTGTTTTCAATTAATTTGCCCATGCCCAGGGATAGAAAAATCCAAAGCTCCTCTGCCCATTTCCTTCCTCTTTTTCTCATGTAGGTCTTCGGGCTCAGTCCTGCACCCAGGGCCCCTCCACAAACAGCTAACCCAGTAAGCTATTTTTTATGCTTGCCAATCATGCTTGTAATACTAGGCTAATTCTATGTAAGCAAACTCCTGAAATGCATTTAACATTTTAAACAGGTTTAAAATGACCTTAACACAAAAGGAAGGTTAGGGCCATAGTGAAGTCACCACTGCAAATTTAACTGCCATCACTTTAACTTGAGAAAATGCATGCATACAGTTTTCTAAATGCAATAAAACTTACTCAAAATATATTCCAGGCTCAACAAAAAGGTTTTTTTTTTATTTTATTTTAGAGAGGACAGAGCGAGTTGAGAAAAACAGCTGGTTATGTTATTTCTCTGCATATTCTTTGGTAGATTGTTTATAGGCATCAATTAAAAAAGACTTTTAAAAACCATGTGCTATAGGAAAAAGCCTGGACCGTGTTAATGTCTAATGAATTTATGATTCCTTTAAAAGAGCCACCACTAATATATCTCTATCTAACCACTTTTGGCAGAGGCTCAGCGTGGAGAAGAGGTTATCTGGCAAAAACATTAACAGTCAAAATAACAAGATTTAGAGAAATGGACTGCAGTTAAACATTAAAATTTAAACATGCTTCGGTCAGACTGCCCTAAAGAAATGTATTTCTAATACTTTATATTTATAAGCTTAATTATCATTTTAATGCCCTCAATCTTTTACCCTACAACTGCCGTAAACAAATCAAATCCTTAAAGCCAAAATACATAACATTTCAGCAGAGCGTGTTACTCAAAATACGGCAGTAAGCATAATTTTCACTTGTCTCCCACTGAGTAAGCATTGATGAAACAATCTTAAGACAGAACTACAGTGATACCTCGCAATAATTTGGTCCAATGTGACCTTTGTATGCTGGACATTTTGTATGTCGAAGCAAGTTTTACATGTTAAATGCCTAAATCGTTCCAAGCCACACAGAAACAACACTAAAAATAGCATGCCAAAAGACGTAATTTGTATTTGAAACTAACATCTTTTTAACATCTAATGTTTGCTGAACATGTTTCTAGGTTCACCTAAAAACATTAAACTGTGGGATTAATACTGGGACATTTTTGTTGGTATTGAACTGGTTATATTTTATTTAACAGAAATTAAAGCAGTGTAGATGGAGGATTGTTTTTTTTTTACCTGTAATGATTTTTCTTAGAAAAAAGGTGAATATAGCTGTCAGCCGAGATGAGCTCAGAGCAGAAGCATTGCTCCTCTATTCGGAAAGGAGGCAGTTGAGCTGTTCAGGCATGTATTTAATATCCATTCTGGACACCTTTCTAGGGAGATGCCATAAGGGTGCTCCAGGGAAGACCCGTGACATGCTGAAAAGAATTTCTCTTAGTTTGCCCAGGAACGCCACAGTATTCCCCATACGGATCTTGAGCAAGTGTTCAGGGAAAGGAAGTTTAAGCATCCTAGCTCAGACTACTGCCGAAAAAAGGATGAAAATATTATATTTTGGGATTTGACACACAGAACAGCATTCATTTTTCAAAATTATTAGGTGTTCAATGGTTCTATCAAAAACCACTTTGTTTATAAAGCAGTTGCTGCTCTCAAATAAAAGTGATCTTGTGAAGTTTTTGTTGGTCGTCACAAAATGGCTAATGATTTTTGTCTCCATAACACCCAAAAGCCACCTCTGTCTGAATTATTGTAGTCTGTTCAACATAATGTTGACTCTGCATGGTGATGGGCTGTATTTGCAGTTAATCTGATTGGTTAGTGGGCATGAATATGTACTATGGGTGGATATATGCTCACGGCAGAAGTAACAGGTAATCGTATATTAACTGCCGTAACTATGGCTATCTACTAGGCTAGGGAGTCAGCATCAACTATTTAGCAACTAATGTTCTAATAACTACTGTGGGAACAATTCACAAGTTTGCTCTTGCTCATAGTTGCCTAGTATCGCAAGCGTCTTCGGGGAGCAATGGAGAAGCGTATTAATCAAGCTATCCAAGTGCTAGTCCTTTAGATTTCCAACTATTAACATAGTACAAACAAGCTGAAGACCGTCTTATGCAAAGTAAGATGAGGTGAAACATGCGTTGTCAGTGGCGAGGGATAGGTTTCATGGTGCTTATGTTAGCTCTTTGGTCGTGTCTTATATACTGGAGATGATGTGGTAGGTGGGACCATATGGTTAGATGTTCAATTATCAGCCAAGCTCCTCCTGAACAAATGTTAAATAGATGGATAGCCTCATGTAACTACCATTAACCAACTACCATAACTCTCATAACTCCTAAAAACATATAAATTCTTAGTCATCTGTGATAATCTTGTCTTATCATTAGCTTTTTTTCTCCACCCTCATTCCTCTCACATGTTACTGCATCCTGATTAGGTGCATTATTTAACTTTGCAAGTTATTGCTTGCTTTCTCACTCACACTAGTTCTATTGGTCTCAAACCGTGTTCATCTTCCCAGTGTTGTCTTGTGCCTTCTAGATTAACCCCTGGTCTTGTCATGTTTGGATGTGGAGGATTGTGTCTCCGGTTGGCATTTCTGTGTGGAGTTTGCATGTTCTCCCCGTGATCGCGTGGGTTTTCTCAGAGTGCTCCGGTTTTCCCACAAGTCCAAAGACATGTCATATGAGTGAATTGGGAAAAAACAATTGTCCATAGCGTATGAACATGAATGAGTGTGTGTGTGAATGTTTCGCAGCAATGGGTTGCGGCTGGAAGGGCATCCGCCGCATAAAACATATGCCAGAGAGTTATCGGTTCATACTGCTGTGGCGACCCTGAAAGGGAAAAAAGCCGACATGAAAATGGATGGATGGATTTTGTCTCACCTGCTGGTCAGCTGGAGGTATTCAGTGCACTCTGAAGCTGCATCAAGTTTAATTTTTCCTTTTATTTCTCCTTTCTGCAAGGTTAGAGTCTCTTAACTGATTTTCCTTTTCCTTGAAGTGACAATGTATTTTTCCTGCTAAACAGTGTTTTTTAGTTTTCTTTTTTGTAAATAAATTCTGTGAAGAGACTTCACTGCTGCTGGATTGTCCTTGCACACCTTCATTGCATTGTGATTTAACTAAGAAACAGTATTGTAAACTGTTAGCGTTTTCAAATGGATTATTATTTATTTGTGTAGTTTATTTCCTTTCTGGTCTCTAAAACTATATTGAAGACACAGACACAGTGTGCATAAATCATATGGAGAGTCTAAAAAAGAAACCATATTTTTTTTACTATTTTCATTGGGCAGAATCAAAGTTTAATTGTGGAACAGGATGGCTTTGTCCAGGTCTTTAACAACACAGTTTACACCTCGAATTTAATGATGTCGTTTTAGTGGTGGATTGGGTTGTAAGTCAAGGGCATGTTCGGATTTTATACAGACAGCATGAAAATTACACCAAAGTTTAAAGAGATTGACTGAATAGATATTGCTCTGTGTTGTGTTCAGGCCACATGTTTACGATTCAGTTCACACTGTGTTGAATGTGACAAAAAACAGTGTTTGATATGTCCGAATGATGTTTTTGAAGGCTCTCCATAGGTGACTCTATGTCTGACTGCAGGAAACCTGTGACTAGGCTTTCTAAGTGCAGCCCTCCAGAATTGCCTCTGGCACCAAGCAATTCAACTCCCAGGAAGAGGCCTGTGATATGATTTGCGCAAGATATTGCATGAACAGCGGATTCCCGGGTAGTTAAAAATTCT
Source organism: Danionella dracula (assembly GCA_900490495.1). Classification (NCBI taxonomy): domain Eukaryota; kingdom Metazoa; phylum Chordata; class Actinopteri; order Cypriniformes; family Danionidae; genus Danionella; species Danionella dracula. The sequence goes on from UELW01000556.1 coordinate 9,945,455, forward strand.
GAATGGACAAATAAAAGGTTGCCATCTGTGGAGTATCTCTGCAAAGATCATGCATTTATAAAACTGCTTTTTTTTCAATGCCGAGGACTTGTGCTCCGCTTGTGAGACAGCTTTGCACTACCCATCAAACCCAGCTGTTTATTTACCATTAGATAACAATCAACTTAATAAATGTAAACGAAATGTGTCAGGCTTCACATTTCAGGAAGGTGAATCAGTTCATAGAGCCAGAATCAGCAGCATCATCACGATGACATGTGGTGTGACTCATATTATATGATAAACAAATTGCAGATTCTAGCACAACAATTCTTTTGTGTAGTTTATTTTCTTTCGAGGACAAAAAAAAAACATTTTGTAATAAATAACTTACTTTTGTGTAACAGCTCAAAAACATTTCTGTGAGCTAAAATAAAAAGCAGATTTTTATTTATCTCCGATTAAGACACTAAAAACATTTTGGCTAGAAATGTATTCTTATAGTCCACTCCATTCCAAAAAATAACTTTCATATGTATTGAAATTTATTGTACTCGCTATGATTCATGCCATGCGCCACTTGCACTGCGTCTTGTGATGCAGTGCCTTTCTGCATTATTACAGATCACTTCTTTCCAGTTTGGGCGCCATCATTGTTTACATTAATGGGTTTCTAAAATCTTAAAATCTAAAAATGTGTGCAAAACAAACAGTTTTTTTGTTTTCAAAGACAGGAGAGGAAGACCACACAAACCTAAGGTTGGATGCTAAGAGCCTGTGCCCAGTTTATTACACTCCACCTTAACATAAATCTACGACTCACTGAGACGGATCCACACGGCCAAACACAAGAGTGATAGCACAGTCACAAATATACCCCCTCATCTCTGACTCGTGTCTGGTCTCATCAACACAACCTGTTTTTAGCCTGACTCCCACTGTAATAATTCAACAGATGGTTTGGGATCCACGTGCAGGGTTGTTTACTGGCAATACAATAACACAAACACAGGTAATAACAGGCTAAGGGTCTTTGCACCAGGCGAACACTTGCAGCAAAGGAGAGACTAAAGCGAAGTGGTTGAGTAGGTGATGGTCGAAGCAGGCAGCTCGAGTGATGGAGTTCATAGAGCTAGGCGTGGCTCAAAAGGCAGGCAACGAAGAGTCAAGGTCCGAGGTAATCGAGGATCAGAAAGGGTAACATGGTACTAAGAAGGATGAGAAGAGCTTGGCATGATGTGAACTGGACATACAATGCTACGCACTGGGAGAAAGTGGCTTATCAATATGGTTTGATGTGATGAGGAGTTACAGTCACCTGAGCGGGATTGAGTGAAGGGAGTGGTTCTGTATTCCGGTGAAGGTTCTCCTGCTGATGGAGGAGGAAGTGTAGAATTTCCTCAACCGGATCCTCGCCAGTGAATACCCTCAACAGCTCAATAGCATTCAAGGAAGCCGGATGAAAAAAAACAAACTGTATTCAGTGTGATTTATTTAAACAAGCTTAGCACATGAGCAGTACAGACTGCCTTTATACCCCCAAAAAGAGGGGTAAACAAGATACACAAGCATTGTCAGAGTTTCAACCCCCACCCAGAACTTTTTACGATAACCATACCATATATGGTGTGCAGGAACTTCCCAAAAAGAGATAAGGAGAATATGGAATGTCTCAGTCTGTACCAGCACACAGTTTTCATTACGAGAGTTCATTTCAAAGATGGAGATAAAGTAAAGTACAAAGAAATGAGTGGAACGTACATGAGAATTATTCTCACAGGAAGTGTATTGAAAACCATTACATACACATAGCACATTCTCCACAAGAATATATGTTTCCCGCTATTTCACATTCAAAAATTTGAAATGTATACTAATTTGGGCTTGCAAAATATTATTAGTCGTAGGAAGAATAATATGAATTAATAATGGATAAATATTATTTATATTATTTTCAATTTATAACAAGAATGTAGTTGGATATAGAGGTATATTTATAAATTCAATTTCACTTCATTGTCTCTGTCGTAATTTAAATATATGAAGGAGTCTTCATTAATTGTTTGCATTTAGGGTGATGAATCAACATTTTTATGATTAGACTCTGGAGGGAAATAACAGATTGTGGGTGCATTTGTACGCTGAATAAAGATGAATAATTCTCATCCACATCATCCTCCATGTTCCATTCCAGCACTTTTGCTATAAATATTAATCATCTTTCACATTTATTGGCTAGATTTGTGTGCTTTATGTGATGAAATTGCTCTATATTATATTAAATTATATGTTAATCGATTTATATTGCATAAAGACTTGTTTACAAAAAAACAATACTCTTATACATCCACATTATTTGCAGGACTGACATTTTATTTTTGAAATAAATAAAAGTACGTTAATAATGTCTTTTCTGCTGTGGCAAAAAACATTAGGCGACATTACATGCCCATCTTCCGCTAAAAAGCAAAATAGTGCTCTAAAATCCTGTAAGGGTCACTAAGTCATGAATCGTAAAACTGGGTTATTTAAACAGCATTACTTTGAGATTGTAAGTCATGATTTATAGAAATGAAAGGAAATCAGTGTGCAGCTGAGCAATATTTAGAACTGAATCGGGCCCCTATCACACAGATGTAGGTGGCAAAACTACCACCGTTGATTTCTATATCCCTCTGTTTCCTATCCAACATCAGGTACTCTGCATGACAAACAATCTGAAGGTGAAAAATAATTGACATAATAATTGAGTGTAATGAATACCTCTAATATATATATACTTCTACATGAAATTAAATGCCAGTTGAATTATGTATCACGAGGAATTATACTCATATGTCTGCCAGCAGATTTGATCATTCAGCACACTGTAGCCAGACATACACGCTCATCCATATGATACACTGTGTCTTTAGTGAAAGTGGAATATATTGTGTCTATGGTGGTGTTCACGGAGTCAATAAGGAATGGAGCGAAAAGCAGAAAAGCGCTAATCTTGGCCATGTTTCATTTCACAAGTTGTTATGAATAATTCAGCAGTGGATTACTCCATCACACTCATGGCTCCTCTGCCTGCATCTCTTCTCATTAAAAAGCCCATAATGTCAGAATCCCTGACTCTAAACCCTTGCAACTCGCAGCTGTGTCAAACTACACGCCTTGGTGCAGGGATCTGTTCCATACTGCTGCAGAGGGAACACGAGGTGTCTAGTTTTAGTAGGAGCTAAAGTACAAGTGTGTGTCCCTGACTGGAGACACTGCAAAAAAATGAATTCTAAGCAAAGCTGAAAATGCTTGTAATTAGATTGAAAATCTTGATTTTCTAATTTAAACTTTTTGGGTATAGATTACTTAGCTTATTTTGAGAAAATAACACTTATATTTTCTTGAGAAATATTTCTGGAAAATAATTCTTATTCTGGTCATTTATGTTCTTGAATTAAGAAACTATGTGAAACAAGTTGCCGATTTTGCCACTGATCTTAAAACAAGAATTTTGACTCAACATATTCTTATATCAAGAAAGTTATTGATATTTTGTTTTAAGAAATCAATATTAAACACTGGTAAAAACATGCATCTTGGAACAAGAAAACAAATCTTAAATCTAGTTCTAGTCTAGATCAAGTAAAGGTAAGAACATTTGATTTCTTGAAATAAGACTCAAATGTTTGTGAAAAGAAAACAAGAAAAAGGATCTCCACCGTAAATAAATCATCAATACCCCAAACCTTAAAACCCATCCAGTTGTGATCTTACTTTAATGGGAGAGACTTGTTCTTCAAAAAAGCACTCTTGAAACAAGAAAAAAAAACTCAAATATAGATAAAATCTTCTTAGATCAAGCAAAAGATTCTGCTAATGGGGTAAGCAAACTTGAGTTGGCAAGAATTCTTAAAATTAGCAAAAACTTCTAGCTGGTAACATAAGCTGTTGGATCTTAAAAAAATACAAAAACTCTCACAACAAGTCTTTCCAAGTCACTAGTGGTCTTAAAACTAGACAATCTGGGTTTTTTTTTCCGAATCCATCCTTGGATCCTTCGCCGATCTTCTCCCCTGAGCTCTACTAAGTGTTCTTCCTCTCTCCTATCAGAACTGTATTATCTAAAAATGCATCAATAGGCCTAAGTAATATATAATATAATTATTTCAAATTGAATTTTTGAGCTTGAATTTCTAGTTTTAAGAACCCATATTCTACTTTAGGAACTAAAATTAACCACAAACTTTCTTAATTTGATGTCATATATACTTATTTTAATACCAAATTTTCTAAGTTAGTCTTAAATATAAGAGAAAACATTCTAGTTTTGAGACAGATTGTCTAGTTTTAAGACCACTAGAGACTAGATACAAGTTGAAATATTCTAGTTTCAGTGCAGTTTTACAACTTGTAAAGACTTGTTTTGAGAGTCAAATTTGCTTACCCCATTAGCAGGTTTTTTTGCTTGATATAGGAAGAGTTTAACTTTATTTAAGGTTTTTTGTTCCAAGAGTGTATTTTTTGCAGTGTATAGTTGGAGATCTTGATTGGATTAGTACATATGTGAAGTGAAAGTGACCAGTCGGCCAGATATGGAGAACCCATAACTGGAATTTTTGCTCTGCATTTAACCCATCCAGTGTACACACACAGCGTGAACAAACACCCCGTGAACACTCACCCGGAGCAGTGGGCAGTCATGGCTGCGGGGCCGCTGGATCTGGGGATCGAACCTGGGACCTTCAGATCACATGGCGATCTCCTTATCCACCGGACCACAACTGTAACAAACAGCGTACAGTTTATTTGGCAAAATGCTTGCACAAACTAAATGGGAAGACAAGGTATGGAAAAAAAACAACACAAAAATGGTCACAAATTAGGACACCAACACAAAACCGAATGTTTCCACTGTTGTCTTGCACCCAAATTTCAAGTGTCAAATGTATATTTCTCATGCGTATTTTTCGTATGTTTTCTTTTTTTTTTACATGAACCACAATATTCTTCGAGCGGCCTTTCCTAACTTGGAAACATATGTCGAGGTATCACTAAATACAGTTGTCGTTAGCTAAGCTAAAGACACATCCAAAGCAATGCATACATGCAGATTTCGGGAGGTGAGCAATGATAGTCTCACAGGTGAAAGAATGGAAGTGTTCCACTTTATACCAGGGAAAGTCCTGCTTTAAAGAAGGACTAATGGCCAATCAATAGTTGAGCATCAAATCTACAACTTGCCCTTTGCCAAAGTCAGCTCACAACCCCTAGCTGGCTAACTCTGAAGCTTGATGGCCACGTTAAAGAAATTCAAACTTTGCGTCAATACCACATGCGCTGTGAATGCTCGAAGTGATAGAGAGCATGTGTTTCCACTGTCTTTCTTCGCTTGGGATTCATGTTAAACATCAGATTGAATAAAACATTTAATAACCCATCCTTTTCAAAAAATTGAATAACCCATCTTTTAAAATCTGTGTTTTAGTTAGCATTGCTATCATGTCACATTGCATTATTGATCTATTTAGTGATATACAGTATGTAACAGTACAGTATGTATGTTGTGTTGAGCTAGCTAGTAGTTACTTTCGTTATCTTGTCAGTATTGATCAGTGCCAAATTGCAGTGCAGTTCTAGAGCAGAAACAGCACAGAACCATAGATGATTTTGATGACAAATGGTTATGTGTTGAGCCTCGCAAAATACATACCCAGCACAATGAGAGTCTGCTAACATTTGATCTCTCTGGTATCCCCAGAGGAATGCAGCTTGGCGAAACAAAGGCTTGTATGCTTCCAAGCATTTATTTAGGTGGTATAACTTGTATAAAATACTTGTTGTGGATGTTAGGGTCACTATTGATCATGAAACCACATTGTTAACAAAAGATGGTGTCCTGTAACCGAAAAGTTCGATCCCGCTTCATCCGCATTGCCCTGTATGGATGCATGTGACTGGTGGGGGGTGTTTGGTGGTGGGCAGGAGGCCGTAGGCGCAGAATGGCAGCCACGTCCTGTCAGACTGTCCCAGAGTGAATGTGGAGTGAATGAATAACGCTCTGATAATTGTAAAGCGTCTTAGAGTGTCTAGAAAAGCGCTATATAAATTAAAGCCAATATTATTAATAATAACATTTAGAGTACAATAATATGTACAAAAACAAAAAAACACAACCACCTCTTAACCAAAAACTATACTTTAATTGAATCCTTAGAGCTAGATAATTCTTCTTAAGTCTAGATAACACATACACAACTTAAATGGTCAAACATTTTAAAATGACATTAAAAAATATTGTTTAATATAGTAGTTTTTGCTCAGTTCAGGGATTCGAGAGAAGAAAAGCTCTGGCAAGGAAGGCCAATTTTTGCTTTTCCAGTTCATAGGTCCTAGTACTTTCCTCCATGAGGTCATTTTGCAATGGCTTGGTGCAAATATCTGACTACACACATTTTTTTATTTCCGTCATAACGACGCCGTTGCATGTTCCCTATAATGTCAAATGAATACCTTAGTATGAACACGCCACTAACACACTATCAAAATGAGTGATTTCATTAGGGCAGTTCGTGAAAGATAATTAGCATGGGGGGTACACTAAATTTACCTCATCATACTTCCTTTATAAGCAGCTACTGTATCCCTCACACGTTCATTTGACAGCTCTCCACCTCCCCATCTTCACAACCTTTTAAATTTTGGACGACTTGGAGTCCTCTCTCGGACAGCTCGCCTAGTATCCTTCCAAGTATGCATCCGTATCTTTGGCTAACTTCTAGGCTGTGCACTAATGACTTCAATAGCGTTTGGATAATTCATTTAAGTTTTCGGTTAATACTCATCATATAGTAAAAAAAAGAGATTTTAAGAAAGAAAAAACAATAATACAATTATTCACTTACATTCAGTACAACGTACGAGCGAATAATTCTGCAAATACTAACAATAATGCATTATTCTCTGCATTATTTTGTCACTGTTGTCATTGTCCAGCTTAAAATATATGTCAAAAGTAATGGCGAAGTGGTACCAAAAGACTGTGATAATCCCAAAAACATTTGAACATTTTAATGTTAGATACAGCTGAGTGATGTGTTTGAAGGCTCTCTACTCTGGCTGCACAAAAGCTCGAACTAGGCTTTTAAAGTTGTGTCCTATAAGTATCGCCTCGGGCTCGTAACAATTCAACTTCCAGGAAATGATCTCATATGACTTGCTGGAAATAAACCATGGCCTGAAATCTAGAACGGACACCAAAACTGTCACCCAGAATATTCTTATCTGTGGATGTTGACTCGACACTGCTGGGATGTGGGAGTCAGTCTCAAAGTGATGTGCTCTTGGCAGACAGCAGGGTGTTCTGGGTGAGAGGTTTTCCAGCAGATTACGCTCCACGTGTGTGGCTTATATGACAGAAGAGTCAACTCAGCACCTTTCACAGATGTCTTCCGTCAGTAAAACCCATCCGCTCATGAAAACCATTCGCCACTGGCTTTATCACAGGCCTGTGTATGGACCACAGTTGTGATTATGAGCTTGTTAAAACTAAATGAGGTGAAAAATAATCCTGCATGTCCATGTTTCTGCAGGATGCTATCTGATGGAAGTGACTATCCACCATGTATGGGGTCACTTAATGTAATGAGAGTGATTGAAATGTTCGTGGTTGTAGAAAGGTTTAGGGGTTGCTACATTAGAGTGCACTCAGAAAATGTAAGATTGACTTTTATTACTGCGGGAGATTTCGAAATCTATGCCAACTCTCTACTGTAAAACATCACTACAGATTATATGGTTACAACGCAACTGTGAAATGCCACCAGTATAAAAAATAAAGGATCTAAACGTCTTTTTTGCATAATAAATAAAGGGAGTTGGCATAAAAAAGGTATATAACTGTATTTTTATTGTTATTTATAACCATTTCACCTGTCAAAATACGTAATGAGAAAATGTCATGGCTGTGAAAAACAAACAAAAATTCAATAATTCATCAGTAAAAGTAATGTGTATGTTTTGTTGGCTCCTTTTATTTTGCATTTAAAAAATACATATTCTGAAAGAACGAAATACTAAAGACTATGTTCATATATAAAATTATACATTCAAAAGGTATTTATGGAAACGCTAGCAAGCAAGCAAAATTTATTTTTGTGAAGCAATTTATAACAGAAATGAAAAAATGCTAAATAAAGTCAAATGGTAAAAGCATTTTTTTTTTAAATAGTAGGTACATTCACATTAAATCCACAACACAATTTCAAATGACAATTAATACATATATGTTTTCAATCCGGTTTTAAAATCCTCTCTCTCAGAGAATGACGTACCTCGGAGGCAGAGTTTAGGACTCTAAATATTCCAGAGTTTAGGACCAACTTTAGTTTTCAGCCTGGTGCGCAGGATCACTAAAAAGTCTGAACAAAGTGATATTGAGGAATCAAAATGGGTGAGTAACTGGCTTATATAGGAAGGTGCTTGGGCATGTAAGGCCTTAAAAATACAATAAGATCTCAAAATTGATCCTATAAACCAAACAGCAAATGAAGAGTGTCAGCATCCTAGCAGCAGTATTTCTCACAGCTTGCAGGCATGAAATAGCTGAACTAGGTAGACCGCATTATAGATGCTACAATAGTCCAGTTTTAAAGTAATGCAAGCGTCGGTAACTTTCTCACTTTCACTTTACTTATTAATGGTCATCTAATACCAAATCTATTTTTATTATTTTAGTGACACATTTTTGACTTTTCAATTTCCCTGTTAGCGGGCGTCATGGTGGCGCAGTGGGTAGCACGGTTGTCTCATAGCAAGAAGGTCAAAGGTTCTAGGCTCGTCTGGGTCAGTTGGCATTTCTGTGTGGAGTTTGCATGTTCTCCCCGTGATCGCGTGGGTTTTCTCCGGGTGCTCTGGTTTCCCCACAAGTCCAAAGACATGCGATATAAGTGAATTGAGTAAGAACGATTGTCCATAATGTTAAAGTGTGAATGAGTGTGTGTGAATGTTTCCCAGCGATGGGTTGCAGCTGGAAGGGCATCCGCCGCATAAAACATATGTTCATAGGTTCATTCTGCTGTGGCGACCCCGAAAGGGAAGAAAGCCAGCAAGAAAATGGATGAGGTGAATTTTCCTGTTCATTTAATAAATTTTGTATATCTTCCCAAGGGAACGTTTCATCGCTGGTTCAATCTGTGATGACACTGTGTAACTGCAAAAGTTAGTTAGTTTAAGCTTTGTTATTGTAATTTATACTTTTTGCCAGCTATACAAATAAAAGAAGTAATTGAGCTAGATGGCATATTAAATCAGGTTATCAATGAAAGCAACTAGTTTACTTTTATCACTTATTGCCTTGCTAGTGGTAAAAACTGTTTCATTTTTGTTTATATAAATAGACATTTTGTTATAAGCATCTATTTGTACTTTTTAGCAACAGTACAAAACAAAACTGTTTAGGAAAGTAAAAGAGAAGTATTTGAGCTAGATGACACCTTATATTAAGTCTTACAAGTTATCAATGAAAGTGCCAACTAGCTTAAATCTATAATAGATGACTAACTGGCTTGCTAGTGGTAAAAATGGTTTCGTTTCTTTAGTTGCAGTGAATCACATGGTATTTCTTCAGGAGGTTAACAGATTGGTGTAAAACCTGCTCCTGGAACAGAAACCAACAGCTTCGTGGTGAAGATTGTGGAGAGCACCAATTCCCTCAACACCAGCTCCATAACAAGGAAGGCACAGCAGCTTTTCTTGCTTCCTGAGTTCAGATCTATACTGTGTTTCTTTCCTCAAGCCATCCGGCTTCTTAACGTCAAGGAACTAAACCGACAATCAACACAAATAAACAAACACAGACAACAGAATTAAGCTCTGGCCAGCTGCTGTTTTTTACACATCTTTTTTTTCTGCACATTTCTATCTTCATGACTGTTCACTGTTTACATTAATTTATTTATTCAGAGCTGCATATGGACAATTAATTTTCTTATTTTTTGTACACTTCTACATTGTACTGGTTGGCGCTACTGTTGATATAATGGGTTTTTTCCCCTTGTCTTGCACTAAAACATTGCACAAGCACTTTGCTGTAAGATAGTTTAACAGGGATTTCTGATTTACGAAATGTATTATTTTGTTTGATGTAGCACCTTGGACCTGGGGAAACACTGTTCTATTTCACTGCGTATTGCACTGTATATTATTGAAATGGGAATAAAGATTAGTTGACTTGACAACCATATCAAAAGGAATGCCTACTTTTGTGGAAAAAAAAGAAGAATAAGAGAAGATTGAACTATCTGACAGGGATCTTCTTCACATTGAAGCTGGTAAGTTCATTACAATCTGTACCTGTGCTTGTTTAAGCAGTTTTTAAAATAAATGAAAGCAACTGCATTTTCAATAAATGTACATGTCTAAGCTGTTACCCCTGACATCTACAGCTGAGCTGGTAAAAGGACTTGAGGTGCACCTTCCATGCCTGATTAAAATCTATGATTTAAAACTCTAATAAACATGTATATTATGAGATGCATTTTATTATAATGTGTTTAGACACAGAGGCTTGAATAAGTGGATTAGTTTGGTCTCCGAGTTCAGAGTCGTCTCTTTAAAGATCTGACCGGCAGACTCAAGGACAGATAGTTCTGAAAGACTGACAGCATCGAGCTGTCCAACAGCCAAAGCAGGTTAGATAAAACAGACCCACAGCATTGTAGTGTGCCAATTTCACATTGACTGAATTACAAGAGAATGAACATGGCTGCAGTCAAGCTAGACGCACAAGGTGATTAACTCTGGAAGATAACATGACTCTCTGAACCAGATCACAGACACAGAGTCTAATATTTCCTCTTGTACCTGACCTCTCTCTTCCATCTGTTTTTTTTGCTTACACACTTACCTTCTTATAACCAGCTTAGTGTGAAATTGGGGAAATGTCATCCATTCCAAAGGCTCTTGTTCTATAGTCAACGCTTGATTGTGTCTGTATTCGTTTTGAAAAGTGTGCACACCCAACAAGTTGCACACATGCTCTCATCAGCAGGTAACAGAGTTGAAGCTTCTTGTCGTTTCACTAGAAAAAACAATGATTTGCTACACAGAAAGGAAAAAGAAACCTGACTACAACAGAAAGGAAATAATACTAAACCTTAAAGTGGCCGCTAGAAGAACATTTGAATCTGCATGAAAATCAATTGTAATTGTAGTGAGCCCTTAACAGAACCTGGTCAGCTTTGTGTGTAAATATGTTTGCTCCAAAGTACTCCTTTGCTTTGTTCACATTGCATAAAAGCAGAGCATTTGTTTTTCCCGCTCTGAGATTACGGCAAAATCTCAATTGAGCTACAAATACAGCATTTCTTCAACAATACAATGAAAATTTTAGCGGCTACAGCTATGGAGTGTCATTACATTCATAAATTGAGTTGAAAACTTAAAAATCTGCAGATTCTCCTATTGACAGACTCTCTCCAGAGAGATCCATTTGATTTTTGTGTTTACATTAAAGCTTGTTTTGTGATTTTTTAAAATTATTATTTTAGTGACATATTTTAGATTTTTCCATTTTTTTTGTCTATTTTATTTATAGATCTTTCCAAAGGAAAAACTATTTCATCAGGATTACCAGTTTTTTTTTTTTTTTGCTATTTCTACTCTGCAGTGTCTAGTCTGAACTGGAAAAAAACATGGAAATATCCAACGTTTTTTTTCTTTTCTTTTTTTCAAACCACCAGATCCTATTAGGGCAGACCTGGGCAAAGTCATTCCTGGAGGGCCGCTGCTCTGCACAGTCCTGCTTCAACCGTACTGCACACAACTGATTCCACTAATTAAGCTTCTCTTAGCGTATTTAAAGCTACAGGTGTCAGGAATGTCACAGGAGCCGAGACGAATTTACACATTTATTAGATGAATACAAGCAGCAAACATGCAGAACCTTAGAGCGACACAGGAAATAATGCAGACGACAGATGAGAAGTGAAAGAGCAACTGCCAAAATAATATACAAAAAAACAATAACAGAGAAGATAGAGCAAAAACATATATTGTTACTGGCAGGGTTAGAATAGAGACTGGAGACGTATAGCGATGATTGACTATGGTATCATCAACATATGTCGAGGGACCGACTGAATGGGAACCCGGACTGGACTAGAGGAAATTAAATCTGGTTTGTCTCTTGAAACAGGGTTATAACTGACTTTTTAAAAAACAAATCATCTTGATTTGTGTAAACAGAGGAGACAATGTTAGACAGGGGGTAATTTGGATTTAGCAATTTTGGACCCTACACTATGAAATGGACTCTATGAAATGGACTTCTACTATGTATTCCGCAAGCTTCCAAACTTCGTGTGTTAAAACCAAGGTAAAAACTAATCTCTTCAATTTGGCCTTCATTCCAGATTGAGTAGCATTCATCCACTTAGGTGTCTTTCACAATTTTTATATGTTTTTAAAGGATGTTGAGTCCACCATGTAAACACTTCATGGCAACTTAGTTTACTTTGGCAAGTTTGACATGTTAAGGGCCACAAAAAAATGGATATGGAAAGACAAATCTGAATTTGAAATGCAAAAACTATTAAATGTTGTCAGGAAGTAAAGTATGTGTTTGCAGAATGTTAAACATTTGGAAAATTAAAAAAAAAAATCAGTCTGCGAATCTGTCTTTTTAATTGTAAATCAAAGCAATTTTCAAACAGTATGACAAAAGATTTGCTTGTAAGGATCCAGTTATCAAGCAAATGATTAAATACATTCTTGAATGAGTGAATTTTATTGAAATTAGGCAAGGAACAAGATACAAACAAGAGGAGGAAACCTGAATGACTCATTTTATGCCATTATAGCCATTTCTCCTAGAAGGAATGAGCACTGCAACATGTTGAGTCAGATTTTTCTGGTCTGTCTTTAATCGAGAGAGCTCATCATCTCAGTCCCAATCTCTAGGCAACACCTTGAGCTGAATGATCCATCTGCCCACGTTTCAATTCTGCCTGTAATATCCATGTTAGGAGATCTAAGAAAGCAAATATAGTTAACGGCGGAGCTGCTCTTCAGGATTTCTTAAAAATTACCTTTCATGTGGTGTGTAACAAAGCTTTACGTTTGAGAAACACCCAGTACATTTTTAAATGTGAAAGTGCTTTGTGTAAGAAATTATTGTCTTTTTTTGATGAATAGTCAATTCGGAGGTGCTGAAAATAGTCATTATGAATTTTTTTTTTTTACCTGGTACACTCTTTGTAGGGTTGCAGTATGCCCCTACCACAACCTGCGCCATACATTCATTCCAGGAAGCCAAACTCCTCCCCCAAACACTCACATAACAGCTCTAATGTGTGGATTATAGTTGCACCATGGAGAGGACATGTTTTTTAGTTCTGCACCTTTATTTTCTTTTAGTTCTCCAACAAACTCCAGCAATACCTTTTTTAGGTTTTTCTGCATTTTCCTGATGCTGAATTACACAAATCCAGATGCATACAATGCTGGATTTACTCACAGACTTCAGTGAGAATGGATCACAATCACATAAAGGTTTGCAATGTCCTCTGTCTTGCCACACCTACTGTCTCAAAGGTCAGAAAAATGATCCTCTTACTATAGGTATAATATTGCAGTGGTACTTGAAAAAATGCATGTAAAGTTATAAATGTCTTATGTCAAAAGTTGAATATAGTTGTGAGGTGAAGAATCACACAACAAGGAATGTGATAAGGACTTACTAAGATTGTCTGAAGGACTCCGGAAGGGGCCGATGCTGGCAGATCCGGATGCGCTCTCTCAGATACGGAAATGAGTGAAGCTGGGTGATTCTCCCTTGTGTCCTGCTTTTCCCTCATGTCATTTTCTCTAGTGAGAAAGCTCAGCTGCTCTCTGTAGCATTTATGTTACATGTATGTTAGTACACAACATTATGTGATGCCGCTTCACAATAAAAGCTCTCCTTGGGCGCTCATCATGTGTGCAACCCAGGTTAGTGTGGAGTGACCCGTAATAGACCTGCATACCCAGCCCAGATCCAAGTCCATCAGCGTTTGCTTTGGAGAACCTAGCTCTGTGGAACTTGGAGCTCTTGGAGCACAAGAAAACATAGGGATTGTAATCAGGGCAACAGTGATTGGAAGGTTTTGGATTCTGTCTCAATATACAGTTGGAAGAAAGTATGTGAACCCTTTAGAATCAGAAGGATTTTTGCACGTATTGGTCATAAAATGTGTGAGTTTGATGATCAGACCAAATGTTATGATTGATTCATCCAAAACCCCTTGTAATCTTAAAGGGTTCACATACTTTTTCTTGCAACTGTATATATAGACGGACTTTCCCCACAAATTGTCTGACGTTGCTATGTTTCAGTGAATTGTATTATTTTTTAGCCTCTTACATAGGCAAGACAAGGCAAGGCAAGTTTATTTGTATAGTTTTGTAAAGCACATTTCGTACACAGGGTAATTCAAAGTGCTTTAGATTTGAAACGAAGAAGAAAAACAAAGTACATTTAATAAAGTCAAGCACAAAAAAGACATATAAAATCATATTGATTAAATAAAAACTGAAAATTTAAAAACATAGTTTAAAAAAATTTAAGATGGTAAAGTGCAAAGGTAAAATACTTTAGATTAACTTGAGAAAAACTGCACTAATGGTGCTAGTGAAACCATAAAATATTCTCTTTGAGTCATACTTTATAAGTCACAGAAGTCCAGTTATTAAAATGTCCTCAAAGTAAAAGGTCTGGACCATTTAGCTTGTATTTTATAGCCTATTTTATTTCAACCTTTCTATTAATAAATAATTCCCAGTTAAGTATACGTACAATAAGGCCTTTATTTTTGTAACAGAAACCTGCTAAACTAATAAAGGTGCAAAACTGAGCCAAATAACAAGTTTCTTAAAAAAAATGTATAGTTGTTTTCCTTGAGAAAAACTGGACTGCGAATGCCCTGCAAGCAACTGAAATGATATATAATTGAGTCAGTGTCATTCTCACACAGACAACACTTGTTTTGATTATGTTTATTGTAGAAAAAGCTGTCGTAAGCATCCTTTCACAACAATCCCATCATTGAATGCTTTTTTATGTTGCCTCAAAACCCACCAAACCCTCAGTGAACAATCATTCGCATGTTGCTGGGCTGTAAATGTATGTGATGTCTCGTAGATCGCTCATACTGGTCTTGCATTTCCTTAATTTTTCGCACTCTCACCAGGGACTTCAGGGTAAGCATTTGCACAAACAAGCCGAGCTTAGTTGTATTGTGGCACTTTTAATGAATGCAATAGTTTCTGGGCATATCATAACTGGTTTAGATCTGCTTGATGGAATAAACGAAGAAATACGTCTTCGTCAAGTCAGCCATAAACTACAGTTTTCCACATTAACCTTTTCTTTTTTTGGAGTCTGTCACCCTCGACTCTTCCTATCAGCTCTGTATTGGAATAACTGGGTAAACATGCCATTTAATTGGCTCAACTGAGGTAAGCTACTGCTTCATCAACCAGACTAGCGCAGCCACTGTCTATATGCGTGACTGAACAATATTTTCCCATTTGAAGTAAACTATTCCCTCGAATTTATATGAAATTGTTCATAGGTCGGGACAAAACCACCACTCTATTTGGCTGCGACCACAGTCCACCATTTGGTGATGGCTGCTCTAAATATTTGGAGATAGTGTGAGTGAGTGAGTAACCTTAAATAGACGTATATATCACATCTATATGATGCCTTTTGGTTTAGATCTAGTAAAATTGACATCCTATTAATGTAGACTGCTCAGGGGGTTGTTTGTACTCCATTTGGGATAAGTATTTAATTTATTGGTTATTATTTATCTCATGAGACACTAAATCAAGTGGAACATTCTTCTTCTCACATTTTTTTTTTCTAATGCTGTGACCCTTGACGTGATATACGTGATATGCTCAGCAAACCTGGGATCATCACAGCATAAAGAACTGGGGCAGTTAGAGCTAAAATGCCCATTCCATAAGCAAAAAGCTCAGGTTGTGTCAAGGAGATGGAGGGTTTTAGTTTAAACAAAAACTACTCATTTGAGAAACATGGCCAAAAGCGGTAAAATTGAATGCATATTATGAGACAACAAAAGCATTTTTGACGCATGTCAACCAGTTATTGGAAAGTCACAAATCACAATAATGAATTTTGAAAATCATAATAGGGGCACTTTAAGGTTAAACAGTATCTTTGGCAAAGTAAATTATGTATTAAGTATTTATGTAGTTTAAAAAAAGGAATGTTAGTATGAGTATATTTATTAGTTTAATTAAGTATGTATTTGAGTAAAAAAAACAAAATGTGCAATAAAAGTAAGACCTCCTGCAGTTCATGAACTGGCCACTAGGCAATGTCATATACAAAATAAGAATTTGTTTGTGTTTTTTCGTGAAGGGGTGGGGGATGGGTATGGCATTAAACAAAGCATTAAAAAAAGCACACTGACTGTAACAGTTCAGTGTGCTTTTTTTAAAACTAAACCTCTATCTTCCGACGAGTTAGATGTGCTATGTAAGGCCATGGACCAAATGGAAACTGAGCATCCTCTGTTCTCTCCACCCCATTTCTAAACAGTCATGAAAGGCTAGATTTCTACTACATGAGCTCAGCCATCTACACAGCTCAAGGCATGTCCACAGCTGGCAATAGCACTGGATAATGAAGCCTTGATCCACTGTTTCTTTTATTACTCCCTTTTTCCTTCAACATAAGCTTGTCAGGAGACCACACAAATCAGGGGCTGCCATTAAATACCGCAGATGGCCAGTATTAATTAAGCTGATTTGACACACTGTCAAAGTAGCAACAGTCTAATAATTATTAAAGATTCAGAGCAGAGGAAACTTTCAAGGCAGAGACAGGGTGAGCTCTGTGACCTTCAGCTTATGCTCAGGAGACGGGTGAATTTGCATATGACTGTTTGTGCATGATTCACCAGATCAACCAGGTGTGAGAAAATACACTCAAAAGAGCAAATGCAAATGTATACTTTAGACTTAAGAAGTCAAGCTAAGGTTAAGTGTGTGACACATAGCCCCCAGTTTGTAAAATATGAATGCTTAGAGTGTGAACTTCATTGTTTTGCATAAATTAATTATTAAACCATGTCATCCATGCATAGAAAAAAAACTTTTAAGGGAGTTGTCTCGTTATTATGAATTTTTTTTCTCATTAAAATGTTTAGTATATTTAGTTCATTTTATTTATGCAACACTGATTTTAAGCTGCTCCAAAGTGCCTCACGTAAATTATCAGTAAAAAGTACAATAAAAAAAACATTAAAAAAAATGAAAATAGGTCTTTATCTATTTTTAAAACTATCAACTAAAGGGGCGAGGCGGATCTCTCTTGGAAGTGCATTCCATAAACAAGGAGCAGACATTGAGAAGGCTTTCTCTCTCTTTGTTTTCAACCTCGTTCTTGGAATCCCCAGAAGCTCAGAATCTCCTTTATGGGTTTTGGAATTTATGGGTTTTTGAGGGATTAGGAGCTGGTTCCAATAATGCTTTAATTACTCATAAAAGAACTGGATCCTATTGCAGACTGGGAGCCCAGGGTTAGGACTGGGGTAATGTGATCCGACTTTTTGGTGCCAGTCAGCAATCTGGCTGCAGCATTCTCAACCAGCTGAAAAAAACCCCCCACAAAAAAGGGCTTTACAATAATCCAGTTCAACATAGTAAGAAGTTCTCTTCCCACTTTAAGTATAACCACTAATATATAACAACAATTCAAATGTATGGTATTTAATTGATTTACAACAGGAGAAAAGTCATTGGAATTGTAATGGAAAATTGAATCATAATTAACAAATGTAATACATTTATTAAGAGATATATGGGAGGTTACTCTGAGTCTGAGTTATGTGGGGCAGAGTGGGATTCATTCTCTTTCGTGGATGCACGATTAGATTCTGCATGCTCTAATGTATGTATTACTCATATTTGGGTTTCTTTAATAAATGGCCGCTGCTGTGTCTTATGTCCCTGTCTCCGGAATCATAATTTCCATCACAGAAGATCATTGTTTCCTTTATATGTGAAATTATACATGGAAAAGGGACTGGTTGTTAACGATACTCCCCATCTCTTAAAAACGCAGCTCAAGCTGTCATCATGCTTGCAATCTGTCACTTCTTTCTTTGCTGATATAACCCATTAATTCAAGACAAATAAGGACATTTGTAAAGTGAAAAGGTTTGGCTCAAACAATCTTAAAATGATTTCCAGCCTTTAAATATAAACCCAAATGAGAAAGGCTATACATAGAGAATGAAATTTTTATACTTTAGATTTTTCATACAAGATCACTTTTAGTGACTTAGCTATCATAGAGAACTAAGTGCTTCCTAATTGTTTTTAAATATCCACCACGCCTCAAATGTTATTTATTCCCAATGGGTTTCTGAGAATGCTTGAGCAGCTTACATTTGATTGGCCTGCAGCGTGTGTCACATTATTAGCTGCAATACTTTGCAAACCTTTGCTTCTCTACATATATATCAAATAGTGTGAAACACACAATCCCTGAATCTTCAGCAAATTACATTGTAATATTAATCTGCTAAATCGAATGAGAAAAAAAAATAATCCTCAAAAACTGTTAAAATTTTAAAAAAAAAAATGTTGTAGTCTTTCCGGTAAAACTCAAATCTGCACACTTGCCACACACAAAAAAAAACACTGTGAGGTACAATGCTGACTCAAACCTAAGCATGCTTTATATCCTGCAGGTGTAATGTGAATGCATTAACCCGTGAACCAACCCTCCCTGCATATGTGAACACACGTGTATGTGTGAGTGTGTGGACACATGTGAATCCCTGCCAGGTTTCTCAATGTCAACATCTCCTTCAGCTACTGAGGTTTCTCTAACTGCTATCTGAATTATTCAGCCTGAAACCTCCATCATCATATGACCCCAAACTGCTCTCCACATCATCACAGTCTACAGAAAGAACCAGTGTGTGAAGAAAAAATAAAAACAAGACTTGGAAAAAATATATAAATATTTGAAAAAAAAAAAAACATAAATCTCCATGACTCATGAGCTAGTCTCTTGTTGTCATAATTTTATTACCTACGTTCTATCATTTAAGTCTCTGCTTTGTATTATTGACATAGATTATATGACTTTATAGTATATAATACTATATATAGTATATATAGAATTATAGTATGTGCAAAAGTAGATGAAGCCCTTGATGCAAACACGACTGGTTAATCAATTAGCTTTTGCAAGCAGACCAATCAGATCAAACTTCTGAAAAACTTTAAAAAATGACCTTCAAAGGTGTCAGCCATGAACTCCTCAATCTCTGCATCGCTACACTGTTTGACCACAGTACCTACAAGTCTTCCCA
Organism: Danionella dracula; assembly: GCA_900490495.1. Taxonomy (NCBI): domain Eukaryota; kingdom Metazoa; phylum Chordata; class Actinopteri; order Cypriniformes; family Danionidae; genus Danionella; species Danionella dracula. The sequence continues at coordinate 9,964,813 of UELW01000556.1, forward strand.
AAGACAAACCACGCAATTTCCAGTCATGCTATCAAAGTGTAATAAAACTTGTGCCACAACAGAAAAAAAATAAATGATTATTAATTGTGCATTCGGCTTGTGTAAAAACAAATCATGATGAGCTCATTTATATTTGTAAAATAATCTGAAAGACCTTATGTTACTAAATGCAAGGAAGTTAGTCAGTTATTGACATTGAAATACTTTAAGGCCCTTTGGGATAGACTGGAGTACACTAAATCTCTCCCGTTTAATGAATAATAACTTACATACAATTGATTGGACAAACAAGACACTTTACTGTTTAGTGTTCACAATGTCCACTTAATCCAATAGCGGCAGCTAACGAGATTTACAAAAGATGCAAATTGCAAGCGCAAGTCAGAGCACAGGAAGCCCTGGACAGTGCTTGTGTGGAATGGAGTGAAAGAATCTGTTTGAGTGAGATACTGCAGGGATCACACCCATGTTATACGCTCCATTGACCCACTCTGATAGACTATCGTAAAACTGGCCATTGAGGCATTATGGCACCACTGTGGAAAGCCACATCGGCTCTCAGCAAAGCTCACACAGACACATAAGTCCTTGATTGTAATGAAGAGCACTGCGAGGTTGTTGAGAGGACAGACTTGTTTAATGTATGCTTGAACAATAATATAGGCTCGAACAGCAGGAGTAGTGCCCTAGAGAACAAGGGAACATCTCGATGTATTTTCCAACCGCAGATGGTCGGCGAGTATTGACAAACCACTAAGATCTGCATCCACTTCAAATAGAAATCTCCAGGGATGGCACTAGCTTTCATGGCCCTATACACCAAAGAAGTTATGGGCTGGAATTGTTTTTTAAATGTTTCTGTATCTAAGATTTCCCTGCGCCATACTGTCCAGAAGTCATTTAAAAGCTGTTTGAAGACGGCGCTCAATTGGTCCCTAGTGAGCGTGTGTATTCTGGTGATGTGCCACATTTACAGTGCAAGATAAATAACTCATGGCTTCACAGAAGATGGGAGACTCTAGAAAAAGTTATAAAACCATAAATCTAAAGATAAACTTTTGTTCAATTCTTTTCTTTCTCATGAAAATGGGCTACGAATCACAGACAATGTAGAGGACTTAAAATTCACAATATATCCCATTTCCAATATGTTCATTTCAAAACCATAAAGGAAAAAAGAAACCCATGCTACATAAATAAAGCATCCTGTTTCTGATTAAAATAAATAAAGATGTAACTTAAATAAGGTTTTGTGTAACATTGGGGAAGATAGCGCTCAGAAATGAGGGAGTGCAATAGGCTAAACAACGGGTTACACAAAAATAGTTTATTTGGCACAAATTCAACAAACAATTATTCAAGTGAAAAAGATGACCCTCAAGAAATAATGAGAAATGATGGCTCCAAAATGCTATTACTAAACAGTGCTTAAATTTAAGCCTATTTTAACCCACTGAAAAGACTTCAAAAGATCGCTCTAAACTAACTAGAAACTCACATACAAAACCAATTGGTACATACAGCTTAATTAGTGTTACTAAATAATACATGAATTAAATTTATCCCTGAATCCTCTTTTCATTAATCTTCCAAGGGGTTCCAGGTACCAGAGCCATAACTCTATAACCATAACTTTCAAAGGGTCAAACAAGACCGCACTCTTAATGTTGGTCACCTCAAGAAAAACAGATCACACTCGCTGCGCCAAAAAATAAAAAAATTATATATATATATATATATATATATATATATATATATATATATATATTCATTCATCTTCATGTCGGCTTTCTTCTTTCTTCCCTTTCGGGGTCCCCACAATGGAATAAACCGACAACTCTTGGCATCTGTTTTACGCGGCGGATGCCCTTCCAGCCGCCACCCATCGCTGGGGAAATTTATATATATATATATATATATATATATATATATATATATATATATATATATATATATATATATATATATATATATATATATATATATATATATTATTTCCCAGCGATGGGTTGCGGCAGGGAAGGGCATCCGCTGCGTAAAACATATGCTAGAGAGTTGGCGGTTCATTCCGCTGTGGCGACCCCGAAAGGGAATAAAGCCGACATGAAGATGAATGAATGAAATATATATATTAGTGCTATGAAAACACGTTAACGCAGGCTGCTTTTAAAAAATGTATAATGCGCTAAAAAATGTACACAATTAACCCATTTGGAGTTTTTTTTTTTATTTCCTGTTGTGGTTGACGTGTTTTAAATAAAGTATGAATACGACGCATGCACAAAGTGTGCTAGCTAAATATTGCGAGATTGTTGGACACCTAAACCATAGTACATCCAACACTCACAAACTAATGGCTGCAAATATTGCTTAAAACCGCACACTATGTAGTAATTTAGAATGTAATACAATAATAAAACATTTGTAAAAATTGACTTTTACCATATTCATATGCAAAGTCATTCACTAAAACCTGCAAGTAGAGATTGTAGTTTATGTGGATTTGAGATAAACAGAAAAAATAGTAAACCTTGATTTTATTACATAAATTCTTGAGACATTTATTACATAAATTCTTCTGCATTGTAACTTTGCCATTGTGTAATGACATAAACCATGTAAAGCTATAATGAAAAAATGAATTACTACATAAATACAACATTATTGTTGTCATGAGTATTGTACACTATACAATATCATGTACATTATGATTAACTGTATAAAGCAGTGGTTCTCAAATAGTGGGGCGCGCCCCAAGGCTCCGTCAAGGTGGGGCGCGTTTGATCTCGGGGAACTGTTATAGAATAAAGTGTAATACCACTCCACTACATTAGGGGACAGTGGCGCTCTCTGGCAGAGTATGACGAGTAGATACGAAGTGTAGAAAACAGGCGGAGAGAGAAGGAGATAAAGAGACAAACGAAAGTCTCCTGAAAGCTAAGACGAGGAAATATGACACGCATGTAGCGCTTGGCTTCACTGAGACTACGGAGACTACAGAGACGAGGAGAGACAGGTGTACTTACTGAGTCTAAAAATGTTGGCAACGGAAAGCATAAAGCCAAATAAAAAAATTTCACCGAAAACGTGCCGAATATTGCCAGCAATCATGATCAGTCAAACAATGTTTATAGTTTTATTAAGGAGTTAATGTTTTTTTACTTTTCAGATGCACCTTAAATCTTTTCTGCTACAGTTAATAAAGCTATTCTTTATTGTAATTTGGTCCATTTTTCTTTCTTTTTTTCTCTCTTATACGTTAATAAGGATACTGTGCTATGCATAGGTGTACTTATAACACATTTAAAGAGAAATTACACTATTTATAGTCGCGCGGGAGTTTGTGGGGCATGACAGAAAATAATTGAGAAACACTAGTATGAAGAAAGATGCATCCTGTTTGGGAGGGCCTCCTGGGAATTTTTTTAGTTGTCCAATAGTGTGTACAATTGCACAAAAACAACAGATACACTGCAGACGAATAGACTAGTATAAAAGAGTAACAAAGATGAACAGTAATTGAGCAAAATCTAGAAAAAAAATGTGTCTTTAACCCTCAAACTAGATTAAGTCGGGGTTTTTATCTTTCGCCGTTGCAATGTCACTAAGCTCTAGTCTCACTAACGTCTGTTGTTTGACCTTCGTTTATCTTGTGCACAAAACGAATATATGGTTGAAAGATAATGGAGATTTTCACATGTAAGCTTGTATAAATTACTGCGTGAGTGAGTGTGAGTGTGCTGATCAGGCCCAGCCTTGGCTCTGACAGGCCCAGGGAGGCAGTCCGTCAGCTTTTATGCAGCGCCGTGGCGTGACTGGAATCTTTAAGAGTCTCCAATTCAATATTTCATAGATGGCCAGATTTAATTGAGAGGTTATAATTCACTTCTTGCAGGCTCGGCCAGCTATAGTCCCCAGCACAGCAACACATCATTGAATCACAAGTACCTATGCACTTTGCACCCAGCAAGAGCAGGCCTCTATTCTCAAACATACGCTACAAAGAGCACTTTGAAATAAGAGCAACAGTGTCTGACTATTTTTGTCAAATGATTAAATTATTTATTCAAAGGAATTATTATCATATCCCAAAATTAACTATATATGATCAATTTTGGAAGACCATGCGATTATTAGTTGTTGTTTTTTCAATCAACACAACACCACAAAAGCACAGCAGTTGTGGTCTGGTGAATATGGAGATAAATTTGTGATCGAAAGGTCACTGGTTTGATTATCAGATCCACTGAGTTGAAGGTGGAAAGTGATGAAACAACAGCTGTGGTGCCCTTGAGAAAGGCACCAGTTTCTCGACTGCCCCCCGGGCCCCGCATCCATGGCTCCCACTGCTCCGGGTGAGTGTTCACAGTGTGTTTGTTCACTGCTGTGTGTGTACACTGGGATGGGCTAAATGCAGATTACAAAATCAGAGTATGGGTCACTCCATATCTGGCCAACTAGACACTTTCACATCTAGTTTTTTCACACATAGAATAAATGTAAACATGACAAAGTTGACATTTTAGTTTAACATTTTAGAATAAACGTCATGTTTGTCAAACAAAGGCAGGGTAGGGGAGGTCTTTACACATAAAACACACAACAATAATTGTCATGTTCATTAAGACCTAGAGGCAAAACCATGGCAAGTACACTAACTGGAAGTATAAGCACTACTTTTCCCTCGATGAGGTGAAAGGCAGGAATGTTTATGTGATGTGCAACTTATGCCCCAGAAAAAAAATCTTTCTGCGTCTGTGACTAATAATTCAAATCTAACTAAGCACCTAACATCGTTACACAGCGCAACCAAAGCAGTGGCTAACAACGCAGGTGTTCTTTCTAATATAACTTAAAGAAACGTTAATACAAAAAGCAAAATGTTGCCCCTCAAACAGAGCATAGAGGAGTACTTTTTGCATTCTTGAAAAAAACATTGTAAATCAAATCAAAACTAAAAATGTTATTGCACTAAACAGAACCAAAAGAACTGACGGACTACTTAACTGGACACCACTGGCTGAGAGTAAATGCGAAGGCAACTGCAATACTACATCAGGCAAAATCACCTTAGTAAACGAGGAAAAGAGTGTGAACACATGGGGACATGATGGGAAAGACTGAATATTGGAAATAGACTAGGGTTCATATCAACCTAATTAATGAAAAACCCGGGAAAACATAGGGTGAACCTGTAAGATAACCAACCCATGAAAATGCCAAAACAATAACTACCAGAAATTCCTGTGCCTTTCGAGATAGTAAAAACAATACAACAAAAACAAATACCATATCATCCCTCACATTGTTTTGCAAATGTTTATATCTGTTTACGTGAAAACAAAATAAATGAAACTCTGCTATCACATAAGGTAGTGAATGTACAACTTGTCTAAGAGTGTACATTTTCTGGGCTATCAAAAAAAGAACAAATGCACCCACACAGCCATTCAAATCTAAACTAAAATTAGTCAATTCCTAAAAAGAAACATTTTTCTATGTTATTTTCCAGCATTATTGTCCAACACTGGCATTACCCTCTCAGACATGAGCAAAGCAGGGTGCCACTGGAGCACTCTTTCACTCCTTCATGATGACCTTGTGGAGCTGGTGTATGTTGGAGACCTTTTTCTCCTCCACTTTACAATTAGGGGTGCCAAAAACATGTTCATTAGGTGTTATTGGGGTACACCATTAACTTACCTTTATACAATGTTTAAAAAAAATACTGGTTGTCTTGGAGGTGTGTTTAAGTTGGAATACTACCATGCTCAATTTCAGTATGTAATATTCCACATTGTCATTCAAGGTTCCTTTGGTAAACTGTAGATCTTCAGTTCCAGGAGCTTCCAGTGGCCCCAAACCAAGACACGACCACCACCATGCAGCCTGTAAGCAAGATACCCTTGACTTTGTGTTCCTCATCTACTTCCCTCTACACATGCTTAAAATAAAGTTTTTTGGGAGGTAATATCTAAAATCCAGAACTTTATCAGTACACTTTGGTGACTATGAATCGCCTCCAATCCACTATTCAATGAAGTTATACATGGACTTATTCTAGGTCCTATCCTTGACTCTCTTTATTTGGTTCCCCTCAGATCAATTCTAAGAAATTAAATTTTAAGGCATTAAATTTGGATGTCAAATTCCCTTCTTTTAGATGAGTCTAAAACTCGAGTAATGGTGTTTGGACCAAAGTGTGCTAGTGATTCGGTTCTGCTCAACAAGTGAAAGACTTTCTGTAAACCAGAAATAGTGAACTGTAGCATTTAAATGGACTCGGAACTGATGTTAAAAAGCCAGATCTGTTCAATAATTAAATCTTTTTATTTATGCCAGCTGGACTTTTTTAACAAAAAAAAAAACAAAACAAAACAAAAAAACACTGTAAAGCGGTAAACCACACATTTATAACCACAAGGATGTATTGCACTTTTTCTGGAGTGAACAAATCCTCAATCTTACAGCTGGTACAAAATGTAGCTGCATGTCTTTTAAATGGTAAGTATGAGCACATAACTCCAGTTTTAGAATTTATAGCCGCTTGTGCACTTTCAAGAAACATTTTTTATTTGTTTTTAAGAGTCTAAACAGCTTTGCCCCATTTCACATATTTGAACTCCTCTATCCCTACACCCTCTCTTTGCTCCCTCAGGTTAGGGGACCAGCTTCTGGGGGTGGCCAGACTAGGCGTGGAGTTGTTTTTATGATGTCTTTATTAATTTAATCTTTTTTGTGTGCTCTTTTATTTTGTCAATTTATTGCAAGCCCTTTTATTCAACGTTGTGTTAAAATGCATTATAAATAAAAGTTTAGTTGTGTTGAGAGCTTGATGGCCAGAACAGAATTTAACACACCAGCTACTACACACATGAGACGGTGTAACATTAACAAACTACATATCTCCAAGAAGAGAAAATGGCTTTGGTTAATTCACTTTTGCTAGATATTAATAGCTGTTTTATGGTTTGATGTTGCCATAAATTTACACTGTTGCAAAGCTGTACACTCCCTGCTTTACATTGTAGGGAAAAAAAAGTCCTATCTTCTTTAGTGCAAGGGTCACCTACTCTAGTGGCTATTGCCCTGCACATATTTGTTTAGACCATTATGAAACAGCTGGTGCACTAATTAATGTTCTTTTGGCTCGTCCGAAGCTATAGTAGTATGCATACTAGAACACGGTTGTAACCGTGGACCGGATCTGGTGACCCCTGCTTTAGTTCTTTAAAAAAGAGAGAAAAGATTTACAAGAAATGTAAGGGATGAACACACATCTGAAAGAAACTGCACCTTTAAATATATGAAATATATTTATTGAATTTTAGATTGATTTGCACAAGTATAACAAAGATCTTCTATAGATATCTCTCAGAAAGAGTGGAGTGTGATTGAGAGAGGAACCTTTGGCCTGTTGAAGTTATTGCTATTCATGGTGCCATCTCTGCTGCCATAGCACACAAAGAGCACTTGCTTCTGAAGCTTCATCATCTCAAACTTACGCAATTCGTCACACATAAAGTCCTCTATTGCATCTTAACAGATTCCTTTTGTTTTCACATTTGTGGGAAAAATATATAAGAGTGTCTGTTTTTTAATGAAAACAGTTAATAGAAATGTTTTAAATTTTATGGTGGTTCCTCCCAGCTGACTGCACCACTTCATTGATATTCCACAGAGATTCTTACTCCGTCCAGGAAATCAGGAGGCGCCTGTAAAAAGTGCATTATGGGGTGCTGGCACCAGGCAGGATGCTGTGAGGCAGCCTGGACACAGTCACACAGTCTAGACCCGGCTCAGCTCAAATCCAGTCCGCTCCATCTCATTCAGGCTCTGATCCAAAGTGCAACGGCTTGAATCTGGCTCACACTGACAGAGTGTGAATGAAAATATAAGTTGGAATTATCGATTAATACTCTGGACCATAACAGGCATGCTATGCCAGCAGAAATCGCCTAATGGCATTCATGTTTTCATTCCATAAATCCAGCTTGAATCTCTTCTAATGGATTACAGTTGCTTAGAATGATGCAATCTCAGGCTAACTTTGAATCACTTTGAACACTGATTTTCTTATTATAAGAAATTTCTGAACCTTTAGGCTTTATTCATAATATATTCAAAAGTATCATTGTGTTGCTTCAAAGATTTTTTTTTTTTACTGGTGTTATACAAAGCAGAAACATTTCTCTCTGTAAGCTTTACATGTGTTCAAACAGAGATCAGGTAAACATGATACATGCTAGTATATTTCGATTCAAAACTTCTGCAGGCATCAAACACGAAACTCCATAATTCATAGCACTGCCACATTGTCAGATCCTTGACCAGATATTGTGTAAAGTGTATCCTTACCTTGTTTTTAATAGTCACTTCTTATTTCAATTCGTTAGTTACCCTAACATCCTCTGATTATTGCTCTTACTTATCTCCTCTTGAGTTGTCACCTTTTGTTGTATCATTGTGTTTAACTAATTGTCAGCTCCAGTTTGGTTTCTCTCAGATTGGTGCAGATACAAGACTAGTCACACGGCTGGCTTGGTTCCTGTCTCTGGAAGAAGCAGGGGAGCTTTTTTATTCTCTTTTTTATGTTGTTCATTATGGAGTGGCTCAGGCTGGTAATCGACTCTGCGTTGCAAGGGTTTCTCAGCAACATCCGGCTTCGCCTATCTCTCTCAGTATTGAGGATCAACACTGCTCCCCTGATCTACAGCACCTCCTCATTTGGTGGCCAGCTCTGGGAGTACAGTTACTTCCAGAAATCCTGGATGAATCTTTAATAGATTGAGAGTCAATGGCTTTGTTTTTTTGCACCAGTGATTTTTTTTTTTGAGCTATGAATTTTTTATTTATTTAACTCCGACCTGAGTCCTGAGCATCCCCTGACACACACTGTCCAAACCAAATTTTTTCTGCTTGGCTTCAAGATCACATCTTCCCATTGACTTAACATCTAAATGTCCCTCAAATCGCACAACTTTTCACATAGAAGAGCTCATGAAACAATTGAAAAATGATGACAGTATCCTAGCTTAAAATATTATTGTTTAAAGGCATTGTTGGAAGCTTGTTATATCATCATCAGCAACAAACTGATGTCTCCTGTTATGCTTAGGATATCTTTCTCAATAGTGTATAAACTCTCAACTCTTTTATAGCATAAACACGTGAACTTTTCACAAACTTCTCGGAAACATAACTTGTGTTCCTAGGGACGTCTTTCCATCACACTACATACACTCTAATCATCATTCAAACAAATCTCACTTAACACCAATAGTTAATTTCTAAACTTAATACCAGGACACACTCAGCATGTGACCTAGTGAAAATCACATGACTGATGAAACATGAAAGTGAAAAATATGTGCAGGAAAACTTGTTGGAAAAAGACATAAAAGAACACATGCAGTAACTGCAACAATGATAACAGATCCATTTCCAACCAAACTGACTTCCCTGATGGAAATTTTTTTTTTAGAATTCTTCCAGTTGTAAACACTTAGCTGACAATGATTAAGATAATTTATTCTGACAAACAAAGAATTAACAGGGATTTGTTGCGAAGCACTTTTTTTTATGTTGAGCGTGTTACACTAAAATGGGTCCTACCAGAAACCAAAAATAACTCACTGTGGATCTTAATACTTAGACTATAGCCTTAAAATAGATACTTGCTTTCAGAAGAAAATGTACATACTCTTTAGTGTGTGACACATGAGTGGGAGCAATGCATTAAAACATCATGTAACAGAACTAGCTTCATTATACACGCCTATTTTAAACCTAATTTAACCCATTCGTTCAATAAAAATTGATACAATCCTCTCTAAATACTATTATTTAGTGGTGTGCTTCTTCTTTACAAGTTATTCATATTAAATCGAGGGCTCACTTGTTTGTGTCCAAGCAAAAACTCCTCTCCCCTGAGTGCAGTGGATTGTGGGTGACTTCAGCAAGTTGAGAGCCCATCTAATCATATAAAGTACACATCTGGGCACCTTTCAGACACTTTTAAAATTATACTATGGTTTTTAACACCCTGAATCTCATTTCACATCCTTAAATTCCTTATGGATAGTGCACTGATTGGGATGCACGGTGAGTAATACACCAAGAAGTGTCAACAACTGCCTTAAATATAAAGAAGTAGAACAAAATTAAATATGCAAAAGAGGAAAACATAATGATTCAGAAAAGATATTATAATATCAGACCATACTAAAGTATAATTTAAATTAATACATTTGCTATCATCTAACAAATTAAATGTAGCAATCTGTCAGAGATCCACTAACGTCACTTAATGAGATCGATATGTTCCACCTGAAGGCAATTATTGTAGATCAGCGTTACCTGAATACTAGCAATCTCATTGGGTGATTAACCAATAGCATCGTCCATTGACTAATCTAAAAGGACTACACTTCCCATCAATCACCTTCCACCGATATTTGCACTCCAGCATGTTTCCCCCCAGGGAACTTTGAGCTGTTCTCACTTGGACACTTCAGCTCATTTCTATTTGTGTATTTTTTCATATTTGTCTTTCTTCCATCATCCTCATCTGCTGCTGTATTCCCTCTGGAAAGTTGTTTTGTTCATGTGTGTTTATGAAATAATTATTTCCCTGCTTATGCATACATTTGTATTGCATTCAGCAATATAAAACACTTGAAAATTGATTACACCTAGATTTTTAACTAAGGTTTGATCTCAAATCTTTTGGAGGAACTGTGTTATTACCGTTCAGGCTTGTGAAAAGTGAACTCAAGGCTTGTGCTCAGGGAAGCTGTGAAATGGTGTTTAACTTCAAGTCTTTCAAGTGCTGCACACAACCTGCCTCTAGAATACATTATCCCTAATGAATAGAGATTTATTCAGTTTTGTTCAACAAAGACCATGTGGCCACTGTGTCCACAAAAGCCTGAAGCACTGCTCTCCGTGTCTCTCATCACTCTTCTCTAGGTCACTAATTGAACCGCATCTTGCCATTTAGTTCCATGCAGGCATCATATACTTTTTCAGCATCTACTAGAGCTGCACAATTCTGGACTGCTGTTTGACCTGGAATTGTGAGAGCTGCAGACAATGCCAGAGAAGTGCAATTTCAGATGTCCGGAGCCTAAACTTATGTTTGGAATACCAAAGAATAAGCTTAATTGTTACAAAAGGCTTGAATTTTTGTCTGGACGTCAGCGAAAACTTGGAAAGATCACTTTTGTTGTGAGCACCACTTCACATTCACCTGGTTTATCAACAAAGAAGAGTTCAATAATGGATTTATGACGAGGCTGGCTTTTTCACCAGGCTCTTTTTTAACTGAAATACGCAATTTTAACTCTTCATACATCAAGCCGAACACAACCTACATCACATTTATAATCCTATAAGGAAATCTGGTTTCAGCACATATGGAGACTCTTTGCATTTTATTTTCCCTCAAATCCTAAACATGAACACATGAGTCAACGATCATGTGGAACGCACACTACATACAGGATGTTACCACACGCTTTAGTGTCATACTCTCACGTCAAAAAGTAAAGATAGTGACCAGGTCTTCTACTGGCATTTTACTGCATTTGTCACAAGTATACGCCTATAACAAAATAAACCATACAATGCAAGAGTAAGCATGTCTGAAAAAAAAAAATACAATTTAATATTAAAAATATAAAAATGCTAAAAGTGACTAAGAACTAAAAATTGTAGAAATAATACATTGTGGCTTCATTGGAAGTGTCACGGTGGCGCAGTGGGTAGCACGGTTGTCTCACAGCAAGAAGGTTGCTGGTTCTAGGCTTGGCTGGGTCAGTTAGCATTTCTGTGTGGAGTTTGCATGTTCTCCCCGTGATCGCGTGGGTTTTCTCCGGGTGCTCCGGTTTCCCCACAAGTCCAAAGACATGCAATATAAGTGAATTGAGTAAGAACGATTGTCCATAGTGTTAAAGTGTGAATGAGTGTGTGTGAATGTTTCCCAGCGATGGGTTGCGGCTGGAAGGGCATCTGCTGCGCGCGGATCTGTTTCTGCTCGCTCAAATTTAATATTATGCGTGCGTGATTATCAAATACACGAGCTCGAATAATGGCACGGTTTTGCCGCCATACAAGTGTTTCAACACTTACACCACCTTCAACTCGGTGGATCTGGAGATCGAAACAGTGACCTTCCAATCACAAGTAGATCTCCTTATTCACCAGACAAGAACTGCCCATATAGCTTGGAGCATAGCTTTTATGGTTTCTATTTAAGTCAGTAAACAAAGTATATTTTTCTCTATATCACAATATAGAGCAGTATTTTTTTAAGCCTTCTTGTGCCTCTCCTCTGCTCAAGCCTGGGTGGCAGTTCTCGCAAGGGACAGCAGGAACAAACCTAGAACAACAAATTATGTATGTAAGGAGAGAAAATACATTTCTGCCAGATTCTAAACACCTAATTGTTGTTTGTAAGTGGTTGACAGGACAGTATTTAAAATGTCTTTTAAACCTGTCTTAGAATGTAAGGATATGGAATGTTGGACTGATGAGACTCCTGTCAACAGGTGGCTGAAAATGTCTGATATATTTGGCAGCAGCAAATGTGTCTTATTTTGAAATTCAAAGCTTGACAGGTATGTTGAGAAATTCCGAAATACACATTTTATGCCTTAAATGTGTGCATTGAGTTTATGCCATTATTTATGACACACATAGATTTTTCATTTCTGTGTGGAGAGAAGGGAGAAGTAATCTCCAGTCAGGATTGGCAGCAATTTATTTTGGCGGTACAGCATCAAAGGTAATAAAACCCTCTGTTCACTTGTGTATGTTTATGTGCTCAAGAATCCCACAAGGAACTTGAAATATAAAAACAGTGGGGGATCCATATGATGACAGTTAAAGTACTATACAAATGAAGCTTTAATTTATTGAATGGTTGGTTCAACTACAAAGATCACTTAACTTCAAAATGTAATAATTGAACATCATTTAATGAAGTCACTCTATTACTTTATGTAAATGTTTGAGCTTCACATCGAGCATTTCTTTGATACAATTTGAATGTTAAATTTCAAGATTTGCAAAACATTCGTTACATTTAAATATTGTATCGTTAGTTGCCAGAAGTCTCCGCTAAATCGAATATAAAAACGAGGCAATTAGGCTTGAGTATTGTTATGCCAGCTCTCTAGATTTCTTATATTTGACATCATTCCCCCAACATTTTAATTAAAGCTGCAGTCAGATGTTACAGAGAGACCCTTCTAAAATTAATTGTCTTCTCAGTAAGTAAGTAAGATTTATTGTTATAGCATATTTTTACATCAAGGGGCATAAAGTGTTTTACAATAAAAAAGACAGTTACAACTTTAAATAATATATATTTAAAACCAAACACGCATACAATAAAACCAACAGACATTTACCTGTCAAAAAAAGGTTTAGTTTAATAAATAAGGCCTTCTGTGTTGAGTCTTAACTTGAAAGTTACCAAATTTGCCCTGTGGAACTCCCAAAATAAGTGGTGCAGATGAAGAAGAATGAAGAGTGCCAAGAGAAGGAGCACTCCTTAAGATGTGAGGCACACACTTTAGTGCTGTGTCATGGAAGCTATACGGCCTTTTTTATTAATTTGCACATACACACTGTCATTATGATGTTTTGCTTTTAGAAAAATGTTTGCAGTGATGACTCTCTCAGAGAAAATTGTATGGTATGGTGGAGAGAAATTAAATTGGGTCCAAAGGAATATATTAAACCCTGCAGTCTGTAATTATCACTGATGTCGTTATTCCAGCTTTCCAAGCAGAAATGATCATTTTGCTCCAGAACTTCAATCCAAAATTTGAGCAATGCCCAGCTTGGAAGAGGAACTGAGCATTTTTTAGAAAAGGTATTCCAGCTGGTTGAAGAGGTCCTCTTGTAACCTTTTCTTCATATATGGCGATCATTTCAGTCACAGTCAGTTTTCCCTCTCTTCCAAATTATGCATACGTAAAGCTGCATCAAAGAGCCCATAAAAGCCATGTAATGTGCTGTGACTCTGCCTTTCTCTCGCCTGGATGAGATTTAAATCGATTCTGAACACACTCTCTGAAATGCCGGTTTAAGGACATTTTAGATAATTACACAGCTGCGGCTTAGCATTTTCTCCCACTTTCCCACCCATATAAAAAAAAAAGGTTTACCACCCTTCACGAAACTGATCCTGAACCTTATAAAACAGACAGCCAATATCCACAGGACTTGTGTTATTTAAATGCCACAACGTTAACCTGTCAGGAGGGAACATTCATGTGTCTGTTTATAGCCTCAAGGTCTCTGCATGCACTGAAAACTGTGCATTTGTACTATAGAAAGCTGAAGTAAAAGCAGACATACGTTTTACAACAAGTTTTACAATTTTTCTTAGTGTGAAATGTTTTCTAGAATAATAGAAAAGGTCTATGATGCTAACACTCCTAGTAAATGTTGGACCTATGAAAACACTGCCAAAATGTTAAAAACTAAAAGTGACCGATTGGCTAGATATGGAGTGACCCATACCTGGAGTTTGTGCTCTGCATGTAACCCATCCCAGTGAACAAACACACCGTGAACACTCACCTGGAGCAGTGGGGGCCGTGGCTGCAGGGCCCGGGGACCAATGTACACACACAGCAGTGAACACACACCCGGAGCAGTGGGGGCCATGGCTGTGGCGCCCAGGGAGCAGTCGGGTAACTGGCGCTCGCTCGAGGACTCCACAGCTGTGGTTGTTGAAGATGGAGAGCAAGTGTTTCATCACTCACACCACCTTCAACTCGGTGGATCTGGGGATCGAACCTGCAACCTTTTTATCACAAGTCGATCACATTATCCACCAGACCACAACTTTCTATAAATATGGAATAATATGTGATTTATTATGTGTATGTATATTATTGGTATAGGTATGTTACATTCATGCTACACCACAGACATGTTACATTCATAATGTTATGTAATCATATATTGTTAATCCAATATTTTACACTTTTTGAAATGAAATGTTAGTTATTTATTTTACTTGCCATTGTAACCTAATATATAATATTAATTCATCTCCATACCACAATGACTTACTCCACAAGGACAGGTAACTAATTAGCACCAGTGCTAACTCACTAAAAGTATTTCTGAAATAGCATATGATTCGCATTTGTAATCCAGGAAGAGGGAGATTTCAATATATGCCAAGCCTTCTACTGAATCACTTCTAAGTTGTGTTTAACTCAAATTTAAATGTTGCTTGCTGCTACAGAGTATGGTTCAAAACAAAATCGGGGAAAAAACATTTTAAGCCTCCTTCATGTGGAAGTAATTAGAATCCGCACTTTTAAATAGCCCACAGATTGAAATCATTGACAGCTAACTGACTGACGTTCATTTCAGCTTCTTCATTACAAACCCAAAACCTCAGACTCCATCTCGAAATTGATTAATTGATTTAGAAATGATTAGAGCTATCTATGAAATCTTAGAAAGTAATTACTGAAGTATAATTTGCATACATTTGAATAAGTTTTAAGCAAATTATAGAATCAAAATTGAGAAATACTAAATAATCTGCATCCCCTATTAGGCATTGTTGTTATGAGATGCTTGTATGTATTTGTATTCGTGTTTTTTTTCTACTACATAGCAAATATAAACTTTTTTATGGTTTGTTTTACAGAATTTTTGCTAAAAAGTAAATACTTCCATTATTTTAATTTTTTTAGAAACCCTGTACAATACAATCTAAACTAAAACAAACAAAAAATAATAATTGTGGTTTGCTTTACAGTGTACCATGGATGACAAAAAAGGCAAGTATAAATAAATAATAGTAAATAAATCCAAAAATAAAGCCAGCATCCATCAAAATAATGCAGTTTTTTTTTTCATGAAAACACAGCAAAAAAAAGAGACAATTCAGCATTCCTCTAAAAAGGAGACTATAATTTATATAATTTAAAATAATTTACCTACTTGTTCTGGAGTTGGATAATGTTGGTAGAGATCCAAGTTCAAGTCTCAACTTCATTGCAAATCCTGTATTGTACGAACTCTCATTCAAAAACTCTCTGGAGCAAAATGGCTTTCTTTATTAGCTTGTAGTTCATGGAGATATGGCCACAGTGACTCACCATTGTGTTCACTCTGCCATCTTCACGTCAAAGAATGTTAATGAATTTATTAAGTGTCCACCCACTGACAGAAGGTGGCGCTAACTCACCAAAAAGTTCAGTGCCAAATGCAAGAAGAAGTCTTTGTTGAATATAAACAATTCATAACCACAAGAATTGCAAGTATGTATTTTACCAGTGGAAACCTTTGCTGATGTGCTGATAGAGTGAAGTGAAGACCACCAAACAAAGTTAGCATATGGAGAAATATACACATAAATAATAAAGATGGAAATGCATATAAAAGGAAAAGGAGAAATGAATAAATTTACGTTTACATTACATTTACATTTATGCATTTGGCAGACGCTTTTGTCCAAAGCGACTTACATTAGGGGAGAGACAATATGCGACTTGTTACACCGTCAAAGTCTAAAATCAACCTGTTAAAATGTAGACAATAATTACATTTAATAATATTTATTTCATTTATTTTTGATCATTTATTTATTTCTTTTTTGATGAATATATTTATTCATGTATTTAATGTATACATTTATTCATGTATTTATTGTATAGTTTCTTTGCTTATTCTATTAATAATCTATACATTTATTTCTACTTTTATTTATTTATTTACTTATCTAGTATTTTTTATCCGTCGTAGTTTACAGAGTCATCATTCCGGAAATTAAATATTTCTTTCATTTATTTCTTTGTTTTTAATATAAAAAAGTTTCACAGACCCACAATATTTATATACGAATGTCAAGTATTAAAACTCTCAAGAACAAAATTGTCTTGAAGGAAAAAGTTTTCATTCCACCTTGATCAAAAAGCACCGTGTGAACGTTGTTGATCTATGCTTCCCTAAACTGCAGTGTCATAACTCACATCAGCTTTTTCATGCTCTGTGGATGCATCATCCGACAGCTGCAAGAGATGAAAACATCAGCTGTGATTGATTTGTAAATGTCGCCCTGTCGTTGTGACAGCATCAAGGTCACCAGCCATGGACAACTGTCCAAAATCTGACACCCTGATGGACTCATTACCAAAGCCATCCGCGCATGTGGCTAAGAAATAGGGGTTTTCCCCCCAATTATTTTACATGTAATTGCTTTTAAATAATTTGTCTGTTTAGTTTGTTCCTGGTGATCAAATTAATTACTAATATATTTATAATTAAGGTGCCCTATAATGTATTTTAAAACGGATTAAAATAGTTCCTCCTAGGCTAGCTTTTATTAATGACAAAATTAATTGCAAATAGCTTATTTGAGTGAGCTCTTGTTTTCAATCTCTTCAAAAAGCTTTGGTCACTTCTCCTTCTGATGCTTAAAGAGCCAATGTTGTGGTTCTTAAATGTTGAATATTTTTGTTTTGCCGTCGCAAAAAAAACAGGATGACATCAATGATATAATATGAATGTGATTCCAAAATTATTAGTTTTGAGACTAATTCATACAAAAGTCTTCCTTTTTGTAATGCAGTCTGCAGTGATGGGTAGTTATACTCAAGTCTTTTCTGTTATTGGATACAGCGTCTAGCGTTAAAATAATACCCTGATTGCTAGAATCGCTCTCACCGGTTTTGACTGGGAGGAAGATGCAGGCCCAAATAAAGTGGGAACGGATACTTTATCAAAAGCCTTTTCACGGAACCTGAGTTTATGCATGTAAATTCGCAAATCAATCCTTGTGAATTTGGTAGGAGCACCATAAAAGATTGGTGTTGTACTCCAGAGGTACATACATTGCTCTATAACAGTCCCTTCTCTTGGCAGTTCCTCTTTCGGATGGGACTGAATCATATTCGCTAGCAACTATGTTTGAGGCAGCACCGTTCCAGATAACTTTACGTGAGAGGTATGAGGAGCTTAGTACGTTTTGTACAGTCATATCAGAGAGAGAGAGAATGACGGAGAGAGAGTAGCAACTTGTATAGACTACATTTTTAAAAGAATGGAAACTAAACTAAAGTTTTTTACCATAGCAATATGCCTTTAAAATTTATTGAACATTTGCGCAGTTAGGAGACCCAAGAACCCATGTTTAATTAAAGCTGGTAAGCAGAAGTCGTCCTAGCAAAAGCTAACATTAGCTCTCGCAGTCTCACTTCTGTTGTTGTTTCTTTCTACAGCCTGATTGGTTGCCTTTAAGTGAACAAAAGCTTTATATGACAACACATGTTTTACATTTATGTGAGTGCATGTTACTTCTTGAATAGACCAATAACTTTCCTGTCCTCATGATAGAGAGTGCAATACTTTAGCAGTTCTCTAATTGGTAAATACATAAGATAGCCACTCCTTATTATAAGCCTTAGGATTCAACAGAAGGCATGCATTATTCAGTTTTAAATGCATAACGTGGAGGCGCTCCACTCATGGATAGACAGCTGGTGAGAAAATATGTTATTGAAAAGAGATTCAGGACAATTCAGACAAATATTTGAAAACTTTTCTGATCGTTTAGTTAGATTTTTTAAGAAGAAATTTTACTTGAGAATGCTTTAGCATAGCTTTAGGACTGTCTAAAGTGTTCTTACACTCCTTATTCATGTTAGAATTGATCATTCGCATTGTTTTAAAATAATTGTAATGTTAACTACAATGTAAAACTCACTTTAACATATGGAGCATTATTCTGTAAACAGCAACGTCCATTGCTGGCATAGTAGGCTCTGCTTAAAGGATTTTCCTATTTCAGTGCACGTGGATGTCTGCTTTTTTTTTTTTTTTTTCACTAGAATCAGTTATCTTTAACACAGCAACGTTAAAGATCATCGCTATGAAGCTAGTAACTAGTAAATGCTCTCACATTTCTCAAGACGCAGTTAGCTCTTGTTTCCATCATTTGCCTTTTCACCGTCAGCTGACTCGAGCGAACTCTCGATTCCGGTTTAGCTAAGCTCCTTAAATGACAATTGGTAAAAAATTTAATTTAAATCATATGGACGCTTAAACAATCCAATTTGAGCAAATCCATGAACTTTGGTCTAGCCCAAATGCCCGAGAGCAGAAGCTTCAGTGTTTGCATCTGTTAGCAGTGCATTCTGGGGGACCTAGTTTCATCTTGGCGCACATGCGTGTCACATTGGAGCCGCATTTCGTTCACATAGAAGACAGATAGCACGTGTAAGTTATTTGTAATTTTAACAAACTCACCAAAAAAAATCTGAATAGGGCATTGTGACGTGCAGTCTGAACGAAGCCTCTGTGAGATGCTGACACATAAATACTTTTAAGATAAGTGTAAAACTTTTTGTTTAAAAATAATGTCTTTGTTAACGTGCTTTGTCAAAACCACACTAGATGATAAATGAAAGGGATTTGTGTGAAGAATCAGCTCTCCTCTTAGTGAAATTCATTAGTTTACCCCAATAAATTTGTATTTCAATTAGTTATTTCATTAGAAAAGTAGTTAAATGAAATATTACAGCAAATGCTTCAGGCAAAAAGGAATCCCACTAAAACTTCACATCAAATGACACTTTTCCTATTGTGCTGTACAGAAACCCAGCTAGTAACAAAATTCAAGATCCACTACAGCTCAGAGAGGCTCTCACAGCCAAGCTGACAAATCCATGGGCATAAATGATGCATTAGCTGAATGACCATTCCCAGAGTCCTCAGAAAGACCCTTCAATGAGCCTTTTTCTCCAGCCTCTATCCAGCACTTTTAATTTCCCTGCTAATGAGGAGCCATCTGTGGGCCGTCACAGGCTGAATGTGATGTGAAAGTGTGCTGCTGAAGCTAATGGCCGAGATGTGCTGAACCCACAGAGACAGTCTGACAGGAATGCCTTCAGGCTGGCACCCAGCACTTACACACTCACTAAACAGACTCAAAGAGAACTTTCTGCGGCCATAATGCTCGAAACTGAACTCTGTATGCCCTGTTTAATTGGATCATTTTTCAGTCTTAATTCTCGAGCACTTTACAGTGGAACTGATACCTTTACTGTGCCAACCTCGCAGAACTGCTCATACACGAAGCGTGATGCCTTTCACATCTATTGTCGTGATGCTGATAGCTTTGGCAGGTTTGAGACTCCAATGGCAAACTGTGCATTGGTTCAATTACAGTACAACCATTTACTAAAATGATTAAGAGCATGTCCTCGGCATGGATTCACCAGACAATTGTCAAGTTTCATGGCCCAGAGAAGATGCAATGACATGCATGAATTGCAGAAATCAATCAGACTTCAACAGGCCAGGAAAAGAATGATGACCATGTATTATGATGACAGACATTTTAGTGTTGTGGCTTTACAAAAAAATACAACTACACATGGGGTGGAGAAGAAAACGGAATGCGATCCTCTTTTAGTGAAGCAACAAATAAATTAGGGTTTTTTGCAAATGTTGGAAAATTCTTGTGTCAGAAAACCTATCAAGACACATTACTTGTGGCCTCATGTAATAAAAAGCAGCTCACGTGTTGCTTTCATCTGACCTTCCGTGCTCATTATTCTTCACTTCCACGGTTAACTGTTGTTCACAGTTCACATCGAATTTAGCCTAGAATCAACTTGGATTGTTTTAGCAGCCATATTATTTAAGTTATATGTTTGTTTGTTTTTTACACTAATCATTGGTGGAGCCCCCTGAATTGGATCCGAGAGATATGTGAAAGATGGCGGAGTGGTGGAGTTGGTCGTTCTGTAACCGGAAGATTGACGGTTCGATTGTTGAGTCTAAAAAGACCACAAACTAACAGCCACCAAAGAAGAGAAGCTAAAAGTTAATTTGGTGTATTTTGATGATTGCAGCTATATTGTTTACATGACAAAACCAGTGTTACAAATTAAACAAAAAATTCAATAAACAATCATATTTTGAATTTAAACAGTGTCTATATCTTCAATTTAAATTAGGTATTTACATTTATAGATAAAAAAATAAAAAAAGATTAATCGCAATTAATTTAGAAAAATTGTGCAATGAAATAGTTTTTTTTAATTGCACTGATATATATATATATATATATATATATATATATATATATATATATATATATATATATATATATATATATATTGTTGTATATATGTATATATATTGTTCCATATACAGGATGTTCTGTGTGTTTAAGTAAGTTTTACATTTTTTACAAATAAACTACAGTTATTCTTTTGCTAAAAAATAACAATTAAATACCATTAACAGGTTACATATATAGTTGCAAAAAAGTATGTGACCCCTTTAGGATTACAAGGAGTTCTTATTGAATTAGTCATAAAATGTGCTCTGATCTTCATCAAACTCCCAACTATAGAAAAACAAACATTCACAATGCAGGCTGAAAAAAATATACAAAGCCCTAGCATAATGACTCCTCCAAGAGCTAATTGGAGCCATGAGAGAGCTCGCATTGAGTCGAATAAGTGTGATTATATTATATTGTTGCTAAGAGCTATCATACCCTTTAAAAACTGCCCTCTGCTTTGGTTTTACTAGTTTGAAAAAGCCCTGCCTGAAGTGAACCATGCCTTGCAGAAAAGAGCGCTGAGAAGACCTACGATCAAGAATTGTTGACTTGCATCAAGCTGGAAAAGCTTACAAAAGTATCTCCAATTCTTTAATTTTACTAACTCTTAAAGGGACATTATTTTCAGACTATGATTAGATGATTTTTATCTTCTGGCTCTCCTTAACATGCAAAGCTACAATTTTTTTTAGTTTAGATCCAGATTCATTATATTTCTGAGTTAAAAACTCACAATTTGGTGGCATCAACGATTTATGCTGTTTTAGGGGCGTGTTGCTTATGATTCAGTAATGTCACGTCTCATACTAGCTAAACTAATGAATGTGTGACTGTTAATGAAAGTGATGCAATGACAAGATTAGTTAAATTCAAATTACTCAATTAAATAGAATTAATAGAGTTGTGTACATGGTATTAGTGCACTCATTTATGACCTAACCTTTCAAGAGTTGTTGTCTATAATATTGGCCCTTTCATTTTGACATTTTTTGATCTCGATTCTGCCTTACAGTTTTCTGTGTGTTATGTTTCATGGTTCATTTCTTGTTTGTTTTATGTATTTTTTTTGTATGGTATTTTGGTGGATTGTGTTCTGTGATTAAATCTTTATTTGGCCTTTCATAAGGTACTAATTTGGAACAAAAGGAGAGTAAACAATAACAGAAGTTTGGCCGAAAAATCATCTTAATCAAGAGCATTGGTTCATTCCGTTTCAAACATGCTCACAGACATTTAGAGAGCGAGAAAGGTGAAGCGGAACAGAAACTGATACAGAAGCGTTAATGCACAATTGGCTGCTCAAAAGCTGCAGTGATTTTCTCAAGCGCTGCAGGGGCGTAGCAGAGAAACCCCGGCACGACACACAAAAACTGATTCACACAAATGAATCACATGTATGCTGATCTAACCGACATAATGTCACCGCTTTCTTCAGCAACTGGTATTCACATCAAGTGTTCCTGAAGACAGAGTGGAAAAGAAGTAAAGCAGTGTTTCAGGCAATGCTGATCTCTCCTGCATCCTGCTGGATGTTTTTCCTTATCGACACACATGCGCAGACTCCCAGATAGGAGACTGACAAATCCAACATTCTGGGATAAGACTACAAGCTAGACTTTCTCAAGAGGAATGACAACAATACAGGAGGTTTAATGTCATCAGAACTGTCTTGTTTTGGATGTCATAATATATGTTTGTAATGGAAAGTGTTTTACTCAAAGTTCTTCTTATTATACAAATACATATACAGTGACACCTCAAAATACAAAATGACGAAGTTCGTTATTAGGGTTATTAAAATTATCAGGGTTTCAATTATATAAGTAGACTTTATTAACATCTTCAGCTCAAACAACAAATTATAAGAGCTAAGTATTTCATAGTTTCCATAATATCATGGAACATCTTCCTCTTAGGCAAACATTTCAACATTAAATTGATTATAAACCTAATTTTTAATTTCCATGCACTTAATATATCATGGTCAAAGCATATAGTTTTTTAATTTACCGTTAGTCTACTCAAAATACCACGCGCCATGCCCCTTTCCAGTTTACCATTAGAGTTGATGTATTTTTTTATTTCATTGTAATTTTGGCAAGCAAAACATCTTATTTTTCATTGCTTAAAACAATAGTTGTTGTTTTTTTTTTTTACCATATTGTATCTTCTCAAATGTTTGCTTTTCACAAATTAATAGTAAACTTGCGAAAATGAGGTAAAAAAAAGCTAAATAATTTTTTTTAAGAGGGACCAGTTAAGATGGCTGAATCACTGAGAGAGATTGCTCGAACAAAGAGTTGTTAAGAAAAAGTACAAGCTAAAGCAGGAAGAAAGGAGACGATCTGGCAGGACACAGAAGAGGTGGTTAGACGACGTAGAAGTAATAGGTTTTCTACGAGTGCATGCTTGGTGGAATCGAACATTGAATTTGGATCAGAAATGCTGGAGGGAAGTGGTTGAAGAGACCAAGGCCTCTTCAAGATGAAGAAAACATGTTTCTTTAATTTGAGAGATGGAAAAGGACATTTCAGGTCCAGCATTTCTGCAGCAGTAGCTAGATTTTGAAATGCAAAGCATTACACAGACAATTAAGCCAAAACACTTGATTTTAAATCACTGCTAATTTTTCCAGTTCTTACAATTTTATTTTAATAAAAAAATGTTTTTCATGTTTTAAGATACACGTACAACATAAGGTACACCTAGAAAATAAATCTTTAAAAGACAAGGAGATCATGCAAGTGCATACACTGCAAAAAAATGCAGTAGAATATGGGTTCTTAAAACTAGAAATTCTAGCTTATAATTTTAAATAATTATATTATAGATTATTAAGGCCTATTGATGCATTTGTAGACAGGACAGTTCCAAAAGAAGAGAGGAAGGATACTTGCAAAACCGTGCATGATTACACTGCACAAATCGGAATCTAAGCAAAGCTAAAAATGCTTAAAATTAGATTGAAAATCTTGATTTTCTTATTTTAGGAAGAATTGTCTAATTTAAACCTTTTGGGTATAGATTACGTAGTTATTTTGAGAAAATATCACTTACATTTTCTTGAGGAGAAAAAAGTGCTTATTGCAGTCATTTATTTTCGTGAATTAAAACAAGCTGTTGATTTTGCCACTGATCTTAAAATAAGAATCTTAAAACCAGAAATATTTCAATAATATTAATGATATCTTATTTTAAGAAATCAATATTAAATACTGATAAAACACGCATCTTGGTACAAGAAAAAAATCTTAAATCTAGTTCTAGTTTTCTTAGATCAAGTAAAATATCTGACAATGGGGTAAGAATTTTTATTCTTACCTCATTATTATTGAAATAAGACTCAAATGCTTGTGAAAAGACAACAAGAAAAAGAATCTACACCATAAATAAATAGTCAATACCCCAAATCTTAATACCCGTCCAGTTGTGTTCTAACTTTGATGGAAGAGATCTGTACTTCAAAAAAACACGCTCTTGAAACAAGAAAAAAATCACTTAAATATAGATAAACTCTTCCTAGATAAAGCAAAAGAATCTGCCAATGGGGCGAGCAAATTTGACTGCAAACATTTCTAGCTGATAACAAATACTGTTGGATCTTAAAAATAGACAAAAACTCTCAAAACAATTCTTTCCAAGCTGTGAAACGGCACGGAAACTAGAATATTTCAACTTGTTAAGTCGCTAGTGGTCTTAAAACTAGACACAATTTAAGTTTAACTTCATTTGAGGTTTTTTTCTTGTTCAAAGAGTCCATTTTTTTTGCAGTGTAATCAAAAGGGATTTTTTTCTTTTGGAAGTTAAGTTTCTTTAGCTGCAGTGTTGAGAGATAGAGAAGACTAAGCACATAGTGAAAGGCAAAAAAAGTAATGGAATTCAGAGCTGATTGATTCTGCCTCTGGCATGTGACATCCTTTATCATCAGCTTTTGATGCATAAAGGACTTCAACCAAAACTGAAGCAGAAACAGCGAGCATTCGCAGGCATTACATGTGATGTGTGGTTTCAGCGCGTGTGAGGAACTGAATTATACAAGTGTGCATAAATCATGCATTATCTAGGATTCCCTAAACAGAGCCATCAATAAAACACAACCAATAACCAGCACCAATAAAACCTGTCACAAACAATCGGCTACAACATTATTCCCTAATCAGCCAAGGGGGACTGAGCTTTCTTCTACTTCTTCAGAATAAATAAAAGAGAAAGCACCTCCCTTTTAAAATGTTCACATTTAAAAAAAAAATGAAAAGAAAAAAAAAAACTTTTGTCAAAACAAAGACACTAGGGGGCATGTTCAGTTCAAGTACTAATATCACTGAATGTACTGGTCCAAAAAGAATATTTGCATTTTGTAAATCAGAGTTGAAGCCCTTAATTAATACTTGTTTGTATATTTTTGTTTTAGGGTGTAAGTAAAACTAATTTAAACTTTGTTGAACCCAGCTCAAATTTGAATGTCTATCTCTTTTGCTTCCCTACTCTCACCTATGGTCATGAGCTCTGGGTCATGACCGAAAGGACAAGATCCCGGATACAAGCGACCGAAATGAGTTTCCTCCGCCGGGTGGCTGGGCGCTCCCTTAGAGATAGGATGAGAAGCTCCATCACCCGGGGGGAGCTCGGAGTAGAGCCTCTGCTCCTCCACATCGAGAGGAGTCAGCTGAGGTGGCTTGGGCATCTGTTCCGGATGCCTCCTGGACGCCTCCCAGGGGAGGTGTTCCAGGCATGTCCCACAGTGAGGAGGCCCCGGGGAAGACCCAGGACGCGCTGGATGGACTATGTCCTGGGCCTGGGAACGCCTCGGGATCCCTCCCGGGGAGCTGGAAGAAGTGTCTGTGGAGAGGGAAGTCTGGGCATCCCTGCTTAGACTGCTGCCCCCGCGACCCGGCCCCGGATAAGCGGAAGAAGATGAGATCTCGTTTGCTGTTGTCAGGTCTTGCTCTGTGTCTTTTAAATAATACATCAATCATCCTTTAGCAGTTCAGCTTAATTCCTGTACATCATACATCCTCCTAATTCACTTGCTTTCCTATGATCGCTCTAGTTTGCACTATAAAAAGACTACAATACCCAACTGTACCTCATTCCCTAGCAACTTCCTGGTCTGTGACGGCTACTCGTGGGCTACTACTTCCGTTCTACTTTCCTGTACCTTCTCTTCAACTATGCTTTCCCAAGACCCCAGAAAGCTGTTGGGACACAAAGAGATTAGATCGTGTCAGTAGCGCAACACGATCATTACTCATAAGATTACTGTATAAAATGTGTGTTGAGTTTGTAAAATTGCTTGTTGCATTGCTTGTTCATGTCTTAAATTGATGTTAACTGTCATTACTTTATGTTGTGGATAGCATGTCCAACTATACAGAAATAAAAAATAAATAAACAGGTTTGTGCTAACTGGTGCTATGTTTACATGTGTAAAACAACACTCAGATTTCTAAATAACGGTGTTTGTGTGGAAAGGGTATACATGTGTAAAACAACCCTCTGATTTATAAATAACGGTGTTTGTGTGGAAAGGGTATACATGTGTAAAACAACACTCAGATATCTAAACAATGGTGTTTGTGTGGAAAGGGTATACATGTGTAAAACAACCCTCTGATTTATAAATAACGGTGTTTGTGTGGAAAGGGTATACATGTGTAAAACAACCCTCTGATTTATAAATAACGGTGTTTGTGTGGAAAGGGTATACATGTGTAAAACAACCCTCTGATTTATAAATAACGGTGTTTGTGTGGAAAGGGTATACATGTGTAAAACAACCCTCTGATTTATAAATAACGGTGTTTGTGTGGAAAGGGTATACATGTGTAAAACAACACTCTGATTACTAAATAACGGTGTTTGTGTGGAAAGGGTTTACATGTGTAAAACAACCCTCAGATTTCTAAATAACTGTGTTTTTGTGGAAAGGGTATACATGTGTAAAACAACCCTCTGATTTCTAAATAACGGTGTTTGTGTGGAAAGGGTTTACATGTGTAAAACAACACTCAGATTTCTAAATAACTGTGTTTTTGTGGAAAGGGTATACATGTGTAAAACAACACTCAGATTTCTAAATAACGGTGTTTGTGTGGAAAGGGTATACATGTGTAAAACAACCCTCAGATTTCTAAATAACGGTGTTTGTGTGGAAAGGGTTTACATGTGTAAAACAACCCTCAGATTTCTAAATAACGGTGTTTGTGTGGAAAGGGTATACATGTGTAAAACAACCCTCTGATTTATAAATAACGGTGTTTGTGTGGAAAGGGTATACATGTGTAAAACAACCCTCTGATTTCTAAATAACGGTGTTTGTGTGGAAAGGGTATACATGTGTAAAACAACCCTCTGATTTCTAAATAACTGTGTTTGTGTGGAAAGGGTATACATGTGTAAAACAACACTCAGATTTCTAAATAACTGTGTTTTTGTGGAAAAGGTATACATGTGTAAAACAACACTCAGATTTCTAAATAACGGTGTGTGTGTGCGTGCGTGTGTATTATTTCTCTTTTTTATTAATATGGACCCTGAAACATTTTTAGCACATTTTTATTTTGGACTAATTACACCTTTTGCACAGTGCAAATAAACAATATTTATTGTAACCATATCTGTGATTATATCCACTATTTTAGTTTGGGTTATTTTTTGTCCAATATTTTTGGCAAACTCCATGTGACAATCCCCAAATTTGGGCATTTTGTCTCACCTTTGCCTTTGTTCTGTGGAAATGTAGGTTTAATGCGTCCAGACTTTAGTTTTTGCTTTAGTACAAAGCACACAGCCTTTTTTTTTACTTTCAAAGTGCCAGTAAGCCCTAGCTTATTCACCAGAGTACGAGTTCAAATCATCTGTCCATAAGATGTATATATGAATAATAAAAAACATTGTGTTCGGTCACAGGTGAACGCAAACAAAACCTTAATAAAAGAAGGAGAGAATAACTACTGTGCTGAGTGTTATATTTAATTAATGCTTTTTGGTCCTTACAGCTTTCCAATTACAAAGTTCCTCAGAGTGTCTGAACAACATAATCACAAACTGGAACAAATAGATCTTATTGCAATTGCTAGCAAAACATCTAATCGGCCTCTTTCATCTTAGAGAAAGCTCCTAGCTAACTAATCTCAGTTACTCTGAAGTCATAAAATCGATCTGAAATCTGATTTCTTTGTTTGTTTAAAACAGAGTGAGTCAAAATCAACCAAACTCTGTTTTGCATATTTAGTTTTCCCTGTAGTAGTAATAATAATAATAATAATAATAATAATAAAATAACGCTATTGTTAAAAAATGTTGTCTTAAAAGCATTTTTGTAACTTGCTACTGAATTTGCACTTAATAAAACTTTGTCCTCCATTACCATCCTTGAGTGCTAAACTAAATAGTCCTTGTTGATTTAATAAAATGTGACAAAAGTTTGACTCAAAACATCTCTGCACACAGACCACAGTTTGTAGGTTCACGTTAGCATTTAAATGATAAACATCTGCAAACGAGTTTTCTAGGTGTGGAAGTTGATTTCCATCACAAATGCAGGAGTATAACAGAGTTTCTGAAATAAGGTCTCTAGATCTTGTGATAGAAAGAAATGATACAAAATGAAAGTGCAAATAGATTTTTGCATTTAGGTTTACAAAAAATGGATCAATTTCACAACATGAAGCAGGAGAAAAGCAAACCATTGTAGGTGTTAAAGATAAAATAGTTTAATAGATAAAAGTTTAAAGCGTTATATAAAAAAAGCATTAGTCAATTTCACTTTTCAATATCACTGTTTAAATGCCGACTGTGTATATACTATTTTTACATAAATGTTGTTATGTATGAAAACCTAAGCTATATCATGATATATTTTGTGTTGCAACAATATTGTGGGCAAAAAAAACACATTTTAATTCAATGTGAGATTTCACAATTTGCAGTTAGAGTGCATGATTTGCTGCTATCAGTAGTTACTTTTTTGAAAAAAATCAGGGTTATGATATTTTATCTTCATTGCTGCTGTATTTTTCTCTCGCAAACAATATTTAACAAGTTTCATAATGAGAATAATCCTTTTTTCCTTAATATAAGATGATTAAAGACCTAAAGAGATATAACTTCAAATGTAAACATGGTCAGAAAAAACATAACCAATATGAGTGAAAGTTTCTTTTGTATTTTTGAAATTTGTCAGTATTAGTCTGTTATTAGCATTAGACTGTTATTATTCATCAACAATGCTCACTCTGTGTAGAGCATAAAAAAATTACATTTGTTTTATAATAAAACAATATGGTTTAAAATGTTTATTACATCAAAGATACTTAGCAATTATATGCTAGAGTGAACTTATATAGATTAAAAATATCTATCTATTAGATAGATCTATATAGATCTAAAATATCTATTTTAAACTATATTTATATTAAAAATGCATAATTACATTTTTGTCTATAGCTTTAAAATAGCCATTAAAACACATCTGTGATTTTCACTGTGTTTGTCATAGGACTGGTGCGAGAATGCACAAGTGTAGCTTAGGGGCAACATTGGTCACAGGTCTGGACAGTTCCAGATGCGGACTGCGGTGCGGCATTTGGTAATGGCTGGTCTGCTGTATCTCTCAGATGTTCCATTATTAAGTGCCAAACCGACCAAAACAAGAGACCACCTAATTTTTTATTTTCAAACCTCGCCTGTCCCATTCAGCCCTTCCAAAGGGTCCTACAATATTTAATTGATCAGCCTGAAACTCTTCCCGTCAAGACGATCCCTTATTCGTGGATGAAAAGAAAAACAGCAGATGACTTTTGGTTCCTAAAGCACCTAAAAGCAGTCCTCAAAGCCTCTGTTTTTCCCCAGAAAATTTCTCAGGTCACTACTTTTACATCTGCTGCCCGGAAAGGCTCGTCCCAGCATCAAATTCGAACATTGATCCTTGAACTCTTTTTAAAACAACATCAGGACGAGCCAAGAACATAACAAAACAACCCACCCCATTCTCATCAGACAAATGTAAACCACCATACAATGGCCGTTCAACATTGTCAAAACCTTTTCTGGGATGATTTTATGGAATTTTTCACAAAACCAGAGTGATGGCTAGAGGAGCTGGATCCACCAATCAACACATATTAACCTCTATGAACTGTTTCCAGAATCAAATCAAAGCTAAGTAGTGTTTTTTACTTTTTGTCAACTACACACCCTGACTTCCACTGTATTTCCTGTTTGGGTGTTTGGCTCACAGATAAACAGAAGAACGCTTCAAACTACATTTCGAAATATGCCAGTAATCCTTACACTCTCTATTTCGCATAGCAAAAACATAAACTCAATTCCCCTTCTCAAAATAGCTTGCAATGGAACAAATGAAATGCAGTAAAGGACTATTAGAAAAGGCTATAAAAGACAATAAACTGTCTAATTCCATGCTTGACATTGAGCTTTTAAAAGAAGGATGCACGATGCGATTTTTAATGATGGTCTTAACATTAACTGACTATGGATCTGTGTGAAATACTGAATACTCTTGGTGTCAGGGTACGTGTATATAGAGCTAATCCACTTATAAGCGCTTGCCGAAATAAAATGTGTGGGATAGGAACCACTGTGCTTTAACATTTAGCTCCAGGCATCCATTTTGATTCAGTGACTTAAGGAATGTGAAATAAGACCAGGCTCTCAAAGATGAGTTAATTTGTCCTGATAAGCGTGGCTTAGGTAAATGGTTGCATCGTGTTGCAATTTCATAAGCAGAGAGTAGGTCGCAACATATGCATAATAGTGCAACTCAGTTGTTTGCTCTCATTCTGACACTCCTTATTTCCTTTGAGGCTATCAATGTAAAAGACCATTTTGGAAACATGTATGCTGATTTTACAACTAGACAGCATAAACGCAAACTTGATTGTTTTACTAGGCAATTGCGTCCGCCTATATTAGACAAGGGCTCCCCTAAAAACATAAATCGTGTGCAGGGGAACTTCTCCTGGAGTAGCATTACCATCTCCACTAATCAGTGGAGACGGTAATGGACTTCAGGAGAAGACTTCTCATACACCCTTCCTGTACAATCATGAACAGCACTGTGGCATTAGTAGTCATTCAGATCCCTGGGCACCATCATCTCTCTGGACCTGAACTGAGGCACACACATCGACTCCATTGTGAAGAAGGCCTAGCAAAGGCTTAACTTTCTGGGGGAGCTGAAGAAGTTCAACCTCCCACAGACGCTCCTAACCCAGTTATACTCAGCGGTCCATAGACATCAGAGGACAGTTTGTGCGGCTGAGAAGATCATCGGTGCCCCCCTACCCTCCCTCCAGGACCTGTACACCACCAGAGGGAGAAAGAGGACAAACAAAATCACTCTGGACCCCGCTCACCACCTTTTTGATCTCTATTGTCACCTCTTCAGTGCCACTATCACCAGGACTGTACAGCACAAACAAAACTTCTTCCCCAAGCTATCGGAATGCTGATCTCATAGCTCCCCACCATCCCGTTACCTGCACCTGGACTCTTGCACATTTCAGGACCTTGCATTTTTGCACTTAAGCACACCACACTTTATTATAATTGGGTTTGCATATGTACAATAAGTCTTACTTTGTAGCATTCTCTTAACATGCAATATTTACCTATTAGTATTATGTTAATTGTTATTGTTAGTTGTTTAGCACTTATTGTATTCTACTTAAGCTGTTTGCACTGACTGCTCCATTGTACCACAGAAAATTCCTTGTGTGTGTGTATGCACACACACTTGACAATAAAGCTGATTCTGATTCTGGGAAATTTGCAAAAAAAAAAAATTTAATAAAAAAATCTGAAGACTATAAGTTAATAATCTGAAGAAAAGATAAGATAAGCATGGTTATTTACTCAGTTTTTGCACGTTTTGCAATTAGATCCGTTTTTTCCTCCGATATGAACAATCCAAAGAATCATTCAAATTAATCGTTCTCATAAATGAACAAGAGGCAAAACAATGAACACGAGGATGAAGAAAACTTTCCATTACTGAGGGACAACAGCCATATACCAGCAGTTTTATAATCTTTGAGGGCTTTATTGGACAACTCTTGATGGTTGGACCCAAGCTATACAAGCTTCTGGATGTTTGTATTCTCCTCTTTGGCAGTCTCTTCCTCTGCTGTTCATCTTGTAGTTCTTTGGTGGCATTTTCTGTTGTGAGATTGTAGCAGTAATGGGGTATAGTCCACTACTATATCCACTGTTTTGAGAGTGTTAAGCTCCAGGTTGTTCTTGCCACACCAGAGAGCCAGCCACTCCACCTACCTGTCGGTTTGCTGACTCCTCGTCATCCTGGATGAGAGCGATGACAGTGGTGTCGTCAGAAAAAATCAGGAGCTTCACCGAGGAGTCTTGGGAGCTGCAGTCATTGGTGTTGAGAGAACACACCCTTGGAGGCTACAGTGCTGATGGTGAGAGTAGCAGAAGTAAATTTCCTACCCATCCCTCCGCTAGACGGCTTGAACTGTTCTCAAGACAACAACTAAAAGCACTAAAATGGCCCTTAGTATCTTCTTGGTTTTCTAAGCTAGTAACAAACGAAACTGCCCCACTCTAAGGCCAATTGTATGGTTAAGTAACCAACTAAGGGCACGTGTTTATTTACAGTTATGAGGTATGGTTGGCTACTTTTATGTCATTTGCATTTGGTTGTAGCTAGTTTCAATAAGTTGAACCATTTACCATTTTTAGTCTAAGACAGTGTAATAATTTGATGATAGACTTTAGTGGCTTTCAGTTAGGTGTTTCTCATGCACTTCGCTGCTTGCATTGAGCAAGCTCCCCACTTCCATTACAAAGAGCAGTCAAAATCAAAAAATGAACAGCGTCCTTAATCCTTACAGAATTGGGGATGAAAAAGTGAGATTTTGATATATAGCCAAACACATTGAAAAGATACAAAGTAGCAAGCAGTGAGCATTTACAAATTTCTTTTCTACCATTCCATTAAAACTAGTCACGATTTGTCAATTGCTTTTAAACGAGTGACACCGTTCTGACACGGAAAGAACCCCTTTACTGTGGCATATCCCCTTGTGAGACTCGGTTGATTTTGTTCAAGTGTAACCATCTAAGGGTCTGGGTTATATAAAGGCAGAGCACATTCAGCTGGAGGCTGTAATGCTTCAGCAGGAGGCAAATCAGAGCTGAGTCCCCCGCTGCCTGGAGTTCATTTCCTTCTGCTTCAGACCAGAGGTAGCATCATCAGTGGCTTTGTGAAAACAGTTACCTTGGGCACCACCTGGTACTCTGAAAATATTAATTTCCAAATGTGACGTCGCCATGATTTTCACACCAGGGGCTGTCAGAAGCAACCCCAACCCCTCTCCCGCCCACACACCCCCCTGTCCCGTCTCCCCTACCCCCCCCAGCCCCCCCCCCTTTTTTTTTTTTTTTTTAACCCATAGTGCCTTTTGGCTTCCAGCAGACATTGGTCTGGGCACATGAATTTAGATTTCTTTAGTCTTGCATCACAGTGTCTACTGCAGCATTTTCTAACGAACTTCTTTTAAACAAAAGTTGGAAGTGGCAAGAAGTAAAGGGGAAGAAAGCAGACAGTGCTGTTAGAATACATCATTTGGAATTCAAATCAGGGCACATTTGTCTACATATTTGATCTATATTTGTATAGTTAAATAATTAAATAGCGCATTCTCGTCATTAGCTGTTTGTCACTCTTGTCACATGCCTGTGTCTCACATGCTTCTGCTTACATTCTGATTACACACACTATTTAATCGCTTACTGTCACATTGTGAATTATATCTGGCATCATATAATAATCCCCCTTTCATTGAGTTATAAAACCAACCCTCATTTCTTAATTATTTTTCTAAGCTGAGATACAGATAACTGAAAATGGTTGCCAACCTAAACAGTCTGGTTACGTTACTATGGAGGAATTGTGACAATAAACAATTCTGCCTTGCCAGTCAAAGCAACATAACCTAACCCCTGTGTCCATAGAGGTATTGCCTTTAAAATAATGTGGGACCCAATTATCTATTCATTTTCAATGAGTGTTGAGCCTATGGTGAATTTGACACTCAAGATCCCAGGGGTTATTTGTCAGAAATGGAATGATTTTGTGTCTATTTATCAGCGAAAGACATGGAACAATCACTTTTGTTTGTGAGCAGCACTTAATGTTCAACTGGTTTGTCAACAAAGAAGGAAAAGGAACTTGTAACAAGACTGGCTTTAAAAATGGGCAATTTTCCAACTGTCCTGTGTTTATTGATTTGGAGATCCACCAAGCAAGTCATTTTTTTTCTTGTGCTTTATGCTTAAACTACAAGAATAAAATAAGACATTTTAACTCTGCATCTATCAAGCCGAACACAGACTACATGATTTTTATACACCTGTAAGGAAATCTGGTTTGAGCACACACACGGAGGGTCTTTGAATATTGTCTTCCGTCAAATCTTAAACATGCACACACTACAAGGTTTATTTAACAATTGCTGTGTGTCATGCACTACAGGATGTTACTACACATTATTGTGTAAGATATGACAGTGTTGATGTCAGCAAAAAAATTAAGTAAAAATCGCAATCAGATGTTCTTCTATTGGTCTTTTACAAATTTGCCACGAGTACACCTATAACAAAATAAATCATTCCTAAAATAGTACACCTTTATTAGAAGTCTTACAGTGTAAAAGTGTAAGTATGTCTTACTCAGTAGAGGTCAGTAGAGGTGTGCCGAAAGCATGTCTGTGGGAGGGATCGGGTAAATAGCACATTTTGAGGGACAAAGGTACGAGGTGATTCAACGACATTTTTCAATACAACATTTTAAAAGTTTACAGTGCAGTGCTAATATATAAGGATCAAATATATATTTTATTAGTTATAATTGCCATAAAATGGGCATGATATGAGGCCTTTAAGATATTTGTGTTTTGTTTTCTCAAGACTATAAAGAAGACTTGCCTGAAGGGGCATTATCTGGATGAGTACAATAGGTACTGTTGTGGAAGGTCGTGAAAGAATGAGAGGGGATGTTTGTATAAGGCCAGATCAGCCGCCTCCCCCTCAGGGATGAATTCGGTGGCCACCCCCTCTACACACACACAAAAACAACTTAAATCCTCCCACTGAACTTATGAACAGTGAGTCAGCGATTTCTGTGTAAAGGAGCTCTCCAGCAGAAGGGTAACACTTGCATCCTCTTGGGAGACACCATTGCAATGTGCAATGAATGCTAGTTTAGTTATTTTAAGAAACATTGCAATGTGAGCATAATGATCACACAATTTGTTTCAGAGATTTTGGTTCTGATTGTGACGGCTTGTTCAAGTTTAGCTAAAATGTTCTGAAAAAAGCGACTAGTGTTGGACTTTATGGCGTCCAATGCATGTTCAAAATGACAAAGAGACAGATTGCCAACTGATCAAGTTTTAATGAAGACTTCAGCAGAGAGAAATCAACAGCAGTTACAGCGCGCTGGAGAAGATCTAATATCTTCTGACTCCACTCTGAAAAGCCCTAGCTTTTTATCTGCTCACAAGCTCTTTCTGGTGAAACGAAACCAGGTGTTATTTCTCGTCTTCGGACTGGTACAGAGTGGCTCCTTTTGCTGAAATCGGGTGTTTCCTACTCTGTTGCAACAGCAGCTTTCCTCTTATCTGCAAAAAAACAGGATGTGCTATGGCTTTGCCTTTACAGACAAACTTCTTATTTAACTCTTCAGTTTTTTTATCTTAATCAGAATTTAGAAGGTAAAAAGTTAGTGAATAAAATAAGTACTTTTAAAAAAGGTAAACTATAAATCCCACACTAGGCAATCATTGTCGTACCGATTAGTATACAGGTGTGCGACAAAACAATATTCAGGTGAAAGAAAAAAAAATTCTTAATTGGTTCAAAAAGTGAAATTTGCATGTTATATTAGTTCACTATACACAAAGTGAGATATTTAAAGCCTTTTTATGTTTGATTTTTTATAAAATAATACTTTCACAAAATTATAATACAGCACAGAAACAGCACTGGTTCAAATTTCAATAGATCTGTTACTTGAATGGGATCAAGGGAATATCTCTCTTCTTGTTCTGCTTCATCTCAGTGCAGCCTTCTATACAATAGATCACAGGATTCTCCTCTAGGGACTAGAGAACAATGCAGGCTCTAAGATGGTTTAACTCTTACCTCTCTGACTGAAGTCAGTTTGTTCATGTAAATGGAGACTCATCAATATGGAGTTCCTAAAGCATCTGTTCTGGGACCCATCCCATTCTCAATCTACATGGTGCCCATCTGCAAAATTATTAGGAGACATGGGGTTAGCTTCCATTGATATGCAGATGACAATTAGCTCTATATCTCAGCAAAACCTAATGACCTTTCAAAGCTAAATAAGATATCCGAATGTGTTCTGATAAAACAGAAATAGTACTTATTGGCTCTAAAAAGCAATTACAGAATCTCTCAGTTTTAAATATGGAGCTGGGGGGACACTGTTAATTTCTCCACTATAGTTAAAAATCTTGTCGTTATTATAGATTGTGAACTGATGTTTAAGAGCCATATCTCTTATGTTACTAAGACTGCCTTCTTTCACCTCATGAATATTGTTAAAGTGCTGAACATGCTGTCTTTTGTAGATGCATAAAAATTAGTGCATGCTTTCATGACCTCCAGAATGGATTATTGTAACGCTCTGTTAGCCGGCTGCCCAACTGCTGCGCCACATAAATTACAGTTAGTTCAGAACGCAGCAGCTAAAGTTCTCACAAGAACAAAGAAATATAATCACATTACACCGGTTCTGTGCTCTCTTCATTGGCTTCCTGTACAATATTATATTGACAATTAGATACTGCTTTTAACCTTTAATGTGCTGAATGTCTTAGGTCCGGCCTACTTGAGCAGTCTCCTCTCACGATATATTCCAGCTCGCTCTCTTCGATCCCAAGAAGCAGGACTATTGATTATTCCGCAGGTTAGTAAATCCACCAGAGGAGGAAGAGCGTTCTCATATAGAGCCCCGAAGCTCTGGAATAAACTCCTGGATGTTGTCCGGAGCTCAGCTACGTTCATAGAGTTCAAAACTAAATTAAAAACATATCTGTTTAATCTAGCATTCAAATGATTGACTCCTGGTATGTGTTCAAGCGGATATGGTACCTGAGTGCTATAAACATACAAATTGGTGAAAAAAACTATGTGGTTCTATGTGCCTATCTAGCTTATCTCCATCATTTATCACTCATCCAGCAGCTGATGCTTATCACCTGTTTGATGTCTGTGTTATTTTGTTCTAAACACTGTTGTTTTGTTTGGTTCTGTTTTGTTTATTTTTTTTCAGGTGCTGTCTGGCGAACTATCCGTCGATGGATCTTAAGTTCATATATTCTTTATGCTGGGGAGGTGACTAGCACCTGTCTCAGTCAGCGAGGCTCCCTGGGACCTCACATAAGGAATTCCTATTTACCCTACCTGACCTACACTAGGACTTTGTAAAGCTGTTTTGAAAGCAACGGCTAAAAAAGGACTATATAAAAACATATTGATTGATTGATTAAGTGTAGCAATGAGTCCACGCAGTCTGCAGTAGCCTCTGGACAGTTTCTCCACATTCCATTGGCATTAATAACAGTAAGTGAGAGAGTGACCAGTTGGAGTTGGCCATACCCAAAATTTGTGTTCAGGATTTAACCCATCCCAGTGTACACACACTGCAGTGAACACATTCACCGTGAACACACACCCGGAGCAGTGGGCAGTGGCACCCTGGTGCCTTCCTCAAGGGCACCACCTTTGTGATTGTTGAAGGTGTTAGAGCAAGTGTTTCATTACTCACACCACCTTCTACTCGGTGGATCTGGGGATCGACCCGGCAACCTTCCAATCCCAAGTCAATCTTCCTATCCACCAGACACAACTGCTCCATATGTCCCCCAATAATCCAATCATACATAGTGTATGTTTTATTTGTTAAAGTTATGTATATCGAAAAAGAAACTAAACGGTGTTGGTGCGGTCTAATGAAATCACGAACCGTGTCATACCGAGCGTAAGCATGGAACTCAGACGGGACCATTTTGGGTGTGTCTGGGGGGAATTTCTTGAGTTCCTATAGAACAAAATGGTTTGCGGAGAAGTGTCATATGTATAATGAGATCATGTGTATTATACATTTGTAAAGTTTTTATGAATTAGTTTCTTTATGTTCTAGTGATTGTAAAAAAATGTGTACTTATCTGGGAATAATTGAGTCCTAATGAGGCAGGAGCGCGCTCAATAAAAAGTGACCTCCAACCTCAGTTGTAGAGTTGCAGTGCGTTTTGTCATATGAGCGACACAGAAGGTGAAGACTTTATCTGTAAATAATTTTATTTTGTGTGAAACCACGTGATTGGGATTTTTTTTCCATATCAATAATTTATTTTTGGACACATTAAGAAACGAATAAACACCAAAGTGCAGAACTTTGGGCAGAAAGATGGCGCAGTGGTGGAGTTGATCGTTCTGTAACCGCTGGCGGTTCGATCTCCGCTAGGGCCATTCTGCCGTTGTTGCCCTGGGCAACCCACTTCACCCACATTGCCCAGTATGAATGTGAGTGACTGGTGGAGGGTGTTTAGTCATGGTCAGGAGGCCATAGGCGCAGAATGGCAGCCACGTTCTGTCAGACTGCCCCAGGGCAGCTGAGGGCTACCAAGGTAGCTTATCACCACCAGAGAGTGAATATGGGGTGAATGAATAATGCTCTGATAATTGTAAAGCCTCTTTGAGTGTCTAGAAAAGCGCTATGTAAATTGAAGGCATAATAATTATTATTATTATGACTACAGCCATCATATTTTTCAACTTTTTTGGTGTCCAAACCTAAGAAACGCCTCCCATCAGCTCTAAAGTGACTTTGTTCCATCTGCAGAGTCACACCCAATTTTAAGAGGAACTCTATTGCTATTAAAATAATTGTATATGTTGTAATTCTATTCTTCCTTATACATAATCAAATATGACAATTTTATCTAATATAACACATTTTAGCTTACTGATTGTGGAAAAAACATATTTGTGTTTTTGATTACATTTTACAAGTCTTTGTTTTGGTGTTTAACAAGCATGTAATAATGAAGCCTGAGCTGTTACTGTTCCACAGGAGGTGAGGCTTTCTTACACAAGAATTGGCTTTCACTTCTGAGCAGGATATATAATAAATAACATGTAAAAACACTTTTTATTGAATTTGATTTATCAGTATCAATAGATATCAAACACTTTTTTTATCTAGACCCTTTTAAATTAATGCTGCAAAAATCTAATGTTGTTTAATATGTTTACATTTCCACTAAAAGGAACAGAAAAGTTAATTTAGTTGGCTCATTCAGTTGTCAGTTAGCGATGCACCACTGCTATGCTTCACAGTTCATTCAAGAGGAAGGTTAGAAGTAAATACAAATTAAAATTTTGATTTATTACTTGAATAAATCTGTTTTATCTTTTTGGAAGATTTAAAACAACTCCCACAGCCATAATTTAAGCTTCATTTATGATGCTATGTTGAGGTGCATACTTCACAACGAAACTTGAGTAATGACAGCACTTCATTTTTCACACAATTACACTTTTGTGGCTTTAGCAAACATCAAATTGTCTTGATAGACTGTCAGTTGTCACTGTCACAGTACATTTTTCAATGTATTGTCATAAAGTCACTTGTAATTGATTCATTTTTGCCAATGCAGTCATTATGTTTTAAGCATCTTCTATGAATTGCATCTTCTCTTAACCACCCCTCCCTTTCTCTCCAATCGTGACTGCACTAACAAAGGGACTTCGGGAGAGAAGTTGCAGTCGATTTGCAGGCATGTTCGTTGCCCTGGTAACAGGTTGAAAGTTGTGCGTAACTGCACTGCAGTAAGTGGCATGTCTCGGAGCAGGGCAAACACACGTGCCACGGACCTAATCACATCAGCATGGCTGTTTAACACCTAAAAATTAAAAGAGGGGGTGGGGGGGGGCGTATGGGGGGAGGGGGAGTAAAGGACAAAGGACAGAAGATGAGGAGTCCTCTCCCATGGTTATGGGGTGATCACATTTAATTTAAAACACAACAAAAGCTCCCATCCAGTGATGTATCTTAAATGTAAGGCATAATCAAGTTTAGCCTCTGCTAAGAATGTTTGAAACCAAATGATGCATAACTTACCATTGA
Source organism: Danionella dracula (assembly GCA_900490495.1). Classification (NCBI taxonomy): domain Eukaryota; kingdom Metazoa; phylum Chordata; class Actinopteri; order Cypriniformes; family Danionidae; genus Danionella; species Danionella dracula. The sequence continues at coordinate 10,005,132 of UELW01000556.1, forward strand.
TTGTTTTGTTATTACAACGTTATTACGTTATTAAAGGGTTATTATTATTATTATTGAAACACAACTTTTGGAAGGTGTTAGGATATAGATTTGTGCTCTAATACGGTGTACACAACTATATGGATTCATTTAAGATAGTTTTTTTCTGAACTTATATAAAGCTAAATGGGGTGCAAATCATAAATGATTTTCAATTGATCGCATTATTACATCACAATAACATTTGCTCATCCATGAATATTGATTGACAGTTGCACATAAGTTTACCATTTGTCTGTTTCAGTTTACAAGGTTCTTCCCACCCATGACGAAGGAGGACTAGAATAGAAGTAATGACCCTGAAAAACCAACATCCTTGTTCTGTTTTAGGATGTTCTTCCTAACATGAAGTCTTCATCATCTAACGTTACCACAGATGAGCAGCAGAGTTTCGTACATGTACAGTCCAATATGTTCTGAGCAAAAAAATTCACTCAAGATTTGTAATTTGTATGGTCATTTAATACTTAATTTTGAAGAGGGTTAGTTTATATACAATCCTGTTATAAACATATTGTCTATGCTATGTCTGCAGCAGTAATATATGATTACCGTACAACTATAGTGAGCAAAATTGCAAATATCGTATCTTGTGTAATGAAATATGAAACATTCCAAGCATTAACGCATATTTAAAACCAAACCTGGACAATGCTTCAGTCTTTTTCCAGAAAATTTGTGATGTGATATTAAAACAACTTTCAAATACTGTATGTGATGAATTGTGGTTCAGAACAACTTACATTGACATGTCATGACAATATTTAAGTTCTATTCCAAATTAAATATCATGTAAATATCATCTATCAATGTAAAACCTCACAGACTCAAGCATGCATCCTTGATGTCTGACCATTTATGAAAGATGATTAAAGCATGAGTGAAATAACCTTAATATTTTAGTGTTCAATATGAATCAATAAAAAGCAATTACGATCAAAAACGAGTTACTTCTTTATGATAAAATAGTTTCTTTTAGTTACTCACTTTTGTTCTTTAAAAATATGTTTTCGTAAAAAATTGTTATTTTAACAAATTTTGTTCTAAAGAAAAAATTATCTTTTTGATTCCAATAATGTTGTCCCAAAACTGTTTTACTACACATGATGTTAATCATTCAATTTGCACAAGTTTGGGAGGAGCTCGGCGATAATCAACCATTTTATCATGTGGTCCCACCTACACTGAAAAAAAAAGTGATTTTGGAGAAAGATAAATATAATCTGTGTAAGCCATATATTATTTACATGATTATTGCAGCCAGCCAAGGAATTTTAAAGTAATAGGTAAATTCTACAAATGCTTCCCATTCATCAACAGTAACAACCATCACATAGAAAGATACAGTAAATGCTGTATACTCCTAAACCTAAAAGTTTTTTTGGTTTCAAATGCGCTTGCGCCAGACCGAGACATACTCAGCTGCACCACTCTCAAAACGCCAGAGTGAGACTAGTGGGGCGGAGTCAAATACGATTGTTACTTTGCACCACTTAGAAGGCGATAACCCTCCGTTTGCGCTGATAAAAATAAAAAGGAGAAAACTATCCCTTTTGGAGGAGTTGGCCTCTATTTAAAAATACAGAAGAAGCATATCATATCTTAAATGCAAGCTTAAAATGTAAAAAGTAAATTGTGTTAGGAAACAGGTATGTATCTTTGTAGTATCTCTGGGCCTAGTTTGCTTCCTGGTCCCGGACTCCTCGTTTGTACAGCTTGCCTAGTAAGCTTCTTCATTGCTCGCTAATCACGCTCGCGATACTAGGCAATTATAAGCAAGAGCAAACACTAATATGAAAGGGTTTATAATGACCACTGAAATCCATGACTAAATCAGAAACACCTCTAATTACGTCAAAAGAAACCAATGACATTAAAATCATTCATTCATTCATCTTCATGTCGGCTTTATTCCCTTTCGGGGTCGCCACAGCGGAATGAACCACCAACTCTCTGGCATATGTTTTACGCAGCGGATGCCCTTCCCTGCCGCAACCCATCGCTGGGAAACATTCACACACACATTCACTCTTTATCACTATGGGCAATTGTTCTTATTCAATTCACTTATTCCGCATGTCTTTGGACTTGTGGGGAAACCGGAGCACCCGGAGAAAACCCACGCGATCACGAGGAGAACATGCAAACTCCACACAGAAATGCCAACCAACCCAGCCGAGCCTAGAACCAGCGACCTTCTTGCTATGAGACGACCGTGCTACCCACTGCGCCACCGTGACGCACATTAAAATCATATTTTTTATATTAAGTTCAATTTTAAAATAAAAATTTAAAAAAGAGAGTGTGGGAATGTTATTTGATTTCTAACTGGAGCAATAGCAGTTTGCTTTTAAAGGTGTTTTTTAAAAGCTTTTCTCAGGTAAGATAACAGTCAGTGAGTCAGACTCCTGACCTTTGCCCGGAAGAGTCTGGAAGAAGATTTTTCCATGGCAACACCTCAGAATAGAAATAAAGGGAAGTGCAAGGCTTGTCTCTTTTCCTGACCTTTAACCCCATCAGACCCAGAGACATTGTGATGAGGAACCGAATTGTGCTAAACCAAATTGTACCGAACTGTGCCAAACGCTACAATTGAGAAGCAATTCATCCTGCATTATCTACAATACAACCCGAAAGCAATATAAAAAAACATTCAATTAAAAAGCTAACAGTCAACATGTTTCATGTTCAAGTGCAGAACACAAGAAACCTTCAGAGCAAAAATAGTGCTCTGATAAGATTTTGCCTAGGTGTCAAAGCTACCATATAATACATTTTTCACACGCAGGCGTTTGTTTCCCCATAAATTTCAACATATGCATTTTAGATAAAAGCAATACATTTAAAATGTATTCTTTGGTTCAGGAGTATTATGCGCTATATATACACACACACACGATTAAATATGATTTTGGTGGTTGTTGAAATAATCATGATCATGTGTAATAAATTATAATTAAATACAGTGGAAAAGTCCTCAAGAATTACATATATTCGACACTTTAAATTCATCATGTGACTGAATTCGCCATCACAACATCTCATGACTGCATTCATTACACCACCAAATGTCCTGCTCTCCTATTGGTCAGTTCTATCCCTGAAGCCGTGTGTTTTGTGCGTAGCGTCCTGCTCTCCTATTGGTCAGATTATACAGTTGACGCCTTCCCAGAAGAAAGGTAAGGATTATTATTATGCATTTAATTTATTTCGTTTTGATTGTTTTATTATTTTCATTAGATATATAATGTGTACTGTTAATGATTGAAGAATCCCAGTTTGTTTTTCTCTGGTTTTCCATGTTATTTTCAGGTTTTTGTGTTTAGGTATTTTACATGTAAAACTTGCTTTGACATATAAAAAAATCCAGCATACGAAGGCCACCCCGGAAAAAATTAATTTTGTGTCTCAAGGTACCACTGTATGTATATATAATTGAGTTTTTAAGGTTGGCGCCCGCTACTGGTCAAATCTGTATTGAGTGTGGAGTGTGTAATTGAAGACATCTGGCCCTGCACCTACAAAAGAGCTGTCTGTTCTCTTGGAATCTCTTTCGTTTGGGTGTTGTTAGGGCGAGCTTATGCTTTTTGGTGTTTTTAGATGTTTATTAAGACTTGATTTTATGGTTAGATTTTTCTCAGCATTTGACTTTCACCTGCTGTTAGACAGCAAACTTGCGTAATCCTAGATATATAGCAAGAATTTTGATTTGTTTTTGTTTTGGACAGTAGGAGGATTGATGCCACTTTTTCTTTGAGAAGTTAGGTATGTTTTTTTTTCTATTAAGGTAATTTAGAACGTGAAATTTGAGTTTATTTGTCAGGTCCTCTCCTGAATATTGTTCTACTTTGAGTTTTGCAGTGGAAATTGTTTAAAACATTTGTTTGGGATTATCTTGCTCCGGTATTCCGCCTCGTTCCTTTCTCCTGTTCCATTTCCCCCCTAGAGGACAAAACAGGCCATCTCTGCACGACATACAAATGCAGCATTTTTATTGTTCACTACCAGAATGACAGTTCAGACATTCTGTTGCATTAATTCTTAATGTCAGTCTACCTCCATTTACAGCATGGCTCTATCATCTACCTCATGTTTCTTCACCGACAAGTTTTTCAATGAAATGGACTTTAGTGTAACTGCTTTACTGTCGTTTCTAAACCAAGTCTCATAGATTAAGGGTCATTTATTGAGTCAAATCGTATCGATTCAGAGTGACCTCAATTTAAATTGAATAGATTTAGAAAAATGTCATTGACATCCAGCCCTAGATGATATATAATCATTTTTAAAATAACTGTTAGACATTCTAGACAATTTATGCATTCTAAACTGAAAGAAAACGCAATGCATTTTTTCTCTTTATTATACATTATATTATCAACTTGATTACGAGTATAAGTGTTTATCTCTACAGAAATTCATACTAGAGCATTATCTCAGAAACAGCAGACATAAATGAGGCGACTAAGCAGGAGCTGCTTTGAAGCTGTTCTCCAGCGAGGCATGCAGCTCAGTGCTGAAGCCGTAGGTACATCATTTTCAGATCAGAAGTGCAATAGAATCTGTAAAAAATCCAACCACGCAGCAACATTTTAGCACAGCCCCTCCACAGCCGTTTCAAAGCAGACACTCTCGAGCATGTGTTCTATTTTCCACTTGACAGTGCTGTACTTCACCAGCGAAGAAGCCCGACTGGGCCACGGCTGTCAGTCAACTCTACTCCCTACTTCCATCAACATTTCATTCATTCCTAAAGCACCTGTTCGTGCTCCTCCAGGGTCCCGCGTCAGCTAATGCACATGCCCCAAAGATTCAGATTTACTTTAAGGGATCCCCAGTACAGGTGAACTCTCCAATACACATGCCATCTGGCTGCCCACGTCAGCTACAAAAAGGAAATAAATCAATTTGTCAGCCAGACAGAGAGACGTGCGGCAAACAAGGTGTGACCTAATTTACGGGGCCGTGTCTAAATCGACAATGACCAAACGTTATCAGGCGAAACTGATGGTAATGCGAGAGGAAAGATTAAAGCCGTTTCAAATGAAGCAATTTGGCCTGTGATTGCATCAGCACGAACGGAGGAGTCAAAATAGACAATCAGAGCACTTCAGACTCGCTAATAAGCCCTATGGCGAATGATCTTTTTGATTATAAAAGTGAAAGCTGGAAGTTTGATTTCAAGATGTTACTACTTTTATTCAACAAAGAGAACATTTTGTTCCACATTTAAGTCATTTTGATTTGATATGAGCCCCTCAAGAGGAATTGAAAATAGTTTAGAAAAAGAACAAGCCTCATTTATTACAGTTCAATCATGTAATCCTTTTTGCATCATGTTACAATGTAAACCTATGCAGGTTGACTGAATATTAAAATTTATGGAAAGATTTGGCCTAAACCTGTTTTGCCATAAATAACATATTTCAAGTTTAGTAAACCTATAGTTATTTTTAGAAACAAAAACAGAAACAGTTTAGAAACAGAAACAAAAACAGTACCTTAGATGAGCTCAGAAAAACAAGTTAAACTAATAGCTAGTAAATGGTTTATTACTAGTCAATTTAATCATGAGTTATAGAAATATGTGATAATAAGATATTTGTTACTATACATCTGAATAACAAGATGTATGAGTTTGTTTTCAAATAGTTTTGATAATAATGTTTTAACGCATTCTAAATGATCTTATGAATCACTAACAACTAATAATCAACTTTTTTAATGGTGAAAAGTTTCATTTATAAATGAGTAGCTGATCCTCAAAAATAATGAAATTAATATTATTAAGTATGTTATACAGATGTCTATAAATCAAAAATAAGTTCAGAAATGAGTAAATTCACCAGAGGGGGAAGAGCATTGTCATATAGATCCCCAAAGTTCTGGAACAAACTCCCGGACGGTGTGCAGGGCTAAGCTACGCTCACATAGCTCAAAAACTAGATTGAAAATATCTGTTTAATCTAGCGTTCCAATAATTGGCTTCTGGTGTCCAAACCGGTGTCTGGGCATTTTTGAAAAACAAAAACAATGTGGTTCAAGGTACTTATTTAACCCATCCCCATCATTTACCACAAATACTTCAGCAGATGCACATTCCCTGTCTTCTGTTAGTGTTACATTGTAGGGTTGTACATTGTACATCAGAGAGCACACAAAAAAAAGTGTTCCAATACCATAAAAACTAAGGCTGTACAAACAAACATGAGTACAACAACTCTCTTCTGGGAGATTTGAGGCCAAGAGTCAATGGGCAAAATCTGCACCCTTTCAAATGTAGTTGAGTCTTGCTGTGTGCCCTCAAAACATTAACTCCGATCCCTCACCTCACACACATGCTCGTGCTTATTCACAGATTAATTAAATAAAAGAGCTGACCACCACACAATTTAATCTACCGTTCCTCCAGGCACCATGACCTTGGTTTTGCCTACGATGAGTTGGCATGGAAACCACCATTAGCTTTAAGGGTTAGTGAGGTTGGCCAGCACTGTTGGCAGGTAAATATTGTGGGTCAATGATTACATGCTAGAATGAGGAAGCTTTGCACCATTGTAAAGTGCTTTGTTTGTTTAAATCACCAAAGCAAGAGCTGAAGCTCACCTAAATATAATTACAAAAACATTTACTTTGTTCTGTGACCCATTTTAACATCTGCAGTTAGTTATCAGGTACATGAACATAATTTATTAAATCTATTAACATTAAGAACTTTATCCATCATGTTGACAACTTTAAACTTAAACTAAGACCTTGTTTGCGCCGCAGGTCTTGATCCTCAATTCTGATTGGTTGTATTTTTCCACCCTCTGCTTGCATGTACTTTCAACTGTGAGCCTTTTTAATTTTTTTCTACCAGCTAAAACATAGGCCAAACTTAAAAGCATAGTCCCCCCAAAAATACACATTTATCACTAACCCCTGATGTTCCAAATCAAAGGTTTTCTTCTTCCTTGGAAAAACTATTTGAGATGTATTGGATACAAACTGCATAAACAAGTTCATTTTTAAAGCAAAAGTAAATTAAACCATTAACTTAAATTGGCTTTGTTTTCTCGTATCTGAAAACCAGGAGGTCTATTCACAGTATTTTGGCATCAGGTGATATAAATAGAAATATTTATGGCATTTATGAAGTTAGAATTGTGCCAAAATGTGTGCATATAAATATGAATTTCATATATACATGAAAAATATTCTGCACACGCAAAAACAAACTAACTGTGCACTATGAATAATTTTTTTTTAATAATGCAGCTCTAATTTATTAAAACATTACCGTTTAATACATTGAGAACTCCCAAAAGATTCAACATGTTAATGATGGAAACATGATACATGATATCAACTTTAATAGAAGTCTGATTTGACATCAACACAATTATTTAATCATACATCCATATTCCAAGATCTACACATTAACAACTCTTCTTAAGACAGGAATAAAACTATTTATTGATTAGAGTTTATACTTCACAAAACAACAGCAGCTTGATTTTGCTTTTCTTACAAGCTGTTTGAGTAATATTTAGTCAGATTTGTACTTTTATTGAAGTTCTCTTTATTATTTTGCTGTAATATTTGAAAATCTCGCTGGCTTGTCATTATTTATTAGTTAAAGATTAATTATATAAGTAGGTTACTTTATTTGTTGGAAGAGATTTGGATTTAAAAGTTAAAGCAACTGAAAGTAGCTTACAGACAGACACTGTGTTCCAAGAAAGAAGGGTCCCGCCCCATCTTGGACAAAAATCAAGCTCACTCGAGAGAGATGATTGAGAGAGGAATCACGAGAGCGCATTAAGACCACCCCTCACTTACGAAAGGGTGCGAGAGCTCTCTAAAGAGAAAACATTCTTGTTTTAAGACAGATTATCTAGTTTTAAGACCACTAGTGACTAGATACAAGTTGGAATATTCTAGTTTCAATGTTGTAGTTTTTACAGCTTGGAAAGACTTGTTTTGAGAGTTTTTGTATTTTATTTAAGATCCAACAGCATATGTTTCCAGCAAGAAGATTTTGCTCATTTTAAGGATTCTTGCCAAGTCAAATTTGCTCGCCCCATTAACAGAATCTTTAGCTTGATCTAGGAAGAGTTTATCTATATTTGAGTTTTTTTTTCTTGTTTCAAGAGTGATTTTTTGAAGTACAGATCTCTTCCATCAAAGTTAGAACACAACTGGACGGTTATTAAGGTTTGTGGTATTGATGACTTATTTACGGTGTAGATCCTTTTCTTATTTTCTTTTCACAAACATTTGAGTCTTATTTCAACAAATCAAATGTTCTTACCTTTACTTGATCTAGACTAGAACTAGATTTAAGATTTGTTTTCTTGTTCCAAGATGCATGCTTTTAACCAGTATTTAATATTGATTTCTTAAAACAAAATATCAATAACATTCTTGATATAAGAATATGTTGAGTCAAAAATTCTTGTTTTAAGAGTCTTGTTTTAAGATCAGTGGCAAAATTGGCAACTTGTTTCACATAGTTTCTTAATTCAAGAACATAAATGACCAGAATAAGAACTTTTTTCTCCTTAAGAAAATATAACTTTTATTTTCTCAAAATAAGCTAAGTAATCTATACCCAAAATGTTTAAATTAGAAAATTCTTCGTAAAATAAGAAAATCAAGATTTTCAATCTAATTTTAAAGCATTTTAGCTTGCTTAGAATTCATTTTTTGCAGTGCAGGAGCTGTGATGTCTGAAGTTGTCTTCTCGGGCACGTGATTATAAGAAATACATTCTCTATTAAAGTCAAAGATTTGCCACTATTTTACTCTGTAAATTATAAAGAAAATATAGAAATGTAATATTGTTAGGACAAATTTCTGTTTAAATTAATTTTTAAAGATCGTTTGTTTTTATTTATTTTTTATATTTGTTTGGAAGTACCCGCGGTTACTCATTATGAAACATTTAACGACTCGCTCGAAGATCAAATAAAAGAGCACTTTAATGAAGAGCGTAATGCTATGCTCCATGTGCGTAGCATTATTTAAATAATCCAAACACAATGGCCCGCTGATGTAAAGACCTTGTCTGTGATTTAAGTCTGCGGATCAATAGAGATGCTGGTTTTTCAAAGCTTGCAAATGAGCCGAGAATATCAAAGAAGAACAAACAGTGAAGAGAGGAATCTTGATTCCAGTCACTGTACGGAGGATTAACATGTCCTTTTCATCACAAGGACGCAGATGCCAATATAGAATTTGAAGGACATTTATTCAGTGCAAAAAGCACAGGAACGCAAACACTGCTATCCACAAACACACAGGTACCAAATACACGACCGAGTACAAATACAGCTCTGTGGGTTCTCACAAAAAAGAAGTTAAAAAAATTATTCTCTTTGGTCAAGTGATACTGAAAGACAAAACATGACTTTATTTAAGTTGTAAAATGTGTTATCCAAGCGGTTAATTATTTATTTGGCACAAGCATTCAGTAGCCAGTTTGTAGTTATAAATCTGATTAAATCGTGATAATGGTCAGGAATGGTGAAGAGCTTCATGGAAACGGAGACGACTGGAGATGAAAGGATACAGAGGTGAAGTAGTGTAGGGTCGATCACAATATGATGGTGATGACGTGGGTGGAGACTTTTATTGTGAAGGTGCTTGGATTAGTATGCAGGTGATTGGCTGTGCATGGAACAACGTGCACGGCAAAAAAACTGAATCTAAGCAAAGCTGAAAATGCAATAAAATTGGATTGAAAATCTTTATTTCCTTATTTTAGGAAGATATTTCTAGTTGATAATCTTTAAAAGAAAATATCACTTAAATTTTCTTGAGGAGAAAAAATTGCTTATTGGAGTCATTTATTTTCTTGAATTAAGAGACTTACAATTTGTTGATTTTGCCACTGAACAAGAAATTTTGACTCAACATATTCTTATTTCAAGAATGTTAATGGCATCTTATTATAAGAAAAAAATATTAAATACTGATAAAAGCCCTCATCTTGCAACAAGAAAAAAAATATTAAACGTAGTTTCTTAGATGAAGTAAAATATCCGACAATCGGGTAAGCATTTGAATTCTTGAAAAAAAAGACTCAAATGCTTGTGAAAAGAAAACAAGATAAAGAAAGCTACACTGTAAATAACCATCCATCCCCCAAACCTGGAACAACTTACACATAACACAATACTTACCATCACAAAAGTCACATTTAGACTCATAATCAATAATACTAGACTCTCATACAGTTGTGTACTAACTTTTGATGGAATAAATCTGCAGTCAAAAAAAACCCCACACTTTTGGAACAAGAAAAAAAAAATCAAATATAGATAAGCAGTGGATTTCGCTCTAGTGTGCATCACATCAGCACTAAAACTTTACAAATAAAATCTATCTTTAAACAAAGATTTCAGTAAACTCACACTCTATCCCTCTGCAATCTGAGCTTTGTAGTCATATCACATGGTATCGCAGGCCACGTTGAATTCACCTAAACACGTCTGAGCGAAATCAGAAATCTCACAGCACAGGCTTGAACTTTAAAATTCTCACCGTCATATAGGATCCCTTTCAAGTCAATAGACATGTTTCATAGTAAGTCATGCGGCATTACCATACAGGAAAGAGCATAAAAGGAGCCTTCAGAGCACAGAAGGGCAAGTTGTATTCAAAACCACCACAAACCCTACCTGCAGGTGACACGAGCACCAGAAGGAAGAAGGGTTACTGAGCACTTACCGTGAAGAAGGAACTCCGTTGCACCAAGAACCTCACCTGCACCTCGCGAGGTGACCAAGAATCACTGTGGTTATTTTTTTTCATTCACTTACCTATATACCATGTGTTAACCCTGTGGAGGACTGTTATCCGTCAGGTGCTAATCTCATTCACACCCCAAGTCAAAGCTGACACGCATCCAAGGTCAAAAACTCTTTTTTTTCCTTCTTTGTTGCTATCACTGTCCCTGGCTGGTGGAACAAACTCCCTGCTCCAGTCAGAAAAGCAGCAACACTAACAGCATTAAAAAGATAACCAAAAAAACGCATCTCTTCAGGGAATACCTACTATGAAAAAAAATAATTTTCTCTTCAATTTCTTCCTGCTATGGTTGATTGATCAGTTTATACAACTTCAACCACAAGTGAACTGAGTTAGACTTTGACTGTGTAATAAATTGCATATTGTCTCTCCCCTACTGTAAGTCGCTTTGGACAAAAGCTAAATGAATGCATTAAAGCTGCTAAATACATACATCTAAATTTAATGTAAACATAAACCCTACCTTTACTCCATATCTTGTTTTAACTCTATATCTTCCCCAATATTGAGAGCGAAATAACCAATACATCACAGCCTGTGTCGCTTTGCAGCAAATTGCTCTCACCAACATTGCTCTCAACAACAATCAAAAACTATTCAATTGCAAAAGAATATGGTGACGTCAGTAGACTTTTTTAAACTTCCCTAATTGACTAACTCTAACCCCTAATGCTGGTTGGCTGAATATCTAACATAGTTTTCAGTGCATTTGAGTCAAGACGAATGAATCAAGACATTAACAGACTGTTTTTTTCACAGAACACAACACTTGCTAATCTCAGGACTTTCCAATGTCAAAAATATTAAACTGGGTCCCAGCAGCTTGCTTCAGAACCTGTGCTGACCACCTGGCTCTCATCTTCTCTCTGATTTTCAACAGATCACTGGAGCTAAGTGAAGTCCCTGCATGCTTCAAACGCTCCACCATCATGCCCATCCCCAAGAAGCCTAAAACTTCAGGTCTTAATGACTACAGACTAGTGGCCCTGACATCTATGGTCATGAAGTCCTTTGATAGCTTGGTTCTGGGCCACCTAAAGATCATCACTGGACTCCTACTGGGCTCGCTGCAGTTTGTTTACCGATCTAACCGATCTGTGGAGGATACCTAGTTTTACTCAGTGGTCATCGAGTCTGTTTCCTGCTCCTCCATCATCGTCTGGTTTTGCTCCGCCTCTAAAGCAGACATCCGTAGAATTCAGAGGACAGTTAGTACGGCTGAGAAGATCACCAGCGCTCCCCTACCCTCCCTTCTTTCCCCAAGCAATCCGTCTGCTGAACTCTTAGCTCCCCTCTCTGTTACCTGCACCTGGACTCTCTCACATTTCATTGCCTTGCGTTTTGCACTTACGCACACCACACTTTACATATTTTTGTTCACTTGTTTACAATATTCTGCCTCATAGTCATATGTTAATTGTTTTGTTAGTCGTGTTGCACTGAACTTATTCCACTGTACTTATGTAGTACTTATGATAAAAACACTTTGTCCACATCTTTAACCAAAGTTAGTTAGTTTATTTGTGTATTACTGTTATGAAAAAAATGTTAAGTAAATATTTGGGGAGATTAGATGCATTTATATTTGCATCAACTAAAATCAACAAGGAATAATTTATATATAAAACACTGAGAAAATGGTTGTGTTGATTATCATGTTCTTAGTAATAACAACAGTAGTGTGCTTTATAAAGTTGTCACTGTCTTGTTAGAGCGAGCTATTAATATTGTAATAACTTTTGTTGACCAACCGAATGTAATGTTGTTTTTAATTGACAAAAAAAGTGTTTTAGTGATGTAGATGCTGTATTTTAGCACTCATGAAAGGCAGACTGCCAAAAATGTTCTTTGAGTTCTGGTGCGTCAAACTTGACTGGTTTTCATGGGTCAGGTGTCATGATTAATTGCACTAATGTTTTTAGCAGCACTTTTGGAGAAAATAATTAATCACACTCAATTAAAAGACCCCCCTATATAGTAAACCTAGTTTTATATTGCTTGCACAAGCACAACCTGAGATTTGGACGGCTTGGGATCAAGAGCAGTAGCTTTTAATTGTGGGGATATGAATAACATTGTAAAGTTTATGTGTTTTTCATTTTCTTTAAAACAAAAGTTTCATGGATGCAGAACAACACACAAACATAGATGCTTAACAAGTGTGCTTCATAAAATACCAACTTCGAAGATTACTTTTCTCTGTGTCTGCATGTGTTGGCAAGCCGTTACAAACAGACGTTTCAGAAGGAGCTGAAACTTCTCTGAGAGCTGATTTGGCCTCAACACCTCCTGTCTGAATCAGCCCATTACTCAACGAGTGATAATTTACCATGAGTGTGACCATGTTACTTTGTGAAAAATACCAGAGATTTTATTTTAGTCAAGCTTTAATGCGAGATGAAATGGGGTTAATTTGCTATGTTTGCTAAAGGCGTCTTGATGACAAAAATAGCCAAACTCTAGGGCTCAACATCAACAAATTATGAATGAACCAGAAGTACCAGGTAAGCATGAAGACTGTAAAAATAAAAAAATGCTTTTGCTGCTTCTGACTGATTCAGGTTCAAGTCTCCTGCCAAACCACTGGTGAGATTTGTAATCCCAGTTAGCGATGTACTGTACAATTTTCTTCTTTAGATGTGCAAAGCTAGGTGCTTGTTAGCTTGCATCATTATACAAGCCACAGGGTTTATATCAGGAGAGAAAAATACTCTGGCTATACCCTGCCATGGCCATATCATATCATATGACTGGTTCCCCACTGACATTGGTTAGTAGTACGGGCGGGAATCTGTTAAATACATTGCCATTCGATCCAATTCTGATTTGAGATCCACGATCTGATTCTAAACCGATTCTTCATATACATTTTAAAAATGCTTCATTTACATTTCAAATAAATTGTTTCTATGTTTTCTTGTTAATAGTTAGATTGTGTTTGACAGCATTTAAATTTTAAAAATGACAAAATGAACTCACACCTCATTCATCAGTGATGTAACGTGAGCCGTAATGGCGACATACGAGTCAATTGAAATTGATGTCCATGCGTCGTATTTAATCGCAACCTTGTTTGTATTGCTTGGTCATTCTAAAAATTTGAGCTTTAGTCTGCCTGCAGAGTGTGGGTAATGCAATGTCACTGAAATAATGTTGTGAGGGCATGCCATCTTTAGGCTCAAGCACATGAAACATGCAACATCCTTGGTTATCCTCTACAGTGAAATGGCGGAAATCCATGGCAATGAAACCTGCTCCCCTCTCTGGGAAATTCGCTTAGCCTTTTCAGAATTCAACGAATGCTTTGCTACTGGCTTGAGGATCCTTTGAGCGGACCTTGCACTTAACCTGATCATGACAGAAGGCTATTTCTACAAGCTCTGAGTGGAACCATGTAATATGCTTCATGTTTGTTGTGTTGCCCGAAAATGTGACATTTTAAACTAAAGTCCTATCTCTCCACGGTCAGCATTAAAAATTCCAGGATGTTTTTGATTGAAAATAATATATCTGTAATAAAAAAAAGCAATCGGTGGCAAGACCTGGTAGGGGGCCCCTAATAATTTGGGGCCCAAGGCATTGATCTACCTTTGTCTAAGTTGAGACAGATGTGTGATCGGATCATGTGTTCACAGAGGTCATTATCTGCAATCCTGGCTTAAAGAATATAGAGTGGTGCCTTAAAGAATATTTGAGTGATGCTTGAAGTGTACCCCTAAACGAGCAGAATAGGGCATATAGAAACCTATGGACAATTAAACATATAGAAACGAGCAGTTCATTTGAATCGCTCTTTAACTCGTTCTTATTGTTCGCAATGCATTTCAATGGCTGCAGTACCCAGATGTTAAAGAAGTTTAGTACATTTGAATCGCTCGTTCACATGTGATGTTATTTCACGGGGTATTGTGGTGATATTACACATGTTTTGCCGAAATGAATACTAAAGCTCATTTTTCGCTGGACACGATGGGCACATTATAGATTTTACTGAAACAAACAAGCTAATATCTTGGTTTTGGAAGTGTCCTGATATTCAGGACTGCAAAGCTGAGAGAGTTGCTCTCGGGGTAGGACGTGTGATATTGCTGAAGGTCCATAAACAGGTTTATAAACAATCAATTTTCACTTCTCTTGTCCACTTTTAAAAAGTTTTGCAGTGCTACAAAAAACCTTAAATGGCCAATATTATTGGAATATAATAAGAGGATATATTGATCTTCTGGCTCTCCTACACATGCCAATGTAATTTTCAGAAAAAAAAAACTTTCCAGAATTGTTATATTTATGAGATAAATCTCCCAATTTGGGGTTTGTTCAACAATTCCTGCTGTGTTAGGGGGCATCTTTGATGAGTATTTATGTGATAAAAACTTGAGAAATTTAACTGTGATGTCAATTATCCTGCAGTCACCTGCTCTATCAGTGATATAATGATAAATAGAGAGGGGTTGAAACATGAGAGAGAAGCAGCAACGAAATTCTATCATACATGTATGCACCTCTGCTGCTCATCCGTGGGTAGCTGATGAAGACTTTGGTGCTTACATCGGTAAACAGAGAAAGCGTGTGGATTCTTTGGAGACATTTCTTCTACTTCTTGGTTAGGCAGATAATGGTGGACCCAACGTCCCTGTTAATATAGCAGCTAATATGTGACTGTCAGCCAATATTTAGGGGTGCATTGTGAAGCAATTATGCGGTAAGTTGAAATAGCTCATTTAGTTTTCACTCTAATGTTTTGTACACAGCATCAGTTTGCACACTTATGTCTTAATAACTTCCAAAAGTTGTCTCAGTAATATTTAAAATGTGGCTTTGCACAGTATTATTACGCATACCTCCTTTTGAAACCAAGTGTTCACTTATAACACATTTTCTCTGATTTGCAGATTATTTATTTGACTGCTTGCTTTCTGGTCAACTGCTAGAAACATCTGTGTGTGGGAGGTGAGTGCTAAAATGTTTTTTATATCTCTGAAACAACAAAACATGTTTGTTAGTCTGTGGTGTTCAAGACGAAATGCTAAGTGGTGGAATAACGCTCAAGAAAAAGACCTTTCAGGAATTAAATGAGTCACATAAGTACCTTACAAAACAAAAATGGTAGAAGTAATTGAGAAAGTAAGTAAAAAGAGTTTGGCGTCCTATTTTAATTTATGAAGAATCTGTCCTTAAGTTTTTTTTATGATGAAGTTAGCTTTTTTGTTTATCCAAGTGTAATATGGCAACTTTACTTGTGGTTATGGAGTGTTTCTTTATGATTAATAAATCATTTTAATTTAAGTGTATGAATGCACCACAGATGCCAATCTGGCACGAGGACAAATAAAAGTTCCCAAGGAGGAAACAAACTTTGGGTGCATAAACTATTAAGAATTTAGTTTTAATTACTCAAGCAGCATATGGGGTGTTATTCAACACTGCTGTCTTAAAGTGTAAGGTTACTGTTCCAAATCATGGGAAAGACATCTCTTTATCATCAAGGTTGGATGCTCTCTTTGTGCAACTTATTATTTTATCTAAGCCTGACGAAAAACTTGTTCTATAAAAAAAAAGTATATATATATATATATATATATACATATATATATATATATATATATATATATATATATATATATATATATATATATATATATATACATATATAAAAAGAACTCAAGTAGATATGTCAAATTGGAGGTCAGCTAGGCCTGTCACAATAACAAATGTTACAGAGCAATTAATTGCTACTAATTTTATTGTGCTATTTATTTATTTTTATTTTTTTTTCAAATATTGGCATTTTGAAAGTGCTATACACACAATTTCCCCCTACTATAATGATGATGGCGATTAAATATTGAGCCAGGATGATCTCATACAGTTTGATAAAAAAAAAATAGTGCAATTCAAATGTACAAAATCCAATTGGTATATTCAAAAATTCCTTTCAATCCGTACACGTATGCGTTTTACCTGAATTGGATTTGAATCTATTATGTTTTTAGCTGCTTGTCATGAAATATGTACGAACTGTGTGAAATATAGTTATGCATTGTTGATTGTGAGTATGCAAACTCACTTACACTCCGGTTTGAATTTGTGCTCGATATGTTTGAGACTCCTCTAGCATGTTTTGTGTTTGTATCTATAACTTCAGAGCTGCTTCTGTTCTTCACCAACCAGAGAGCTGACTCAACCAGCTCACTGTTGTCTTCATCTACCCAAACTCGTAATAAACACTCCACCTCTGAATTAGACCAAAGTGTTCCTTTGACATCATTTTTGATCATAACTGTCACATAGATGATCTTGTAGGGTAGATGGAAGCAATTTAAGTGAAATGGTCAGTGAAAAAAAAAAATCACGGCCAGCAGACAACTAAAGAACTTTCTCTGAACTATTGGCTTTATTGATCTGACTGAAGCCAATGGCAATGGAGTTATTTATAAATTTCTCAGAAGAATCACACAGTCTTTGGCATAGCAGGAGTAGAGCCATAGGGAGAGAACCCACCCAGTGCTTGTGGTTGCCGACACTCACAAACTGCTGCATGGCTGTTATTCTGTAGAATAACAATCAAAGCTGTATGGTAAAGAGGCCAAATGGAAGCCCCACTTTTGTTGAAGTCACATGGCACCTCACCTAGAGTTTAGAAAAAGCACTGTCTCTGATCTGAAACAAAGACAAAGATGGAAGTCTTTGGCTTGAAAACCACGCAACATGTTTGAAAGCAAAATGAACTTACCTGGCCAATACCATTACTCAAGTAAAGAATGGGAATAACAGCATCATGTTGTTGGGATGTTTTTTTTTTAATCTATAGAGACTGAGATTAAGATCAAGGGTCAAGATAAGGGAAACGTATATGCGTCAATGGACAGACACATCCTTAAAAAACGTTTCTCCTAGACAAGCAATGCATTCGGACAAGGGTAATGGTTAGTCAATCAGCAGAACAATGATCCACAAGCTAAAATACCAAAGGAGTAGCTTCAACTCTTTAAATGCCCTTGACTTAAATCATATTCAAATTCTCTGGGGAGATCTGAAAATGCAACGGCGCTGCTCATCCAATCTAATAAAGTTTGAAAGGTACTGCAAAGAGAAATGGGCAGCACTGCCCAAATGAGGTGTGCCAAACCTAATATATCATATTATAAAACCTGAAGATGTAAAAGCAGCCAAAGGTGTACCAACAAAGTAATGAGAAAGGTTGTGAATGTAAAAGTGATAAAAAAAAAAATCAATACCAATTTGTGGTGTAGTTTGAAAAATTTCTAAATTCTATCTTTCATTCATGACTTATGAAAAAATGTGTAAAGACCACAATGCCATTTGTGTGTACACTATATTAACAACCTATTTGACAGGTGATTTCTTTTTAATTAATGTGATTCACAATGGTGTTGATTGGGCATAATTCTACTGTGATATAATGGCAAATCCCCTACAGACAAAAAAATTACAGAATACTGCCGTGCCGCAAAAACAATGAAGAAAAATGTGTTCAAATGTAGAAGAAAAAAAGCAAAACACAAGATTTATTGATTTTTTTTGCAGATAGTTGGCGGGGATGATTCATCCATCAAACAGAGAGAGCGAGAGAGATGACAAAGTTAGGAAAGAGTTAGTGTTGGCACCAAGCCTGGGGCAGAGTAATATTTCAATGCCTCAACCCAGAACATAGCTCATAACCTGACTCTGACCACACAGACAGACACACAAGATGACACGGTTGGTGATTTTGGGTCACCTCTCTTCACAGCCCATATCCTTGAGCCAAACTCTGCTGCTGGGAAATATTTGGCACATGTAAAAGTCCATGTTCACCCTAGAGAGAGACAAGAGAGAGAGCCACTGGGTCAACAGGACATGGGACAAGGGATGAAAGGATGAGATATGTCTGTCAAATCAGCTCTGATACAACACAGGCATGTCACAGTGCATAAGACATCATCATCTATCTCCACATCAGATCTCATTCTGAAAGCCTGCCATCTGATCTGATTATCCACATGAGGCCAGCTGGGGCTGTGAGAAAGCTCAGTCTTCTTGGGAAAAAAATTATGCACACATTGTTGTGTTGACGGTATTTGGATGTGTCCTGATACAATTGAAATGAATAAGATTACTTGCAATCTAGTCTATCATCATAACTTATTTTAGACATATTCAAAATGATAGACTTTTAAGGTTTCACTGAAATATGTGCTTGTTCACATGTTTACTGTAAATGTCACATGAAGATTTATAAACTTAATTTTAGACTCTCAATACCCTTTTATCTGCAGTCTCTAGGGTAACATCGTTTTCAAGGCAAGACGTTTTACCTGTTTCATATTTTCAGTGTGTCTCTTGTAGTGAATTTGCTTACATAGTTAGAAAGTTGAAACAAGATAGTTCTTTTTTAGATGTAAAAAAGATGTAACTATGTGTAGCTGATGTAAAATCCCTTTTTTAGCAGAGATACTGGAGAAATGTCTGCATGACCCTTGGTGTTATTTTTTATGGCCCTCGATGAACAAAAATCAGATCTCTAATCTTTACTTTACCTCACCAAAGTGTTTGACACTTTTAACCACAACATTCTTCCTAGTTGTCTAGAGCATGCTGATTGGTACTGTATTGAATCCATTCGTATTTGAATTATTTTATTACATTCAGTGGAATGGCTGCTCATTAGATGCAGTCCCTGTTAATCTTGGAGTTCCTCAGGGCTCAGTTTTGGGCCCCATTTAATTTTCCTTTTACCATGCTGTTGATTACAGATATTTTGAAAAAAAAAAATAAAAATCACGATATCTTCTTTCAAAAATTTGCAGAAGACTTGCAAATCTATGTTCCAATGGATGCAGCTTACTCCCTTTTAGAGTGTGTAAATTAACTCATAGATGTAAAAAAGGATGTATGTCTCTGGAATCATTAGACCTGTCTCATTTACACCTCTGAATGCCTTCATGGAAATACACCAAGGAACGTCTAATTTTCTGTGCTGAGAACAATACCATTGTTGCAGTAGCAACAAACATGGAAAAACTACAATGAGGCCTCTTTCAAGAGATGGATGCATCAGCTGATGCATCAACGTGCCTTTGACAAGATACAACAGCCAAAATGGATTGTTTAGATGGCTAGTATAGACAGCCTTCAGGTTTCACTATACCAAATCTCAATCAGGTCTAAGGAGTAATGTTGGCCTGTCACATGGTACATCAACATGGTTTACATGGTGTCTCAACAATGCTTTTAGTAAATAGCCATCTTTTTTTTAAATGACTGGTTTTAAATTGCCAAGTGGAACTTGTTTGTTTTATCACTACTAACTGTCACATCTGTTTTAAATCCATAAGACTGTTTTCTGTGATTTGACTTGTCTTTCTACACCTAACATACCTGTGCATGTCTTCATTTGTACAGCAATTTGGTCAACCTTTGTTGTTATTAAATGTGCTTTAGAAAAAAAAATGGTATTGAAATCTTTTACAGAGGGATCATCGGCCTGTTCACCTTTTTACAGAGAGTTACAGAGTAGTGGAAATGTTTGGAACCAAACCACTGAGCTATTGAAGGAGGTCTTTAATAAGCATTTGAAGATCAGCTCAGATATGATGATCATTCCTACTGGCCAATCAACAAAATGCACTGGTTCTAGAGATGTGACAAACACATTCTGCATGTGAGAAAAGCAAAGTAGCACTGCAAATTGAGGGCTTCAAATTTTTCCATGGAGTGTAGACTAGTGGAAGAAAAATAGTTGACAAAAAAAGAAAAACAGGAAAGTTGAAGGGCAGGTGTAGCTACACAATGCATATTTTTCATATATCATTGTATAATGAAAGTTTCTAAAGTTTATGATTGTTTCAAAGAGCTAACAATGTTAATGTTAATGTTAATAACAAGTGTTGGATATTTTTGTGTCTTGGAAAAATTGGGATTAAATGGGTTAATATGTTTGTATATATATATATATATATATATATATATATATATATATATATATATATATATATATATATATATATATTACATCAAACATGACAACCTCCACATCCCCAAAAACACCCCACTGCAAACTTCAAAAGCCTGCAAAAATGTTAAGGAGTAATATACACACAGCTTAAATTTTTGTGAAAATATTTTAAACTGTAAGCTTTAAAGAATGCCGCCCAAATGTTATTTTGTTGATGCTAGTGTTAGTGAGAAAAAAAATACCCTCTCCATGAGTTATTTTTTTAAGTTAGGCTTTGGAATTATTGCCACTGGTTACATCAGCCGAAAAGTGATGTTAAAGGCAATAGAATGCTTTTTTTCATGAAAGAGCTAAACAATTGTCTTCCACCATTTCAACTGTTTTTATTTCCAGGGGTTATACCATGGACTGGTCATCTTTTAAATGATTCGTCACCACATCAAAAAGAGCAGTATGATTTTTTATTCAGTGTCACTAGAGTAAACCCACACAGCATACAAATCCCTAAGTGTCTAAGCATGGTTAATATATAATACCTAGAATACGACTTGGTTAAAACATACTAATAAAAATGTTTCTATAGGAGGTTAATGGAGCAGAAATTCCTAAACTTTGACTATCTCATGCCCATCAAAAGTCTAAATTACCACTTCAAAACTCCTGCTGTCAAACATTGATACTCCACAGAGCTCAGAATCTTTCATTTGGCTTTACAGATAGTTTTTGCCTCAGTCTGGCTCTAGGTCGTTTACAGAAAACACTCATTTAAAGGAAGTCTCAGTGTGTATCCACTCCCAATTAATTGCTATATTCTCTTATAAAATGCTGAACTTGAGCCTACAAAAGGGAAACAACTCAGACACAGTGTTCCACAAAAATGATAACAAATTAAATATCTCATAAAGATTTTACCACAGGCAGGTATCCAAGTTCATAACCAGTCAGTCTGAATCAAAATCATACCTCAGTAATGCACTCTTTCTCTCAAAGACATAGACAAAAGTTCTATTGAGGCAAGTTGTCAAGTCAATCCCGTTAAAGGGGCCTTATTATGCAAATTCAACTTTTCTGGGGTTTCTACTATGTTTTAGTGTTCTCTGGTCACATACCCGAAGCTGTGGAAAAAAACAAAACCTGGCCTACAAGTGTAAAAAGCTACATTTACACTGTATGATCCAGGAGGTGTGAGTGTTTTACAGGTTATGTCAATAAGAAGATGCCATATTGTACTCTATGGAACAATTGACACAGGAGATTTGACATTGAAAAACTGGATTGGTGCATCTGCAACAGCATCTGCTCAGCTTGCTAAGTTTAAATATACAACCAATGAGGAGCTTGCCTGCACGCAACATGACGCTGCATACTTATTCGGAGAAGTCAGGGCTAAGTGTTCACGCATATCTTTCATTAAATAAATAAACTACCCGCATGCAGAAAGGGCATGACATACCTATAAAACAGTGGGTGTGCATAATATAGAAATGCAATATGACTCAATCAATAACATAAAACACAGGACTAATGTGCTCAGATGAGGAATAGTTAAAAACATGGGTAGTTACTAAATGAATGCTCTATTCATTTAATTTCCTCTAGTTCCAAAGTTTATGAGTTTGCCTCATGTGACTACTGAATGAAGTTTTGTGGATGTAGAGGTTGTCACTCTGCGTTGTGTGTTGATGATGATAAACAACACCAAATATGTATCTCCTTCAGTAGATTTTATTGAAAGAATTGATCTGCCAATTGTAAAGAATGTTAAGACAGACACGCTGTGCTCCACAGCCCTTCTTCATTCTTTCCACAACACAGTTCAACTGCAAAGAGAGTGCTTTTTGACCACATAAACTACTTTTACTAAAGATATACAAAATACAGCAAATATACACCAGTGTCAGTGCATGCTTTTATCAATCAGATACACTTTAACTCCTCAAAATATATTTTAAATATTGATTAGCCTTTCAAAAACATGCACTTCTTTTACTTAGACTATAATTTGTCAAATAAAACATGTACGTCCTAAAAAAACGAATGAATTTGCTGTCAAATATAGCAGAACCAATGCTTCATGCATTCTCAGTAAAAAGTAATTCAAACTAAAAGTCCCGCTAGCAACCCCCATAGTAAAATGATGAACTATTCATTTTAAATCTGGTGTAACAAAATTGTCACTGGTACTCTCCGTGCCTCCACACCGAGTCAATGTCCCATAGTACCTGTCAAAGATGCTCCAACTTCTCCGTATGATTTCCATACTGTGGCCAGCCATTGTCTTAAGAAGTGAATCTCTTGCTAACTACACAAATTCCTTGTCTTGGTCTGAACGTCCTATAAGACAACCACCAGTCAAGAGAATTAGAATTATTTGTTAAGTTAAATGAAAACGGTTCTAAAGACTCTGTACTTTTGGGAGATTAGAGGATTGAGCTGGGAGTGATGTTGATTGCCCTACCCCGGCCCCATAAAGATTTATTTTTTGTATATTTAAGTGCTTTTGTCTTTAGTTCAGCTCTTCAGTGGAGAGCGTTCCTCAATCGGAGGCTCTGGAGTGCCTCATTTGATTTTCTTTTTAATGCCATTTGTGTTTCATATTGCCTAGTTAGCTTACTTTGAATATTTTAATCTGTTAAACTACTTTTGATATCTTGTCACTTGTGCTCGATACATCTAAATAAATAATCTAATATTTTGGAACCCATTTATCTGTCTCTGTGATGACTTGATAAAAAAAATCAGGTCTTCTGTTTGATTGACCCGTAAGATTCTAAGAGATCTGTATAACAGCTTCTAGGCCCATGAGCACATAAAAAGTACCAGGCATAAATGCAAAAAAAAAAAAAAAAAAAAAAAAAGATTTTCTAACAGAGCCAGAAGTGGAAATATTTGTTTTTTTTCCAGCTCTAAAGTTAGTCAGTTTTAACATTAGAGTGAATGATAACCTGCTCACTTTTGGAGTCAGTCTCAAGAGGCCGCTTGAAGAACTGCAGTTCAGGCACAACCTCATCAATATGGAAGACTGAAGAACGTCTCAGGTTACGTAGGTAACCAAGGTTCCCTGAGGGAACGAGACGCTGCGTCAAACGCTTTGGGGGACGCTCGCTGCGTTTCCCGCACTGAATATATGTCAAATCTCGTCCAACGGACAGGTGTGACGTCATCCGAGCGCGACGTCGCACCCGCAATGCGCAGTATAAAGAGCCCGCGATGGAGACGGCCACCAGCTTTGAGGCACAGTAAGCGCCTTCAGGCCGTGGGCGAATTGGCCTGGGGACGCAGCGTCTCGTTCCCTCAGGGAACCTTGGTTACCTACGTAACCTGAGACGTTCCCTTTCAGGAACTCGAGCTGCGTCAAACGCTTTGGGGAACGAGAGTCAAAACACGCCAATTCGCCCCGGACTGACATTGTCTTCAGCCCGGAGAATTATCCAGATCCAATTGTAGGACCGGAGCAACATTAAAGAGCGTGGCTCGTCCCGCAGCGCTACCACTACTGGAAGAATACCAGATGACAAGGCCCTAGTCGCCACATCTCTTGTGGAATGTGCCCTGCCCCACGGGGGGTCAGAAAGTCAGAGGCTTACACCTAAGTATAGGTGATAACATTTTTCCACAGTCCATCTGCTCACTGACTGCGTAATAGCAGGAGAGTCCGCCTGGGAGGACCATAGCACACAAGCTGGTCTGAGCTCCACTGAGCCATGCAACAGACATAACAGCCCAATGCCCACACTGGGCAGATACTAATAAGGACTTATACAGGGGACTCACCTGGAGGAGGAAGAATGCCTGGAACCTAATAGGCCACGGGGCGCGTGAGGCACCTGCGAGACATCGCTCGGCTTAGGGTGCAGGAAGACTTCAGAAGTCTTTTGCGTGTAATCTCCCATCCTAATAAGGGAAGCACTGCTGTCTTAAGTGACAGGAAGTCGCAAGTACACTTACCCAGAGTCTCATCGAGGCCTCTTAGGATCCCAAGATGATGGCCAGGTCCCATATGGACACTCTTGTACAGATCAGGGGCCTCAGCCACCTGGTACGCGAAGACAGCGAGATGTAACAGAGGGGGGGGGGCTGCTCAAAGAACCCATCAATCGGGGTGTGGCAGGCCAACCGCTGATATATACACCAAATGGTGGACGGTGAACCCCCTGAACTGACCTACAGGCCTCTAGCACCGATCTTGATCAGGCAGAGCTAATCCAAAGTGTGGGAACACCCCAACACTATGACAGTCGCTGTCACGCGTCAGACCTCCTCATAGATGGAGCCCTGGAGTGGCGAATGGTCACAATGACCTCGGCCTGAAGGCCGAACGCTAGAGCTGCACCCCCAACGGGGCTATAGATACAGTCTCCACAATCCTGGACGGGGATGAACCACCGTCCCATGTTATTTCTCCAGGACTCCTGGAAGCAGTGACGGCCCTGATAAAACACGGGCTTGAGTAGACCCAAAACCCTGGTCACCTCACCTGGGTGAGCACAGGGGCAAATACGCTCCCTGAAGCACCAAGGGTGGCAGGGTTAGCGGATAGTGATGAGGGGTCACCGAGAGACGACAGCCTTTCCTGAAGTGCGCCGCTCTAAGAAACCGGAGACCCCCCTGCCGTCAGCTTCCGGGAAGCAGTGCTACTGGGGTGACGGCTCCTGATAAAGCACGGGATACAAGAAAACCCCGAAGCCCTGGTCACCGAGCCTGGGTGAGCACAGGGGCAAATACGCTCCCTGAAGCACCAAGGGTGGCAGGGTTAGCGAAATAGTGACGAGGGGTCATAGAGAGACGACCGCCTTGAAGTGCGACGCTCTAAAAAGCCGTAGACCCCCAGTCGACATGAGCACTGAACCACAGCCTGTTCATAGGAATGATGTTCCTCTTCTCGGGCTGGGTCCCCCAGATGTCGGTCCCAGGTGCGACACAGCAACCGCCTCCAATTCAACCGGCCCGGAATGTAAGATGCTCTAAGGGAGCAGAGCTTATACGGTCCTACAGGGAGAGTCGTATGCCCCCCCTCGCCGGTTGATGTTGACCACCACGGACATATTGTCTGTGCTTCCGTAGAAGCACTGATGGTCTCAGCTGTCTGGTAGGAAGTGCAATGCACCAAGGCGGCCAGCAACTCTAGGCAATTAATGTGCCAAGGAGATGGGACCACTCCTACCGACCATGGGTCGTGCGGTTCCCGAGCACCGCCGCCCCTCTACCCGTGCGGGGACACCCCCGTGGTTATAGTTACTCGACGGAACGGTGTCCTCCCGGGCCCTGGGACAGGAACACAGGGTCCCTCCAACGAGAATGGCACAAAGGCGTTAGTCTCGCGGTTCTAATAGACCAGAGCAGAGAGCTCTGGGGAGAGAACCCTGCGCTCCCCGGCCACCACTGAAGGGGCCTCATGGAGCCATCCAAAGGGGAAAAAGTCGCCGCTGGCCCAAGAGGCAAGGCAGTTCCTCAGACTGCAGCCGACAGTGAGTGACCCAGCCTCTCTCTCTCTCTCTCTCCGGGTCCCCAATAGGATCGCATAGACCCTGGCCTGTTTAGCCAGGCACACCCGCATGTGGAGGAATCCCATACCCTACATACTTACCTGTTTGGGTTGGGGAAAAACCCCCTCTTGCGGGGATTACAGTTGAAACTCAGCCCCTTTAGTTTTCTCATCAGGCGAGGATGACAACGTCTCGATGCCGACCTACCTCACTATTATTGAGAATGCGGGCCATTTGATGTCTCACCGGGGACCCGAGTCCTACCTACACCCTATGTGAAGGTCTTAGACGAGAGCAAAAGGCTGACAGAAAGCACTCGATACTGGTAAGCCGAGCCCCCTACGGAGAACCGAGAACTTCCTGTAAGAAGGACAAATAGGGACCTGAGAATATGCGTATTGAGGTCGATAGACGACCCAGCACTATACTTGATCTGCGCCATGATCTGCTCTACGACTGTTCACGAGCCTCAGATCGACAACAAAAATTGGGCGCAGGTCCCCTTCCTTCTTAGAACCAGATTACTTCCCTCAACATATCGTTGAGCCCTGAGAACTGTGCAGCAGGGTGTATGTTACCTGGTCCCCTACCAGACCTTGCGAGGGGCCACAACGGTAGCTAAACCCCCCCAAACGGAGAGCCCTGGATCGATACTCGATCCTGCAGCACAATCTCACAACTCGCAAGACCCACTGGGAGGCGCTTAGGGGCTGAAGCCAGCCCTCTATAGCCACTCAGGGGAGCCTGCCTCTCGAGGCCGACCTCTGGTAACTGACGGTGGTGGCTCCTGTCACAGGCCCCGGGATCCCATGGGAGCCCTATGGCCCCGGCCACCGAATCTGGGTGGACGCAGGGACAAAGTACACGCTCCCTGAAGCACCAAGGGTGGCAGGGTTAGCGAAATATTGTCGAGGGGGGTCATGGCGAGACGACAGCCTTCCCCTGAAGTGCGTCGCTCAAGGAAGCTGGAGACCCCCCCCTGCCTGTTAGGAGCGTTTCGCCTCAGCCCGTTTGCGAAAAATGATGGTTCGTAGATCCGTCACTTCTTTGGGCTGAGGCTTGTGTCGCTGCCCCTCGGGAGGGGCACGGGCAGCAACACTCTGCTTCTGGGTCGCTCTGTACCCCGAAGCGGCAGCCGTTGAGATCTGCTCTCGCCCAGCAGATTTCCCAGGGCGACGGCGGCGGGGAAGAAACCTCTGGAAGGCCTCGGACTGGGTCCGGGCCTCCTGGAACCTGCTAACTAACTGTAGCGACGGCGTCGCCAAACAGGCCAGAGGCAACTACTGGGGCATCGAGAAGGAACGACCTGTCTTTTTCATTTAATTCGGACAGTGTTAGCCACAGGTGGCGATCCACGACTATCATGACCGACATTGACCTCCCTAATGCGCGTGCTGTCTCTTTAGTGACGCGAAGGGCGAGATCGGTCGTCTTCCTCAGCTCAGCCACCACTGGTATATCCCCCAGGTCGAGGTCCCTCAAGAGCTCAGCCTGGTAAGCCTGTAACACTGCCATGGTGTGCAGGCAACCGCCTGCCTGCCCGGCTGTTGAATACGCCTTCCCCACCAAGGCCGAGGTGGCTCTAAGCGGTCTGGTGGGGAGCGCCGGGGCCCCCAAGAACGATGCCGTTCTAGGGGAGAGATAGCTTGCCAGCGTCTGCTCCACTTTTGGAATCGTCCCATAACCGTGCTCTTGCAACCCCTGGATGTTCGCATAATATTGAACATGCGGGGAGAAGAGGCAGGACGAGTAGGGGTGACTCCAGGACCTGGACACCTCGGTGTGCAGGTCCGGAAAAAATGGCAGGCCCCGGCGTGGAGGTTGTGTTCGCGGGAGCAGATAACGTTCGTCGAGCTTGCTCTCCGAACGAGGACCCTGTGCCGCGGGCGGCCAGTCAATCTCTAATTTCTCTACCGCGCGAGTCACAACCTCCAGCAGCTCCTCAAACTGGAGAGGCTGCGCCGGCTCGAGCGCAAGCAGCCACCAGTGGAGGGACTGACTCAATATCAACCTCCTCAGAGGAAGGACAGGAGTAGTCCCTCGTCCATTGCGGGGGGGGAAGAAACCACCGGAATGTGTGCTTCCACACCCGACGACAATGGACCGGAGCTAACGAATGAGGTCGGCGATAAGGCTAAGCCCGTCCCCGAACCCTCCGCTAGCTCCACTAGCGAGCCCCAGGACCGAAGCGGCCGCTCTGCCTCAGCAAAAGCGGTGGGCTGGTCACCGGAGACGCCAGGAAGAGCATTTTTTCTCAAAAAAATGCTCTCCGTGAACGGAGAGTGCGCATAGCCATGCGCTTACAATGCTCACAGCCGACTCCCTCGAGAGCCGACTGGGCATGCTCCGCTCCCAAACAAGCCACACAAAGCGCGTGTGAAATCCTCGCCCGTAATAAAGCGTGGGCAGGGAGGAAAACACGGTCTGAAAGAATGTTTAACTTTAGCAGAACACTTCATCCTTTCACACAACTTTAAGCTTGGAAACCACTTCAGACAAGAAAAGACATAAACAGCGCTTACTGAAAGCAGAAAAGCTGGTGGCCGTCTCCATCGCGGGCTCTTTATACTGCGCATTGCGGGTGCGACGTCGCGCTCGGATGACGTCACACCTGTCCGTTGGACGAGATTTGACATATAATTCAGTGCGGGAAACGCAGCGAGCGTCCCCCAAAGCGTTTGACGCAGCTCGAGTTCCTGAAAGGGAACTATAGGCTTTATAGGGTAAAAAAACCGATGGTGTCCATTCAGGCGGATTATGGCTTTCACACACAGCACTTCCTTCGAGAATGTTTTCAAAACAGGATTATCAGAACGTGCTCTCCTGATAAGTGGATTATTATGATATTTTTTCATTTTTAAGTATGTGGTGTTAGAATATTTTCAACATGTGAATTTGTGTTGATTGCAGTTAAGTATGAGATCTGCTGTTTTCAGCCTTTCAACCTCAGGCCATATATCACATACAAACACATCTTATTTCTGGTTTAAAACACTAATGTTTGTTTAAGTTACCAGTTATGAGGACGACTGAGATCACCAATCAGCAATTTTTCTACAAGGGATAATTAACAAAACAAGTAGTTAGGTTTAAAACATAAATAATTTTGCATAACAGAAATGGAAACTGGGAACCACAGAACACAATGTAATTGGTCTTGCAAAATTCATTATTTAGACATTCAATGCATATGGATGGAGGGAAAATATTTAAAATGAATGAAAAAATGCTCATAAATGTTTTTTTTAACACTGAGGTACTTCCTTCACATAAATCTGTTTTGAGGAAACCAATTTCAAAATAAAAACGGATTTTAAGTTATTCAAAAAAAATAATCCCTAGATTCAGTTTCCTTTCCGCTGTCCTGTTTCTCTCATATAAAGTGGATCATATGACCGAGAGCTCCTCCAATGTATGTAGGGAAGCACCTAATCGAGTTTGGTTCAAACTATAACGATAGAAGTTTAGCTAAAACCTGACCTGATAAGTCATGTCCCAACAGGCCAGACAATAAACTGGCCTTTCTGCTCCACAGCAATTGTACAAAAAACAATACACATCCGCTTATAATTTTTTTTGCCCTAACTTTAATTAATAACACAAAGCTCTACACTAAAACTACAATAACTAAAAAATTAATACAATAAGCAAGCCAAGAGAAGACAATTACACATGTAAACATGTGTAACAGAACATTCCTATCTTGTAGCAGTTTTAGGCACAGGCAGAGGGGAGGGCTGCCCAGAATGCCAATTCAGAGGGGTCACCAGCTCAACACTTGAAAAAATTACTTTTTTTTTTTTTTAAATGGGCACTTTCAGACTGGAAACGGATATTCTTACCACTGCCTCCATATTTGCACATTTTCCGTGCAGTGTAGAAGATGAAAACATCCTTTCCCCGCCATGTTGCTGTGGATAATGAAGAAATAAGTATGTTAATACATCACATCTTGCTGAAGGGCAGACAACTTCCTCTTTTGTTTCAAAGGCTCCACCCAACTCTCCTCTGGACTGCTCTAACCATTTCCGAACTACTCTGGAAGTGGTTTTGGTAACAGTTCCTGGATTCAAAAGGATTTCTTTCACACACACAGTAAAGAAACATTTATTACCAAAACATTATTATTTATTTCCATTATGTTGGGTCCTGTTATTAGAAATTTTCATAAATCAGCAGGAAGATTTAAATATTATTATTTAGCATTTAGGCCTGCTCAAGTTATTAATGAGCAAAGGATGTTGACAAGTCCTCACACCCAGTCTGTGCACTGTTTTTGTTTAAACTGTATTAAAAGGGATCCAGAGGGATGAATCCAGCCCCTTTAAAAAGAACTAAAACAACAGATATTTTGAGAAGCTCCATTTGTATCATGGAAACGAGGAGCTTAGCACAAATAACTCAATAAACAAATCCTATGGAAGTCACTGATCCGTCACTGAAGAATCACTGAACAATCTGGTAAGCTAAAATGTATATTAAAAGACAAAAAATTGTTTCTAGATCTTGGATGCCTCTCAAGCTGTTATTTTGACACTCCCACAACCAAATAATGAATATTTCAAATTAAACCAAGCTTCCACTTTGAATGGGGCAGCGTTCTTTTCAATAGTGTCAGTTGAGAGTTAAATGTGAATACGGTCTCCTCGTGCCTCTTTCACTGCAACACAACATTAGTGGAATTATTGCCGTCCTTTTTCTACTAGTGCTGTACTTCGCAGACTGTGCAATTGCTCAGTGGTCCCTCTAAAGTATTTTTGAGGCTTTGGGAGAATATGGCATCTTTAGCTGGGGTACACAAAGTGCATATGAACTATTGCCCAGAAGTAACCAAAATGAAAAGGCTAAACAAATCCTGTTTCCCACTTTGTCTAACTCAAGAAACTCACGTTTATCGATAAAGCTCTAATGGCTGACGGGTTAACACATATTGTGGAGGCAGTGAGCTACAAAGACATGGATAATGGTGAATTGAGCATCGATCACAATATTCAGATGCCAATATTCTCAGAATGTAATGGCAGTCCTCATGAAACACCTGGAAGTTAAAGCAAGATCTGGAAAGACCAAGAAAAATATCAGACAGAACAGCTCACTGGATTGTGAGAGAACCCAACATTTGGACTGCACGATTCCTCCTGAAAGATCTGGCAGACATTGATAGCTGTGGTACTTCGATTCTACTGTAAAGATACTTGTACAAATATGGTCTTCATGGAAGAGTCTTCTAAAGGAACCCTCTTCTATGTCCTCATAACAAAAATCAGCATTTGAACTTTGCAAATGAACATATAGACAAGCCTGATGCATTTGGAAACAATTTCTGTGGACTGATGAGGTTAAAATAGAACTTTTTTGGCTGGAAAGAGCAATGGCATGTTTGGAGAAGAAATGTCCAGAATTTAATGACAATAACCTCTGTCCATTTGTTAAGCATGGGGGTAGATCAGTCATGCTATGAGACTGCATTGCAGCCAGTGACACAGGGAGCATTTCACAAGTAGAAGGAAAATGCAATTCAATAAAATTTCAGCAAATTTTGGGTGGTAACTTGATGCCATTTCTGAAAACGCTGGATGTTAGAGAGAGGATGGTTTCTACAAATGGATAATGATCCTAAACACACGTCAAATTCAGGGCGGATTACATCATGAAGCGTAAACTGAAGGTTTTGCCATGGCCTTCACAATGTCCCTGACCTAATTGAAAATCTATGGATAGACCCTAAAAGAGCAGTGTGTGACAAACAGCCAAGAAATCTCAAAGAACTGGAAGACTTTAGTAAGGAAGAATGGGCTAAGATACATAAAACAAGAATTGAAACACTCTTGGCTGGCAACATAATCGTTTACAAGCTCAAAGAGGACAGTGCAAGCTCAACTCTGCAGGGTACACAAGCATGCTAAATTCTGCCAGGTACATATTTGCAGACACTTTTTTAGTTTTTCTGTTATTATGAAAGTGTAAAATGGTGTAAATAAAGTCAAACATTTTACATATTATATATGTCACAGAGGCGAACCTCGTCACTCCCTCCTCTAACCAGCAGAGGGCCCCCTCGTTGCACTAACTCCTGCTCCTCCACCTGCACCACACTACATTTCCCAGACACCCCAGGGGCATCGTGATTACACACCCAGCTGAAGAACATTACACCCCAGGTCCGCCATGATTACACATCCAGCTGAGGAACATTATCACCTGTATTTAACAGACTGATTCCCTTTGCTCGAGGCGAAGTCTTGTTTGTCTCTGTGCTGCAACTCTGAGCATTTACCCTGTCTATAAGTCTGCCTGTTGTGACCGTGCCTGTTTACCGTTTACGATCTTTGCTGCCTGCCCTGACTACCTGCCTGTTATTTTGACTACGTTTAATAAAAGCCTGCACATGGATCCCAACTCGAGTGATGAAATGTTACAGAAGACTTCGCCACCCAACGATCCAGCGGCTTTCTCACAACTGTCTTCAGCGCTGTCTACGCAGGCGAATCAACTGGCCACGCACCAACATCAGCTGAATCGCCTGACATCCCTCAACCGAGGAATTAGTCAGAGCGCTTCAGAATTTGCATGTCCCTTCTCAACCGGCAGCCATGACGTCTACGAACGCTCACAGCGGCTCCCGCTGTCGCAGAAGCGCCACAGATCAGTCCTCGCCCCGCCTTTCCTGAGAGGTTTGACGGGGACCCGACGAAGTGCAAGGGATTTTAGCAGCAGTGCTCCCTCTTCATTCGCCAACAACCCACGCTCTACACCACGGACACCAGTAAGATCGCGCTTGTCATTTCGCTGCTAACCGGGAGGGCACTAGAATGGGCCACGACCGTATGGAGAGGAGAGGGCACTGTGTTTCTCACGTTTCTGGAGTTCACGGAGAGCTTAAGTAGGACATGTGATCAGGACAAAAGTGCGGGTGATAAACTGCTAGAGTTATCACAGGACAGAGTGCAGCAACCAAACAAGAACCCAGCCGACCACCAGCGAGGAGAACAAGGAGAGGTTGCCCTCCCAGAGTGGTATGGGCTTCCTATACTCAACCCCCTAGTCTTTGAGCCCAGTCTTGCCTCAGATCCCTCCAAGGTGGAGAATCGCGCTCCCCATGTACCCTGTGCTAAACTCCCCGTCCAGACTCCCTCTGTCTCCTGCCCTCAGAGGGTCTGTCTAGACACCTCCACGGTGCTACAACCACAACCTCCTTCGAAAAAGAGGAAGAAGAAGAAAAGGAGTGTTTCCAACCCCTCAACTCTCTCTTCTTCAGTCAGTACGACCGAGTCTACTGCTTCGAGGATTAGTGGAGACCACGCCAGTGTTGCCCCGGAAACGCTGATCCCTGAGGCTGAAGGGAGAGTCTTGGCTGAAGTGTGCCATGCTCCTGTCCTTAATATTGGGGGGTCTCGTTATGCCGTCTTGCTTGTTGCGCCGCCCCTGCGCCTGAGTCTGCCGGCGTCGCCCCAGGTTCCGTGTCTGCCGGCGTCGCCCCAGGTTCCGTGTCTGCCGGCGCCGCCGCAGGTTCCGTGTCTGCCTTCGCCGCTCCAGGTCCCGTGTCTGCCTTCGCCGCCCCAGGTCCCGTGTCTGCCTTCGCCGCCCCAGGTCCCGTGTCTGCCTTCGCCGCCCCAGGTTCCGTGTCTGCCTTCGCCGCCCCAGGTTCCGTGTCTGCCTTCGCCGCCCCAGGTCCCGTGTCTGCCTGCGCCGCCCCAGGTCCCGTGTCTGCCTGCGCCGCCCCAGGTCCCGTGTCTGCCTGCGCCGCCCCAGGTCCCGTGTCTGCCTGCGCCGCCCCAGGTCCCGTGTCTGCCTGCGCCGCCCCAGGTCCAGTGTCTGCCTGCGCCGCCCCAGGTCCCGTGTCTGCCTGCGCCGCCCCAGGTCCCGTGTCTGCCTGCGCCGCCCCAGGTCCCGTGTCTGCCTGCGCCGCCCCAGGTCCCGTGTCTGCCTGCGCCGCCCCAGGTTCCGTGTCTGCCTGCGCCGCCCCAGGTTCCGTGTCTGCCTGCGCCGCCCCAGGTTCCGTGTCTGCCTGCGCCGCCCCAGGTTCCGTGTCTGCCTGCGCCGCCACCAGGTTCCGTGTCTGCCTGCGCCGCCCCAGGTTCCGTGTCTGCCTGCGCCGCCCCAGGTTCCGTGTCTGCCTGCTCCGCCCCAGGTTCCGTGTCTGCCTGCGCCGCCCCAGGTTCCGTGTCTGCCTGCGCCGCCCCAGGTTCCGTGTCCTGCCTGCGCCGCCCCAGGTTCCGTGTCTGCCTGCGCCGCCCCAGGTTCCGTGTCTGCCTGCGCCGCCCCAGGTTCCCGTGTCTGCCTGCGCCGCCCCAGGTTCCGTGTCTGCCTGCGCCGCCCCAGGTTCCGTGTCTGCCTGCGCCGCCCCAGGTTCCGTGTCTGCCTGGCGCCGCCCCAGGTTCCGTGTCTGCCCTGCGCCGCCCCAGGTTCCGTGTCTGCCTGCGCCGCCCCAGGTTCCTGCTCCTGCGCCGCCCCAGGTTCCGTGTCTGCCTGCGCCGCCCCAGGTTTCCGTGTCTGCCTGCGCCGCCCCAGGTTCCGTGTCTGCCTGCGCCGCCCCAGGTTCCGTGTCGGCCTGCGCCGCCCCAGGTTCCGTGTTCCTGACGCCGCCCCAGGTTCCGTGTCTGCCTGCGCCGCCCCAGGGGTTCCGTGTCTGCCTGCGCCGCCCCAGGTCCGTGTCTGCCTTCGCCGCCCCAGGTTCCGTGTCTGCCTTCCACCGCAACCACCCGAACAAACCGGCTCCTCGACCACGTGGGAGACCCCGTCACCGTCCGCCTCATCGCGCCAGGAGTCGCTCATAGGGGGGGGGTGCATGTCACAGAGGCGAACCTCGTCACTTCCCCTCCTCTAACCAGCAGAGGGCCCCCTCGTTGCACTAAACTCCTGCTCCTCCACCTGCACCACACTACATTTCCCAGACACCCCAGGGGCATCGTGATTACACACCCAGCTGAAGAACATTACACCCCAGGTCCGCCATGATTACACATCCAGCTGAGGAACATTATCACCTGTATTTAACAGACTGATTCCCTTTGCTCGAGGCGAAGTCTTGTTTGTCTCTGTGCTGCAACTCTGAGCATTTACCCTGTCTATAAGTCTGCCTGTTGTGACCGTGCCTGTTTACCGTTTACGATCTTTGCTGCCTGCCCTGACTACCTGCCTGTTATTTTGACTACGTTTAATAAAAGCCTGCACATGGATCCCAACTCGAGTGATGAAATGTTACAATATAAATCTCTAATCAGTCATTTAATACCTTATGTAGATCGTTCAATCTTTTCTTGGTTTCTTTATGCACAATAAAACACATTTCGAACTTTCGGGTGTGTGTGTGTGTTTAAATGCTTTAAAAAAAATTTGTACTTATTATATTAGTAAAAATTATGTTTTTTGGAATGGCCAGTTTAGAGCCAGGACCAGTAAGACAGTGGAAACAAATAAAATTTCCTGCACTTAAGTATTACATGTAATATCGTCATAAAGTAAGAATCGCAAATAGGTACTACTATTGAAGTGATAAACACGTCAAATCTGAATCACCCCAATATGACACTTTTTAAAATACTATTAAAATGACCTGATGTGTATGTTTTAAATTAAATTTAACTTGGCATGTTCAGGATACCCATAAGGTTCCTATTACATTATGTTAAAATACATTGTGCAAAGATTATAAATTCTGTTTAAGATACTTAAGATAAAAAATGTGAATTTTATCAACAGCTAATGTAAAAAGCACAGAAAAGTCTGCTTCAAAACAGAGGTCAAAGGCCCCAAATCTCCATGATAGGTGCTGCTCCACAAAGACATTTCCAGCCCTCGGGAGATAGGGCACATCGTACACCTGTCAAAACACCAGGCCACATAAAAGGTGCTTAAAGTGAGACATAAGGCTGTAAACCTTGGAGGATGGTTTAGGAGACATATGGGTTATTTATCTGCCCTATGAATTCATAACAAACACAATTCTTTTTTTCCTGCGGTTCTTCTCCCTAAACATGCTCAGCACGTACAACGCTGCCAACAAATGTTTGCCAAAGTGCCACTTTCTAGCTGGGCTACAAGAGAGATGTTAGCTTTGTTTCTTAAAAAGACCTTGAAAGTTTTGAATGAGCTAAAACAGTTTTATGTAGAAGATATCTTAATCCTTTTTTCTTGTAACTGTTGACTTCCATCTCCTACTTTCAAGGTGTGATTTTACAATACAAAACCAATTCAGTTTAAAACCTTTAGACGTACCATGTGTTGCTTTTCTTTTATTCATTATGAACAAAATAACGAAAAAATGAAAGGTGAATAAATAAGGAGTAAATTGCATTTTTGTATGAGAACTTTTCTCTGTCAGGCATCTTTGTAAAGTAGAGAATCCCAGAGAATTATAACCATGAAATGGGCTAAATAAGTCCGTCTGCAGCTGATCTCCTCAGTAATGAGAAGTTTAAAGAGGCCATGGAGGGAGAGAATGATTTAAAGCTTGGTAAAATACTGCTGATTGGATGCATGCCGGATGGCTGCACACAGCTACATTGTTATTTTCTTCATAACAATAAAAGCAGTAAAATGTCCCATAGTAAAATGAGCAGACCTGAAATATGGCCCATTTCTTTGTCCAGTTATCTTGTCCATGAAGGGGCACTTTAGAATTTTATTGGTTCTCTTTTAGCAAATAAATTTGGTTCTAATAACAAATGATGCATTCAGCACTGTAACAGCCATTTGTTTAAGGGTCTTAAAGGGCAAAACTGCCCAAAGTTGGAAAGACTATGTGTAAAGGAAGTCTGTTATTTATTGTGTTCACACCAAAGACCTAGTGGTTTACATTTTAAGTCAGTGCAAAGGTGTGATTTTGCATTCCACATTATGTAACATGCAGGTGGAGCATTTTGCATGAAAAGCATTGTACCAATGAGCAATTCAAACTGCACCTAAAGGTTAAAGTATTTCCATCCATCCTTTTTCTTGTCGGCTTTGTCCCTTTCATTTTTCAGGGGTTGCCACTGCAGAATGAACCACCAGCTCATCTGGCATTTGTTTTACCAATCGGATGCCCTTCCAGCCGCAACTCACCACCAGGAAACATCTACACACATACACTAAGTTTTGTTTAGCCAATTACCTTGTACTGCATGTCTTTGGACTTGTGGGGGAAACCGAAGCACCTGGAGTAAATCCACAGGGAGAACATGCAAACTGCTACCCACTTAATTATTTTATTCAATTATTTTATTATGAAAATATGAATTATTTTATTCAAAACCATTACACAAAAATATTTTTTTTAATGTTGGCTAATTGAAAAGTAGGAACAGGTGTTAAGGGAGCCTTTTGTTGCTTTGTTGGGTCTGGCATATCACTTCTTCCTCCACAATACCTCATAGATTTCCTATGGCTTACAGCGAGTTTTCTGGTGAATGAAACCCATGGATATCATGGTCCTTAAACCAGGCACTGGTAGCACCCCAAACCATCACTGACTGGGAGAACTTTACGTTGGACTTCAAGCAAAGTAAATTCTGTGTCTCTCTTTCCTTTCTCTACTCTGACCTTGATATACAAGGAAAAATGAAATTATGTTCACCAGTGAATATAACTCTGGACCACATAGCAGCGGTCTAGTCATATTTGTCTTTAGCCTAATCTGAATCTTGAAGCTAAATCTCTGTGTGCACTGACTTCAGCAGCAGTCCATTCTTTGTGAATCTCCTCACATTTTTGAATGGGTTTTGTTTTTTAATTCTTTCCTCGATGTGGATATACTTTTTATCTTTTCTTTCCTTTCACCTCTCTAAATCTGCTTGGACACAGTGTTCGGTGAATGGTAAGGCTGAACCATTCATAGCATTTATAAGTAAATTGCATTGGAATAAAAACTAAATACGGTTTAAATAGCGGAAACTCCATTTACACTGTCACGCGATTAAACACAGTCATGTGAATGTTTAACTGGCAGAAGAGTTCTACTTTATATAGGTCTGTCTGATAACTTGTAAAGTCTAAAAGTACAATCCAGTGGTGTCCAGGTTTAAAGTTGTTATGGCAACCTTGAATTACCAAAAGACAGTAAAGCTACATTTTCAGTTTTTTTCTTATATTTCTTAAAACCAACATTTGTTTGATTTGTTGCTGATTTTATGTCAGATTGATTTCAACCGACTGTTGTTCTAGTTGATAAATGCTCATTGTATTTATATTGATTCGTGCATCATAGGATTTAACTTTGTTTTTTGTTTAGCTAATTTAAATATTTTTCTATTAAGACATCAATGATCTTCGTCAATGTGGATGAATATAGAACAGAAAAGGTTTTGAAAAAAATATTGCATAGTAAATTGCCATTGAAATATTGTTTACGGATAATAGCAGTTCAATTAGTTGATCTCTGTGGCAAAAACCACATGTGTCTTGCCCTCCTTGTGCAAGGTGTCAATGGTAGTCTTATAGGCAACTGTCAAAACAACTGTCTTCCCCATGATAGCATGTTATACCTTATATTGTTATACATATAGCGCATGTTGTATGTTTAGTTCACGTATGGTGTGAATATCCAATTATGATTTTGAAACTTTTACATATGCAAGATTTTATTTTGTTTGGAGATAATTGTTAACCTAAACGTATCCTACTGCATGAACAGGAGCGGGCAGATGGGGAACAAGGCACCTATTGTCTCATTTATTTTGTCTTATTACATTTGAAGAAGGTAAAAATAAATGAATAGTATAAAAAAAAACTTAAATGTTGAAGACCGGTGTTGAAATGTTTTTGCTACCAAATTATGTGCAGTGAAGGGAAGAGGAACGCAATACGCACTCCAAACACTCTTAAAAGGGTGCTTGACTGTGTTACATGCTTTAAGAGGACATGTGCACTTAAAACTCATTCCGTGGCCAGTTGAGCTGCCTACATAACTGGAGCACTCAAAAGAGCAGACAACCAAATGTCTGTATTCCACTCAAACGCTGGGCTCGTGTAATACTCTCACACACAAACACTTTTACACTCCAGGAACAACTATATGAGTTTTATATTTATGGCTGCCCTTGTAGAATAGCAAGCCAGGGACTAATTAATCATTAAATCTGAAATTAGCATAGAGCATCTTGCTCCTGTGTTTGTCAAGGCCCATAGGACAGCAGCGTGATGGAACCATGAGAGATGCGGAAACACAAAAAAGAGAACATAGATTTTTCTGACATATTAAAAACTAATGCCAGGAAATTTTAACTTCAAGGGGTAGTTTTAAATTTGAGCTGATTCACAGATAATAGTTTAATTATAATATGATTTTTATATTAAGTGAATATTAAAAAAGTCTTGCTATAATTTTAACAAACACGATTTTTACTAACAAAGAATAAGTAAAATGCAGTTCATGCACGTCTTGTAGGTTTTTGAGTATACTAATATTAGGTGAGAATCAAAAGCAGCTGTAATTGTCTAGTGTGAGTAAACCCCAATAATACATTGTTTACAAAAATCAACTATGGACAATATATAGACATATCTTAATATCGCATTGTAACAGACTAACCTAATTAGTTTCTCCACGTAGAGTCAATCAGCCATGTGTTTCCTTTACAACCATGATTAAACAAAACATCCTATAGTAAATGCAAATATGCCGTTAAATATAAGTCATTCAAATTAAATGATTACCCTGGCATACAAAAACTGTTTGCATTCAGAATATGCATTAAGAAGAATAGAACATTAAATGAATGTCCATGGCTTTGTCCATTGGGCTTATGGGTAGCATTTTGACCTACTGAAAAGGTCTTTCACAGAGTAACAAATTAACTAAAGTTGTACAAGCACTAATTAGCAACCTCACTCGCCGGTCCTCGTTCTGAGTTTCTCAATGGAATCCATTCACATTTACCACTGAAAGGTCAGCATCTGCGCGGAGCCTACCTTAATCACATGCACAAATGAAGGGGAGGACAGTACGTATTCACTTCTGACATACTATTAATATAAAAAAACTGCCGAAAAAGACAGAAAATGCGTTTTAATTTGAGTTGGGCATTTAAGGATGTTCTCTTACCAGAGCAAAGGTGAGATGAGGCATACATTTTCTGTCCAAGTATCTAATTAATGATGTTAAATCAGCATGCTACAATCATAAACAGGGGCTGCAGTCTTTATGCAGATCAAATTAAAGCATGTTTCAGGTACATTTAAGGTCAATGTTGACTTTTCTTTAACAAAACCACTTTACCATAGCTACAGCCAAGCTTCGCACAAGGAGCTGAAAGAGACCTGGAGACAAGGAAAAAATATGTATTAAATATAGAGCTGTAACAACAAATTACAAGGCCCTCCAAATATTATTCATCTAATCACAATTTATTTCCAAATATTGTAGATGGGTTTACATAATTTAACATTTAGGCTTAAAAAAAAATGGGTGGAGGAAAAAAAAACATAAAATCAATGTTTAGCTATTTTACAAGGTTCTTTAAAACATTGAAAATAACTTTCTGTAAAAAAACTATCCATTAAACTTTAAAGAATAATTAGCTTGTAACCCCTTGCCTGTTACTTCTAAAAGAGACATTGAATAATCAGAAAATCTGACATGTACAGAATGATTTGTATAGTGATTTCAGTCTATTAATTTAGAAGACAAGGCTCTAAATATTGGCAAAAAACCCAGTGAGATGTCTGTTCGGGAACCTTAATGAACAGAACAAAGAAATCACCTTTAGACACTAACATTATAAAATTAACATGATATTATCTTGAACTTTTAGACATTTCAATATAATAGGATTCAGAGAACCCTGTGTAAAATTATAAATTCACTCTAGTCTATATACATTACATTTATGCATTTGGCAGACACTTTTGGCCAAAGCAACTTACATTAGGGGAGAGACAATATGCAATCTGTTACACCGTTAAAGTCTATCTCAGCTTCTCATAATAAAAATTTAATTTAATAGAATATAAAGAGGGTAACCAAACTATCCAATCATCAATTCTCTCCATCTCCAATTTGATTACATAACATAAATAGTAGCTAAATACATACCAAACATTACACGAATGCGCTCAAAGAGGATCCTGCAACATAAGCAAACCTTGCCTGTATGCACCCCAGGACACACGCCCCACAACAGCAAATAACAAGCCCCTGCAGTTATTGAGCTTTCTCGGAGAGGGTTGCAGCAGTGAGCCGTGTCCCTAGTGGGACACTTCCACAGCTTAAGATGGAAGAAGCGGAGGGTGGCCCGACATCACAGAGGTCCCAGTGATATGCGTGAAATTTTATGGGGCCTGGAGTTGGTCCATTCTCTGAAGGAAAGGGAATATACAGAAAAGAAAGAAGAAAAAACAAGGTGGGTAGATATCCCTGTGAGTTTAAAATTGAGGGAGATCCAGCAGTGCCGGAGGAAGCAGAATTCATCAGCACAGCTTCCACTGCAGGAGGGAGAAAGCAGAGGGAGGGACAGTGAAAAGAGAGAGTTAAAGCTCCAGATCCCACAGATAAATATTTACACAGCAAGAGACAAACCCCCCCAGTCATATAAAGAAGGAGGAACGGAGAGAGATTTTTTTCACAAGATTATACAATGCAAAAGAAACATTCATAGATTTATTCACTTGTTTTTTTAGGTCCTTGGACTCATTGGTCACATTCACTGTGTGCATTGAGAACTTGTGCATGCCGAGGACTATGGTGCTTCAACCGTATGCTTTTAAATTGAGCATCATCTGGGGTTCATATGAACCAACACCAAGCTTTTCAGCAAACAGAAATAGAAATGCAATTAAACTGTTAACCTATTAGGTATTATAGTTTAACTATTATGACCTGAAGGTAAGGTGAGCATAGCCTACTGAGACATTTTCTGAATTTTCAGGGTCAAACTGTGCATTTAATGGATTAAAAATGGTGGGTCTCAAGTCATGTTGAACTATTTCATTAACTTGTTGTTAAAAATGTGCTTATAGTATATATAAGTAATCTTAGCCTAGAGTTAATCTGGAAAATCAAAAAGCCTGTTGCATAAAAAAAAGAAAAAAATCTGATAGACGAGTTCTAAGCCAGCTTTCATGGCAAAATGTAACAAATCCAGAGGTCTCAAAATCAACAACATCATCATAGATTTTAAAGCAGAGTAGAATATGCTGCAATGTTGATGCAATATGATTGAGCGAACACTGCACATTTTTTACACAGTCTACTATTCCTAGGGAGAAAACCATGCAAGGAAGAAAAAAAAGAATAACTTAAAGGGACAATATTATTGAAACACATCAGGAAGGTGTTAGGACATAAATGTGTGCGCTAATGCCATAATAAATTAGCATGGTTAAACTGACTTTATTGAGCTTGGCATGTTCGGGAGAGCCTGAAGATCAATAATATCAAATCTTATTAAATTCCAATAATATTGGCCTTTTAAGGTCACAAAGATAAACAAAAACTTTGCTGTGTTATGATACAAGATACTCCATGTTTTAACACCAGATATGGGTTGATGTGAACACCATTGTATCTTCTACAAATCAGAAATACAACTTAAAGGCAATAACAGAAATGGTCCCGTGTAGTTTCCTGCAGTTTTACAATATCAGTGGGTCTGACAAGAAAAGGGTCTTCTGAAATGTTTGATGGTGTGAAGAGACAGAGATTTGACAGTGGATTAGAGAGAGAAAAGAAGAAGACGAGGTGATGATAGAGGCAGTCATGTTCTAGTCTGACAGCGGGCAGAGCCTGTTGGCCATATGTGCCATCTCTCTGGCCCTCAGGGACGCAGGAGACACAATGACGCACTGAGCACGCACATCCTGACAGGAGCTCTGGAACACGATCAAAGGCAGTCACAATGGCAGTGAAGCGACAGGAAACGGGACAGGATCAGCTCAATAAAAAGTTACAGCGATGAAGTCAACGATCATGTAAGATCATTAGTCTCAGCTCATCAGCTTTTCCTTACAAGGCTTTGTGCACAAATCAATGCCCTGGATTTCACAAAAGACAGAGATGTTAAATGAAGCCCCCACAGATTAATGC
Source organism: Danionella dracula (assembly GCA_900490495.1). Classification (NCBI taxonomy): domain Eukaryota; kingdom Metazoa; phylum Chordata; class Actinopteri; order Cypriniformes; family Danionidae; genus Danionella; species Danionella dracula. Next base: position 10,048,414 of record UELW01000556.1, read on the forward strand.
GATTCTCTCTGTAAAAACAAGAACTGGCTTTACTCATCATTGTGGTTCCATCTACAGTTCATAAGTCTGCTCTGCATCAAAACACTTTTAAAAAATCCGAAATGTGGCCACAATGCATGAAATTAAATTCCAGCAACACGAAATAGTGTATAAGGATAATTTAGCAGAACCAACAGAGAAATGAATGAATGATAAATCTATCTATACGCTATAGTGGACAGATCAGAAATGTTTTAATTCACAGTTCATTTAATTATATTATATACGGTTATGTTTATAAAAGTATTATAGTTAAATAATACTGTTCATAAACGCAATCTCGTTTAAAAGTACACACATGGAAACAAGGTGGATAAATCTACAGATACATACATAGAAAAGCTTTATTATTAAAAGAAAAAATATTTTAAACCCCCCCAAAAAACATTGTACATAACAAGTCATTGAGTTAAACCGCTACTAGAATTATTTAATCACAAAAACATGAACAACTTTGTATTCCTTCTCTTGCATCTCTGTTTTAAACTTTGTTGTTCTCCCTGTATTGTTTATATTTCCTGTACGGTGTCCTTGAGTGCTCTGAATGTCATCTTAAATAAATTGTATTACAGTTATTACTAGTTTAGGTTCTTTAATCTTACTTTCGGTCGTATAGTTTCTGTCTGTTTGTTTCAAACTATCTTGATTGTATTGATCTGTAAATGTTCCATTCTGCAATAAACTAATTTACAGTTAAATGGGACATCGGCTGTGTCCATTTTTCTATAAGCCCTTGAATCCGACGTGGTTGAAAGTAATGTGAGAATATTGTTATTTAATAAATGTGTTCTAAACAGGCTTTGACTTCAGTTGTCAAGAACTTTGAGTCAGTTTTTGATCATTTTTATCATCCTCACAACCCCTCTTTACAACCCCTCTTGGGTTTCCTACGTAAGCACACTTAGAAGGATTTGATAGGATTGATCAGGAAGTATTTGTATAGGTTTCCATAGCAACAGGGTCTGGGTTTAAGGTGAGAGGGAAGAACAACTCACAAGGAATTCTCCCTCAACATGGAGACAGACACAGGTCTCCTGATGACTTTTCAATAAAGCCTGATTTGAGTTGACTTCTAAAAGCTTTACTGATTTTTTTATAAAGCTAACACAGTAATACCTCAAGATACGAATGTTTCACATTACAAAAAATCCAAGATACGAAAGGCCACTCAAATAATATTTTGATTCATGATGAGAAAAAATGTACACAAGAAATACATATTCAACATTTGAAATTCGGGTGGCTGACAACACTGAGAATCATGTGACTGCATTCATTGTGCCACCACCTGCTCTGCTCTCCTATTGGTCAGTTCCAGCCCTGATGGTGTGTGTTCATGAGTAACATCCTGCTCTGTTATTGGTCAATTCCAGCACTAGCACCATTTGTCAGATTATACACATGATGCCTTCCCAGTAGCATTCCCCCTCTTGGGGAAGCGTAGTTTCGACCTTTTTCTTGATTTTAAAGAAATGCAAGGCCATTTTATTTGTATAGCACATTTTGGTACACTTAAGCATAAAAATGTGAAAGAAAAGAGATGCAGATACGAGATAAAAAGCAAGGATAAAACATTAAAATCATTCACATACACATTCAAAATATGTATTTTTGAACAGACATGTTACAACTTACAACTCTTACAAATAAGATTGTGTTAATAAGAAATGTATTTACGTCATGAGTGGAATAGGGAGGCACCTGGGCATCTAGTCCTGTGTAAAACTCATTGTACCATGAAGTATTAGCAGTTGTGGTCTGGTGGATAAGGAGATCGCCTTGTGATCTGAAGGTCGCCGGTTCGATCTCCAGATCCACCGAGTTGAAGGTGGTGTAAGTGATGAAACACTAGTTCTCCATCTTCAACAACCACAACTGTGGTGCCCTTGAGCAGATACAGAGCACAAATTCTAGGTATGGGTCACTCCATATCTGGCCAAGTGGTCACTTTCACTGGTAAACTGTTAATTTAAGACATAAATACAATGAGTCAGGCTCGAATATGCACATTTACCAACTTCACACAGATACAATTTAAACAAAAACATTTAATTTGACCATGCATTTTAGTAAACAAGCACAAGATTTTACCTCCTCTGATGACCTGAAAATAAGGCTTTGGGATGCTGACCTGTTCAATCAACAGATTATCCCAGAACACTAGTTTTAATATATGGGTAAAACCCTGTAAATCATGAAAATGGACCAATTCATTTCCAAATATAATATTTTAAAATGAAAACCCCATTTAATTATTGTTTTAATTGAACCCCTTTCACTTAGTGTCCAATTAGCACAGAGAGCACCAATTGTTTTCAAATTAAGACCATGTTGAGCATGTTTATTAATGATAAAATCAATGATTTGTGAGTTTACTGTAACACAAAAAGCTATCAAACTCTCCCAGTGTCTTATCCCACAGACTCTCCCGTCTGTCCTCTCCATGGAGCTTAGATTAAATAATAAATGATCAATATCCACCCTGCAATCACCACAGTGACTTAGTGCAGCCATCGATCTCAGGCCTGGAGGGACGTGATGAAAAAATGAAGCAGGGAGACAGGGTTCAGCTCAGCAGACAGAGGAAGATCTGCAGCTCGGCTAATCGACAGAGGCATCTGAAGTCTGGCCTCACCACCGACGAGGGTTTGTCCTTGCTTGATGTTTTTTTGGCTATGAACGCTATTTGATTTGAAAGAGGGAGAGATGTGATTGAAAGAGTGATTGTTTGTAGGCGTGACAAGGCATTACGCTACTATTCAGAGTATTTGAGAGCTTTGCAAAGGTCACACACTCAGTATCAAGGAGACATTGTCTATTCAACATTTACTCACACTGTCTACTGATCCCAAATATAAATCTAAAATTATTTAAAATTGCACTGAAAGCAAAAACATTGGTACACTCTCCAGAATCTTTTTTTTTATATGACCTAGACTTTATTCATTTATACCATTTATTCACTATTTTATAACAGGGAAAAAGGTTGGGAACACTGAGTAAATGGATATTTATGTACTGTAAATGCAACAAACAAGCAACAAAATTATGTTTATCATAATAAAAACAGAATTAAGATGGAAAGCATAACAATGGGTAGTGTAACAGGTAACTTTTAAGCTAGGGTCTCAAACTCCAATCTTGTTTCAGGATTTACACCAGTAGCTTCAAAAAAGTAAAAATTGTACAAAATAAAAAAAATTTACAATTAGGTGTGTTCAGTTCAGGGCCTCCAGGAATTGAGTACCACCTTCGGTTTAAGCCATTAAGCCGGGCAGACACGGTGTTATCTTTAGATAATTTTGTCATGACTTTTCAGTTAAATTTCTGCTGAGTTGTCTGTCGTGCAGTGTAGCCTCACTACCACCTTCCAACCCACGATCGTATGGTCACAAGAACATCAAACCAGTTTGAAATCCTGCTCACTCCTTATGAGGATATCGCTCTGTAGAAGCAGCTCTACGATCCAATCTAATGCAAAATCTCACTCTGCGCATGCACAAACAAGTTTTTAAGTTTCTTAGGTCACAGGACCATTAGGCTCCTATCCATTTTGGTCCTTTTATATCTTACTGCAGCATTTGACACTGTTGCCCACCATATAGTGATTGAGAAGTTAGAGGCTATTGGTCTTTCTGGTACTGTATTGCATTGGTTTCAGTCATATCTATCAGATCGGTCCAAATTTGTCCAAATTAAAGCGTTTTGCTCCAAATCTGCTCCGGTCACTTCTGGTGTTCCACACGGTTCTGTTCTTGGTCCTCTACTCTTGCGTGTATACATTCTTCCTGTTGGCACCATTCTTAGGAAATTTGGCATTCACTTCCATTGCTATGCAGATGACACTCAGCTCTATATTTCAACCGAGCCCACTCTTTCTACATCCCCACTTTCACTTGCTACTCTAGTTCTTGTTACCTCCAGGATTGACTACGGTAAAGCACTTTTTCATGGGTTAACTTCTAAATCACTTCACAAACTCCAACTCAAAAATTCAAAACGCTGCAGCTAGAGTAATTACCATAAATGTCCTTCATTAGCTTTATTCTTTATTATTTTTAGAACTCATACATTTCCATTATTTAACATGAGGTTGGGCTCTTATGTCTTAAAATTATGAAGCCAAATATGTAAATCAAAGCTTGTTGGACCCTCCCCCAGAAACAAGACATGTTTATCTGTGTGCTCATTATTGCTGTACAGCTACATGAGCTTTTTTTGTCTCATAACCTCTTCAGTAAAAGCTGTTACATCAATGATTTGATTAACATGAGTGTGACACACGGCCTTAACAAACCAAAGTAATAAACAATAGTGAGTCAATTAAAGAAAAACATGTGAAATTGGAGATTTTTTTTTTCAAATAAGAAAGTTCTGTGCACAGCAAGACTTACAAGCCATGATTGTGTGGTTTCAAAATTCTAAGTTTAGGAAAATGTACTGTGCAATAGCATAAACTCTTATTCAGGCCAAGAGCAAGATTATTTTTATTAAGCAATGGAGGGCAAAAAAATCAAATTTTTCCAAGTTACTCCCTGCTTTAATTCGTTTTTTTTATTAGTTTTTCGTTAATTGTAAAGGTGGTATGCTGTCGACAGTGGTCCAAGGGCAGCTCAAAGAGTGTGTTTGCTCAGAAGCATGAAAAATTAGAGGGAACATTGCATCCAATTTGCCATACATGTAAATAATAATCCATTCCTTTGTATCTTGAGCTTATTTAACTCTTGTGTGTTGTTTATGTTATTGTTACTCAGATAGTGTTAGTGACGCTGGTGGACTCACTGTATTTGAGGCTTCAATTTTAAAAATCTAACAATTTTATGTTAAACGTTCTCAAAAGATATTTACCTCATTCAAAAAACAACCACAAAAATCACCAATTGCAATTTTGTGTTTTCACAAAAATAAAAAGATACATCACAATTTTTGTTGTATTTTTAAATTGTATATTTAGGCGTGCTTAATGTCTGTGTGGGAAGACAGAAGAAAGGTACAGAACCTACCATTTTAACACTGCTCTAATTATATATATTTAGTAGACATTAAACCACTCCAGTGTAACACCAAAATTACTCTACTCAAAAATAGCTCCTACGGTGAACTATGAACTCTGAACCAAGGAGCAACTTGACATTCTGATCCCAGAAGGTAGTGCCTGTGGACACACCCAGATTTAACTTTAATTCAGTGCATGAATACAATGCATCAGGCTTTCACAATCAAGATTAATGACTATACTAACAAACCACTTAAGAGTTATAATTGATGTTTTGGTTACCTCTAAAGTTGTATCCTTCAAGGAAAGTGCAAAGTTAATAATTGGTCACCCCAGAATACAAATAAATTGGGAGATTTTTTGTTTTAAAATGCAGTGATTAATCCTGAAGGATGCAGGAATTTGCAGGATAAAGCACAAATTCTTCAATGCAAAATATAGTATAATGATCACATTCTACAGCATATCCAAAAGCGAAACTACATGTTTGATGCTTGAGAGAAAAAAATAGAAGGGAATCTGGAATATTCAAATTCAACACATGCCCTCATTGGAGAAGGATCTCCTCTTTTGGTGGAGGCTGTGATTAGTGTGATTAGGCTGTGATTTTCCTGATGTTGTTTTGGTGTGATTCAAGCTGAGAAGGAAACTGAGATCCTTGTTAGAATTGATTACACACGCATTCACACATCCACAATCTGCATTTCATTGGGGTGAAAATGTGTTGCTCACGCTTTGGTGAGTGGAGAATCTGAAAACATCTTCAAGATAATGAAGAGCGAAAGACAATGACAAATATAAACATACTTCTGTCAATCACAAAGACAAGCATTTAACATAATTCAAACCGTCCTCTACAGAATACGCATTGAAATGAAAAAACTATCACAATAACAAAAACTATGTCCTGTTTTATTTTCTTAAATCTTATGTATTATAAAAGGGTTTATGAGATCAAATGTAAGACTTTTTAAGGCCATTAAGAGTCACATTTATTATATCATAACATCAAAAACACTTACAAATCAAAAGTGAAAAATTAAAAGTGTGTCCCCTAGGGGTTGGGTGAGTGCCATGAGGTACCATGTTGAGCTTCCATTGACCAGTATGAGATAGTGATCAATAACACAAAATTTAACACAACTACTCTCTTGCAACACAAACAACTTGAATGTCACCAGGGTGTAAAAGTGGTTACTTTGACCCAATAGGTACATGTCATCTTAGGGCTGTGTTCAGTTTTGTTTGCCAAGGGTTCAAACATTAATGGTTGTGAGTTAAGGGTTTTATTTTGAAGGGACCACCATGTGTGTTTTGTTACTCAAACTTTGCATTCACTACTTTACATTGAAGCAAAGATTCCTTTCTTAAGTGTTTCACATGAAAATATATATTTAAAATATTATATTATATTATAAATATTTAAAAGAAATGAAAGAGCTGTAAGCGTCACGGTGGCGCAGTGGGTAGCATGGTTGTCTCACAGCAAGAAGGTCGCTGGTTCGAGCCTCGGCTGGGTCGGTTGGCATTTCTGTGTGGAGTTTGCATGTTCTCCTCGTGATCGCGTGGGTTTTCTCCGGGTGCTCCGGTTTCCCCACAAGAACAAAGACATGCGGTATAAGTGAATTGAGTAAGTACGATTGTCCATAGTGTTATAGTGTGAATGAGTGTGTCAATGTTTCCCAGCAATGGGTTGCGGCTGGAAGGGCATCCGCTGCGTAAAACATGTGCCAGAGGAGTTGGTGGTTCATTCCGCTGTGGCGACCCCGAAATGGCAAAAGCTGACGTGAAAATGGATGGATGGGTGAGGGCTGTATTTAGGAAGATACACCTAAAATAGCAAAACGAGATTGCATTTTAATATTTAAAGAACACAAACTAATTTTATATAGAAGCTAAGTAATCAAGTGGGAAATATGTGAACTCCGACAACAACCATACACTAGTTGCTTTCTGTCATATTAATACCTGATTATAAACACGAGAGCCTTTCATAACCATAATAGCGTCCCTGAAATGTATTGATTTTTCGTTAACGATGTGACACTCACTCACTGGTGACAAAGGCCATAAAATGAGAAAGCATGTATTCTTTGATCAAAATTGGACTAAGTGCTAATGTTAATATTTGTTGCATAGACTTAATTCCTGATTTGCCTTCCTATGACCTCAATAGACACTGGAAAAAGTAAAGTCAGTTTAATAGAAAAACTATTATTTTTCATATCAAAAGGAACAAAACCCAGTAGGGCAGATGCACATTAGAGAATTATTTTTTTGCTGTGATATTTCCTCTCTATCTCTTTAAGCTTTATTCTTTGAGTGAGTAAAGCCTCAAACTTGATCATGAAACTTCATAGTGCATTTTAAATAGAGCCTTTAGCAGATAATTTTTGTATGAAGCCTTGACTGGAATGGATCCTTCTGTGTAAGAACACTAAAGCTAATCTGATTGAAGTTCTCACTTAGTCCTTCTTTGTTCAGTTAAAAGCACTTTACCAAATGTTAAGATATCACTGAAAGCATTTCCAAGCAGACACAGGATATAATTTTACGTCAGCTGTACAATTTATAGCCAACATTATACTTAGCATGGACCGCAAAACATCAAACCTAACTCACACCGTCTCTCTTAATCTGAGATGTATATAAACGTTAATGAGCAGAGCAATCATGGCTCAGTCATAGAGTGCTTGGGGAGCAGACAGCAAATGTGATTAGTGTGAAATGCAATATTCTAAGATGCTGAAGGTGTTTCAGAAACCCGATGGAGGATTGGAAATGGCTGTGGTGGTTTTAGAGCTTCTGTGTTTCAAATCACCAGGAGTCTGTGACAGATAATTGGAGGGTTTCATCTATTTTCGTCTTCTTGGCAACATGAGTTCATTTAAAATGTTAATTTTCATGTTAAATGTTATGTCCCTCATATATTTAGAAACATAATGCAGAAAATATAAAAATATTTACTCGAGATACGAATGATCCACTTTACAAAAACTCCATGATACAAAAAAAATTCAAGATATGAAAAACGGTTCGGGAAATACATACATGTACATTTTCCACTCTGAATTTCAGGAGGAAGACAACACTGGGCATCACGTGAATTCATTGAACTTGACCTCCAAACGTTCTGCTCTCCGATTGGTTAGTTCCAGCCCTGATGCTGTGTGTTCGTGGGTAACATCCTGCTCTTCTATCTGTTGCCTGATGCCCCATGACGTCTTCTCAAAAATACTCTCCATCTTTTCAATGCACACTTTTGGTTTTGTGTTGGTGTCCTAAATTTGTGAATATTATTGTGTTGCATTTTTGGCAAAGCGTTTTTTTTTTCTGCTAATAACTCCTCCGACACTTCGCTTTATTCGAAAACCTTTTATTTTATTCCATTTTCATTGTTTCATTATTATTTATTAGATTTATAATGTGTACTTTTAAGGTTTGAATAATTATAATATATTATTTCTCTGGTTTTTCATGTTACTTAAAATTTTTTGTGTTGTTTTAAAACTGCAATAATATCTATATTTTTTTATATGTTAAGTTTTTTTCAACTTTTTTTCCTGTCAACCAAAGTAAAAATGTCCACACAGCATTTTCCATATTCTTAAACTGAACATAATATTATATCCAAGCCCCTCCCCCTTTATTAACTCTTAAGAGGTGGTGTTAAAAAGCACATTTACCAAAATGGTGTCGTTTTTGCCTTCTTTTGTTTTGAACTGAATATTTTAACAAAACATATTTATAAACGTTTGGTATCCATCTTTTAGCACTTCAGCTAACAAACTTTATACTTAATAAAATCATAAATAAAATCACAGTAAAATGTTAACTCGCATTATTTTATTATGAAGAACAACAAAATCCTTGACTGACCAAAATATTTCAAATTCTTTAAAGAATCTCATGCGCGATCTCGTGCTCTGGAGACGCAGTTATAAATAGCCGAAGCTCGATAGCTGAGCATGTTGGGTGGTATACTGTAGTGTTTGTATAAAAATCTTTGCAGAAGAATTGCAATCTTTTTTTCTAAAAATGCTCCAGACATTGATTTCAAAGTTTTATTTAAAAAACTACGAATGTTTATGCCATTCGTAAACAGGGTTGAAGTGCAAGATAAACAGTTTTGACATTTAACCTAAGCTCTGAGTGGCTCAGTTATTTGTTACATTTGAATTGAGACTTTTTTTTAACATGTAGGCACATCCTTACCATCCTGAGAATTACCTGTTCGAGTCTATGAAAAAGTTTACAATCACAGTAAACAATATTAAATTCTGCAAATGACGTGAAGGAAAATACATTTTAGTTAGGTTGTAGGACCAATAGCATTATTTAATAGCGGCCAGCTTGGATCCTTTTTAAGGACTACATTTCCAATTGTCATGATCCAGAATCCCTTGTTCTTTTGTTTTGCTATATGACATCATCATTTCTTCTCTCCATTTGTGTTTGCTGTGTTTACTGCTGCTTCTGGAGTCTAATTAGATCCAATATCAAGCTCTACCAACTCTCCATTGATTGGATACCCAATGCAGTGACATCTCTAAGAATCAGAAGTCCACACTTCTCCTAACTCTGCATATAAAAAGACTGTAGTGTCAATTATCATGTTCTGTCATTTGTTGTGATTTGAATTGGGCTTTTTGGATTCAGGATCTATTGGGTTTAGCAGAGTCCTGCTGGCTAGACAAATGAGACCAGAATCTGGGGTGAGTATCCAAGGGCCTATGTGATCTTGAGAGCAGTTAAGGTAGCTAATGGAGTCCAACAGAGTTGTGAGGAAAATGTCAGACGAAACACAACAGTTGGCAGACGTCTTTTCCCATCACAACCTTCATTGTTGCCTTCTTTGTAATTGCTACACAGAACTGCATTATGTGGTGTATTCCATCGTTGCATCTTCTTTAAATAACCCCTTTAAGTCTACCAGCCTCCCTGACAGTCTAGATTAAATTGTGGATGAATTAGATAATTCTTATTTTATGGCCAACCAAGTTTATTTGAAGAGATGGTTTATATCACTGTGAAATCAGCCTAAATTATCCCAAAACTTAGTGCAATGTGATTGAACAAAGCATTTCACATGTTGAATGAATAAAAAAAAACCTTTCATTCAATGAGCTCCAGAAGCCTGCGCTCAGAGAAGGAACAGCGACCTGAAATTACATCTCTTAAAAGAGTAGAATCTTCTTTCTCATCGTACCTGGCTGCTGGAACAAACTCATGGATCCAATCAGAAAAGCAGCATCGCGAACAACCTTTCTGAATACTGAAAACTCTTTTCTTCAAGGAAAACTTACAATGAAAAATAAAACCCTTTCCCTTTTATTTTCTTCCTGCTTTGGTTGATTGATCAGCTGATACAACTTCTATTATGAGCAACCTGAGTAAGACTTTGACTGTGTAACAAACTGCATATTGTCTCCCCCCTACTTTAAGTCACTTTAGACAAAAGTCTCTGCCAAATGCGTACATGCAAATGTACTAAATCTGCTTTTAAATTCAGCTTGTCACCATTTATTGCCATAATAATATACGCACAAGCACAAAGACAAATCACCAAATGTTGGCCAAATGTTGAAAATCTGTGTCACGTTAGCATCCATGAAGTATTATAATGACCTAGAATTACTCGCTTATACATAATGCAACAACTGCAGCTATAAATTGCATCATATCTCACAGAAAGCAATCACATTCACACAATTTCAGTTTAGACATGTGATTATGCATGTTGAACCGAGCATCACACGTTTTGGCATGCTGAAATCAAACGACGGTGTAGAAGTGGAAGGCTAATCTTGCCTTCCCTCCCTCTAAGCGCATTACACATCTCTGAACCAGCCAAACTCATCTGGAGGACGAATGCCTCGTTGAGAGATTACACACACTGCTGATGTCAGCTAGCCGTAAAGAAACCCAACAGATGTTTCTGTGTGTGCAATGCAGTGGCCGCTCAGAGGAAATAGGCCGCAAGTAGCTGGGTCATACTGGTTCAGTGGTATACCCCATGAGTCAGCTCTTCATCTCAAATTGCTAAATGCACACATTTGAAATGTTCCTTGGCAAACCAGGTTCAATGAGTAAGTGTGTGATGGCTGTAAATATTCACTCAGACAGAGACCTGGCTCTTGAATGGCTTTACATGTAAAAATAAAAAATAAAAATGAATATTACAGAAAAATCTAATCCAACAGGCTCTCATTTAGGACTGCGGGTCGCAGCAACAAAACAATATCTTTGCTTCTTTTTGCCATGGTAAGAAGCATCCAGAGTTTTTTTTTTTTTCTGACCAAATGTGAAGTATAAGCATTGACTGTCTATTAATACCAGCCTTAACTGAGCAGTCACTAAACTACAAATACCTTCTATATTGGGTTTGTGGGAGGAACTGAGAGTTCCACTTAGTAAAAAATAAATTTTATATTAAATAAAGTTAAAAAAAAATTTTTAACAAGTTGTTTTGAATACCATTATGAAGTCTTTATTTTTACAAAACAATTTCACTGAACAACTTAAGTATATGCTACATAGTAAACTGAAAGTATGTCATCTTGTTTAGGCTAATAACTGTGACAGATGTCTGTATGCTCAAGTTTCTGGTTCGATTTTCACCAAATTCCCAACCCCTAGTAGCCCCCTTTAGTCTAGCAGCTGCTCTGAGTGAAAAACATCATTTTTAAAGTATCAGGCTTCAAGCTTGTCAAACATAAAACGTATTAAAGTTTGTTGCATTTCTTGTCAGAGATTCCTTGTGGATAGAGCCTTAAAAGTGAGAGGAGTTACACTTACTCGTAAAAAAAAGAAAAAAATAAGGACCACAAAATTGACCACAAAATGCCTGTCAGCATGTATCATGCTTCAGATCCTTGGCAGAAGCTAAGGGGATGCTTTCAGTGCTCTGTGAAAACTTGCCACCATTTCACAAATAGTGTAGCTCTTCCAATTTAAAAAGAAATACCCAGCAGCCCTTTTCTTTAAAACCACAGCTAAGCTAGAGACGTTCATCAAAGCAAAGCTGCATCTGACAGCTAATGACAGCCCCAATCTAATAGTGATGCCAAGTCTTTCCAACAATGTCTTCTCCAAATCTCTTTATATTACTTTTAAAACAACCAATATGTGTTGAATTCAAACGCACTGAAACATTTTGGGGTCATCTCAACCGGCTCATATATCATCTGATCTGTGCCCTGTTTACTCCTCAGCAACAGACAGAGGTGATGTTTAAAAGCTGCAGTAGTCTTTGTATAATATAAAAGTATCACAATTATATTAATTGACCACATAAATTATACAAACTGATTTCATTTTAGGCTTATTTAATTGTACTCAGACTTCATCCATTCAGTGCTGTTCAATTAGAGGTTTGAAAGACCTTCAAGCAAGGTCTTTCAGTGCTAGGATTATACTGCTCTTTACTCAAGCTACATACATTTAATTTACAATCAATTAGGTCCTTTTAAGTCGCAAACATAATGTTTTATTTTATTTTTCTTAAAATCTGCCGCAAGCCACATAAAGACCCAAATATTGAGACCCCAGATCTTTGGGTACTAACTTAGATAACTGTGAGTGTTGGCAATTAAATAACAATTTGTTTGGTTAATGAAATAATTATGCGTTGATTCATAAAAACCTTAACTTGCTTTTCTCTGAAGCAAACCTTTTACACCAAAATGTAATTATGGCTATGTCAAGGTAGTGATGATTCATTAAGTTAACAAAATAGATACGCTGCATAAACCTTAGTGATTTTGATCAGAACTGTTACATAAACAGTACAGTCTAATTGGGAAATTATTATGGAAATTATTTCTTATTTAACATCTCCAATACAAAACAACACATTGGAAGAAAAAATACTTACTCCATCAACTTTGTCAACTTAATCAGCTCCCCAGGTTTTCATCAAGTGCAACGAACTTCACCTAAAGATATGGTTCAGCTGTGAACCATATTGGAATATACACTGCAGCCGGAAAGGTTTACTAGGGTTCAGGACAGAAATCCCTACAACTCTTGAGTGCTTATAAGGTTCAGAAAAACAACCTCTGGGGACCTTACAAGAAGACCATGGACAGTCTACATCATTCAGGGTATAAAAAAAAGACAGACCACTTTGACAAACGACACTGTGACCTTTCAGTATCTCTGACGTCAGATGCTTAGAGCTGAGATGGGGAACTTGAGGAAACACTGAAACTACTTTTGCATTGACAGGAACCTGAAAAAGATGCTGCCAACCTTTTTTACATATATAAACTGATGCTTAATCCAGATGAGACAAAAGAAACGAATCTTCTGGCCAAATTTGAAGTGATTAAATGTTTTTCCTTTATACATTTTTGGTTGTCTGGATAAGAAATTTAAGTTAACTATATCATATAGGAGTAATACACAAGAGTCCCACATGAGGACAGACAGCCATGGATGCCTCTGGCTGCTGCTGGCTTTCCAATAATTTCTGATTTGCCTTTATAGCCTAATAATTGTAATTCAACAAAACATTCATGCAGAAAATGATGTTGTGCATCTTTCAACATGTTTATACAGTAGGAGATTCTATATGGACTAGTAATGCTTTAAAAGCTTTTACTCAGCAAATGACACATTTGATGTTGCTTGAGATATGCTAAAGCACATTTTGGAATAAGGTGATGTGGACTGATGAAACTTAGAGTTATCTAGCCAAACAAATCAACATAAGATTTCAAGAAAAATACTTGCTACCTTCAGTGAAACGTGGTGGTGGTTCCATTATGCTGTGGGACTGTGAGGCTGGGAACTTGGGACTGGGAATCTTGTTAAAATTGAGGGTGGCATAAATTCCACTCAATATCAGAAGATATTGCTGGATATTTCAATGAGACAATGACCCAAAACACTCCTCAAAACTCATGGCAGTCATGCAGAGGATTAAGTACAACGTTATTGTTACATTTGTGGTGTGATTTAAAGTGGGCTGTCCATGTTTGGAAACCATCAAATCTGACTGAACTAGAGAAGTGTAAATAAATAAGAATGCTTCAAAATAGCTTCTTCCAAAATCCAGACTCTAATTGGAGGCACAATATATTTAGTTAATTTTTATTTTGTTATTCTTAAATTCATGTCTCATGTGCGGTGTTCATATTATTATTACTCATAAAGTGTTTTGGGGCTCTGGTGGACACATTGCCTTTTGGGGATTTTAATTCACTCAATCAAGACATTTAATGTTAAACTACACTAAAAATATTTATTTCAACCAAGAAACACGTGATTTAAAGAGTACACTTTATCTATTGTTCTTTAACCATATTAATTCACATACAGAATTTAAACCATGTGTGGTGTTCTCTATATTGTTATTTTGACAGGGTTAGCTAGACCCCATTGCATTTTGGGGCTTTTAATTCACACAACCCAAACACCTTGTACCTAATATAAATGTATACAGTAGTATACACAAAAAAAAAATAGCCAAGGCCAGTGAATCTGTTTCAAAAAATAATTGTTTGAATAATGTTTGTTTTGATGACAACTGAGAACAGGTCCCAACAGACCAAACATCATACAAGGCGAAACAAACATTTCTTATTCATACAACCAATGACTTTTAAAGGAAAATCATGAAAATTTATAGGGGTGCCCAAACTTTGGCATCCTACTGTACATAACCTAAGCTAAGAAAAAAGAATGGAAGAATAAAATATGCACATAAAACACATGCCATCCCATTGCCACCTTATGTAACCTCGCCACAGCTACAGTATCTATCTCCATGATGACAGGAAGTGAATCCTTCTCTCTGCTCTCCAGTTCCCAGAGTGTTCAGCTTGCATTAGGTGTGGCAGCAGCTGATGTCCAGGCCTCAGCGCTGACCCCAGCCCTGTCAGTGCTAGTTAGCCTCTCGCTGCTGATCCAGCCGGGAATTCTGCTTCTCCTGGCTCATTCTGAGCAATCTGACATCAGTCGTGCCCCCGGGCCCCTGCTGGAGAGGAAGAGCACTGAAGAGAGCAGCGCTGGAGGACTCTTGCCGTAATTACAGCTGGGTAAAGGCTCCCTTCTGAGCTGGCATCCGGACGTCAGGACATGGGTTTGGAGACTGAGGTGATTAGAGCTCACAGTGTGGCAGCAAGGGGACAAATCAGTGCAAGAGAGAGAATCGGTGCAGGCTAATAGCAGGCTATAAAAATACTTAATGAGATTGGGCCTCTTCTGCAACACCAAAAATATTCTCTTTGAGCTTTGTATGTTAATGAGGTGGGACAATTATCTGTAAGCTTCTGGTGATAAGGGAATGATTCCAGATTACGTAAATTAGGTTTCTTGATGACAGCTTGCATATGTAGATTGTAAAGGTACAAGCTCATTTAAGAATTCATGATCTTCTGATAAATCCAAAATATGTACTATACTCTATTCATAGAAAATGTCTAGTTTATTAATCCAAAACATACAAATGGATTTAGTTTCAATGCTGGCCCTATGAAAAAAATACTGAATAAGTAATATTAGCTCTAGATTTACAAAACAAAATGTGATAAATAATATATATAAAATGTGTATATATAAAATATATATGTGATAAAATAATAGATAAACTTGTGACTGGAAAATCCATATATGTGAAAAAGTGTGGTTTTGGCAGAATGTTCAAACAAAACCAGGTGGGTAAACAATTTAAGTCAATGGCTGGATGTGATTGAATCCGTGCGAATAGGTACTAAAGGAGTACTAAAGGACGAATAATGTCATGTTCACTATGTCCTGGCTGCACAAACCAATCAGCAGCTTCCTAAATTAGTCATGTAAAGGTGAAACTCGAAAACTCGCAATGGCAGCAGGTGGAGTTTGCATACAAGAAAAGTGAGTAGACCGTTTCTTGCTTTCATTCAGGAACTTCTGCACGTTTTCTTGAGTAATTCGCGAATTCACTGTTTAGTTGTTCTTTGAAATCACACAGTTTAAATACACACAATGGATATTCAGTCTTGATCAGTCCTCCACGTTGTGTCACATCAGAACAAAAATAAATGTAACATTCGTTACTGCCAAATATTCAGATATTTTAATCAAATCAAACCACACTTTTAGGATTTTTGAAGTGTTTCTAACGCATCAGACATTTAACTAACATTTCTGATGCTAATCGTGAGCTAATAAACTTTTGTTCCGATTACATTTTGTGAATGTTGATTTGAAAGGTTGTACTTACATTAAAATGTTCAGTTTTTTTAAGATTATAAAAACTTTCTTGAAGCATTTTCACTAATATCAAGGTTTTTTGTAATGTTCCATCAATATTGTGAAAACATTTTTATCACTCATGAGAAACAACGAAAAGTTTACGTTTACGCTTGCCTTTGCCAAATGATGCAAGCAGTTTAGGAGTTAAAGAGGTGATCTTAGGCAAGCTGCCCAAGGAGGTAAAGAGAAGGAGGTTGGGAGAGACTGTAGCTCTCAGAAAGCCAGAGTGAGACTGGTTGGGCGGAGCCAAATATGACTGTCACTCTGCATCATTACGAGGGGATAATATTTATTAAGTGCTGGTGAAAACTAAGAGCAAGCCTGTGTGCACTTATTTGCTCTTCACACTTTTTGTTAATTGTTTTCTGTTCCAGAGGAAGATGCATGTTTGATATTTGCTTTCATGCGGTTATGATTTGGAATGCTTTAACAATAGTTATAAACGTAAAGGGACCTCAGACAGAATTCTTATGGAAAAATTATTTTTAATAGTCATAAAAATTACATCAAAAGCAGTTCCTTGATTTCTTGTCAGTATGCATTTAATGTTGTACTTTAAATAGTTTGATATTACATCATTAAGTGCGTTTGAATATATCATTATAGTAAATATCATGTGTTTGTAGGCGGGTGGCTGTTTTTCCTTGTTTTACATTAGTTTTTTTTAATCAGATGATGTTACATTTACATTTATGAATTTGCAGACTTACAGAAGGGTGTAAAAGAAATTATCATCATTAAAAATAATGGTGATTGGTTATATTTTTGTGCATTTAAAAAAAAATAAACATAATAGGTTTAGAGAAGATTTATTAATTTAAAGGACAAAAAATAAACGTAATAATACATGTTTATATAACGTCTTTAATAAACAATATTAAAAACAACTAAACACTAAAACGGACAGTTCCTTAATTAATTTGACTGTTGATTTTGCAATTCAATCTTCTCTAAGAAGATTTATTTAACAGTTAATTTATTAATTCTTCATTAATAAATTAACAA
This sequence comes from Danionella dracula, assembly GCA_900490495.1. Classification (NCBI taxonomy): domain Eukaryota; kingdom Metazoa; phylum Chordata; class Actinopteri; order Cypriniformes; family Danionidae; genus Danionella; species Danionella dracula. Next base: position 10,065,695 of record UELW01000556.1, read on the forward strand.
TTTATAAATGTGCACATTTGAGATTTGAGCAAAATGTAGCATATTTATTAAAAGAAGATTGAGTGGAAATTTGAACGAAAAGGTGCGTTATGCCACCATACCAACCTCCTAATGCTTCTAATGAGGGGTATGGAAAGCAAATGTTACGGGTAATTAACTAAACTAGTTTAGCCGGCTATGCCTCAATAGTCTAATTTAAGAGACACAAAGGACAAAGAACCTAAAACAGACAACAATTCGTTCTGAATCTATATAGTTTCTGAATGACTAAATGGGAAGAAATTATTATGTTTAATTGTCTTTGTTTAATGATTTTAGGCTATTGTGTTTGTTCATCTAGTTAAATATGACAGAGTTCAGTGATATCGCACTTGTTTTTCCCTCCCAACTTGCTCTGCTTAAAAACATAAATTTTGTTTGTTTTTTTGTTCTTAATTATTTTGTATCTTCATGAGAATATCATCACAAGATTCCAGCTATGCTCCCACTTCCACCAGCAGAACCAGACGTTAAAAAGGACTAGACTGATGACTTTGCTCATTCATGTAACACCTCTCTTGAATTCTAGTATCCACCCTCTCTGAGCCAGATGAGGTATAAAGCTCAAACACAGGCAAATAGTAAATGGTAAATCTTTTGATTCGGTTGTGAATTGATTCCTTTCTACCACGTGACAGAATTCCCATCTCACAAAGCATTATATAGTTTTTTTCATGTGTTTTGCATAAGTTCTTACTTCACTGCAAGACTATAGCAGGAGCATTATGGACATTAATGAAAGACACAAGCTGATGACGTATTGGAGGTATAAGAATAGCCTAGCTTGCTTTAATAATTAGAAGACACAAGTAAGGTAAGTACAAGTAAGTATATTGCTATTTTTGGGTCTTCTGTATAACGGTTTGGAAATAGATCAGGATTTGTTTTAGGATGAATAAAATAATTGAATTGTTCAAATGATTTGTTCTTTTTATTGAACAAGTCTAAGGAACAAATCACCAAAACGAACAAAACTTCCCATCTGTATGTTCACGCCTGGTTGGGTTGCATGATGGTGAGGTGGTTAGCGCCAGACCTGCTAAGCCTGATTCATTTGTGAGGTCACATGCACCACCTGCATCAATTTCACTCCCCTCCCCCAACATAAAAACATGTCTAGAAATGCTGAAAAACTGAAATTCACACTTTCCATCAAACCACAGTTAAAAGATTAAACATAAACTAACTTATGCAAAAAGACATTGAAAAACATTGGTGATGAATGTGAACAAAACTCTGATTTACAGCAGATATATTCTCCTTTTAGCCATAGCGTTAGTGTTCATCATCATGTGTCCAAGTAAACATCGACATCTTACGGATGAAGACATACTAACACGCTTAACTTTTGATGAGCTGTGTGATGCAGTGGGACCTTTGTGGCACCCACTATGCAGTGACCAAGGCAGCCACATGACTCTTTTAATTCGAAAAAGGCTTTCCATTGCAGTTTTTAGAATTAAATAAAATCTGGAACACCTCAAATATCACCTCCAAAAAATGTTTTATTTCCCACATAAATGCAAGCTTTATAAATTGTCATATTTTCCATTAGGCAAATGTATCATTACATTTTTAAACCAATTTATGCAATTTCATAGTCAATGGCAATGACAATATTGATATTATTACTCTACTGGCCCCCTGTAACAAGATTAAACAAAGATAACTATTTAGCAAAAACTGCTCCTCCTGAAATAAACTCATGTGAATCGTAATATTATTTTGATCGACATTTTGTAGTGGGAGATCTGATTAACAGCCATTGGTTCCCTGTGCTTGTTTTAAAGAAAGAAGGCAGCTCGTCACCAAGTTTCATGAGCTTTTAGTTCAAGAGTTGCCATTAATAGTCAATAGCACATAAACCATCGAGCCCAACTGGAAGGATGTTATAATGGCTCCCTTCTTCTTCCAACCCAAAGTTCTTAAATATGTTATCAACACCAAATAAAGCTTGTTTGCTTGAATCCCTACAGAATCACAGATGTCCGTCTTCAAAACAGAGAGCGCTTTTACTTCTTGGCATCACTTGTGTACAGTCTTCCAGGAAACATTATTGTTCAGGTAATTTTGACCAGTACACATGGTGTAAGGTGGAGTAATGCCTTTCAATAAACATGCATTGAGGCCGAATACTCCGTCTCGCTTGACCCTCTGATAGTGAAAGGTCAACTAGGCCCTTTAAAATAAAACAGAGGCCTGCATGATTCTTCTAAAACCAGTGTTAATACAAAGTAAAATAAAGAATATATTATAATCAACTGATTTCTTCTTCAATTTGACTAATAGTTTGCGAATCTGCTTTGAAGCAATTGAAGAAAGTGCTATAAAATAAAGTTTGATTAATTGATTGATTGCTGATTATGTGCACACTTGTACTGTTAATGATTCAGGCCACAGGACATTGCAAACAGCTGCCACTTCAACATGTCTACTAGACGAATCTCTTGCTACACTGCTGCCAAGTTGTTTTCATGCAGCTGGTCTGCAGACATCCAAATTCATTTAAAGCAATAATTTCCAGAGTTTGCAGCTATTTTCCACATGTTGATGCAGTGACTCCAGACATTTCACTGTGTAAATAGACTGATGACTCATTCGGACTCATTCACACATCATTAAGCCCTGTTTGGAAGCGTGATGACCTCAGGATACCTGCCACCTGGCCCTTGAGTCGCCATGACAACCCGTAACCGATTGACTGACATTCATTCTCCAACCTGGTGCCCACAACACCTTCAAAAGCAAGCCGGAGGTCTCAGGTTGAGAAACTCATGCAAGACTCATATTGATTTTTCTCCGATCAATATCAACGTGGATGTTTTCCACAATAGACGCCACATATCTTTCTTATTTCACACCTCAAAGCATCAGACAGGTAGAAATGACTGGAGTTGGAAAAAGGGAATTCTCAATGAGTTTAGCTGGAAGGCAAAGCCTGTGATGACTTCTGATGTGGGACAGTAGGAAATAGAAGGAAATATTGATAATGTCTTAAAGTAAGAAGAGTCAAATGAGGAAACCAGCAGTACATAATAGTTTTACATCTATCCAGTGTTAAAGTCTCCCAAACCCAAAAACTTTTTTTGTTTGTCATGTGTGATAGAATTTTTAAATCATTATATTGGGCATTAGTAATAATGAGTATTTTTATTAGCATTTCCCTAATCATATTGAATGTGTGTTTAAGGTCTCTGCCTGCCTGTGAGGGAGGTGACGGGTGGAGTAGACGGAGTCTCCGGGCAGTGATGGGTGCACGGAGACTTTCGCGCCCTCTTTCCGGCTTTTCTTCCTTCTCTCCTTGTACGATTAGCTCTTCCAGATTCAATTAAGTATGATTTCAGTGTTTACTTAAATGAGAAGTGTATAATAAAGTTGCTGTCGAGCTGCTGTTCTGTACCCGGCCTCTGGAGTGATTTCTACGAACAAGAGAGTTTAATATTCTACAACACATGAAACGGCAAACTCTTTAAAAGGATAACATTAGCATAGAACAAAGAGAAATCAATTTCTACAACGGATAAAACGAGTTTCATGTAAAATGATAGTTGTTGTTAATTGACAAAGGAAAAAAAAAAAACAGTTAAAATAGCTAATACAACAATAAAACTACACCAAATGTAACCACACATCTATGCCTATAATCAGTGCAAATCGATGCATGTTTACTCATCTTAAACCCAAATTAATGAGGGAAGATGGGATCTCACACATCTGAAAAAAAAAGATCTCCTCTGTTATGCCATCTTGGTTCGTCGCAGTGCATAATCTCATGGTTGGCCAATGAAAGCTGTCTTTTTTGATCATGTGTTCGGAGTACTCTCAAGACATGAAAGAGCTACTGGGTTCCGCTCTATACACATTTTACGAAAGAAAATGGATAGTGAAAATATTATCAAGTTGGTGTCCAAGTGTCCAGGGCTGTTGGATAAGTCCCATAATGCATGCAAAACAATGGACAAAAGGGAGGAAATACTGAGTCCCCTGAGCACCATCCAAGGGTAAGGAGTGAGAGCGCCCTGCAGAGACATCGGTGTGGAATTTACGTTCACATTGGTGTCTGGTGACCTTTACTCTCCTAACTCAATTTTAACGCAGTAGTGACGGGTTCAGAGGTAAAATGTGAGAAAACTTTCAAACATGTTGAAAGCCTTTCCCCAGAAGGGTCTGATGCCAGCACTTGTGAACGTGAACTGAGTAGTTTTCTACCCTACTGTGTAGTTTAGAATAAGGACAGTATATTTGCACAAAACCAACACCAATGTGATGCTTTTCTGTGGTAAAATATGCTCCTGCAGGGAATTAAGAGCAGGTAGTGTGGGAATTTTTGCATGATCATGTCCCAAATCAGATGCAAAACCAACAGACACTTGTTATTGTCCTGGAGAGTCCTGTAGACAGTCAAAATTATATTGTTCAAAAGTTATTTTATTTCTTTCCCCTTTTAGTGCAAAAATTGTTCATAATTAATAATTGTGGAAACCTTTGTTGCTGTTTTTTCTGGAAGCTCTAAACGCCCAAATCCTCAAACCTCTTAACCTCACTTAATAAACAATCAAGTTAAGCACATCCGCCATCATCTCCATGCAGAGCTTGAGGTCATTGCAGTCTTATCTCAAAGGTACTCTGGGTGCAGTAAAACATGCAACACCTGCAGTGTGACAAGCATGGACAGGAGAAAATGGGAGTCAAGGAATGCGTTTTCAATAACTGAAAATGCTCATTTAAATAGCAATTTTAATATTTTTTATAAAAAAAATATATATACAGTGGCTTTTTAATGCAATAAAGATTCCCAGGCAGGGAGTGTTTGTCATTGGATGTTTCCAAATATATCAATAGTTAAAAGAAAGCTACTAATAATAGTATTAAGAATGAGAAAACTTCAACAAATCAAACCTTGACTACCCACATTAAAACTTTATTATTTATTTTTTTCAGAATTAATTGCAGTCTTTTTTGGAAGTGCAAATCCTTATTAATGAAACAGATACATTAGAAATCAACGAAATATACATTGACAAAGCTCAAACTTAACAAGCTTCCAAAGTAACAGTTTGTTGATGCTTTCTAACCTCTCGAATTCTTAATCTGCAATGGAGAGATGGCAAAATTAGGTTTTGTCTAAACTTACTGTAATTAATGTCCAGAAACTATTGAGTTATGTCCGTTGTATAAATTTAGCACTGCATTTTTGTTATACTTGTTTATTTGTCATATTATTCATAGATGAAGCCTTTTTTCTTACCCTTAATGAGCAATTGTGTGTAACTTAAATTAACTTAAAGAGTTTAAATCAACCATCAGCCAAATACGTTTTTGTTCAGCATGACATCATTTGCAGCATCGTAGTGTGCATTTGCATTGAACTGACATCCACATTTTTTATTTATTTTAACTTTTTTTGTGAAAAAAAATAAAGTAATTCAGGCACAATTTACAGTCTTTATTCTTTAGACAATGAATAATCAGCTTATTTGCACCATTAAAAATAAGAGATCGTTAACACAACAAAATATGGAAAAGATGGTTTGTTTTTTAAAAAACTGCTCTCTTTGTACTCTGCCATCTAGTCTAGCACAGTTGGATAGTAAGGAAATTAAAGTCCATACGGTACCGTATTATGGAGTCAGCGACAATAACAATAAAGATGATTATTTCATTACTTACAGTCAAAATGATGACATTAGGGGAACAACTCTTATGACTACGATAATGAACAAACAGAGGAAAATCATATTGCTTTTGCCTAAAATTAAAAATCAGTTTGCATTGAAAATGAATCTAAAACCAAAATGATTTATACAAACCTGAAGCTAAATGAAGCTTCAATTATCGATCATTTTAATCAATCCTTTTAAGCAATTAATTAAATCAATTCATTTGAATAACTGTTTCAGTCCTGCATACATATCTATAAGTCACAAAATAAATTTCCATACAATTCGTATTGAGGATATTTGTTTCATATATCTAAATAAACAAGGGGTCAGCCAGAATGCATTTTCAGATGTCATTTTGCTACACATATCCGTTGACCTCATGATGAAAATGCAATTATGTGTTTCATAACCGCGAGCCTAAATGCATTCAGGACAAACAACATTGGAATGTTCAATTTGCTCTTTTTACGTATACATGTTACACAAGTCATTCACTTCTGGTTATGAAAATTTTGACTTTTTTTAAGCATTTACATAATGTATATTGTAAAACTAGTTTTAAATTAGAAATGGTGATTATAGATTTTTATTTAGCATTAAACCTTAGCACACATGCAATGGGCAAATGCTAGTTTAATTAATTAAATGCATTTTATTCTACATATTACATTCAATTTTTCAATTTCACAAATTCGCTACTCGTATGCTTCCATACTTAAAAAATGCAGCATTTAAACTAAAAAAAAAATGCTGTTCCGAATCCTACGAGTTCTTAAACAAACTTATAGCCAATCAAAATAGGGACCAAATGCTATTGGTTTATTGCATTTATTATCAGTAAATTTGTACTGTACTTGAATTGGCAATACAATTTTTTGATGACTTCAAATATCAATAATGGTCTAAAAAAATAAAGAATGATTGTTGCATTTTAAGTTGGCAATTTTTTTTTTTTTTTTTATAAAATCTGACTAGCATTGTAAATACATTAATACAGCCTAGACAAAGCAGGTTATCAAACATTCGTCTCCCTATAATACATAAGGTTACCGTTTACAAAAAAAAAAAATATGCTGTATGTCTAACACACGCCTTTATCTTCTGTGTCAAACTACCCAGGCTTTCCAACAGCATTAAAAACTGTTTGTGTCCTTCAAGCAAACTCCCAATAAAAACCAAACACACGTCAAAAAGAGTGTTACATACAGTATTATCAGCTACATAAAGTATCTCGCGTATACCAAAGATGCAGCTTTAGGCAGAATTTCAGCCAGATCCTTCACAGAATACTGATTTCCTGCCTCGTGAGATGAGTTTTGCTCGTTCGCTGAGGTGTTTTGGTGAATCTGCCGAGCTAAAAATGTAACTGTATTTTAACTGATGTGTAGCTGAATCTGTGCAGCTGGTCGTGATCTCAGCCTGCTGATTAAAACCGAACCAGGCCAACACAACACGACACAACGAGACCAAGCCTCTGCATAACAAACAGTCAGATAAAAGAAATCACGCTCTTTCCAAAGCTGCCCCGCTGAAAAGAGACATTTCACAAAGAGCAGCCAAGCTGTTCAAAAGTAATCATTCAGACGCTTTACGATGGCGCGTAAGGTGAAATAGTTCGATTAATGTAGCATTACCTCCACCTAGCGGTTGGAGATTACGCTAACTCAGTGCGAGCACCTCTCCACAAAAGAGTAAGGGAAAACTTATCTTTTTTTAAACGAATCGACGTATTTGTGGCCATACATTTAATATGTCAAACAATGCATGTGTGTAGTAGTAAAACTAATTAACAAGCCATAATAAATATTTTAAAAACAATACCTTTTTTAATGATGGGCTAGCAAATCTGCTATATGCTAACTTAAGAAATGTGTGGATTGGATAGGATTTTTAAAAATGTTTTCCTCCTTCAATGAAAGTGTTTAAAAAAGTATTCATGTTCAGCAATTTTCCATGAAAATCCAAATACATTGTTATAGATATATCATGCGTAGACATTAGAAGTAAATACTACATGCAAATGTTGTACCAACAGGATTACTTTAACACAAGGTTTGTTACATAATAGCTATAAATCTACCGTTTTGGAAGCTGTAGCTGTATGTAGCACCAAGAACAAAAACTGTTTGGGAGGGATTTGACAAACAGTGGCCTGCTGGAGAGAGCGAGTAATCAGTGTTGCAAATAATACCCACCAAACATTTCAATATTAAAAGGCCTTCGAAAACACATCTTCCCATGACTGCCAGTCATGCTCCTTTATTATATTGAAAACAGTTTCAGAATCAGATAGATCTTTGTTGCCAAGTGTGCATGCAGCACACACACAAATAATTTGTTGTGGTACAGGAGTAGTCTCTGGTGTTGGAACAAAAAACAACAACACAATAACGTTGCACAGTAACATAGGTACCATAACACCCATTACACAGAAATACAGTGCAAACATCAATTTGGAGTTATACTGTCAAAACATAAACATTATAGAAATGTCAGAAAAGTAGATTTTACAAAATGTCACACCAAAGTTTAAAATGGTTTCTTTAATATTATTGGCCCAAGTTCGACCCTAGATGATTTGTGTATGTTTTCCAAAAGAACATTATTTTGTAAGTGTACAATTTTGAACAGACGCTAGCTTTCTTGTCAATAATCAATTAAGCAATAGAAGGGATTATTTATGATTTCATTTAGTTTAGCCAAGCAAGGACAGTCGACAATACAACTTAGTGATTCTACGCCGGACCAGAGGAAAATTTGCCAGATCTACACAAAACTAATCCATTGTTGGGGCCCCTTAGAGAGCGCCATCCCAAAAGCCTCTTTTCCGCTAAACCAGGTTATTCTTTCAATAAATGCAGCATTTAACTCCTAGTTTTATGAGCAAATAAGCTGAGGAAACAGGTCAGCGCTTTTAAAAAGTCTTTTATTTGAGCTCAGGGTACTGTTCTTTCTGTAATTCACTGAAAACAAAACAGTTAACTACATTCGGGAAAAATTACATGTGAAATTCAAATCTATTACTCAGCAGAATAATCTAGAAGAAGTGAACTCTCACAAGATCATCTCCCTTCATAGATGTTGTGTTTAAATATTTCAGACATTCCTTAAAGTGAAACAAAACTCTGGTGTTTGTTAGAAATTGTGTACTTTCTTGCTAGCTTCAGGGGCTTCTTGATTTGTATTTTTGTGTTTGTGCATCCGCTGCGTAAAACATATGCCAGTGAGTTGGCGGTTCATTCCGCTGTGGCGACCCCGAAAGGGAATAAAGCCGACATGAAGATGAATGAATGAATGAATGAATGTTTGTGCATACTTTGAAGAAAATAATTTGTCCAACTTTAACAAAAAAATATGTATCTTTATTGTCTATTTATCAAACCTATATTGAAACCAAAATAATCTCCTCTTTGGATAACAAGTCTTTCTAATACACACAACAGGAATGTATTGCAACTGTCGAAGCGTTGAGGTATAATTTTCCCACCCGTTCACAATTAAAGCAGGTTTTATATAAACCCAAAGATGCCTCTGCAACCTCTGATGGCAGCAAGAAAATTGGCGATAATGGCTCCAACAGTGGTCCCAATCGGAGCACTCTCCAGACTTTTTTTATTTTCTGAAGTACAGATTGATGTACGCTAACCAAGTTGATATTACCCACAATCCACTGCGGTCTGGGAGAAGGCGTTTTCTCTTGGACCCATGCAATAGGACTCACTTTTAAAGAAGAAGTACAGGAATAAATAATAGTATTATATAGAGTGTTATATCAATTGTTAAAATATTTTTAAAGAAGGAATGGGAAATAAGGAGTTAAGTTCTTGCACACGTCCCACGAAATGATTTCTTCGGTCACGTGACATTTTAGTGCGTCCCAGATCATGCACACTCGTCTTACACACTAAAAAGTGTTTATATTTTCTTCTAAAAATGAGTGTCTACTTTAAGGGTGCAGTATAAGTTTTCAAATATAAGCTGATAGGTTTCTTCGGGTTTTAGTTAAAAAGTGAGAAATGCTTTTTGACTTTCCTTTGGGGAGAATGTGAAGAGTGATCACAATCGATGTAGGAGAAACTCATTCGTGATCCCAGGGGGGTGACATAAACAGCACTGATCTCTGCTGGTAAAATATGAACTTGTTTTTTTCTTCTTCTCTTTGTGCTGTTCATCATTATTATTTAAGTCACAAGTTTTCACAATGTTACCTTAGCTCAAACATTGTCCCTAAAAGTGTGTTATTAGTGTGTTTCTCTAACCAACATTTATGATCAGATGAACATTTAAATCCACAAAACATTATTTTTCGTGGAAAAACCTCATTTGCACTTTTAAAAAGATGCTTTGGAAACGTAAAAAGTTCCTTGAATCAGAAATTGAATCAATGTCAAACATTGAAGTTTAGTTTATTCCTGTGTTTGCTCGTCATTGATCATGTTGAACCCTTAAGCTAAACAGGAGTTTCACTTTCTCTGATTAAAGTAACCCACCAGGAGAGGGCAGAACATTCTCATTGAATAGTTTACAAGGCTATTTCAATTTATTAGAAAGAAAAATTCTGAAATTCAAAAATTGACTTCAGTGGAAAAAAATGCAGCAAGTCTGTGAAGATGGAAGAAAAATGTACTATTTATATCTTGTAAATTATAAAATTTTTTATGTATTTGGTATAATCATTTATTCTGTTTTAAGATGCTTTTTGACTATTCACGTTACCTCCAAAACGTTTGGAGTACAGAACACGCCACAATTAAATAATGAAATATATCATTTGATATTTCATTAGCAAATCAATTAATTATAACATTTTTTAAGTGTAAATAAATCAATCAATTAATCCTGTCCTTATCAGTTTTTTAAAGTTCCAAGAAAACCGAGAAGCAAGAAAGCAAGAGAAAGTGTGACTGTCAGTACAAACTCTCTAGTTGGAGATACTCGAGAGACAACAAAGTAAAGGCACATAAGTATATTTTAATAAACAAAATCAGGTTGATAAAGGATGATGTTGTAATATGATGTGAATAATACAAGGGTTATGAATATTACTGTACACGATAGCTGAGACATCAAACATACTGTACAAAGACATGTAACAGCTTTACATAGTCATAGCAGCTCTTTATACATTCAAATTTGAGACAGGCATGTTTTCTCGCATTCATACTCCAGAGGGGAGAGTGATGGAAAACACATGTCTGATAAACAACAGATTCTTTCACACGTTAACAATAGTTATGTTCTTTTAAAACGTTGTCTTTTCAGTCACTTTTTCAACTTGTAACACACACATGCAGGCATACACACGTACAAAAGTACATTTCAATGTAAATGTAAAGTTCAGAGAAAAAAACCCCCATTTAATTCACATGTTTTAAAACGTAACAAAATTATTAAATTAAGTTTGAAGACAGATTTCTTCAAAAATTTCAGTAGCCCTCCAAACCCAAAATCTGTTAACGTCTGTATTTATTTTTACTCTTCGACTTTTAAACAGTTTAATCATTTCTAGTTTATGTTGCTCATATTTGTCTTTTTCTCCACTTATTTTACTTACCCATATGAAATGATATGAATAAAAAATTTTTTTGGGACAAATCAAAATAAAATCATGATAGCCCAGTTATTATTATTTATTTTTTTTTACCATTCTTTCCCCACAACCTTTGAATAGTACAGTAAGACAATCAATGATGCAAATAAATAAATAAAACGTTAAAAACAATACTTTTTTTTGGGTCCTGAAATTTGTAATCGTAGAGTCTTTCTTTTTAAAACCAAATAAAAGTAGTATAAAAGGGCATTTAAATCCTTTGAATTGTTAGATTAATATTAATACCAAAAACTGACTGTTATTAAAAATGCAAAGTCATCTCGTACCGTAACGTTACATGATTAACAGAGAGCTGATTCTAATTGTGATCCCAAAAAAATAAACCTTATTCAAAAGAAATAAATCAAGCCAGTATCCTGTAATAACAACCATGATAAGACTTTGTAAATAAAAAAAAACCAGCCCCTCCCATTACATTTCATTTCGTACTGAGTCTAGAACTGAGCCTTTGAGTTTTATTTTCTCCGATAAGATTTTACCAGGCTAGATCAGCAAACACCGAGAGTGACTGAGTGAAGACGTCACTGCGAGGGTAGTTTCAGCCTCAAACCTAACACTTATGGAACGTAGGCTAAAGGTCTGATGTATTTCGTGCATCCTGCAGCTGATGCTGATCACCTATTTGTTGTCTGTGTTACAGTTTTCTAACCGTTGTTTTTTTATTTGTTAGTTTCTGTTTTGTCTTTGTTTGTTTTGCTTTTTCCGGTGCTGTGCGGTGAACTGTTGGTTGATTGATATTAAGTTTGTATATTCTTTATGCTGGGGAGGTGATTAGCACCTGCCTCAGTCAGTGAGGCTCCCAGGGGCCTCACAGAGGGAACTCCTATTTACTCTACCTGATCCTCACGAGGACTTTGGGAAGCTGCTTTGATAGCAACTGCTACAGAAGTGCTATATAAAAACTTGATTGATTGATTTTTATGGCAGACATTTCAAGAACCCTGCAGTCGAGATCTGATCGGTTGAATTTGTCCGGATTTCCTGGAGAAGCGAGTGTCGCGTGCGTTCTGCTCATAAACTAAATTCAGCTGCACAATCTAAAAAAAAAAAATTTAATAACTGTGTACTCCCTCCTTTCGATTATGAACGATTGTTGTTCTAGTCTTATAACTTTGCGTATGTCATGGCCTGACTCCCCACATGGTTAGGAAAAAGTTAAACTTACTGTGAGTTGCAAAGGAAGAAGCTAGCCGAGAAGAGAGTGATGTTAAGCCCATCAGCATGGTTGTTTTTATTTTCTTGCACTAATGACAGACCAAGTGAAGGAGGATGAGAAATTAGGAGACGATGGCTTCAGCGTGGTATTCGGGAGCCCCGAGTCTTAACTGCAGAACCTCAAAAGTAGCTCAGAGTTTGTTTTTATTGGGTCCTTTCAGTGAAATTTGGATTTACTCTTACCAATTGCTCAATGACTTCTTAAATTTGTCTATTTTTGTCTACAGTCTACAATTGTCGTTAATTGGCAACTCAAACCGCTCGGCTCTACTCTGGTCTTGTTTACAACTCACGCGGCTTCTGGAAAGCTTCCGTTTCCCGGGGAATTCTATCCAATGACAGATTGGTTAAAGGCAATCCAATCTTTGCCCTAATGCCCACCTCCAGGATGAAAACGAAACTCAATGGAGCAGTTTCAGACCAAGCGGCAACCTCCACTTTCCCTCCCGATGTGTAACAATAAGTTATTGGGCTTAAAATACCTCGACTGACCGCTTGTGGTTGGGGCCAGAAGTGAGCAGATTCCCATTAACACCCATGTTAAAAAGAAAAAAAGTGTTTAAAGTCTGGGTCTTCGAGGTTTTTAATTTCTATCCCTAGTTTTGACTTTAATGACAACTCTGACCGAATGTTCAAACAGAGAACGGGATTTGCGAACAGTTAATGTGTTAATTCAATAGCTAGCTGTGGTATGAGATCTGTGTGACAACAGCGGAGCGTCTATGATGGGTATCGCGCCTCCTGTGCCATCAACAGAGAATTTAAATAGCATTTTTTCTCTCGACTCCATCATGTTGCCTTGAGAAAAAGCCTACTGGAAACTCCTCCCCCAGCACTTGCGTCATTGATCCAGTGCAATACGTAAGAATTAAAAAAAAAATTCAATTATAGTTTGAAATTGCATTATCTAGCGTTGATTCAGCAACAGTTTAACAATTGTAATATTCCTTTCTTCAAGTTATAATAAATGTTACACTTTTGGGTAATAAATGGCTGGGTTAATCCATTGAGAGCCCCTTACCATGTGCTGAGGTTTTGTTCTTCTCATTTCTGATGCATCAAACAACCTTTTTTTTCCTCTTTTGACTCTTCTATAGTAATGCTTTGTAAAGGAGGAATTGGTTGATTTACGCACACTTAAAGATTCATTCTGCTAGAACCTATGGGTGACATCACACACGCTAAGACCATGTTAAATACAACTCATTCTGCAAACTCTGTAAGAAATGGAATGTCTGGTTTTAACCAAACTACTTTTTCTCGCCATTAACAAAATTAAACATGATGCATAATGTAATTTCATAGCTGAATATTTCATTTGATCTTTGGCTTAAATAACAAGAACTTTAAAAATAAGAACCTAACATGGCAAGTGAATTCCATCCTTATGTGTTTTACAGTAGAATTCATTCAAAAAACTCACTTGATCCCCAGCAGCGTTTATCTTTCTTCAAACACAGGTTTCATAGTATTCCAAAGAACACACAGCGACTAGATGAAAACAATTTGTTTGATAAATGTAAAAAGCCTGATGAGGTAACACTGAAGAGCTTTTAAGCCTCGTCTTGTGCTTTAGTAACTCTAATCTCGGTATGTTTAACAATATCCTAACATGAGAACTTGTGCCTTAGGACTTTCGCAAATTAAACTCATCCTTCATTCTCTTTTCAGCAACATAATTAGCACGGGGAGTGGTTGGAATACAAACACTTTCGAGCCATCACTCAGGGAACTATTTGTTTAAGTCGACATGATTTTTGGAGGTAATTTCCCAAGCTGATTGTTCTTGGAGACAGGCCAGCGTTAAAGACTGAGCCATCCAAGACCACACAAGAGCGAAAATCACTTGGATTTATCTGATAACTGCTTGATACTGATAAAAAAAGATAAGATTTAATGAGTAACTTCACGTAGCTGACTTTTGTTCTGATACCTTGAATAACTCTGTCCTGCAGAGGTGCACCCCGGACTTCAATTTAGCCTTGCACTCAAGCGTTCACATAAAAAAGCGTTCAACATTTAACGTTTGCTGTAAATAATACGCACTTGGAATTATTTACAAATCCGTAAAAAAGAGGTCACATCTACCATTTTTTAGATTTTTTGTATTATTAATTCACCCACACTACCCGCAAATACATCACATCTGGACTTTGGTAAAACTTTGTTAAAATCTGTCATTTCACATGATTGTAAATTACAGTTTTTTTAAGGTTGTCCTGATAGTTGCGCATGCTAAATTGCTTAAAATAAAACAGGACATAGTGGTTTAACAAATACACATTTAAATGGTAGACAGCAAGAAGAGTTTTTTTTTTTTTATCCTGTTCAAAAAGTTGACAATTATCTAGTGGCTAAACTAGATGTGGTATTCTAACTGAAGTTAATGGTAACTGGCCAGTTTGTCTTAATTTTGTAAATAAAACAACTTTTTACTGTTAAAATGTGTTATTTTACTGTTTACCATTTGACAACTTCAGTTTACTATTGCCAGGGTTTTTTTTTACAATCTTTTAAGATAAAATAACATTGGTATTTCACTTTAAATGGTCAGTAACTGTCTGCCTTTCCCCTAGAATTTTAAACATTTTTTGTGGTAAAATACCATTTGGAATTTTGTAGTAAATGACTGATATCTGTTGCTTACAGTCTTTTAACGGTTCAAATAAATTTGTTATTTCCCAGTAAATTTACACAAACTTTTCTTCCAAGTGGTTTAGTTTTATAGAAGATTAATACGATTTTACGAATACAAAAAAAGTGGTATTTTAACTTTAATTAACTGTAGTTGATTCCACCTATGCTTTTAACCCTTTTTGAGATAAAAAGAAATGTAGTATTTTACTGTAAATTACCTTTTTACACTGAACTAAAATGAACAATAACTGACAACATTGCATTTAAATTAATTCACTATTTTTAAAGGAAATATTCTACCATAAATTAGGGGTAATTGGCTCGTTTGCTGTCAGACTTTTTAATTTAATAAAATTTTAATAAAATGTTATATTTAACCTTCAAATAACTGTATAAATTGGCAATCTTTTCTTTGAGTCTTTTTATTTTTCTTGTTATAAAATACTATATTTGATCCTGTCGGAAAATTAACAGGTAACAATTTTCTCATTTGGTCAGAAACATTGTACAACTTTTTGATTAAAATGAAATGAAATAATAACAGTAATTAAACAGTAACAGTAAATTGCTTTCAATTTGTTTTATTATTTTTTGGAGGAAATTAAGATAAACTAGTTGTGAAAGGCACATTTCTTTTGTGGTGGTAAAATAAAATATGGTGTTTTTTTTTGGTTTTCCACCTGAACTTTCAGACTTGTCATTTTTTGGGTATCAAAATAAAATGTGGCAATTTACTGTAAATTACCTTTTTAATCGCAAAAGAATATTCAGCATTTTACAGGGATCTCTTAGCAAACTTTGTTTATTTTATATATTTTTTGTCGTAAAATGTGGTATTTTACTGTAAATTAAATAGTTAGTGTCAAAATAACACGTGTCATTTTACAGTAATTTAACAGCAACTTTGCTGATAAACTTTTTATCATTGTTGGCGTGGAAAAAAGATTCTTTATCTAAACGTTTTAATAAATTACTGGTGACTTGCAATTTTACAGTCAAAATGTAACTTTTTTTTGAAATTTGGAATTTTTTGTATTTTTTTTGTTTTTTTGCTGTTTTATCTTTTAACAGTGTGCCTTATCATCTTATAAAGGTCTATAAGACCTAGAAAAGAACTGGGAGGAAACAGGCCACTCCCATTACCACAGTATTTACAAAACACACCTCCAAACCTCCTCTGAAATCCGCTCAAAACCAAACAAGAGATTATGGTAGTCAATATGTTATCACAATGATGATTTTCACATCATTTCAAGTCATCTCCGTTCAAAGATGCAGACAAAATATCAACACTGAAAACTGATGGAACATTTGACTACCTAAATAGTCAAATCCAGCGAGATGAGGAGGTGTTACTGAAGGACTCGTGTTTTCAAGTATTATCAGGAGCATAAATTCAAAAAAAGCCTTACGTATATGCTTTTACACATTAGATATTTCACAACTTAACACCTAATAGTTTATCAGGGGGCTTTTGGAATGACACGGTTAATGAGTGTTTTATATCAACATGTGCTCAAAGTCATAACAGCTATGTTTGAAGAGCTGAACTGTGAACGGTCAGCATGGAGTGGTTTTAAAAGGCGGGACGGCAGAATTCTGTAGAGATCCGAGTCTTTAGCCATACATCAAGCCCTGGTCAGGTTCCAGACTTAAACTTGGGTTAGGTTTCTGCATCTAACAACCCAAGTGACGTCCAGATTGTTCGCTTGATGGGTAATGTGTGGGTTGAATGTCCACATGAAGTGCACTGCAGCAAGATTTCTCTTTGTGGACTTGAACCTTTTGGTTGGTCGCCAGGAATTGCTATTGATTCTTGAAACTGATTCTGGCTGCTCGGCTGCACTTCAGTGCAGTAGTCTTTATCTTTCCGTATGGCTAGCTGTGAATATAGCCTGTTGAGATTCATACTCCCAGCGCCTTGCTCTGTGGTTCTGGCAATTTTAGACATACAAATTGCCTGCATTCAGAACACCAGCTTCGCTTAAGTATCTTTGAGAAGTGAAAAGTACGATTTACAGCCGAGATTTTCAGATGTTTCTATTAGGAAAGGAGCAATTGGGTTTGTACTGTTTTGTTCCTTCTGTCTCACTCCTTGAGAGATATTCTCCATCAGTTGTTCTGTTCTGTGTTTGGATAGTTTCGATACACTTTGTGAATCCATCCAGTGTAAAAGGCAACGTTCACAAACATGGCTGGACGTTTGTGTCGGGCACATCCTCTGCCGCTAATGCCAACACCAACAATAACCTTACTGTTGCTCTCTTGACATACTAGAGGTCCGCCATTGTCTTTCTGGTGGAAAGAGATTTTGTAGGAAAATATTTAAAGCATCATGCTTTTCATTTGTCATTTAAGAGAAATGATTTCAATGAAACTGGACTCCAGATACACTCACCTCGCATGTTCCCTCATCTAGCTTGCCCCCTGCGCACAGTTTATTGCTGGTGATGGGAAGACGCCCGCTGTGAAGCTGCTGGCAGTGCTCATTGCTCACAATGGGCAGATGAACCCGTTTCAATGTTCCCTCATGTCCGGTGCCTGAGAAAACAAGAAGAGACATGATTAGAACAGCCACAGGCATATTGAACAACATCTGAATTCATAAAATATGTGGCCCGTTAAAGCTGTTCCAAACCACAGATAGTTTTAAAACATTTTTGTAAAGCAAATGTGAACACATTTGGAACATTAAGGCACCCTGGCAACATAACTAGATATTTGAAGAGGATGTTGTTTTCCTATCCTTGTTTAAATTTTTGTGGTACTCTCTTTGCCCTGAGTCCTATACCATGTTTAATAGAATCCCAAATAATGTTCTATAATAAAAATAATATTTTAATTAAAAAATAAATGTACCACATAATATAGACCAAAGTCACAAACAAATGTGTTTGCAATAAAAACTCAAATGAGATGACAATGATGTTGGCTTTAAAAAAAGTTTTTTAAAGAAAGAAGTTTTGCTTTATTTTGTCAGAGAATCACATGCTTGATTTGCAGCGTAATCCTCCTCTCTCTAATCTACACTCTCTCTCTCGATGAGACCCAAAGCACATAAAAACACTGCTTGTACGGCAAATCTTGTTTGTTTGGGTTTTTTTTATCAACACAGAAAGCAAGGATAGCAGCAGCAACCAAAAGCACATGGAAATGTAGATACATTTTTAAATATTGAACAGGTTTCCATAACTAACATTTCTAAGAATTAAACACTCAGTCCAGTTTGAAGTGAAAATACAGGAAAGTAATTGCACTAAAACTATAGCATGATACATCATAGGCTATATGAAA
The DNA here is from genome assembly GCA_900490495.1 of Danionella dracula. Classification (NCBI taxonomy): domain Eukaryota; kingdom Metazoa; phylum Chordata; class Actinopteri; order Cypriniformes; family Danionidae; genus Danionella; species Danionella dracula. Next base: position 10,084,154 of record UELW01000556.1, read on the forward strand.
ACTAAGATTGGTTGAAAAGTTATTATTTAATAACAGTATAAAAAAACATTTCATTGTTGATGATGTTTTTGTTGATGATGATGTTTTTTGTGTACATGTCAACCAGAAGGGCTGAAAGTGGTGTGCTATTGGATGTGAATGCTAACAAATACATTAAACAATGCTAAGAAATAAATAAAAAAGACTGTTTAAAGTGCGACCTCTTTCATGTGTTACAGCTTTGCCCCTGCGACAACTTAGTCACCTAACATTGATGTCTCTGGAAAGTGAAATTTTAAGGGGCCGTGACTTTCAACTCTGGTCAAAGAGTTTTAGAGCCAAAAATCCAAACGAAATGTATAACTTTGTAATTTTGTTATACTTGTTTGTAGTACTATTCCTCCAATAAACATAAAACCATATAGTGTTTGTGTTCAGACCTAGTTAGGGGCCTTGGGACCTTAATGTGGCCCTGGTCACATCTGCAATGTCAGAAAAGGAATGATTCTTCTTTTTCACATGAATTCAAATGACGTTTTTGCAGATAGAATATATTTTTTTGTAAATATATTTACGTTGTTTAAAACTATGTGCCCTGGCATCTTATAAAGGTCTATATGTCATGGATCCTGATGCTGTTTGTCCTTTTTCCATCATTAAAAAATGTTTCCCTTTTCTAAAAGAACTGTTGTTCCCGTTTTCATTTCTGCTCCTCCACCTTTTTGTTACACCCCGACCCTAGACACCACCACCATTTTGGGGTCGTAACAAGAATGTTAGACTAAAGCAAATAAAAATTGTTTAAGAGGAAAGTCCCCAATACACTCATTTAGTTTTGTAGTGGTAAGGCATCTAAATTAAATTTGGGAGACCTGGGTTCGAGGCCTGTGTCCGAGATAAAAAAGAAAAAAAAGAAAAAGAAAACAACTCCTATATGAACGCATGGTAACATTGATCCTTTTTGTACAAAAGGACAGCATAGAAACAAAAACTAAACAGAGCAAATTAACACAACTATCTCTAATCCACCATAATGAAAATAAAACCCCATGGTGTTTGTCAAAAAAATTCAAAGACGTAGCTTGCGTGTAACTTAAGTGATCGATATCTTGGTTGACCAATAAGAAATGTGGGCGGGCTTTAGAACATATAATGAGTGATTGTCAACAAAGAAGAACAAAGAAGCTTTAGAGAGTGGATTGTTTTAATGGATTGTGAATGTTCTAATAAATAAGTGACAGCAAAAGCACTTCTCACGAGTGGATATTCATTTGAAAGTTTTTACCTCTGAAATATTTAGGTTAAGTCTATCTAGGTTATGTCTGCAGCCACACCCTTCTCCATAGTGTATTTAACTAGAAATACCTTTTGTATAACAAATACACAATATTTAAACATATATAAGAAACTAGTTACTTCATATGGATAGTATAATGTCTTTTCACTGCAAAGCGATCAGGGATTCATGGGCTCTCCGATGATTAGCTCCTACAGGAAACGAAACGCACCTTTGGTCTCGCCCCAGCCGTACACAGAGCACATGGTGTTCTCCTGAATTCTGCAGTCGGCCACGGGCAGCTGGATGATTCCGACGCGCTCTCTTGGGAGGGCTGGTCTGTGTGAGAGGAGGGAAAAGCAGATCAGATGTGGAATACGTTCATGAGAAACATGAATATGCATGACTCACTGTGAGAGCCGCAGAAGGGCGAGATCTGAACCTTCTGGGCCACAGATAACATGTGAGATCGTCCTCTCCTGTCTGTGCAAGTCATTCTCACCAGATTCGTTTAAATGAGATATGCCAAGCAAAACCCTGTATTCTGATAGATCAGGCACGCTGGAAGGGAAATAAAATGCAACTCAATCAAGGAATCTTTAAAGCATTTCATTACGAGGTTATATTATAGTTAACGGAAATAGTTTTAGCTTGTTTATCATTTGATAGTTTTTTTTGTGTGTGTGTGTGTGTGTGTGCTTAATTTAGCAACCATTATCCTTGAACATTTAACATAGCATGACACTGATAGCAAGTTACACTTAAAAGTTATATATAGTTTATACAGAATAAATTATGTATGCTTTTGGATTGGATGCCTTTTTTTCTATGTTTCACCCATAATCAGTCTGTTTACATGCATATCAGTGAACAAGTTGTGCTCAATTTCTATGGTACAATAATAAAAAAAATGGTTTCTTATGTTGTTTATGCTATACAAAGCAAAATCCGGCGAGTAAAATATATTCGTTTTGTCTTGTGTTTGGTTCTTTTCTGGTTATAGTACAAAAATACTCAGACTGAGTTCAAATTTCTAAGCAAATACATTTTTCTCGAATTCTCGAATAAATATGTGTATTTTGATACACACAACTTGGAAGTTTTTTGTTGTTTCTTTCTTTGAGTAAAAGTTTATCTTTTCAATTTAACTCTATATAGAGAAGGACTGAATATACTTTAACTCTCTAAATTTTACTGTGTACACAAAAGCATAGCCATCGACTTTGCGTTTTTTTTGTTTGTTCTTTCTTGTGCGCATTACTGCTTCTGTGCAGAACAGATCTTTGAAACACAAAAAAGTTTTAATTTTTAATTTTATTTTTTAATAGTGTTTAACCCTTGTGTGGCCTTTGGGTCAAATTGACCCTTTTTAAATTTATATTTGAATTTGTATATTCTTTTCTAGTAGGGACTGGTTGAAATAATTCAAGAAATGTTCTCTATATTGTTTGAATTTGAGATAAAAGTCATATATGTTAATGTGTTATGGAGTAAAACTTAGATATTTACTTGCTTTTAAAATGAGAATTCCCCACAAAGGTTAAATGAAGAGCATAGCATTTTAAGCACACTAATCTCAGATGTATGCGTAAGCGTGTATGACGAGGCATTTCTGTACGGCCCATTAAGTGAAAACAAACTGCAAAAATGTACTTTAAACAATGCTTTACATTTAAATTCTTGAAATTCTACAATACAACTTGATTTTTTTTAGGTATGTATTAATTAGATTAGGTAGAGATTATTTAAAATACACAACAATTACATAAAAATATGTTTTATTGTTTTTTGTTTGTTTTTAGCCCATTTCTTATTTTGTATTTAAAGATTTCTGGCTTTTTCTGATTTCGATTTGCAAACATTTTCTTAAAAAATACAGCTCTCTTTAAAAATAGCCCTTTCAGTGTCAGGAAAAAAAGCAGAACAGAATATAAATGGGCTGGATTTTTGTTTTGTAAATAAAAAATGTACCTCTTTGTGATTTGCAAAGAAAAAAAAACCCTAATAAATCATTTTTAATTCACTGTGATGTCCATTTTAGTGGACGCATGGTCTGAATGGGTTAAAAGATTTTTTCTTAGTTGTGACTTTATTAAGAACATCCTCTGCTTTAATTTATTGAGTTACATGCAAGATACAAATGATGGAAGCTGGAGGAACATTGACCCTCTGATCCTGAAGATCCTGAGGTCAGGGGCAGGACAACAGGGTGAATGCATTGAGATAAAAGCCTGGAGATTATTACCAAGAAGAGAAGCAATGTGTGTCTGTCAGCACCCACTCCTCTCGAACCAGAGATCCTCCGCACCAGTGAGTGCTCCTGAAGAGGCCAGAGACAGCAGACAGTGAGGCATCTCTAACAACAGCACTCTCTCACATTATAAAAGCTGACAGCGAGGCCTGGGTTTCAGAGGAGCCGGCTCTTCTCTGTCTGCAGGGACAACTGCTCTTTATCTGCAGGGAATTATACTGTCAATCTGTTCAACTGGAGTTTCCATAAAAAAGGAAGAAGTGAGATTTATTTGCTTCAAACTTGAAGTAAAGTTACTACAAAGGTTTTAGGAACAGCATTCCAAACGCATGTTCATGTATGTATGGCATGGGAACTCTATGGCATCATTCAGACAGAACTATATATTTTATTGTTATTCAGGCCCATACGATTTGTAAAGAGCTACAAGTATTCTTTCATCTACACATGCATTCACTTTTAAGCCTGGGTGTTAATATAAACTTATACATTGTAATTTATCTAGTTGTGTTGTCATTTAATCCTATTAATTCATGCTTATTGAATTTTTTTTCGTCTAACAAGTCATTATAAACCAGTCATGTATAATCTCTAAAAATGAAATTCAGAACCAACCCTCAAAAGAGTAGAGCTAAAGAAGGCAGTATATGTTATTTATTCTCTATACTCTGGACACATATGGGGCATTATATGCTGGCCTTTTGACTTTTTGTCCTGATTTTATAACTTTTGGTTTTGGAAATGTCCAGTATCACTGTGCTTCATTTCATTATTAAGGTTTTTTTATTGGAAAGGCATTTTGTTTAGGAGAGTGCATTTACTCTTCCTTTCTTTTAAAAAGTCAAGGACCCATTGATATTATTTATTGGTTATGCAAATTGCTTTTTTTTAAAAATGTGCATACTATGTAAATACATTTTAATTGCCCGTAATGTATGCCATTCTTGAACAATGTCAATACAATAACTTTGAATTAGTAGAAATATATAGAAAAGTACACTTGTGCCAGCTTTTTAATTTTTATTTAATAAAAGACTAGATTTATTATAATTAAGTAGTATAAAGAATATAGACAATGCATTTAACAAATTAATGTTATGGTTTGTTTAAATCCCACTTAGGGTTTTATGGGGCTGGTAGATACACCTGGTTTAAAGTGGAACGTGTAAAAGTGAAATTATTGCAAATAATGTATATTTTAAAGAAAACATATAAATTAAAATCATGTTTTTAAGATGTTAGTTGGGCAAGAGCACTGTACAGGGAATCAGACATGGGAGTGGACAATTAATTAATTAATGGAAATGAAATAAGTGCATTATGGGAGGGACCGTAAAGTCTGCTGATTAAACATTTGCCGCTATATCCCAAATACCTGCCGGCTATCTTCTTTTTCAGTTGGTCAGTTGCTTGTGTGAGTCTGGTGAGCTGTATTCATATCTCCAATTAAGTTTACAACCAAATGATTACAGCCAGTAACTATCGGTAAAGATTGGAGTGTTTTTTTTATTTTTATTAATTGGTGACCTCTTATTCTAAATCAACAATTAACAGTTAAGCATTGATATTCGAAATCTGTAAAAAAATGTTTTACAATTGATTAAACAAAAAGGATGAGTTTTAATTTGTTAGGTTTCGTCATTTACTTTAAGCACAAACATAATATTATTAGTTAGTTGGTTTACCATGACATTTAACCAGCCCCTTTGGCCCTTTTGTATAGTCACATTTTGGCTTTTTCTAACCTTGAGGGTTTAACGTCCTTGGACGAGAACAATACAGTGTGCAAGTTGTACCATACAAAAAAAGACAACACCACCAAAAATAAACCACTTGAAATAAGTGCAATCATCCAGCTGAAATATATATAAAAAATATTTTAAAGTTAATTAATTGAAGAAAATTATTTCAATTCCATAATGTCTCCCATGTAAATTTGTAAGTGTTGCTAAATGAGACTAGCAAACTAAGTGTAGATATGCATGTGCTACTGTTAATAAACCCTCTCTACTGATGCATTTATTAAAGATGCATTGATAATGTATTATTAATCAAATTGTGCCCCCATTAATTGCAATTGAATCGAATCATAAGCCACCCAAAAATCTCCAGCCTTAGGTATGAAGTCCGAATCCTTTATGCTTCCTTTCTTCTCTCTCTATTTCAATGTTTTACTTCTATATTAGAATTTTTTATATCCTTTTTTAAAAATACATACATTTTTTATAAAATATTATAAATAATATACATACTATATACGATGTGTTCAATAATTTGAATCGCTTCTAAACTGCATCTCTTTCTTTGATTAAACTTAAAAGCATCATTGTTTCCAAGCGCACTGAGTATGGTGACACTGATTTTTTTTTTCTCCTAGTGCGTACAAAAACCTTAAATAAATGTATATTTGTTTTAATTTCGGAATGCTTTGGTTGCCAGATTGAGTAACGTAGCGTTTCATTGGATAAGTCAGCTAAAAGGATGTTTGTTTCTTTTTAATAGTTTTGATAAAAGTTTTATTCTAAGTTATTAATAATATGTTACACACCTTTAGTTGATTTACGATATAAAATATACAATATATTTTACAAACTACTTGTTTTGATATAAATTGTAAAGCAAATCCCAAATAAAAGCTAAGATGTTGATATTTTGATATTCACTGTGTTGTTTGTCTGTTGTCTTTGCAGATAAAAAAAAAATCACCAAAACATCCTCATATTCCATTTGTCCCTCATATTTATGCCAAATTATGACATCATCCTTAAAAACCCTTTGAAAGGCTCAGTGCAGATAAAATATGTTTTATCTAAATGTCTCATGAGGGTAATGGTAGTTCAAATTTGAAGGTGGGCTCACCCTTTCTGAATGCTGACCATCCAGCTTCCTTCTTTAATGGGAACAGGTCCTCCACCCACAATTCTCACCTGCTTGTGCACGAAGCATGAGGTCTTTGTGACCTCATCTGTAACAAGAACAGCATATAATATATGAGGGATTTATGCAAAAAAAAAACGTCCAAATCCATAAATGTTCTTCAGAAGGGATATCCAGTTCCCTCTCAAATTTCAGCCGGAAAATTCCTCAACTTTTGAAAGATGTGATTTACCTTTCTGTGGCAGACTGTTATGTGAAGGTTCACCTAAAAAGGAAGGAAACAGAAATGGAAGATTATTTTTGTTTTGAACAATGAATAAGCACGAGAAAAGAAAAAAGAAGTGGGCAGCAGTTGTTTAGAGTATCATTTGAGCGAAAGTGTGTGTGAGGTCTTTAGTACAGGACTACTCATGGTCTAGCATGTGGGACCAGTTAGACCTGCACACTTGACTTGTGTGTGCATGTGTGTGTGACAGAGACAGACTGAGTGCTGACAGTCCGAGCCACCTGGACTTTACACTCTTTAATTAAACTGAAGCCTCTGTCGAGAGTGTGTGTGTATGTGAGTGATTGATGTGCCGTAGGTAGATTGATAACACATGGCTGCACACAAGCCTGCGCTGTCACTGATGAGAGTGGAACTCAACAGGAAAGCTCATGTGATTCACCTAAAAAACATCTGCACTACACTTCATACCAAAAATATGCAAAATATGTGGTATTTCCAAATATATTTTTGTAAATATGCTATTCAATTATCTTTTAACACAATTAGGCGTGTTTTAAGTTGTTTAGTATGTCAGCTCTGTACATTTTAGTATATCTACCGTGTTCCTATGTGACATAAGGAGTCTTCTAAAATGTGCCATTTTCTTATTTATTATTTTAGTTATTTTAAATTTTACAAAACCTAATAACTTAATATAGACACATTTGCCTGTGAAATAAGAAAGAATAGAGTATAATATATGTAAAAGTTAGGGTTGGGATATTTGTATATATCATTTTGTTTTTCAAGACTTTGATACGAACACTTTTTTTACCCTTCAGAGTCAAAGGCATTTTTTGTCACAAAATATACATTTGGACTGCTTTCAAAGAAATGTTTGACCTAAAAAAAATATTTTTTTTTACAAAAACCTTTGGTATCATTTTTTCAGCACGTCAGCTGAGTAATTACGGTGTTGTTGTGACGACCTAATTTCAGGGTGTGAACTCAACATATACACAGAAAACATAAATACATACATTTTGCTTGTTTGTTTTGTTTTTTTCATTGTAAATCACACATAAATGTCAGAAACTTTAAACATGAAACTTGAAAATGTGTACCAAAATAATTGTGTAAAATTTTGAGAAAACTAATTTTACACAATTATTTACATAAAATGAGGGCCGTTTAGATCTCTCCCCAGCCAGATGTTTCCTGCTACTCTCTAGAGAAATAGCAGATTGTAATTCATTTTAGTCACTGTCTTATATTGATGAAAGTTTTTAAGCTTTAAACTCTTCAGAGAATCTCTGGATCAAGCTCTGGCGCAGTAGGCGGAGTTATAAATACTGGTCTTTTCTTGGCTTAAATGAATGTATAATACTGCTGATATAAGCCCTCTAAAGAAAGTACTGCATTATTTAAGCAGAAGGACTCAGTAATCCACTCTAGTCCAATTTGAAGAATCAGTTTATCTGGTATCGACAAAAAAACTAAAATATTTCTAAAAGCTCTCCAGAGATGGCTGAATTTCTTTAATTTTCAACATTTGTTTTTATTTATAAGCTTATACCATTCAAAACTGGGTTAAAGTATGAGGTAAGAACTTTCGACAGTTGAAAGCTAAGCTCTACATAGTCTCACGATCACGGAACATTGGCTATACAACTGATGAGTTTCATGCAACAACGAGGAAGCACTTTAAGACTACCGGAATCGTGATCTAATTGGTTGAGTTCAGCCGGATTAACAGGAGAAGGTTATTTTTTTGTAACGATGGGAAACAAAGATCAGAGAATCAGCGGTTAAAAAGAACAGCTTAACATTGAAGAACAATTAGCGACTTGCCGTGTGTTGGTACAATTCCACGTCCGGAAACATGACAATATGTGAAGTGAAATAGGATTGGTTGTTTGACATGTCAGTCAAACGGCTTCCTGGGAGGGCATTAGCAAAAGAAAGCTGTCGAACACACCTAAGAGACTAAGTTCTGCATGGTTCCATTTTTTTTTTTTTGCTATTTATTTTTAACTCAGATTTTTTAACTTGAACTTCTGAAACTTGTTAGGGCACTTTGTTAGGTTGCTATGGAGGCGTCAGGATATTCATATATGTTTTTTTTTTTCTTGCCACTATAAAGGATACAAACCATCTGTATGAAACATGATCTTCTGATGCAGTTACAATAATTAGCAATTATGGTTGCTATGGAGGGATCAGTGGCATCATACAGTGGACATTATTTGATATGGATAATTTAGATACTGTACACTTACTACTTTGTACAAACTACTATTATTATATGCTTAGCTTGTTCTTGCACAAGCTGTTAACTAACAAAAATGTAGTTAATGCAAAGTCATTTCACGATTTGAGCAACGGCTTGATAAAGCTTTATCCTATGCCAAATTATTCATCCCTTAACCAGACATCTAAGGAAAGAAAGAAACTCAACCAAGTCTGAACCGGTGTTAAACTGTGTTCATTCTATAGATGAGCAGTGAGGAATAGAGAAGCAGCAACAAGCTGCTGTCACACTGGAATTTCAGGGATGGTTTTTGACACATGACATTGAGGCTATGTCACCTTTTTTAAGGAAGTATGTTTTTAAAATTATAAAATCAATATTTTTCTCATCCAAATGTTCGCATGGTGTACTCTTATATATTTTATCGTGCTAAACATTCAAGCTTGCTTTATATTGAAACATCAATAAGCTTTGTAAAAACACAAGGTAAGCGGAAAACTATCTCTGAAGATGGAGGCTAACTCTGAAAGTAAAAGGAACTTCAACCTAATACAAGCTTGACGTACCTAATAAAGTGGCCAGTGAGCACATATTCAATAAATACCATCAATATTATGAAAATGTACAAAAACAACAGAAATGTTTAACTATTTCTGCTAGAAGGTAATTAAGAATTCATTCAGGAATATTGAAGAATTTAATATACATAGAATATATACAGAATTTAAGGAAATAATATATGATAGATGAAATTTACTATATTTTGGGTCTTTTGATGTGCACATAGAGGTAAGGGAAAAAACAGACAGAAGAGAAACGTGTCAGGTCCGCTGTACAGCTTAGTCAGTGTGGCTGATTGGTTGTGTGTGCCTCACTCACAAGGCTGGAGGGAACAGTAATCCCAGGGGATGGAGGAGCTGTTGGTGTAGCACCAGGGCCCATGTTTGTCCTTGTCTGGGTTTCTGCAGTAATTCTCCGCCTGCTCAGCCACCAGCAAGTCCACTTCTCTTTCATTACTGTGACCAAAAACAGACACCATCAGCTAAAATTACCGGAATGAACAGAAATCACCATTTGGAGAGTGTGCATGGTTTAAAAAAAATAAAATGAGCAGTTTTGTATTGGCTATACAAAAGAAATTGTCTTAATTAAAAATTCAACATCAAAAAAGAAACAAAAGTTTCTTGCTTTTTATTATACTCAAATATAATCCACTTCAGTAAATAGTTTTGATAGTTGTTTGATTATTTTGATTGGTTTCTAAGATGGCAAAGTGTGTGGTGAACATTCTTATATTTGTAACAAGCTATTTCATCTAAAGTCCAAGAAGAGCACAATCCTCCAGTGCGTCTACTTCTCACTCGCTCATCTGAAGCCCCAGCTGTGTGGAGCAGCTCTCAGGAGGCAAAGTCAAGAATGTTGCTCTCAACATTTTTCCAGAGCTCGTCTATGTCATCAGTTCAATTCAGGGAGATTCACAGATGCTAAGATACTATAAATGTTCACTGTAGACCAAAGATGCTTTAGTGGAGAGTATAGCTGGAGGAGATCTCAGGGTCATAAAATCAGATGTGTGAGTTTTAAAGGAATGCTGCCCTTATTTGCAAACTCTGATGATCAAATTATCAGATTTTTCCTATTTAACACCTGACTCTTCTATAGTCACATCATGTCTTTATAGCAGCACATTTTTGTGATTATTACATTTAAATGTACACATAGTTCCTAACAACTCAGAGAGCAGTTGATTTTTGGTTCTAAAGGTCAGTAAAAGTCATTAATCAAACTTCAACATGGGTTATGGTTAGCCTAACCCTAACCCTTTGGTTTTACATCAGCTGGTTATTATGTTGACATTCAAGCATTTATTTAAAGTTAAAGTGGGGAAAACTCCTCGACATATTAACCACGTTCTACCCCAAAACACGGCAATGAACATCACATTCCAGTACAATTTTCACAATTTCACGTAAAATAAAGCCTATTGTTTTATAACATAGGATGTTGGTTGTTCAGTGAAATTAGGATTGTATTCTGAGAAAGATCCAAGCAGCTGAAGTGAAGCCAATGTTAGTACTTTATTCCAAAAACATACAAATTATTTTCTGTGGTTTTATTCACATAAAATGGTGCGTTTTAACATGAAGCGTACATTGAAGATCTTTTGTCAAAATTCAACATGGCTTGTTGGGACACGACAAATCAGGTTGGGTTTGGGGCAAACTTTAAATAATTGTACACAGGCTTGGTGACGTGCTTAGATTAGAAAATGGATGTTGAGGAGGTGAAACAGAACTTAGACTACAAAATAGAGCTTAGATATTGGAGGTTAAATTAGTAGTTAATTTGACTTTCAAGTGGTCTATGCCTTTTGCCTTTGTTAGTCATGAATACATTTCATGCATTCATTTAATTAATGTCGGGCTTGGGCTCACAAGTAAGACAGAAAATCGTGTATGGGGTCAGGCTAAATTCTTATAGGCTTGGGTTGGAATTGTTACGCCTGATTATATCTCAAGTGCACATACACAAATATACACTAATTTAACAATTTATGGAATTATGGAAGTTTTTCAGAATCATTATTCAGGTGGCAATTAATTGTCAATCGAACATGCAAATTTGGTCATGGAATGTGAAAATGCATTCTGCAAATGCCGATTGATTGCTCGTGAGGTCAGTTGAGGAATTACAACTTCAGTCACTTCCTATTACATTCACTGAGAGAAAATGGGGGGTTACCGCTTGGCTATCCAAAAAAAAGGTCTAAACAACAATGATTTACACGTTTATGAAAAACAAAATGATGCTGAAATCTCCCTGTACCAGTGGGTGCAGAGTATAACTGAATAAAAAAAAACTGTGTTTTAACAGGTATGTTTGGACACAGCCTTAGTCATCAATTAATGTACGTTTAAACCTGTTCATATACACTAGAAATCAACTAGAAACTATTTAAACACTAGATTATATATGTTTCATGTTAAGATGATATTAGCATAAATATCTAATAGCTAACTGAATGATCATATTTGTTGTCATATTACTACCTTTACCTTCTTTACAAATAAAACAACTTGACAAACTGAGCTAAATGATCAGTAATGTTAAAATGTAATTATTCTAACAGCTATTTTTAAGTCAAGCAATAAAAGAAAAATCGTTGAATACGTAAACTATCTATCACTTTAATCACTTTTGATGTGTGCTCAGAAAGGGCTCAGGCTGAAGAATGGGGTCAGGGGGAGCTCTGAAGAATCCCGTTCCAGCCGAGGGGGCCTGTCTGTAATTGTTTTGCCAATCGAGTAGCTCGGACTGCACTACATTAAACATCAATTAGGGATGTTTGAGACGGAGGTCATTCACTAAAATGTGTTTTTCTTCCTCAGAAAACGGCGAGGGTCATATTTTCTCAACTAAGACAAACAGAACCTGACAATCTCAGCGATTTGCATGAATGAGCTGCCAGGAGACTGGAACGCACAACCTTTGACCCGGAACTTGTTCATAAAGCGGCAAAGTTATTTAACGCCTCACATCTCAGAGTGAGTGTGGATGGTAGGAACAACACAGGCATGTTGCGGAAGTGATTGGTCAACTCCTCAGGGACTCACACATGCACAGTTTACCATTTCACAGTCAGGTTTTGTTTAACGTTGAATGCCTTTTGTTTTGCCTTTATTTTACAGTTAAGGTAGCACTTCTCTAGACTACCACTACATCTTTTATGTCTTTCAAAACGCAACTTTACCCCATTTCACAGACATTCATTCTTCCACCACGCCCCCTTCTGAACAAACCTCACCTACTGGTCAGAACTCACTGAAACATCTGTACAGAGGGTTTCTTTTAAAGATATATTAGCATCAGAAAGTAAGAGTATAGATAACATTTGCCTACTGTACTAACAGCTTTAGGTGTTACAAAACCATCTTATGTTTAAAGCCTCTATCAAACCTGTTTAGAAATAAAACACTGTTCCACTTCCACATAAAATGGAGATTTAGAAGTTTATGCTTCTTGGAGTACTGTCGAAATATATTCTTTGTGAAAGAAAAATAAAGCCTCTGCCTTCAGACAACCAAAAACACATAGTCTCAAGGTTCCATAATGTTTACTAGTAAGCAGTAATGATATATACTTCGATGACTCATTCAACATTCATCAGCGTGCACTTGTATAAATTGAGCCTTGGAGCAGATTTGGAGTCTAATAACAGATACCAGGCGAGCTGTCCGAAGGAGGGCTCCGGGTTCTGGAAGTGACCAAAGACCCCCCTCCCCTCGAAAAGAGTTGCAAAGTGATGGTGGAGGGTTTTTGCTGTAGATCATCAGAAGAAACTGTGCATCTAATGGTTATAAAGGAATATCTGAAGAAGATAATTGGGCAGACTGCCAAAAGCTAATAGATTAATTGTCTGTATGTGCTACAACCAAAACTTTTTTCTTAACATCCCTTATTGTAGGGTTATTTGTAGTTAATTTTAAGCCATTTTTATCTCACAGAAAAAAATATAGGATTACAAAAACATGGGCGAATGACTGCAAATAAAACATTTGATAAAATAACTACTCTAAAACATGGTAGAAATCTCTAAAAAGTTGGGTTCGCATAATAGGGCATCTTTAAATATGAACATGCATGTTTTGCAAATATAAATGATTTGCTCTGTCTTTGAAACTCTGGCTAAAATAGGTTGTTTACCTAGAAAAGCATCTCTGGGGTGTTTTTGGAATGTCCTTGAGATCCTCGCTGAAAGATGCAAATCTACTTTGGTTTTCTCGGAAACTAAACCGATAGAGTCCTAAATGTCTGTACTTAATTAATGTCTATAGAATGATTACATTAGGTGTTCTCGACATGTGGAATGTTAAATGTCAAAAGATGAAAAATGTAATACATTTTTTAAAGTAGGAAAAATAAAAAAGTAATTAAAACATTGCAAAGTTGAAACTGACTTCATAAAAAGTTAAAACTGAGATAAGCCTAAATTAAAAAAAGAGTCTGAGGTAATGTTTTTTTTACTAGAACAAAGAATATAATTCAAAACAAAGCATATTTATAACACAAGTCCACTTTTTAATACAGTACCTGTGCAAATTATTTTAAGGTCAGTTCACAATAAAAATCCTATACGATAAACAACAACATCCAGAGACACCTGCACACACTTCCAACATGTTTTTTTGGCGATGCATTAAACAACACATGTTTTTGCTTTTGAGTTTTAGGACATGTAAATGGTAAACGATTGATTCAATGATTTATCTGTGAAAAGAGAAACAATAAATACATCTTTTTTTGACAATATAACAAAACAAAACAAAAATCTTAAAGCATTATGAGACAAATGTATAAAGTGTTTTTAAACTTGGAATTCTGATTATTTTCATACCTTGCACTGCGATCTTTCCAATGTGCACATTGTATACCAGAGCGTGTCTTCGACCGATTTCCTTTATATCCATCGCCAATGTCATCATAACACTCTAAAAAAACACATACATGTACAAATACTTTGTCAGACACGTTACTTAAAAAGTAGACTATTCAAGTCGTTTAAGAAAGCAAGGATAATTCTACCCAAATGGCAGTCCTGGTCACTAGAATTTACGACTGTGTAAAAAAGTGTTTTTTCTTGTCTTTTTGCTCTTATTAAACACTGCATATCAGCAAACACATTTAAATATATGTCAAAGATAAAACAAGTACATACATAAATATTATTTTTCTATTCGATTTGTATTATTGAGAGAAAATTAAATCAACTTGACTGTGATTCATTAAACCCCAGCTATCTTTTTGTATTTAGCCAAGATCTTGCTTACAGAAAAAATGTTTTGGTTGGACCAAGTATTACAATGAATTTTAGTACATGACTCGACTAATTCTGAATTCCAGACAAGGGCCACGCATGTGCTACAGCTAGTCTAAATCTCAGTCAAGTTTACATTACATTTATGTCTGACCAATGTCTTCTAAGCCACGGTACCATCTTTACCAAAGTCAAGATATATTTATGCATAAACCACATCTCACTGAAGGTAAAAGCAAAATACACACACTTTTATTTTCTTAAAGCGGGTATTTCTGTACATAAAAAAAACTACTAATTTTGTATTGCTATTACTTAAAAAAAGCGAATTAGTACAAAAGATGAGTGGTGGAGTTTGTCGTTCGGTAACAGAAAGGTTGGTGGCTCGACCCCCACCAGATCCATTCTGCCTTTGAAGCCCTGGGCAAGCCACGTCACCCACATTGCCCAGTATCGATGTGTGTGACTGGTGGGGTGTGTTTGGTGGTCGTAGGTGCAGAATGGCAGCCACGTCCTGTCAGACTGCTCCAGGGCAGCTGAGGGCTACCAAGGTAGCTTATTACCACCAGAGTGTGAATGTGGAGTGAATGAATAATCCATCCATCTTCATGTCGGCTTTATTCCCTTTCGGGGTCGCCACAGCGGAATGAACCGCCAACTCACTGGCATATGTTTTACGCAGCGGATGCCCTTCCCTGCCGCAACCCATCGCTGGGAAATGAATGAATAATGCCCTGATAATTGTAAAGCGTCTTTGAGTGTCTAGAAAATTGAAGGCATTATTATTATTATTGTTATTAATGATAGTTGGCAGGTATCTGGGATATGAAGGCACCTGTTTAATCAGTGGACTCTCCCAGAATGCAAAGCGAGTTTAAAAGTACGGATAAAACCCAGTAAATCATGAAAATGATTAAGTCCTTAAAATGAACTGGGTATTCGCCCTGTATTTTGACAGAATTGATCTTTATAGTGTAAGATTGTTGTTACGGCTGCATTCCATTTCTGAGCGCTATTGCTATGGATTGAGACACCACTCTGAAGCCATTATTATTATGATTTTTTAACAAAAAATTGCTCATTTGTATGGCTTTGTTACGTTTTCAGAAATCCTTCTCAAGCCCTCGGTCTGGGAGTGCGGGTCCCTCTGAAATGCCATTTTGTTTTCTTTGTTTTAGTTATCTGTGATGTGTTTTTGCTAGTTAGCATTATCACCCTACATTTGAATATTGATTGGTGCAAATATAGTGCTTCTACAGTGTGCAGTATGTAGTGATATTAATATGATATATGATGTTTGTCTTTTGTTAGCATCTCTGTTGTGTTTTGGCTAGCTAGTAACTAACATTTTTATCATGCTAACATTGGTCAGTGCATAGACAGCGTGAAATGGAGTAAAATCTTTTGCTGACAAATTTGTGTGTGCAGAGCCTTCGCAAGGGCAGTTTGTGGGCTTCTTGTAGCAGTAATTTTAGAATGGCTGACTTGACACTAAGAGAACAAAAGCTACTAGTTTTAGATTACTAATCAATGGCTGGCTTGAATAAGTATTTCATTTGCTAAGCACAAACTCTTTGAGAAAGTTAAAACTGAAATGGATTATTTTGCTGTCAGGGTAATACATTGAATATTTGATGAATTAACACAAACCAAAAACTACTCTAAGTTTATTTAATAAATTTTATTTTCAAAATGTAATGCAGAAAAACAACTGGTTCTTTAAAAACTTAAAAGCACACCAGGAAGCAATGAATAAGTAAGGTTTGCACAAATTGAAAGATCAATGCAGTAGTCCATAATTAAAGCTACAATACATTTTGTAATTATTCCGAAGAGAGCTCTGTGTTCATTTAGTCTCATTAACCTCACTATTCTAACCAAACCCAGCAAGCCCAGGTGCTTAAAGAAGCTCAGCAGGTCTGTGGCAACAGAGTGCTTATGGAAACACAGCAGGGCTCCCACTTCACCACAACAGTGCAACGATCTTCCCAAAGGTCTGAATTGGAATCCCAGCTAAATCGATCTTAACATCAACGCTTGTGCTGGTTCTTAAATGAAGCACCTCCTGGGTCCCGCCAGTCACACGGAGCTGTCAGCAGTGATTAATACTTGATTCAAGCTTTGCCATTCCCACGCCGCCATTCAAACACCACATTAGTCGAGATCAGACTTTAGGGAACAAGCCATGTCAACGGCAAAACAGCCAAAAAGAGCAAAGAGAAATTCTATAAAAAACTATATTTTGAGTTGGTGGAAAGGATTAGGATGAACAAAGCCAAGGACTGTTTTGAGGGTTGTTTTGATATGCAAAAGAGCTTGGCTTAAAAACATACAGTTTTCTTTTTTCTCCCAGTTGGAAGATCACAAAGCATAACATCATGGAAACCAAGATCAAGACAGTAGATTATAAACATGCTTCTGAAAAGAAAACCAAATGTGTGTCGAGGTTTTATGGTTGCTGTCTGGGAACTCAACTTGCAATTTGGAATTTTAACCCTTTCATAACTCAGCTTTCAGACAGCAACACACATGTAGTTATTGAGGAGGCAGCTTGAGGATTTTTTCAAGGGTCATTATGTTGTTTTTCATGTTATCTATTTGCTAGCATATGTTTTGTCAGGGAAAGGCGATTTTAATTATTTGACCATGGACAAAGGAATATAGCAGTCTATAAATTGAACTGCTACTAGAGTGAGACAGAACAAAAAAAGTTAGCTGAACAGACAATTTTATCTTTTAAATAACATATTGGTAACCTGTCAAACATACCCCGACAAAGTTGAAAATGTTAAACAAACAATATTTTGCTTAACCAAATTCATATGTTTTTTTTTTTCAAATAAAGAAAGTTCATATAATGATATTGGAATTAATACAATTTGTGACAATACTTGTAAATTGGCGTCTACATAAAATATAAAGGACCTGTAATTTAAAGCTATACACTTCTGACATTTTTGTTATTGGTTTGCATCATGATGTATATTTTTAAATAATTTATAAAGTAAGAAAAAGTAGAGGATGCATTTGACCCTTTTGGCTCGAAATACGCCAGGACACTGCTTAGAGCAGGGCAGTTGCTCCTCAGGCATCTTAATGACATTTAAGATTGTGGAGTAAATTCAAATGAACCCAAAATAAGAGATAAAATAGACAGAAAAAACAAAACAGTTTGACAATTTGAAGTTTATTTTAGCCAGCTGCAAGATTTGTCATTATCTCAGAATGAATTTTGCTGATTTAAATGTATCCTTTCCAAGTCATTAAGGTTCTTTTTGTTCTGAAATGCAAGACTCAGGGAGGAGCAGATTGTCCACATGCGCATTCTTTAAAAATAAAAGTTACTGATTAATGATTACAGAATAAAAAGTCAATCAGTTTTCAAGTAGATTAAGAAAATGATGAGTATGGCGAAGTATAACTTGTGGCGTACATTCCTGCTTAGCGTTTACTTTAGACATTGGTTCAGAGTTACCAAAATTTACGATTTCGAAAATCGCGCCCTATTGAAATGCCGACATTCACACAACAACTACATACAAAGTTAATTTGGTTAATATTGAAAAATGTTACATTTCGACATATGCTGTATCTGTATAATTTGACTGCAAAAAATCTAGTTCATGACCCTTTAATAGGATATTAAAATCCAGCACTATTTATTATGTTGTTGGGTCCTTCTCTTGTGTCAAATAAATTCTAAAAACTCTCAAATTTCTGAAGTGAAAAATGCCACAAAAATAATCTTTAATTTGTTTTTCAGACATGTGCTTGGGAGGGATTTGTATATGTGGATTATAACTGTACATTTCATACTTAGAGGGAAAAAATTAAGCCTTTCTGGTAATATCCTAAAGATAGCAGCGACACTAACAACTTTCAAAAAAGAACTAAAAACTTTTCTATTCAAAGAACACTTACGATCTTTAATAAACAAATAAAAATACAATAAACTTTTTTTAAATCCTTCTTTTTTGCCAAATGCATACATGTAAATGTTAATTATTTCTAGCTTCTAAAGAGATCAAATATCAGAGTATGTTGAGAATTTATTAGTGAAACTTAATTAAATAACTTTTACCTTGAGACACCTTGGGTTTGACACCACAGCGAGGGATGTTAGTGCAGAAGGCTATCGGTACGTTGGGATCAGTAGTGAAGCACCATGGCAGATCCCGACCGTCCGGATTCCTGCAGTAGTTCTCCCGGAGATCCCTGCCGTGCAGACATTCAAAGCAGATGGTGAACTTTTTACCACAGATCGGAAGCATTATCAGTATCTTTAAACTGTTCAGTCTATAACAACAGATAACAGTCAGAGAGAGGAAACAGTAATGTTTTCTTAGCGATAACAGATTTAACTCTTTACTGCAGAACTCAATTCAAAAGTTTCTTACTTGCAACGATAATTCTCATGTGTATACGCATGTCGATGAGGAAACTGGGCATCCCATCTCTGACAGGTCACTCCCCCCGGAGCCGTGCCAACTGTTCCCCGATATCCCTCTCCACGTCCAAGGAAACACGTTGTTGTGTTTTCCACATCACCTCCGCTGTCTGAATCTGGGTAAACAGATAAAAACAAAAACAGAAAGACAAAGGGAGTGAAAGAGAGCAGCACTATGCAAGCTGCTTAGGCATGACTAAGATTAAATCATGGCTTGACCATTGACTGCAAGATTGCATCGCCTCAGGGAGCAAAAACAACTGCTTTATCCTGCTCACAGAGTGAAATGCTTTTTGAATGAGTCTTAGCAGTCACTAAGTCTATGACAAATGTTAAGACAGTCGCCTGCTGAGCATCTTCAGGGGGATGTACTTTTTATGGGATCACCACAGATATCCAGTTTGTTTTTGTCTCAGGTACTCATTAGAGACAGTTGTTATGTTTACCTCCTAAGCATCAGTCCCCTAATAGAAATATTTGGGCCATGTCTCGCAAATAAACTTTTAACAATGTCGAACATGCTGGGAAAAAAGGAAGTACAAAAGCGAGAGTGTACTGCTGTTGCATTGAGAGTCTAAAACCTTTTTCTGCAGGGCTAAAGACGAAGCCAAATTTTAAGCTATTTGAGAGATTCTGATCCCCAAATCCGTACCGTTCTAAAAGCATGACTTTATGGGTAATCAGGCTGTCTTGTCAAAGACAATATGTTCTCTACAAGTGGATGAAGGCTACTTCTTGTAGAAGCAGATGCACTTGTGATTATTTCCACAGATGGGAACTCACTTGACATGCAGAATTCAACTCAACACCTTTTGAAAAACTGGGGTGTTTTAAAGAAAGAGCTTTGCAAAAGACAGGAAAAAGCATGTTCAAATGCCCCTCGGGATAGTCCCTTTGGGAATCCTTTCCTCAAGGTTACGCATAATTCACCAAATAGTCATAAATGGTGCCCTTGCGGTTAGGGCCTGAATGGTGAAGAGCACTACTGATCAACGTCTACGTTTGCACAAATGAAGCAGCTTGCTGTCGCCTTACTAATGAAAATAAACTAAGGCAGCATGAGGAAGAAGTAGGATGGGGTGACATTATAATAACAGGTTTCTGGGCTCTCGCAGATTGTTGTGTTCAAGTATGCAAGTGGTTTAAAACTCATGCATGTTTTGTCTTTAGTGTGGAAGGTTTACATAGCACTTGAAACTCGAGCACATTTCTCTCATGCAGATAAGGGAAAACTTTACTGCCCTGATGAGGGAAAATAAACACTCAGGCACATTACTGAATGAGGCAGAGGGGCGAGAGAGTTTTGTAGGTGGACCCTCTACTCTCTCTTCTCCCTGTTACAAACAACATTCTTGTGAGGGTCCCAAACGCTAGGGGAGCCGGGCTGCAGGAAGAGGAAGTTGTAAATTTGGCAAACTCTGTCTCTTTTCATTCGGATATGCTCCAGCTTCTTTTTTGTTCTCCTCTCTTGTCTCTTCATCTTACACATAAGAGTCCTCACCGCACTGTTTGATGTTACAGTACTCCCATGGAGTGCTGGGATCAGTGGTGAAACACCAGGGTCTCTGGCGCCCGTCTGGGTTCCTGCAGTAGTTGTCCTTTAGACCTTTATCGGGGTACCTGTCATAAGAGGGGTACAAAGAAGAGAGTTAACACACCACATATCAACTGTCTCAGTGCTGCAGTGGCTTTGATTTACAGGAGGGATAACATTCTAATAACCTCCAGAAAATACATAACATTCTCTGCTACTGAGTAGAGCAGGATGTCTCAAAACTTCACATGCTTGATTCTACAGTTAGTGTACAACTAAGTCATAATAATTATTCAGCATTGAGTGCAACAGCATTTCTGTGTTCACAGTGAGCAAAAACATAGACCTGTAATAAAACCAATACACGTATTAATTACATCAGAGTATACGTTGTAAGCCTTATAGTCTATATGCACATTAGAAGGTTGGTTATGTTGAATCTCTAACTCCATACAAAGCTGCTAAAAAATATTAAGTAGTTCCTCAAGAACTAGTACACAACTTTTCAGTAGGTCCCTTTTTTGGTCACTTTAGGATACAGTTCCAAGTACCTAGTTGTTCCCTGAGAACTATTTGCAACTCTTCAGACTCTCACGTTCAAGTACTTTTCACTTTCATAGTTCTGTTGTCCTAAACATAGTTATAATCATAGTTTTAATATTACGGTTATTTACAAAACCTTGGTAATTAGATAAAGTCAGGTTGCAGCAGTGCAAACTGTGAGTGCAAATCATGCAGCAAGCTTGCCAACCAAAGTTTAGTGCAGTGTTGAAAACGTTTTATGTTATTTGTACTCCAAAAACATGACAGTACTTGCAGAACAGAACACAGAGTTCGACTTTCTGGTTGGTTCACACAACGTAGTGGTTTGATTTAGTGGTTTATATCAAGCGGGCATGACACAGTTCCCATGAGGTGAATGGGAAAGCACTTTAATGATTTTCAAATATCTATAAACTTGCAGAAAAAATGCCTTTCTGCATTTGGGCAGATGTAGTCTGGGAACAAAAAAGTATTTGTTTTCTTCTCAAGATGAACTTTACATTTGTTTCTCAGAAAATATGTGCTTTTGGAAGATCATTCAAAACACCACCTCATTTAGTGGCTAACTAGGGGACCGATACTCAGGTATATTCAGGTAGCAGAGTGAAAGATTTTTTTTAATTGATTTCGTTTTCATAACAGACTTTTAATAGAGTAAAGACGTGCCAGTAACATGTTTTTGTTGAGCAAAGACCAAACAGATTAAGACAGAAGGATACTTTCTATGACTGGTTTAAGACATCACTTAAAAGAAGACTGCTTTCGTGCTGCTGACAGACAGATGAAAGCAGGGTTGTTTGTTTTCCTCGGTTCACATTCAATGACAAGAAGCAAATGATTCGCTCATGACCTCAGATTTATTCAGCGTAACTTAATAAACCTCTTTTAATCTGCTATTGGATAAGTTCCTTGAAATGTATCATCAGAATTAGGAACACACAATATTCTTAAGAAAAAATTTGAAAATATAAATTATTTTATGTTAGTTTTTGTTTTTTTTTGTTTCTAGTTTTGTATTTCCTTTCATTGACTTTTTTTAGGTAGCTCTGCAAGTGTTTTCTGGGTTTCTGGTTTGTATATATAAGCTACACTTTAAATCAGATTTGTTTATTACAAAAATTTACCATAAAATGCTGATGTCTCCCTTTATTTATAAACACATAACTGTAAACTATGGAAGCCCCCCAAAATAGAATGGGTTTAAAAGTCTACATTTTGATATAAACAATCTAAATTTTGAGATAAAAAGCTGAAATTTTAAGATACAAATTTTATCCACATAGTTAGCATTAGATTGGGCTTCTGCAGGTTAATAAGTAAAAATGTAATCATTATAAGACAAAATTGCAAAATTTCAAAACAAATAATAATAAATAAAAAAAAACGATTTATGTTTTTCTTTAGCATATATATAAGTATAGAAGGGAAACAAACTGTACTTTTTGTAATAAATTATAAATAACAATTGTTTGCAGACATTTCATTATTTGTTGTTTTGTTTGTAACATGAATAAATTAATTATTTTATTTACTCACACAACCCCAGAGATTAATTTTGTGAATTCACTTAAGCAAGTGAATCACTATATTTGAAATATTTCAGCACAATGTGACAATTTTTTTTACACATTTCATGTGCTTCCTTGACCGAAAAAATTAGATTTCAAAATTGTATTGACACAAATCTCAGGGATATTTTCCCTGAGATTTGTATCAAATCTCAGGGAAAATATCCCTGAGATTTGTGTCAATACAAGCAAAAATCACATTAGCATAACATTCACTCTAGGCAAAATAACATTTTCCTTCAGGTTCCCTTTTACATTAATATAGCACTGATTTGGACTTTGTATGTAGCAAAGGTAAAGTGTATTAGACGAGCTGTCTCCTGGTCTTGGAGATCAACCTGAGCCCAAAGCCCTCTGCCCAAACCCACCTCCAGAAGCTTGAGATGTAGAAGCGGATGAAGAGGAGATACAGAGTTCAAACAACAGCAATGTGAACAGCTGGAATTGATATTCATCCCAGGTGTTTTCATCAAGTAATTGCTTGTTGAGTCAGCAGCGATGTTATATTAGCAAAAAGCATCACATTCATTTCATTAACTAATTTCCTGATTAATAACAGCTACTCAAACGATAAAAGCCCTTCACAGATCCTACACAGTCTTTCCTCTTTCAACAGGCGGAAATTAGTGATTAGCTCAATTTTGACATAATCCTGTCCTAAAAAAAAAGGCTTTTTTTGAGCTTGCTCGCACCGAGTATTGATTATGCACAAAGGAATAAGACGCTTTAACTAAAAGACTAAATAATTTGATTTATCTTTATATTTACGTATTATATTTTTGAATTTTTGCAATTTTTTGGGGTTTTCTCATACCATTTAGGAAGGAACATGTGTTTGTGAAGTTCCACCAGGTCCCAGCGCAAGCATTCACGTCCACTCTCCGTGTGGTCCATCGGTCCTCGATAGCTTTCTCCATTACACGTCATGCATTCCACTGTGGATAAAGAGCATGTCTGGTAAGAATTTGAACCCGGACAAGGCCCAAAAGACCCCTGATGAGTGACATTGGCATATTTGTAGAAGATGACTCAACTGGGTTTAACCTTGGGTGTTGTGTTAAACTGTTAGCATAGCAGAGTGGCTGGTAGTCAATTAGCACAGATGTTAGCTTCACATGGGCTAACCAGCAAGGATTAATGACTGAGAGGTTTGTAATCATATTTATACAGAAGAGAGGCAATTACTGCGCCACATGTGACCCTTGCATTTTTAAAAATAAATCATCTCAGACTTTAAATTACCAGACAGACGTAACACCCATTAGGCCTTGTATTAAACCCCAGAGGTATGCTCCAGCTTCTAACAGATTTCATAGGAACAAAGGTTAAAGCAACATGTACTTATTACAGTATTTAGCAAAGAGCTTAATCACTAAAGGACCGAACCAAATATCTCAGCAGATGGAGGTCGCCTCATCGCTTTAAATCCTGTTATTAGCTGTACAGTGCAGGCACTATAAAGGAATATTACTGTAGTCAAAACAGATGTTAAAGTCAGTCACTCTTATGAAAGCAAGATTTGACTTCCATGTATATCAGTGAATGTTTTTGATTATGGGAAACTAATTTATTAACAAAAACTCCCAGTTGTTTTTTACCATGGAACCATAAGAACAGAGTTGCTCTTTATTGGCCTGATGCCTATCTCCATAAAACTCTTTTTAAATAGATGCAATTCAGTGGAAAATCCCCTCTGAACAAATAAAGAAAGCATTTCTTTCTTTTTAAGCACAGTGTTTTAATCAAATTAAGATTTTACATGAATCTAAAATAATAAAATCATAGGTTACTGTAATGCTAAATGCCCTTTGAATTTAGTTTTATGTTTATTTCATTTCAACTGCGAAGTGAACAAATGAGAGAGAAGACTGTTTTATTAAAAGACCACATATCTCACAATAGATACAATACCTTTTTAGGTGTGGTGTGGGACTCCACCACTATGCGGGTGTGTCTGTCTCAGACCAGGATCTCTGTGATCCTACATGCGGCCAGGCTAGTCCATTCACTGTCGGTACGGCAGTTTCAACGACTGCTTGGCCTTATGGCATCTGCAGGCGACGATTCTTCCGCTTGGACTTCTCCATATGAGGCCCCTTCAGTGGTGGCTGAGGAGTGCAGGGTTCTCTCCCCGGGGCAATCCGCTCCGTCTTATCAGGATCACGAGTCAGGCCCTGCGGGCCCTTTCTCGTTGGAGGGACCCTGTGTTCCTGTCCCAGGGACCCGTATTGGGGCGCCGTACCGTCGGATGACTATCACCATGGACGCGTCCCGCACGGGTTGGGGCCCCATCTCTCGTGGCACATCAACTGCCTGGAGTATTCCGTGCACTCCTGCACTTCCTGCCAGAGGTCAGGGGCCTCCACGTGCTGGTATACTGAGACAATATGTCTCAGCAAACCATTCTCCACTCCAGGGCTCCCTCTACGAGGAGATCTTACGCCGCGAGATGGCGACGGTTTTCGGCCTGGTGTGTTTCACACACTTTGGATCCAGCTCGTTGCCCGATTGGGTCAGTACTGGACTTCCTGCAGCCCTGTTCGCCAAGGGGCTTTCGCCGTCTACCATTAAGGTATATGTATCGGCCATTTCGGCCTGCCACGCCCCCATTGATGGGCTTCCCTTGGGCAGGTCCCCCCTTATGTCGTTTTCTTCGTGGTGCCAGGCGGTTGAGGCCCCCGGTCCGTCCAAGAGTCCCTGCATGGGACCTGGCTATCGTATTGGAGGCCCTGAAGAGGCCTCCATTCGAACCCTTGGGTGACATGTCCTTGCGATTTCTGTCTATTAAGACAGCATTCTTACTTGCCATCACTTCCTTTAAACGGCCAGGGGACTTGCACGCACTTTCTGTGGCTCCCTCATGCCTTGAATTTTCCCCTGGGATGGTTAGCGTATCGCTACACCCTAAATGGGGCTATGTCCCGAAGGTGCCTTCCGTCACCCCAGGTACGGTCAGGTTACGGGCGTTCTTTCCTCCTCCTTTTGAGTCCTCGGTGCAGTAGCTCCTGCATAACATCTGTCCGGTGCGGGCCCTGGACCTGTATGTCCACCGCACGACTCAGTTTCGGAGCTCGGATCAGCTCTTTGTGTGCTATGGTCTACACAAGAAGGGCTCTCCTGCTAACACGCAGTTGGTGAGCAGATGGATTGTGGACACTATCGCCTCGGCTTATGCGGCCTCTGGTCTCCCGGCCCACTTTGGGGTCAGACCGCATTCTACTAGAGGTATGGCGGCTTCTTTCATCTGGCATTTCTATGCTCGAGATATGTAACGCAGCGGGATGGTCCAAGCCCTTGACTTTTGTCCGGTTCTACAGTTTGGACCTCGATGACTACCCGGCTTCGGCAGTCCTTCATTCGGCTGTCACATAAGATCAGTCCGGGGCTGCATGGCGTGTTTTGACACTCGTTCCCCATAGCGTTGGACGCAGCGTCTCGTTCCCTCAGGGAACCTTGGTTACCTACGTAACCTGAGACATTTCTTCACGATTTAACAGCCAAGAGAACCCCGGTTTAGTTGTTATAGAATGCTATGAAACTGTTCTGATGATAAATAAAAGCTTTATCCCTAGTACAAAGTCCACAAAGTTTAAAATGTGAGGGTTTTCCACAGGAAAAGATGACTAAGCTACTTCCAGTATAGTCTCACATGTTTGTGTAAGCCCTCTTCTTCTTACATGGTTCTGATCGCTTTCTTTAAATTCAGTCACTTTCAGTTTAAAACAAGATTTATTAGAAGGTTGCCCTCACGTGTTCTCTTTAAAAAGTAGACTAAGTTTATGTATTGTTTTGACACTATGACTTTAGTGAAAGTAGAGATCATAGGACGTTTTCTCAGGCAATTCAGAACTCACATTATTCTCTGATCCATGCTTTTGATTGGAGTTGCTCGTGATAAAGGATGATCCATCGCACTCACCTTCTGAACACTGTGGGATGCTGCAGTCCTCATGGCGGAGTCCAGGGTCTGTAGTAAAGCACCAAGGGCCAGTTGTGGTGTTGTCTGGATTTCGACATAAATTCTCCCTTAGATCATGGCCCTTGTGCCTCTGCGGTAAGAAGCTGTAAGAATAAAAAGTTAATCAACAAGTTAAATTGCAACAACTTGTGCTTTTATTTTGCATCCCATTTACAGAGAACACATTTAATCACAAACAAGTAACAACAAAAAAAACTCTGGAATTGCTTGCTTTTGTTTTCTGTTTAAAAAGGCTGTTTTTCTCACAACTTCCAACAAAGTAATAAAAAAAAACAAAAATCAAAACTGGATAACAGACAGAAATTGAAAATGTACCCTTAAAAACATGCTCAAAGCTACTCTGAGTGCATTTTTAAGCTATAAAAGCACTTTTACTTCTGAGATTTTTTAAACCCCCACTCCTCCAATAAAAATCTATTACACAGGGTTTAATTAATAAGTTCTCAAAAAAATTTTTTTTTTTTGGGGGGGGGGGGGGCTATATCTTTAACATCAAACTGAAACTTATGCAATTGCTTTACATGTTTTTTGGCCTTCCAAGTTGTGTTCCTGCAATTTGGAAAATGAACTGAGGCTTGACTCTAAAATAACACATTCTTGTAGACAAATAATGATTTTGGCTTGAGAGTGTAGTAGTCTAAAGCAAATGGCCAGAGAAGGTCAAAACTACACAGAACGATGGTTAGATGACTCTCATTTGAAGTGTTGTATCAGAAGTTTCAGTCCTACGAAACACTAAAAGTAAAATCACACAAATGTGCTTAGCAACCTCAATACAGAGTTATATTATTTCTTAACTTCTGTAATCCAGAACATATTCATACAAACATTTTGCAGGGGATGCAGATACAGATGGCACACCAAGAGCAGTTACACATCCCAAATTTACTCTTGAAAAAGAAAAAGCACTGAAAAGTTAACAGGTTTATAAAGTTTAGTATCGACATATAGCACAAATTGACATTAAAACGCGAACATCTGTTCAAATAAAGGCTGTTCCTGCTCTTTCTATAAACTGCTCAATTATCAATGTTACCCATATCCATAGTGACATCGCCAAAAAAATCTTAATTTAGTTGTATGGAAATACCTTCTTTGCATGGAGATTATCATTTAATAATCAAAGCAATGACAGAACGTTCAGCTGGATTAAACCTTGGGATGTCATTTTATATCATGTGACATGACGAGCTATAGTAGTAGACAGAAGAAACTAAAATATTTGTTTCATTTGTTGATTTTTTTCAACTTTCAAAATCATTACAGGCTATTAAAAGATTATTTGTTTAACAATATTTGTAATGAAAACTTGATTTTAAGTTCAAAATACAAATAGCAAAAATTGTGTGTTATTGTCTATGTCTGTCTTCGAAGTATGACAGGGTGTTCACATATTCAGTAAATGGATAGACACTATTTGGAATCAGTACAGAGTAGACAGAGTTGGTGAGAAGAGTACTGTGGGATGAATAGCACAGTAGAGCAAAATGAAGTGTGTGGGCAGTCATATTGGTTGAGGAGATTCAAATGTTTTACTATAGCTGTAGTTATTCAGTGTGGTTTAGTCAATGTTTCTCTTTTTCAGGAGTGGTTTTTCTACAGTAGTCTTTAAAACCTTTAGAAAGGTACCTGAAATAAGAGAGCCATTTACAACCTCTAGGAGATCTGTATATAGACATTTAAACACTGTTTTGAAAAAGGCTGTTGGAAGAGTGTCTAGACTGCAAGTTGACAATTTAACGCTCTGAACTGTGTTCTCCAA
This sequence comes from Danionella dracula, assembly GCA_900490495.1. Taxonomy (NCBI): domain Eukaryota; kingdom Metazoa; phylum Chordata; class Actinopteri; order Cypriniformes; family Danionidae; genus Danionella; species Danionella dracula. Next base: position 10,112,644 of record UELW01000556.1, read on the forward strand.
ATACTCAATCAATTTGATTGAAATTACACATTAGAGCTGATGGCTGGGGTTTGCTATTCCCAGGGTTACTGGGATAAGATTTGATCCCATTCCTAATAGCACTAATCTTATCAAAAAAGAATGCAGCAGACTCATTGCATTTGTCTACAGAATAATGTTTTATGGGGATCTGACCTTGTTAGTCTCCGTACAGTTGAAAAGAGGGTTCGCTCATTATTAAAGTTACTATTGATGATATTTCTGATTTGATGATTGAAGAATTTCTGTCTAGCAGCACTTTATTCCGTGTAAAAGGAAGATTTTGTAGATATTGTAGTGTACAAGTTTTCGTTTTCCTCCATATTCTCTCAGCTTTTCTGCACTTTCTTTTTATACTTGGAATTTTTGCTAAGTTTCTCCAATGTGGTCTCTGTTAGCTTGCTTTCTTCTTGACTTTCACAGGGTTAAACATGGCCAAAACCTGGAAGTGGTGGTATTGTATTTAGTGTGGCAAAAAAGGTGGGCCAAACATTCAATTTTAGGCTTTCTTGGCTGAAACTTTGGCCAATCAAGGGCCAAGTGCAGCCCATCTTCGAACCTTGTAAGGAATTTCAGGACTTGGTCCAGACATGTACTATAATTTGTTGTTGTACCTGGGCCAACAAAATGACTTTGGTATGCCAGAGATGGACAAAGTTATATTTGCTATGTGGGTTACTGTTTAAGGCAATTTAACTTTAAAGTGTTCTTGTGTTTTTGTGAAGGAATTTTATATAACATATTTTATTTGTACATTAGTTATAGTGATACAACTAACTGTATCTCAAATATCACAATAGACTAGTAGTTTGAGCTTTATGGTGATAGAACGGCTTTTACATGCCTAAAGACATTTTAAGTTCTTTCCATATTGAGGTTAGTTTTAGTTGTAGTGATAAATCCATCAGCAGTTGCTACTGAAATGTTTTAATAAGTTTGCTCATTACTTTTGTTTAAATACATTAATTTAAACCATTGATAATTCAGCACCTTCAGACACACAGTAATTATGTTGTGTGTGAAGGCTTCTGAACAAAACAAATTGAGCAAAGTCATGATGATGGATGACTACAGATAAAACAGCAATCTGTGACAAATTAGCCAACCTACAGGTCTATGCTGTTACCCAGGTCTGTTTTCTCTTTGAGCTGATAAAGCATGCCTGGGATGAGTCAGAGGAAAGAACATCAAAAGCTAGTCTTAAAACTGAGCTGATGTGTTTCAGGGTCTCAAAAAGAGGAGAAGGATAAGTGGAAGAAAGAGAAGAGTATGCACAAACAGAGCAAGTTAGAGTAGGTTCTTATTGGAACTTAAAGAAGTGCAAAACAGTTGTAGAGATCAACTGCACTGATTACAGCAAAGAAAGCAGAATGTTCTGTCCCTAATGAAGTCCTCCAAACGTAAATAATTTGTTTGAAAGGCTGCATTAGAATCTTATCGAAAATGCTGCACTGGTCTCTGTCAAACTCCCACTCTTCCACAAACCCTCAAATCCTTTAAACACTCAGTTTGGACTGTTCGGTGCTTCCACTTTTTTATTTTTAGACAAGATTATACACAACAATAAGGAAACTCAATTTGCACAATCAAGACAAATCTACACAATATTCTATTTTTTGTCATTGATGGAAGGAAGAACATGTTTGAATCTGCATTTTGGCATTCCTGTCAATGAAGCAATTGTCTCTCTCTGCATGAGAATATCACACGTACACGCAGCAAATTCAAAGCCAGAGAGACAGCATTCATAAAGCTATACATTCATCATCATTAGAGACT